>CAMZMU010000105.1:7624676-8224676 GCA_947311845.1 Poa pratensis | reverse complement strand
TGCCACTAGATTTAGTGGTGGTGTGGCAATCTTGTGGCGTGGGTTCATTTTCTACATGCCACTAGTAAGTGGGGCCTACTGATCAACACGGCGAAATTTTTTAGTGGCGTGTAGACTATTTAGGACGCCACTAGCTAGTGGAGTGTAGAATGTCACGAACGCCACCACTTGACGTGCCCCGGAACGTGCAACGGGGCCCACATACCAGTGGTGTGTACAATTCTATATGCCACTAACGTTAGTGGCGTGTCACGGAAAATCCACGCCACTAGTTGAATGGATAAAGATAGTTATTGCCACACTTAGAAATTTCAGCTCACTCACTCACATCCACCAGCCACTCCATGCAACGTCCACCTCGCGCCACCCCACCGCCGACGCCGCCGTTCGGCCCCGCCGCCGTCCCTTGCCGCGCTGCCCCTCACCTAGCCACGGCGCATCCCACCCCGCCCTCGACGCGCCGCGCCACGCCGCATCACACCCCCCTCGAGCCGTGCCACCCCCGCCCGTCGCCGGCCACGCCACCTCTCCGGCAAGCAGCTCCACGCCTCCGACGAGTTGCTCCGCCCCTCCCCGTGTCCACGCCTCGGTTGCCGCCGCTGTCGGTGAGCCACGCTATTTGTTAACCACCGACTGAAAGCCCATGGAATGTGTACCAAGATGTATTTGTTGTATTGTTGGTGGGAAGCCGGCATTGTGTGTTGTATTGTTAGGCAGTGGGAGATATGCGTCACTATGGTCGTGATGTGATATCATGTCTGTGTTCTAAATGCGAAGACCAAGTTTTGTTCGACCCCTTTCGCCGGTCATGTGAAGTCGCACTTGCTTCGCCGTGGCTTCATGAGTGGTTTCATACGGTGGATATATGAAGAGGACGATGGAGAAGTAGAAGACGAGGAAGAGGGGCCAATATGGGACGATGTAGATGACGAAGAACATGAACAAGATGCAGGACATGAAGAAGAGCATACACATGAAGAACAGTCTGGACATGAAGGAGAGGCGTTGACACAGGACGAGCCGTTGTCGTCGCAGTTGGCTGGAATGGTGCATGACCCTCATGTTAAAAGTTTGTTTATGAAGAGTACGACAAGCGAAAGAGCTGCTGCTATACAGATAGCCAAGTTGGCGCAATTGGAGCAAGACTCAATGGCTCCTTTGTATGCCGGTTGTGATCCCGAGCACACCCGCTTGAGCATGACGTTGAAACTACTAGACATCAAGGCAAAATACAAATGCAATGACACAAGTCTCGATGTCGGCGACTAGTCCCAGGAACTAGGGGTGTGTCTCTCTGATGCCAGGAACGAGTAATGGGTTGAACACACAATCAAACAACTCTCAGCTACCTCGGTGACGGTGCTCGTCGAGCTCGGTGAGGGACATCACGACAGAGAGTAAACATGAGCCTCTACCCAGGTTCAGGCCCACCGTGAGGTGTAAAGACCATACTCCTGCTTGGTTGTATTGCACTGCTTGTGGAGGTTACCTCACAAATGAGCTCGAGGGGGTTCAAGCTTTGCTATGGTGGAACTACGGAGAAAGGAGCTCGGTCTCCTTCCTTGCGGTGGTGTGGATGAGCTCTAGCTGGTCGAATTCAGGGATCCAATCCCGAGTCCTCTCCTTGGTCGTACACCGTCTCCTTTTATAGGTGCCTCGGGCCTCTTCCCCCAATTCGTTAGGCGGGAAGGGCTACCACATGGCGACGAAGCTGCACGGCCGCGGAGCTGTCCATGGACTCGGTCCATGGCAGGAGATTGCTGCTCCTTGGTAGGAAAAGCCACCTTCCATCCAGGACGGTGGGCTGGCGCTAGAGAGGCCCGTGGGGTGCCCCACGGTGACGTCCGCTTGGAGCGTAGTGGCCAACGGTCCCCTTATCACCAGAATGGCAATTCTTGTAGTCCGCTTTGCTTGGTGCAGCTTTGTTGACCACCTTTTATCACCAAAGAGGCAACTGCGGCGTCGTCGTCACCGCGCGCAGGCGCGCGCGTCACTCTGCAGTGAGCACAGAGGCCATGTGCGCTCTCAAGTGGAGACAGAGCTTGCTTCCAATTGAAGGAACCCCGTGAGGGCTCGACTACCTCGCTGAGATTTTGAAGTACTTACGCCTCGCGAGGGAAGCCTCGCGAGAGTGGCGCAGACGCGAGCCAGGACTTGGTGATATTTCTTGATAGAAGAAGACCACGCGAGGGTAAGGCTCCTCGCGAGGCACACCAGGCTGAGATGCTTGGTCCTTAGCAGAATCCTCGGCAGAGTGTCGAGGGCTATGGCAGGCCGGCCCGTGGTACCCTGGTTTCCACTGGGCCGACAGTAGCCCCCGGGCCCAGGATGGGCACGCTGGGGTCTCGTGGACGTAGGCGAAGCGTCGTGGGCCCAAACAAGCCTACCTGGGCCAAGACACGTGGCGAGCAGCGGGCGCCCACGTAGCCACGATCTCCTCGCCTGTAACGGACGTAGTGGGGGGCCACCACGCCTCGGTAACGGCTCGCTGAGGCGTTGAAGCGTGCGAGCGTGGCGTATGCACTCATTACGCCGCACATCTCCTTTCGCCTCCTTCCTCCCAGAGCACAACTCTCCCCGAGCTTCCCTATCTTCACGCCTCAGCTGCAATGGCGCCCAAGAAAGCCGCAATGAGGAGTGAGCCTGCCGCGATGAGGCAGGACGGAGCCCTCAAGCCGGCGCTGTCAGGGTATTGCGTCAACACGGTGGCGCAGCTGGACAAGGTGCGCCATATGGCGGCCTCCAAAACCAACGAGCACAAGGCCACGGTGCTTCAGCCGGCGAGCGACCTCGGCAAGCTCGGTGCCACCTTCTACCCCATCTTCCTCCACACTCTCTTCGCTGGGCTTGTGCCCCCTTTCTCTGACATCTTCCTAGCGGTTCTGGAGTTCTACCAGATCCAGATTCTCCACCTTCACCCCAACTCCATTCTCATTCTCACCATCTTCGCCTGCCTCTGCGAGGCGTACATCGGCGTTCCACCTTCGGTCGCCCTCTTCCGTAGCTTCTACGCGCTCCGGTTCACGGCGAACAACGAGCGGACGGGGTGCGTCTCCTTCCGCATCACAGACGGCATGGGAGGCGTCTACATCCCCATCACGTGGGCCGGCAAGGTTGTCATCTCCAACGTGTCGAAAAAGGTGGAGGATTTCGCAAGCGGTGGCTCTTCGTGGACGCCAAGAGGTCAAGTCCCTTCTTCGAGTTGCCTGAAGCGCCCCCGACGAAGAGGAGATGCTGGGCGTGCGAGGCTCTCGTGGGCCCAACACTTGGCAGCCTGGTTGGGCGTCTGGCAGAGCTTCAAGAGGATGGCCTTACTGGCCAGATGGTGGCCAAGGACTTCGTGAAGTGCCGCATCGCTCCGCTCCAGGCGCACTCGGAGCCGATGTGGATGTACTCAGGCCCGACAGACAAGATACGCCTAAACTCTGCCCTCTTCTCGAGGGGGGAAGTGGATGGCATCATGGAGATCCTGTTCACTTCACCATCCATCCCCAAGCCGTCGTCTCACTTTGCAGAGCCGCTCCACAGGTTCGAGATTGACTCTCGACTTGAATTTGTGGAGGGGATGCCCAAGTTTGACCAGTGGGCCCTGGTGCCTGAGGGGCAGGTAGGGCCCCCGACAACCCGGAGTAGGCGTCGCAGGCGGCGCCCGCAGATGGTGAAGAAGAGGCGGTGGAGACGCCGGCGGCGTCGGATGCAGACGTTGATGGTGTGATGGGGGGATTATAACCCGGTAGGCCCATGAAGAGGAAAGCGTGACCCGCCAGGCAGGAGGCCCGGCCAGGACACCTAACCATCAGCATGGGCCAGGTTACGTCGATGGGCTAGCAAGCTTGCCGGTGACCCGGCTAATAGAGGAAAGCTTCTAGAAGACCCGGAGGCGGTGCAGGACTTGGAGGACACGAAGGCCAGAAGACCTAGAGTAGGACTCCGAGTCTGGGTAGAACCCGGGCTTACCATGTATAGAATTAGGAGACCCGGCCTTTTATATAAGCGGGCTCCTAGGTCATAATTAAGAGGAAGGCCTTACGAGACAAGCTTTACGAGACAGAGAACCATAGAGAAATCAGAATTATCACCCCTACCAAGCGAACCTTGTAACCTTGATCGAGATCCGGCTCTGTTGTCGTAGCCGGGTTTTCGAGATCGAGATCAATAACAATATAGCAGGAAGTTGGTCTTTATCTCCAATGGAGAGGCCGAACCTGGGTAAATCTCTTGTCCACGCAGAGCTAAACAAACTCTCAGACACTAGTTTCGCCTTGCCCTACAACTCAAGTTACCCTATGGTAACGTCTGCCGTGATAACCCCACGACAGTTGGCGCCCACCGTGGGGCCTGCGTCCAAAGGTGTCATCATCATGGGAGAAGCTATACAAGGAATCAATAATTTCATTTTCGGCGAGGTTACCATCAACTCACAAGGAGAATCCATCGTCGACGATTCTGGCTGGGGGCCGGAATCAGATCTGCTAGAATCAGGTGATGTTATTTCAATTGGCAAGATTAATGTTTTCGTTGGTATGATACATGCAACTAGATCTGCTAGTAATGAAGAGTATGAATCTGTGTCAGGAGCCGCCACGCTCATCCAATCTGACGGGGAGGAGTCAGTAGGCACGACAGAAGTCGGGTTACCATTTGTCATGCATGAGGAACAGTCGGGAGAGCCAGCATGGATCCCGGGTGACGCGATGGAGCATGAAGAAAACACAGAAACAATCTTGCCCCTGTTTGAAGTTCGATATGGATATGAGGCAAAAGAAGAAGATGAGGAGGAGCAAGAGTACAGCGCGAGCCCGATTAGGAGGATGGCAGTTTACACTGCACCTTCGATTAACGTGGGCACGTCACCATCAACTGCTATTCCACCAGCCTCAAAACCGGACTAACAGCAGCAACAGTTACGACAAATACTGGAGCTGGCGGGTCAGAGGACGGATGGAGACCCGGCTTCGGTGATGGATGAGAGTGAAGAGACGGCTCGTTTCATAAATAGCTTCGGTTTCCTCAATAACCGGGCTCAGGGTGAAGAAAGAAACAATACGGCTAGTGCTCCTGCCTTGTTCAACAATGGCCTGGTCCTAGACCCAACAACACTTACAAGATTGGTTACTCCAGAAAACGCGGCAGCAAGAGCTATAGAGTTAGATACAGCACGCCGGGCTTTGGAGCAGATGTGTAGAGATGCAATAGCAGAAAAGCAGCAGATGTGTAGAGATGCAATAGCAGAAAAGCAAATCGAGGATCAAGAGAATCGCCTCAATGACATGACTAGGGTTCACCAGAGAAGGTACTAGAGCCGGTTGGCTCAGGGAGAAAATGTTATAAATCCAGCAGTACTATTCAGGACCCCAGTGGATCAACCCATTGGTGTGACTCAAGCAGTTGCAATTATCAGAACAAGTGCAGAACCAAACAGAGGGACTGGAGGAGCCGGTGTCACGATTGCCGGGTTACCAGGTTTACTCGCCGGAGGAGCCGGAGGAAATCCGGGTCTGCCGCCTCGAACACCAAGGTTCCACACGCCGGCGGGTTATTATTCTAATCCAGCGGATAACGTGTATGCCGCAACCTTAGCGCTTGACCATATTCCCCTTGGAGACTCGCCAGCAGAGATTGAAGCCCGGTGTGCCATTGACATGTTACGTACTGCAGTAGTACAGCAAGTTCAGTATTCGAAGGAGAAAAGTGCGCTTCATTCCACAACCTATCGTAGTAAGCATACCAAGAGCCGCCATGGCGAGACCCCGCCATTGGCTGGGCCTGCCGTGGCGCAACAGCAGAATCCACCTCAACAGAACCAGAACAACCAGCAATATCAGCCCACCCCTGCAGTTTCGGTGGCTTAGCAGATAGTCAATGGATCGCGAGCGAGAAGAGCGGCTAGCGCGAACCCGGTGGTACCTGTCATAGCTATGCCACAAGGAGGACCCGGCGCTGCGGCAACTGCGTCCATGAGCTCACCAGGTAACAATAATGTTTTAGCAAACTCTTCTAACTTAGCCGGGCCAAAGTGTCTTTCAGATGCCATTAGAGCGGAGCGTTTCCCTGAGAAGTTCAAGGAGCCCAACAAGATATCCAATTATGAGCCTAGCATGGACCCGGCAAGCTGGTTGAGCAGTTATGAGATGGCAATGTATACGTAACACCATGGAGAATATTTGTGTAAAATATATGTACTTGATGATGAGTGACGGGGCAGCGAAATTATGGTTCAAGAACTTACCAGAGAAATCCATCAAGTCATGGGACGAGCTAAAGACAGTTTTCACCAAGCACTTTCAAGGTACATGCAAGTGTTTGTTCTCTATTGAAGACCTTGATCGATGTGCACAGAGGAAGGGTGAGTCAGCGCGGCATTGGATGAGACGGGTCACGGAGATCCTTCACTCCTCATCTGGTATTGAGCCCAAGGACGTGATTTCAATGATGGAAAAAACGTGCAAGTTTACTCCCCTTGTCCAGAAGTTGGGCCGTATGAAGGAAGGCCACCGGGTCAAGCCAGCCACCATGCCTGAGTTGATGGATGCTTGCAACAGGCACGCTGCCACGGACAAGACCCAGGATGATAATGAGGTAGAGAAAGGGAAAGGTCCTATGAATAATGGAGGAAAAAACAACAATGGCAATGGAAACAACAACAACAACAACCAGAATCAACACAAGCGTGGGTATAATGAGGGAAGTTTAGAGTTGGTGGCAAACACAAATGCCGGGTTTCAGAGGCAAAGGATGGAAGGAAATTTTCACGACAATAGAGGTTATCAAGGAAACAATGGGAACTATAATGGTGGAAATAGTTATCAAATGTCACGCCCAACCAGCACTGAAGAGGCTTTCAGGATGTCGTGTCCTCGCCATAGCAGGAACGGTAAACCCGCCAATCACTCGTTGGCCCAGTGTGTAGATTTAAACAGGTGGAAAAACAATGAGATACATAGAGCACTGCAAGGAGCAGGCAGAGGTGGAGGACCCGGCCCGGGTGGTAACCTGGCTACATGACCTTTAACTGGAGCAAATGCAGTACCCACCAACAATTCAAGAGCCGGTCAAAACACAGGCAATCAAGGCGGGTTTTCACAACAGCCAAAGCAAGTTGGCCAATATCACATATACACCAGTGGCACAACCAAGAAAGAGCGAAAAGTAGTCAAAAGGGCGGTTAATGCAGTTGCCGCAGGAGTCCCAAGGTATTTAAAGTGGTCAGAGCATACGATTACGTGGAGTAGAGCGGATCACCCGGATGTTGTGGAGCACCCGGGTCTACTAGCTCTAGTTGTGGTTCCTCAAGTGGGTGGCTTTGAGCTGAAGAAAGTCCTGATGGACGGTGAAAGTAGTATCAACATCTTATATTGGGAGACGTTTTTGCGTATGGGTATCAAAAAGTCACAGTTACAGAAGACATCCACAGTTTTTCACGGCATAGTCCAGGAAAGTCAGCGACACCAGAGGGAAAAATTTCGTTAGAGGTTGCTTTTGGCGAGTCCATTGACAACTTTAGATCAGAGTGGCTCGTTTTCGAAGTGGTGAAGTTTCAGAGTCCTTATCATGCACTGTTTGGAAGGCCGGCTTACGCCAAGTTCATGGCGAGGCCGTGTTATGTGTACTTAGTTGAAAATACCGGGTCCTAAGGGGATCATCACAGTTCATGGCAACAAAGAGATAGCAGCACAGTGTGATGAAGGAGATGCGGCCTTGGCAGAGCATGCTTGTGCGAAAGAGGAGTTGAAAGCTTATAGGTCTAATCTTGACCCGGAGGATAACACAGCACTTAAGAAACCAACAACAGAAGATGATAGGGCAAAGTTCAAAGCCGCCCAAGACACAAAGATGGTAGATTTCGTGCCTGGGATTCCTCCAAGCAGTTTGCCATAGGGTCCAATCTTACTGATAAATAGGAAAGCGCGCTCATCGAGTTCATCCGTGAGAATCGGGATGTTTTTGCATGGACACCTAGTGACATGCCTGGCATTCCGACTGAACTCGCTGAGCACCGCTTACATGTTGATCCCAAAGCAAGGCCGGTAAAACAAGGTTTGAGGAAGATGAATGCAGAGAGAAGAAAGGCTATAGGAGAAGAGATAGCCCGGCTCCTAGCAGCTGGCTTTATCATGGAAGTTTTTCACCCAGAGAGGTTGGCTAACCCGGTTCTAGTTCTGAAGAAAAATAATGAGTGGAGGATGTGCATTGATTTTACAAGTCTGAATAAGCATTGTCCCAAGGACCCGTTTGCACTGCCGCGCATTGATCAAATCATTGACGCAGTTGCGGGCAGCGAGCTCTTGTGTTTTTTGGATGCATACTCAGGATATCATCAGATCAAGCTTAATCAGCAAGATTGGGAAAAGACAGCGTTCATAACCCCGTTTGGTGCTTTTTGTTACAAGACCATGACGTTTGGATTGAAAAACGCAGGTGCCACGTACAAAGGTGTATTCAGAAGTGTTTTCATGATCAGATTGGGCGCAATGTGCATGCCTATGTGGATGATGTGGTGATCAAGACAGAGAAAGCCGGGTCATTCATTAATGACCTAAGAGAGACGTTTGTTAACTTGCGAAAGTACAAGATGAAGCTCAATCCTACAAAGTGTGTATTTGGTGTTCCAGCTGGGAAGCTCCTTGGTTTCATCGTATCAGAGAGGGAATTGAGGCAAACCCGGAAAAGATCAAGGCTATTCAAAGTTTGAAGAAACCTGAGGAATTGGCAGATGTTCAGAAGTTAACGGTGTGTAGCTGCGCTAAGCCGGTTTATATCCCGGCTCGGAGAGAAGGCCATCCCTTTATACAAATTACTAAGAAAACGGACAACTTCGTGTGGAATCAAGAGGCAGATGAGGCATTTGAAGCTCTCAAGAAGCAGCTATCAGAGGCGCCAATTCTTGCAGCGCCGGGTCCCAAAGAGCCCATGCTGTTATACGTCACTGCCGGGCCTCAGGCTGTTAGCGCTGTGGTGGTGGTGGAGCGTAAAGAAGTAGGCAAAGAACACCCGGTCCAGAGGCCGGTCTATTACGTCAGTGAGGTATTATCAGAGGCAAAGCAGCGCTATCCACATTGGCAGAAATTAGTGTTTGGTGTTTTCATGGCGAGTAGAAAGTTGAAGCCTTATTTTCAGGAACATCCAATCACAGTGGTCAGTTCAATTCCATTAGCAGATATTATCAAAACTCAGAAGCTACAGGAAGAGTTGCCAAGTGGGCAATAGAGATGGGGCCGTATCATATCAACTATGAGCCTCGTACAGCCATCAAGTCTCAGGATTGGCTGATTTTCTTAATGATTGGACACAGTTAAGTGCACCACCTCTTACACCAAGTATCAAGTCTTGGATCATGCATTTTGACGGGTCTAAGCAAGAACAAGGTTCAGGAGCCGGAGTTGTGTTAACTTCTCCAAAAGGCGACAAGTTGAGTTATGTGTTACAAATTCATTTTGACTGTTCCAATAATGTGGCAGAATATGAGGCCTTGCTGCATGGTTTGCGCATGGCAAAGGAGATGAACATCAAGCGTATCAAGTGCTATGGAGATTCAGATCTTGTGGCACAGCAAGTTTCAGGAACATGGGATAGGAAGGATGCAACAATGACGGCTTACAGAAGGGAAGTGGATAGGGTAGCCGAGTTCTTCTCAGGCTATCAGGTGGATCACATTGATCGCAGGAAAAATGATGCTGCGGATGCTTTATCAAGACTCGGCTCACGACGAGAGCCGGTTCCACCTAATGTTTTCTTGGATGAATTGTGGACTCCTTCAGTCAAGCTTCAAGATGAGGAAGAAATTGCATGTCAAGATGACCCGGATTCACAGTTGGTGGCAGCAACTCATAAAATTCCAGAGTGGACAGAACCTTACTTGGCGTATCTTCTGCGAGGGGAGTTGCCACAGCAGGAAGTTATATCCCGGCAAATTGTTCTCCGGGCTAAGGCCAACGTGGTTATTGATGGTGAATTGTATAAAAGGAGCGTGTCAGGAGTATTTCAGAGATGTGTATCTGGAAAGGAGGGCTAGAAATTTTGAAAGAGATTCATGAGGGAGATTGTGGTCATCATGCATCAACAAGATCTTTAGTAGCAAAGGCATTTAGACACGGTTTCTGTCGTGGGGTTATCACGGCAGATGTTACCATAGGGTAACGATGATTGGGCAAGGCGCCTTGGTCCTTCAGGAGATTGTCACGCTCATTGGGGAAAAAGGGTTTACCCAGGTTCAGCCTCTCCATTGGAGATAAAGACCTACTTCCTGCTTCTATGTTATTGATCTCGATAATTATCATCTCGCCGCTGAAACTTGTTATACCAGATGTTTGTGTTTGCCACCAAATCTGAACCACCCTCGTGCTGCCTTTTGGAGCTATTCCCATTGTTACCATTGTGATTATTGTTTCCGTTGTTGTTGTTGCCATTGTGATTCTTTCCTCCGTTGTTGACGTTTCCTTTTCCCTTATCTTCATCATCATCCCGGGTCTTGTCTGTGGACGCGTGCTTATGAGCCGCTTCCATCAGCTGCCCCATGGTGATTGTTTCTGCTTCGCCAGTGGCCCTCAGTCGACCCATCTTCTAAATTACCGGGTTATATCTGCAGGTTTTCTCCATTGATGACACGGCCGCAGCTGGTGTAATTCCCTTTGATGAGTGAATGATGGCTGTAACTCGGCGCATCCAGTGACGCTCTGACTCGCCTTTCTTCTGGAAACATCGCTCCAAATCCTTTATAGTGAACAACTTCTCACACGTGCCCTTGAAATTCTTGACAAATAATGCCTTCAACTCATCCCAAGAATTGATAGATTTCTCGGGTAATCCATCGAACCATAACTTTGCTGTTCCTTCACTCATCATCAGGTATATGTATCTCGCGCACAAGTTGGCCGGGGCATTGCGAATACTCATCGCCATCTCGTAACTGCTGAGCCATGTTTCTGGATCCATGCTGGGGTCATAATTCGTCACCTTGCTAGGCTCTTTAAACTTCTCAGGAAAAGGTTCACTCTTGATAGCATCTGAAAGACATTTAGTTCCAACCGGGTTAAGTAATGAAGAAACTAATGGCAAACCTGACCCGGTATTTGGTGCGTTGCCCAACACTCCTGCTTCAGGTTGTCCTCCGGCTCCTCCGGCGACACCTAAAGCCGGGTTTGCGCTCGCCGCATGCCGTGCTCTTGAACTATTGACAATTGCTTCGGCCATAGACTGGGCCGAGGCCGGTTGATGCGGCCTCGGCGCCGGCTGATTCTGAGCTAACCTCTGCTGACGTTGTCCGGAACGTTGAGGCTGCGGCACCGGGTGACCTTGATTCTGCTGTCCGTTCCTGACGCCTTATCCGGCTGGCCTCGGTGTTTCTTCGTGATGACTCCGGTTGGCTCAGCTATTGTATGGTGTTGAATGTAACGCTCCATTCTTATCCGGCATGTTGCCCTGCTATGTAATCGCGGTTTTCAACATCTCAATTGCCCTGCGTGCTTCTTCTCCCTCTGGCGATTGATCAATCGGCGTGCGGCATAATGCTAATGTTGCCGCGTACACGTTATCAGCCGGATTTGAATAGTGACCACTAGGCGTGTGGAACCGATCTGTAGTGGTGGCATACCACCCGCAGACGTTGTGTTTTGATTTTGCTGAGCTCTAGCCCGAGTGTTGGGTGGCACCCCGTTTCCTCCCTGATTTGCTCTAACCATGATTTCATGCCCGATTCCAACCGGAGCTGTCTCAGGCCGAGTGACATTGGGAGCTCCGTTTGGTGATGTAAAGTTCAATCTTGTTGGATCTAAGGTCGTGCGTGGCATCACCCGGGTCTGGAGCCTCCTTTGATGTACTGCTGTAAGATCTTCATGGCGATTCTGCACTGTTAACCTTTCTTGCTCCACACGGGCTCGATCCCGTTCTATCTCTTGTTGCTCATCAAACATGCGCTGCTGCTCCACCAATAAAGCCTTCTGTTGATTCTCCAGCATGATTCGTAACGTATCCAATTGCTGTGCCCGGGTTGCTGCATTATCTGGTGTGATTGGTGTGGTAACTATTGCAGCGTCAAAGTCCAAGGGCCTCAAAACTGGTGGAATTTCCATCAAAACCGGCTGTTCCAAACCGTTACCCGGTTGAAAGGTCGGATGACGTTGAACTCTTTCTTTGTTTTCTCTGGCCGCGCGCGTGACATCGTCCTCACTCACTGAAGTTTCTATCCCATCATTGCGGTTCATCAGGATGTACACCGTAGCACGCTTCATGGTCCTTGGCTCCAACTCATAATCTTCCTCATCAGCCTCGTACCCAAACCTCTCGTCAAACAACGGTAAGATCGATTCAGTATCTGTATCCAAATCTTCCTCGCGTCGGCACTCCGGCTCGCAAGCCTGGATGTCCGACTGATATTCGAAGCCTCCTGTTCTGACTGACTCTTCTCCATCAGATTGGACGATGGTGGCTGCCCCTAAAACGGAGTCGCATATAACCTCGTCATCAATTTGCTGAGTTGCATTAACCATACCTACGAAGACGTTGATCCGACCGAACGGGATAACCCGGCCGGTTTCCAGCAGATCTGCTTCTTCCTTCAAGCCTGAATCGTCGACGATGCGCTTTCCGTGCCGATCCATCCTGACCTCGCCGATCGCGAGGTTCTCCATCCCTCGCAGAGCTTCTCCCTTGATGAGGACAGCTTTGGTCGCAGGCCCCACGGTGGGCACCAACTGTCGTGGGGTTATCACGGCAGATGTTACCATAGGGTAACTTCATGATTGGGGCAAGGCGCCTTGGTCCTTCAGGAGATTGTCACGCTCGTTGGGGAAAAAGGGTTTACCCAGGTTCAGCCTCTCCATTGGAGATAAAGACCTACTTCCTGCTTCTATGTTATTGATTTCGAGGTCTCGATAACTCGGTTGCGACAACAGAGCCGGGTTACGAGACAGGTTACAAGGGTTTCGCTTGATAGCGGTGATATCGAACTAGGGCTTAAGACTTAGGACCTAGGACTTTTTATCTATGTTCTAGGAGCTCGTTTATATAGACGCCGGGTCTCCCGAACTTACAATGAATACCGAGTTACATACGAGCCCGGAGTCCTACTCTAGGTTCTTCTTGACCTTCCGTAGCCTCCAAGTCACCTGGTTCCTTCCTTCACTCGGACTCTAGTTCTTCTAGATCCTTCCTTCTTGAGTCGAGTCATGTTAGCAATATTGGCCCAGCTATAACCCGGCACATATCTTGTACACATCACTCGGACCAGGCCTTGGGCCGTCCGACTGATTCTTCCTTGGTCATGAGTATACCGGGTTATTATCCCCCCAACAGTTTCTTTTGGCTTACAGCCCAGGCAGATGCAGAGCGCCTAGTGAACATATGTGATGGGTGTCAAAGATATGCAAGGCAAGTTCATGTGCCGGCTCAGGAATTGCGGACAATACCTTTGACCTGGCCTTTTGCAGTTTGGGGGGCATGACATGGTGGGTCCCTTTCATATGTCCCCTTGCAAGAAAACCCACCTCTTAGTTGCCATTGATAAATTTACAAAGTGGGTTGAGGCGATGCCAGTTACAAATTGTGAAGCAGCTACAGCAGTTACGTTTGTGAAAAAGATTATACATCGGTTTGGATATCCTCACAGCATCATCACAGATAATGGAACTAACATGTCACTTGGGGAGATGGCAAAGTTTTGTGGAAACAATGGTATACGTCTGGATGTGGCTTTAGTTTTTCATCCACAGGTCAATGGGCAAGTAGAAAGAGCAAACCAAGAATTACTAAGAGGCTTAAAACCACGTCTCTGGGTCCCGTGCATCAGAGCCGCCGGGGCGTGGGTTGAGGAGTTACCATATGTCGTTTGGGGAATCAACACAACACCAAATAGATCTACAAAGATGACGCCTTTCTTTATGGTGTATGGGGAAGAGGCAGTACTGCCAAGTGATATTATACATGACTCGCCTAGAGTGGCGTCTTATGTTGAAACTGAGAATGAGCAGACCCGGCAAGACTCTTTGGACTTGCTCGAGGAGAATAGAGAAAAAACATTGGAAAGGTCTGCAATATATCAGCAAGATTTGAGGCGGTATCACAGCCGCCGGGTTAGAACTCGCACTTTCTAGGAGGGTGACTTAGTGTTGCGACGGACGCAATCCAAAGAAGGGATGCACAAGTTATCTCCTCCATGGGAAGGACCGTTTATCATAAGTAAAAATCTGTACAATGGTTCGTATTATCTGGTGGATGCTAGAGAGAAATCTGAGTACATGAACGACACAACACATTCCACTTCTTCATTGGAGGAGCGCGAGCGGCCATGGAACATTGCCAAGTTGCGCCCATATTATACTTAGCATGAGATCAAGATATCAGATGTAATACACGATGTAACAGGCAGCAGGTTTCAGACGCGCTCTTTTCCTTATCAGGGTATCTAAGGTGACTGGAAGGTTTTTAATGTGGCGGCTTGCTGACCTAACCTTTTTTCTCAATAAAGTGAAAGTTAAACAGAAGTTTGTGTTGTCTCATTTAAAATTTCAGCTCTGGTTATTTTGAAAGCCGGTTATTCTCTAAAGATTGAGATGTACTGTAACACAGTTTGATGACAAGCCAGGTCTTGGGGGCTGGTCATTGAGGTGGCACAGTTTTTCATCCAAGACCCGGCTTTATGGTTATCCGGGTCCCAAAGTTCTTTGAGACCCGGCAAAGAGAGTTTGGGGTTATTGTTTCTGTTTTTGTTCATTAGCATGCACGTTTAGTGTACAAGTTTATGTACTTGTGTTTTCTGTTGTAGAACAAGTAAATATAGTTGTGTAGCTATTTTTTATCATAGAAGTTGCCCAAAGAGTGCGTCTCATCAGTATGAGGATCAATGGGGTAATGTTGCATAGTTAAGCCATTACTTTATAAACATTGATCCAGGTCTTGGGGGCTCTCACTTGAATAGTTTGTAGCTGCAATCCTAAGACCCAGATTTTATGCCACCAGTTTTATTCTTGGTTATCTTGCTGTTGAGTTTGATGTGACTCACAATTATATTGCCTGATTGCTCACCTGGAAATTCAATCAATCATGATGCCTAATGGGGACTTGGTTTGACCCTGTTTTTATCAGAGAAGTTGCGACAGAGAATCCATGCGAAAGCCAACTCACAGTTAAAGAAATCAAAAGGGTCATCCAAACCAAAGACAAACATATATCTTAAAGCAAAAAGTTCCACATGAGTCAAGCAAGGTTTCATAGGTGTTTAGACACACCATCAAAAGTATAGGGTAAAAAGTGTAAGTTATTACAATAACTGCCCAAAGGGCCGAATGAGATTGTTATTTGCAGAGATAAAGCATTTGCATAAGTTTTTCATGCACCGGCTTCAGGAGCCGGGTTATCGGAAGGAGTAGCGGCCGGGCTGTCTTCTGTAGCATCTGCCGGGTTATCGTCCTTGGCAACTGCCGGGTCATCTTGTGTCGCCTCTGCTTCTGTGACCCGGGTCTTGAGGGCTCCATTTTCACGCCAGGTGACATGTTGAAGGGATTGGAAATAACCCTCCTCATCGTCTTCAACTGCAGCTCGTGATGGAGTAGGAACACGTGGAGTAGATGAACTTGGAGCAGTGGAGGTACTGGGAGCAACTTTTTCTGGGACAATGGAGTCCTTGTAGCTTTGGAGGAGGTTAATGCGTTGTGGTTCATCATCGATGATCTCTTCGTTGGCTTCGTTGTATCCGTATTGCAGAGTGGTTAGCTTCATCTTGCTAGAAATAACAGTGGCAGCGTGCCGGGTTTGATTCATAACCTGGGAATAGCTTCTCTTGTCAAACTGCATGCGATCAGTATTGAACTATGGAAAGCCGTCCATAAGAGGAGCTGGGTTAAGATTGGGATGATAGGCGTTTGCCAAAGCAATACCACACATAACCCCGGCTCTGCAAGCAGATTTCTTCAGAAGATGGATCCAGTCTGGCATGGTTGATAGATGGCCACTTATCTCATTTCATTTTTGTAGTGCTTGGAAGGTGTTTGATGAAATGACTAAGTTAGGGAGTTCATTTGTTATATATGTAATTTGAGCTAAAATTAAAATATGATTTGTGTCTTCTAGTGTCGTGCTCACCGCCGTTGATCGCCCGCGTTAACCGTCACCGGCACCACCTCGGTAAGCCTCTTTTTTAAAACTTTTATTTAAAAAATCTTAGTTGTATGATTTAGATGCATATTATTATTTGTATAATTTTATTAGTTGTATAATTGTTTGTTATATATATATAGTGCCATGGTTTTGACACCTGACCACACCGGCTCTCGTCCGCTCTATTATTTGGATGTGGTATGATTGTTTGTTATAACTATATATTTGTTTCGTTTCGTGTTTATGACAATCATGCCGACCAACTTGACATAGATATATTTTTATCTAGGAGGTAGTTGAACCGGAAATTCCAACCGACCCTATTGTCGAGTTTTTTTAAAAGAAAACAATGATTTGAAAGCAAAATTGAAAAGAAGTGAAGATCTTCGTCTCCAATGCCTAGAAGAGAAGATGAAATTGGAGTTCAAGCTTGCCGACATCGTCGATGAACACGAGTTCAAGCTTGCCGACGTCGTCGATGCTCACGAGATCAAGATGGATGCAATGCGCTTGAAGATTAAAAATATTAGAAATTATGCCATTAGTCAAGAGGCTTGGTATCATTATGCTGTTGGTTCAATAATTACCTTAGTTGCGATTTTGATCGCATTTGTTGTTGGATTTAAATTCTTTGGATAGTTGTATGTTGGTTTAAATGTATGTTTTATGAGAACTATGTATTACATTTGGTCACTACTCTAATTTGGTTTTAATGTGATGAACTTGTATTAATGAATATGGTCAGTTATCTATTATGTTCGTTTACCGTAATGGGTTTTAGCATCGTGATTGCGTTTGACATACTTATATAATGCAGATGAGCCATCCATGGATGTACGCTGACCGACGCTCTAACGAGTACATGCAAGGCCTGCGTTCTTTTCTCAACGTGGCTGAGGCAAACACACGGAATGGTTTTATGTGTTGTCCATGCCATAACTGTCGGAATGAGAAGGATTACTCTTGCTCAAAAACCCTTCACATCCACCTGATTCAGTTTGGTTTCATGTCCGGCTATAATTGTTGGACCAAGCACGGAGAAAGAGGGGTTATGATGGAAGACAACGAAGAAGAACAGAACGATGACAACTACATGTGCCCTGAATACGGTGGTAATGCAAGGGGGAAGCTGAAGATGAAGAGGTACCAGATGAGCCCATCATAGATGATGATTTACGGCGGGTCATCGTTGATGCACAGACCGAAGCAGAAAGTGCACTCGAGAAGTTGAAGTTGGAGCGCATGTTAGAGGATCACAAAAAAAAGTTGTACCCAACTTGCGAAGATGGCAACACAAAGCTCGGTACCACACTGGAATTACTGCAATGGAAGGCAGAGAATGGTTTATCTGACAAGGGATTTGGGAATTTACTGAAAATAATGAAGCAAAAGCTTCCAAAGGATAACGAATTGCCTGACAGTACGTACGAAGCAAAGAAGGTTATCTGCCCTCTAGGATTAGATGTGCAGAAGATACATGCATGCATTAATGACTGCATCCTCTACCGCGGTGAGCAGTACGAGAATATGAATGAATGCCCGGTATGCGGTGCATTGCGATATAAGATCAGACGAGATGACCCTGGTGATGTTGAGGGCCAGCCCCCCAGGAAGAGGGTTCCTGCCAAGGTGATGTGGTACGCTCCTATAATACCACGGTTGAAACGTTTGTTCAGAAACAAAGAGCATGCCAAGTTGTTGCGATGGCACAAAGAAGACCGCAAGAACGACGAGATGTCGAGACACCCGGCTGATGGGTCGCAGTGGAGAAAAATCGATAGAGAGTTTAAGGAATTTGCACGTGACGCAAGGAACTTAAGGTTTGGTCTAAGTACGGATGGCTTTAATCCTTTTGGGGAGCAGAGCAGCAGTCATAGCACCTGGCCTGTGACTCTATGTATCTATAACCTTCCTCCTTGGTTGTGCATGAAGCGGAAGTTCATTATGATGCCAGTGCTCATCCAAGGCCCGAAGCAACCCGGCAACGACATTGATGTGTACCTGAGGCCATTAGTTGAAGAACTTTTACAGTTGTGGCGTGATGAAGGGGTACGTGTGTGGGATGAGTACAAACAGGAGCCATTTGACCTACGAGCGTTGTTATTTGTAACCATCAATGATTGGCCTGCTCTTAGTAACATTTCAGGACAGTCAAACAAGGGATACAATGCATGCACGCACTGTTTAGATAAGACTGAAAGTATATATTTAGGTAACAAGAATGTGTACCCGGGGCATCGTCGATTTCTTCCAAGGCAGCATCCCGTAAGAAAGAGAGGCAAGCATTTCAAAGGTGAGGCAGATCACCGGACGAAGCCACCCCTCCCTACTGGTGATGTTATATATGATATGGTCAAGGATTTAGAAGTAATCTTTGGAAAGGGTCCTGGCGGACAGTCTGTTCCGAATGACGTTGACGGACACGTACCCATGTGGAAGAAGAAGTCTATATTTTGGGAGCTACCCTACTGGAAACTCCTACAGGTCCGCTCTGCAATCGACGTGATGCACGTGACGAAGAATGTTTGCGTGAACCTGCTAGGCTTCTTGGGCGTGTATGGGAAGACAAAAGATACGCCGGAAGCACGGCAAGACCAGCAACGTATGAAAGACCCAGACAACCTGCATCCAATGAAGACGGATAAAGGACGTCTAAGTCCTGCTAGCTACGCTCTTACCAAAGAAGAGAAGGAGATATTTTTCGAAGTCCTGAGCAGTATGAAGGTCCCGTCTGGCTTCTCGTCGAATATAAAGGGAATAATAAATATGGCAGAGAAAAAGTTCCAGAACCTAAAGTCTCATGACTGCCACGTGCTTATGACTCAATTGCTTCCGGTTGCATTGCGGGGGCTTCTACCGGAAAATGTTCGACTACCCATTGTTAGCTATGTGCGTTCCTCAATGCAATTTCGCAGAAGGTAATCGATCTAGCCATTCTACCAAGGCTACAGAAGGATGTGGTTCAATGTCTCGTTAGTTTTGAGTTGGTGTTCCCACCATCCTTCTTCAATATTATGACACATCTCCTAGTACACCTGGTCGACGAGATTACCATTCTGGGTCCTGTATTTCTACACAATATGTTCCCCTTTGAGAGGTTCATGGGAGTCTTGAAGAAGTATGTTCATAACCGTGCTAGGCCAGAAGGAAGCATCTCCAAAGGCTATGGAACAGAGGAGGTCATTGAGTTTTGTGTTGACTTTATTCCTGGCATTAAGCCGATTGGTCTTCCTGAATCGCGACATGAGGGGAGACTGAGTGGAAAAGGCACTCTAGGAAGGAAATCAATAATATGTAGGGACGGGCATTCTTTCACACAAGCACACTACACAGTTCTACATAATTCCAGTTTGGTGGCTCCGTATATCCAGAAGCACAAGAATATTGTACGCTCCAACAACCCGGGGATGGATGACTCCTTCATTACAAAGGAACACATGGAGAATTTTGGCGGTTGGTTGCAAACACATCTCAACAATGACAACACTGTCTCAGATGAGCTGTACTTGTTGTCTAGGGGACCATCTTCGACTATTTGGACTTTCCAAGGGTACGAGATAAATGCGAATACATTTTACACGATCGCACAAGATCAAAAGAGCACCAACCAAAACAGTGGTGTCCGCTTTGATGATTCAACAAACAACAGTGGGCAAAAGGTCACATATTATGGTTACATAGAGCAGATATGGGAACTTGACTATGGACCTTCTTTTAAGGTCCCTTTGTTCTGGTGCAAATGGTTCAACCTGAAAGGCGGCGGGGTAAAGGTAGACCCATTGTACGGAATGACTACAGTGGATCTCAAGAATCTTGCGTACGACACCGAACCATTCGTTCTAGCCAATGATGTGGCTCAGGTTTTCTATGTGAAGGACATGTCTACCAAACCGAAAAAAAGAAAAGATAAGCAAGCGAATACATCAGCCGATGAGCCAAAGCGCCACATAGTTCTTTCAGGGAAAAGAAACATCGTGGGAGTGGAGGACAAGACAGACATGTCAGAAGATTACAACAAGTTTCATGAAATTCCGCCCTTCAAAGTGAACATTGACCCAAGCATCAAGTTAAATGATGAAGATTGTCCATGGTTACGGCGCAATCAGAAGAAAGGGACACACACGAAGAAAAAGTGAAACTAGATAGGGATGTTGTTGGTGATGTGTAATAATGTATTAACTTTTATGTAACTGTGTTCTGAAAACTCAGAAGAGAACTCTAAACACTGATATTTGGTTCTAAAAATCCAACGGCTTACAAGCGCTGGAAAAAGTTGGAACAAAACACACGGTTTCCCCTGCATACAGCCCGACGGTGGCTCGTGAGTGCCCGCATATCAAATGCACCGTCGGACGTATGCAGGGAATCCGAATGATTTGTATTCGTTCAACGAACTGAAGGATTTTGTAGATAGAACAAAACACACGGTTTCCCCTGCATACAGCCCAACGGTGGCTCGTGAGTGCCCGCATATCAAAATGCACCGTTGGACGTATGCACCAAAATGAACTACAATGAGTGCCGAACATGTCCAGGAGGGGGGCTATATATAGGGTCATGTGGCTCACGAAGAAACACACGGTTCTAAAAATCCAACGGCTTACAAGCCCTCAAAAGAAACACACCCCTGATCCGACGGCTCACAAGCGCTTAAAAGAAACACACGATCCGTGTGATTCTTTAGTCTCGGTTGGTGTTACCAACCAGGACTAAAGGCGGGTCAGTCACGTGTCCTCCCCCAGCGCTGCCCTGGCCACGTGTCCAACCCCAGCGCTGCCCTGGTCACGTACGTGTCCTACCCCAGCGCTGCCCTGGCCACATGTCCAACCCCAGCGCTGCCCTGGTCACCTACGTGACCTACCCCAACATTGCCCTGGTCACGTGTCCTCCCCCAGCGCTGCTGTGGAGATCTATATGTAGTATTGTCGCCGACGGGGTAAACCCTAAGCCACGAAGACATCTTATCCACGAGATGGATCTGCCACGCCCGCCGCAGCGTCTTCTGGACAAGGTCGAGCATGTTCGGCAGAGCGCGCTTGGGCGCTACCGCGGGAGCCTATCCCATCTTGTGCCCACGAGCCCGGCGTGGAGAGGAATGCCCAGCTACCGGCCTCCTGCTCCGGTGCCGGAGGAGGTGCGGAGGGCGTACAAGCGCGCGTGGTCCGACGGCCCCGACCCCGACGAGGATGCGTAATTATGTAGTAATGTAACTATTAGTGATGTGTAATAATGTATTAAACCTTTTATGTCACAGTATGGGATGTTGTTAAGGATGTGTTTAAAATAAAGAGATGATTATTACAAATTTTTAGACAATTAGATATTTGAAGAAACCAGAAAAGATATGATTTTGGAAAACAGAAAATTAGATAAAGAGATGGTTAATAGTTTGAATAGTTAGAATAATTATTTTAGAAAACACAAAATGGTTTTGGATTAGTTATTCAAATTCAAAAACTTTTCATGTTGTAATTTTTATCAGATTCAAAAGTATGCAGAAGCTATTCAAATTCATATTCAAACACTTTTCAAATTCACTTTTGGGCATTTTGCGCACAAATATTCAAAATTTGGGCCCTTCAACGCAAAAAACAGACCTCTAGTACCAGGTGGAGACACCACCCGGGACCAAAGGTGCATTTGCGCGCGCTGGGGGTGGCGTTTGCAAAAACATCTCTGGTCCCGGGTGGTGGCTCCGCCCGGTACTAGAGGTTAACCTCTGGTACCGGTTAACCTCTGGTACCGGCTCGTGGCTCCGCCCGGGACCAGAGGTCCCTGGGTATAAATACCCAGGCCTCCATCCCGGCCCGAGCCACGACCCGGGAGACCTCTGCATCGCGCGGCGAAGCCCTGGCCGATTTTCTCCTCGCGCCGCCGCCGCCGTCCTCCGCGCCCGTGCCCGCCGCCCGAGCCCTCCACCATGTGGCCCTCCGCCTCCGCCGCCCGATCCCGCCACCCGAGCCCTCCGCCGCCCGATCCCGCCGCCCGAGCCCTCCGACGCGTGGCCCTCCACATCCGCCGCGCGCGTGGCCCTCCGTCGCCGTCGCGCCGCCTCTCCTCCTCCGTTGCGCCCGAGGCCTCCTCCACGATGCCTCGCCCTCCTCCTCCTCCACGTCCTCGACGGCCGGCCGGCGACCTCGCCCTAGCAAGGTGAGGATTTTTTTTTTAGTGTTAGAAATTTAATTAGTGTAGAAATTTAGTGTACAAATTTAGCGTAGATTTGCTAATTAAGTGTAGAAATTTAGTGTAGATTGCTAAGTGTAGAAATTTAGTGTAGATTTGCTAAGTGTAGAAATTTAGTGTAGATTTGCTAAGTGTAGAAATTTAGTGTTAGAAATTTTAGAAATTTAAATTTGCTAAGTGTAGATTTCGATTTGCTAAGTGTAAATTTGCTAAGTGTAGATTTAAATTTGCTAAGTGTAAATTTAAATTTGTCAAGTGTAGATTTAAATTTGCTAAGTGTAAATTTTGCTAAGTGTAGATTTAATTTTGCTAAGTGTGTAATTTTTTTGTTTTATACCCCACTATGTTTTTAGTTTATTGTTCTCGGCGATGATGTCTCTGTTGGACCAGAGGGGCGATGTCCGGGACTGGGCTCCGCCGGGCTGGCACTGGGAGGTGTTACCTTCCGGGCGTAGCTTAGTTAGAAATCTGGGTGACGTCGTCGACCCGGATCTTCTTTGGTGGCGGTCGAGTGGGCCACGCTCGGTGCAGAGGGAGCCAGCCCCCGAGGAGGTGGTACGTCGCCGTATCAGGGAGGAGGACGAGCACGTCCGTCGCTACATGTATTTGTTGGATACGCCAGTGGTGTATGACAGTAGATGGTCGATTCTTCATAGGGTTCCTTCTCACGTGAGTTATGACCCTGTGATGGTCATGTTCTTTGGATGCGCAGTGCCGGCCGCTCAGCACCCCGTGGCTTAGGACCCGGTCGAAGTTAGTTTGAGAGGTTAATGCATGTGAGAGGAAGATGTATTAGTGATATTATTCGTGATGTATTAGGGTTAAATAAAAATGGACCCGAGCTATGTAACTGGATTAAATAAAGATGTATGAGCGATACTTTTACATATTTGTAAAGTTCCCTACTTTGAAATATTCTGCTAATGCTATCATTGTTTTATCTTTCTTTTGTATTAGTTAAGCAATGGATGGAGATGTTCCTTTCATAGACAGAGAAGGGGAAGAAGAGTTGTTCGCCATCATGTGGCAACCCGGTCCAGGAATGGAGCCGGAACAAAGCGTCGAAGCGCAAATTACGAGCACAGATCAGTGCGATGACGACTTGCAAATTGGTGGACCCCCGCCGTCTGGCGAGGTATATTAAGCCCATGTTGATCAGATGCAATAACTGATTTGTATATATATGTATTAACAAATGTCTCTTATTTTTAGACATCCGCATCGACCCAATCTATTAAACGAGGCAATGCCAAAGGGTTGGCCGCAGATGCGCATCTCATAATTGAGGTCGTCTCTGCAGATGGCAAACCGTTGGAGCCCAAGGCAAACGCAGCTAAGTTTGTGCATCAATGCGGAGTTTTTGTTAGGGACAATGTTCCGATCAGCATTTAGGAATGGGTTGAGCAAGAAAACTTAGAGGGAGCTATTTATGTCAGCGACAAAACTAAAGATATGCTTTGGGACAAGCTCATAGCAAAGTTCACCCTACCAGTGTTGGATTGTCGAGAAAAGAAAGAAGCCATGACGAAAAAAGTCAAGCATTTCACTCTGAAGAAGATGGCTGAACAATTCAATAATTACAAGAACAGATTACACCGTGATTGGGTCTCGAAAAATAAAGTTCCAGATTTCACTGGAGCACTAGAGAGCCAGCGGACTCACTGGAAGGCATTTCTGGAATACAAGGATTCAGAACTAGCCAAGCAAAGATCAAAAAAGAATAAGGCGAATGCAGCGAAAAAGAAATATCACCATAAGTTGGGGGGAGGTGGCTACATAAGTGTCGAGCCTAAGTGGGATCGGATTGAGGCCGCCATGCGCGAAAAAGGGATCACTCCAGTTACAGATAACTAGCCCCATAGGGTCAGAAATTGGATGCTTGCTCATGGGGCGGAGTATGACGCATCTGGTGATCTAATAGTTGATGAAACGAAAGAAACTCCTATACCCCGGAAAGCAATTCTTGATGCAATCGCCGATGCTTGAGAGGGAAGGTTTATTCCCGACAGAGAGTACGACGAGCTGACAAAGGGCCTCGGTAATAAAGAAAAAGGAGGACAAACACGAGGCAAGGGAGCTTATGTGACATGGAATGAAGGGTTTCCCGAGGACCGTGAATCTTATAGAAGCCGAGAAAGAGTAAGGAAGAGGAAGGAGCAGGAGGATTCAGACCGATTGAGCAAAGTAGAAAGTATCATTAGCCAACTATAGAAGCAAATAGATGAATTGCGTGAGCAAGCCTGTCAAGGGGCAACTCATCAGCTGCAGCAAGATAGTCAAGCAGGTGGTCCATCTCAACGGAAAAGCAGCGTGGCTTCCACGGCGGTCGGTGCTGATGAGGCATCGAAGCAAACCTACCCCGTGGATTTTATCACTGAGAAAACAAGTTGTAAGCGACATGAGCCACTGAGAAACTTAACCGTGAAGGCGGCGGACGGCTATGCCTTAACTTGTGAATCTACAACACTGTATCGTGGCAATGAGATTCCAGATGGCTATGCTCTTGTCGGCGTGGATCAAGTTGAACCCGGATTTCAATCACTCGACCTTGCCTTCCCTGGAGATGATGATGAGAGGACACTGGGAGATGTCCAGGGTGGACTCATTCTATGGCCCAAGAAATACATCATGTTTCCAGGCTGGACACCAAGGCCACCATCGCCTCCTCTGAGTCAAGATGACGGCAGTGACGACCACCACAACACGAGTCCATCTCGATCTCCGTTGCCGCCTCAGCCGACTCCGCCGCCGCCTCAGCCGACTCCTCAGCCATCTCCGCCGCCTCAACCGACACCTCAGCCGCCTCCGCCCACTAAGGCTAAGACCGTCGTTCCATCGATAACTTTCCGATCCAAACCCTAATACGAGCCCCTCCCAAAAGTACCGAAGCTTCCTCCCCCGAGACCTTACGACGTCGAGATGACTCCAGAGCAAGGCGCCGTGTGGCTGGCAGCCGACGCGAAAAGACATATGGCAGAATTAAGGGCGAAAAGACAGCCCGCACCAAAGCAAGTATTTACGACAGCAATAAACGTGGGCTACAGAATTTCATAATCATCCATCACAAATTGAGATAAATAGGCCAGATGACTATGCACGTTGTCTGAGGAGAACTCGCCCCAACATGAGAACAAGTAGTACTACCAGCGGGAAAAGAAAAAGAGATGTTGCCCAGCTCGGAGAGCAGTCAAAACAGTCCATCTCCCCGCTCAAGGTGGCCACTGATAAGGGCTCCGCGCGCGCGGCGGATTTAGCTTATCGCGCGGAATTTGCTGCAGAACTTGGTATTTCAGTTTCTCAACTGGAAGCAGAAGAGCTCCCCTCCCTTATGCCACCTGATAAATGGACCTGGGAATACGGAAAGTCTCTAGTGCCACCTGATCAGATCGAGAATCTACCAACACAAATGCTAAGACTGCATAACTGGTACATGGAAGTCACAAAGCTAGATCGAAAAGTGCTCCTTGTGCAAGTTACAGAGGAACATTTCAAAAGTAAAGATGAGTTAACTATTTATCTTGAAGAACTCTATCAGTTATACCAGCTTGACGCCCTCGACTTGAGTATCATCGGTACCTATTGTCTGTAAGTGATTCAATTCATTTATTTTCTAAAATAATTCTATAGCTCAGCTCGGTCATTGCGTGTTCTAATTATGCTCACTACGCTATTATGCATAATGAAGAGTGATGAATGTGACAGAAAAGAAATCTTTGAGATTGGGTTCGTTGACCCAACCCGAGTTAATGAAAATCTGCTACGGAACTACCACAAGGAAACGGTGGTCAACTTATTTAGGTTCATAAAGAGGCAAGATTATAAAAGGAAGATATTGTTTCCTTACAACTTCAGGTAAGAGTGTTACTGTCTTGTACACATTAGTTTTTGCTTACACGATGTTAAGTGTAACTGATTATTTACTGACATATATAAACGTGCGCAGCGACCATTACGTTCTGCTAATCATTGAAGTTGATGATTCAAAAGTTGAAATCTTCGACTCATTGGCGTGGCCCCAAGAGAAGTACCAACATATTAAAGATGTGCTCCAAGGGTATTTTCAATCATTATCGTAATACATCGGTCTCTTTTGTTCAATTCCTGAGATATCAAGTAACTAATTAATAACTCATTTATTCATTTGTTTGCCGGGCAGGATTTGGAAAATTTTCATAAAGTGTACATCTGGTGATTTTAAAGAGGAGCTTAGTTTTGTTAATATGCCAAGGTAAGTAGTACGAGCTAGGTTCGCGGATCTCTTTAATTCAAATTTCAATACCATCATACCATGCTTGATTATTATTTGATTGAAATCTATTCTCGTAAAGTACTGTGAAAGGCAGCCACTGGGGACCAATTTGTGTGGATACTATGTCTGCGAGTGGATTCACCAGGAGATATCTGAGCGGAACCCATCGACATTTATAGACGTAAGTGAACAAATATATTCACAGTTTTATTTTATTACCATCAATTGTGTTGACTGTCATTCATAATTTCTGTTATGATGATTGATATTCATATTGATCTCCTTCTTTTATAGATGGATACAATGCGGAGGGACCTGCAACCAAAGGACCGCTTTCGACTAATTCAAGAGGAAATTGCGGAATTTTTGATGAACTATGTCATAAACCCAAAGGGAAAATACAATGCCACCGGGATCTAGTCCCGGCGATGATCACGTAATCGAATAGACGACAGGCTCTAGTCCCTTTTCAATTAAAAATGATCGAATTCTCATAAAGATTTCTTTTATGAATATTTTGATATGCTATATGTATTTTTCTAATTTATAATTAATTAACCATATATTTTGCAAGATTAATCATAATATTCAATAGGGAAACAAAAAAACCAGAGGCCGCCACGTGGGAGAATCTCTGGTCCCGGGTTGTATTACCACCCGGAACTAGAGGTCCTCTGCCACGCGCTCTGCCCAGGCCCCACGTGGAGCTCTCTAGTGTCGGGTTGTAAGCCACCCGGGACTAGAAGGGGGGGGGGGCCTCTAGTCCTGAATCCGGCGTCCCGGGTGGGAATCCGGTACCAGAGGCCCCTACCACCCGGACTAATGTGTTGTTTCTAGTAGTGTTGTAACGCACGGCCTTTTTCTGCTTGGGCAGACGCACAACTTCCCATGTGCCATTTTTCTCAAGTGACTGCATCTCTTCTTGCATCGCGGATATCCACTTCACGCGGTCACCTGAGCCAATTGCCTCCGTTTAAGTGGAAGGCTCATGTTCGTTCTCCACCTGTTCTGCACAACTCAGAGCATAATTAACAATGTTACACTCTTCAATTAAACGGGTAGGTCGAATAATATTTCTCCTTGGCCGATCAACAGCAATGGAGTGTTGCTGTACAACAGGAGGTGAGGGCGGCACAATTTCCTCCTCATCAATTTCAGGTTCCTCCTCATTAATTTCAGTTTGCTCCTCATTCAGGTGCTCCACCTACACACGAACCTGTGGTTTGTTCTCAACAACAAAATCTAGCACAACATCAGTAGACAAACTATCCTGATACATGAAAGATTCATTAAATATAACACTCCTGCTCATGAAAGCCTTCTTAGTTTCAGGGTTCCATAACTTATATCCTTTTACTCCAGAACCATAACCAAGAAATAAACACTTAATAGCTCTAGGCTCTAACTTTCCATTATCAACATGAGCATAGGCAGTGCAACCGAAAAGTTTTAGTTGTAAATAATCAGCAGTCTCACCAGACCATACCTCAATAGGAGTCTTCTTTTCAAGAGGGATGGATGGTGACCTGTTTATCAAGTAGCAGGCGGTGTTGGTAGCCTCAGCCCAAAAACGCTTGTTCATGCGAGCGTTGGACAACATGCAGCGAGCCTTGGAGATGATCGTCATGTTCATCCGCTCAGCTACACCATTTTGTTGAGGTGTGTACGGGATGGTGTGATGCCCGACAATGCCTTCCTGCGCACAATAATCATCAAAGTCATGCGAACAAAATTCACCACCTTTGTCAGTACGAAACAATTTTACCTTCCTCTCAGTTTGCCTTTCAATCATAACTTTCCACTCTTTAAAAGCAGCAAAAGTAGCATCTTTAGTTTTCAGGAAATAAGGCCAAACCTTTCTAGAGTAATCATCAATGATAGTAAGAATATAACAAGCACCACCATAAGAGGACTTACGTGACGGCCCCCATAAATCAGCATGTACATAATCAAGTGTACCTTTGGTGGTATGATCGGAAGCATTGAACTTAACTCGTTTGTGCTTACCAAACATGCAGTACTCACAGAACGGCAACTTACTCATATTGCAGTCCTTCAGAAGTTCTCTCTTGACTAATTCTGCCATACCAAGTTCACTCATATGTCCAAGTCGCATGTGCCAAAGGTTAGTTTTACTTGGATCATCTTTAGTAATAGCAGCAGCAAAAGTACTAGGCAAAGTGCTACCTCTAAGAACATATAACTTGGCAGAATTCATATCACCTATCATAACAATAAGTGAACATTTCGATACCTTCAGGTGTTTATTCCCTCCGGTATACTTGTACCCGTCATAGTCAAGGGTACTGAGAGAACCCAAGTTTCTCGCCATGGTTGGTATGTGTTTTACTCCATCCAACATGCGTGTCATGCCATCGTGCGTCTTGATCTGTACAAAACCGACGCCAGCAATGTAACATTTGTTATCGTTGCCCACACTCACGAAATCTCCTGCCTGCACAGACTCATAGGAACTGAACCAGTCTTTGTTACAGCAAATATGAAAAGAACATGCAGTATCAAGAATCGATTCATCAGCACGAGTAACACACGCAGAAAACACAGCTAGACAATCACCATCAGAACTCTCACCAGCAACCACATCGGCCTCAGTAGCAACAACATCAGCCTTACCATTACCGTCAGTTTTCTTGGGTTGGTAGGTTCCGTTCCTTCTTTCCTTGTTCTGCACCTTCCAACAATCCTCAATCGTATGATTAGTTTTCTTACAATACCTGCAGAACTTGTCTCGTCCCTTGGACTTTGAACGGCTGATGCATGTAAAATGCATACATGAACTTTGCATTATATTACTTATATTTCAATCATATTTGCATCATATAAGGGTTATATCAATGATTTATATTGATTTTGGGAATATTTCATTGTTTCCCTATTTTTCTGGAATTAACCCTGCACAGGCAGAAAACCCTATTTTCTATATTTTGATGTTTCAGGGACCCAAACGACGTCCAAATGACCTAATAATTTATGAGCATCAGTTTTTGGAAGGAACAAAGCGTGTGAGCGAAGGAAGAAAACAAACGGAGACCCGAGGGCCAAGTTGAGTGGGCCCACGCGGCCAGATTCCTTGGCCGTGTGGGACCCATCAACCTGGGCCTCGAGGCTCGTTGCCGTCGATCTTTTTTCCCGAGCCTCCGTCTTGACCTAAAAACGACTATAAAAATAGTCCCCGACGCCCTTCGGAAAGGAGCGCCACCGAAACACAGAAACCACGAAACAAAGACCCGGAGTTGCAGATTGGAGGGGGAAAACTCCGGCGGGGCGCTGCCGGCATGGTCTCCATCTTCTCCAACGACTTCTCCACCGTCTCCATGATGAAGAGGGAGTAGTCCACCACTGGACTATGGGTTTGTGGAAGTAACTTATGTATCTCTCCTCTCTTGAGCTTCACTAATTAGTACCGTATGAGCTGCTGAACATGATTACGGTCATCTATGTAATACCTTTGTGGTGGATCTTTTTATGAGTTAATATATGTTTGAGATTGCAATAGTTTTGTTTCAGTTATGAAAGTAGATGCATATTATGTACCCCGTTCTTGTGTACTTGTTTGATCAAGCATGTGTATGAGAGCGTGTGAGGGGGAACGTGTGCATTAGTTGGAGTAACGGGGGTGGCTAGTGCGGTGAACGTGAGAGAAAGTTCCGCGATCCACTTGTGTTTTTACCTTACTTTGTTGCCTCACTAGGGATAAAGAAAAATACCTTGCTACCGGAGATGTGGGTGTGACCATTGCCACTACTCCATGACTAGATCTAGCATGTTCTTATTTTAACTTCATGTCATGAATTAATGCTATGCTCTGATTTATCTTAATTACTAAGGTGTTATGATTTAGTTCGCATCTTGGTGGAGTATAAGAGAGATTAATAAACAAAAGATCTCTATGTTAGGACGTGATGCCCATATAATTAGTAACTTGTCATGAAACCTTTTGTTGCAATCTCATATGTCAATTCTAGTGTTCCATTGTCTACCACTTTATTAAAGAGAGAGTGCATTTGTGAAACCATGAACCCCGGTCCATTTTTAATCATAAGAAACACCTTTCCAACAACTTTTATCCACTTTACATTTTCTGCCATTTAAAAATCCGAAAATACAAAAACACTTTTACATCTTGCATTCACAATACAAAACCCAAAAATATCATCCATCATTGTTTCCACCATCCTTGCATATTTATTTATCATCATTGCATATTTATTTACTGTTTTGCATTCATTTTATTTTCATATCATTCTCACACCTTGTGCTTGACAACCACTTGGTGAGGTTGAGGGCACAAACAATTTACTTTGTTTTGTAGGTTTTCAAGAGAAGGATAAGAAGATAAATCTTTCACTACTGATTCCCCGAGAGTTCGATATTAAACCCTCGAGTCACCCCTCGTGGGGAAAACCGTCTTTCCTATACTATACACTCTGCACTTGGAGTCTCAACCTAACCCATATTCTTTTGACGCAGGTAACTACGTCAAGGGCCATCAAGACAGTTTTCTGGCGCCGTTGCCGGGGAATCATTGCTGTAAAGGTTTATCCAAGGGTATCTCACAACAAAGTCAACTTCATCACCAACTTGTGCAAACACCTAAGCTTGGGGAGGTTGCACCTACGTGAGCATCATCTTATCCATCTTTACCTTCAAATCATTTTATTTTGTTTTGTTATTGTCTTGCATATCATATTTATATTTCGGTTTGCATTTTTATTTTCAGTTTTGCATTTTGTGTTGCATTTGTTATTTCGGTTTGCATTGTTTAGTGTCATTTTATTTTCAGTTTTGCATAAAAAATTAAAAAACACATAAAAACTTGCATAATGGAAAAGAGAACCTTTTGGCCATTTAGTGTTAAGAACTTTCCTCAAAATATGAATATCCCTGTTGAAAAATTTGAAGTAGATCATAATATCACTAAAATGATTTATGAACACCGTTTTTATGGGAAACCCAAGGAAGATCCTATACTTCATCTTAAGAAGTTTAATGAAAGATGCAAAGTGTTAAATTTGAACCATGCCAATGTTAATATGATTAAAGTTAAGCTTTTTCCCTACTCCCTAGCTGGAAAAGCCTTAGATTGGATATTAAGATGGCCACCTGGAAACTTTAGCACTTGGTTTAATTTAAAAGCTTCATTCATTGAAAGATTTTGTTCCACTGAAACAGTTTGTAATTTGAGACAAATAGTTATCACCTTTAAACAAGAAGAGGATGAACCTTTGGTAAAAACATGGGAAAGGTTTAGAGGTATAGCTTTTGGAATGGAACATGGTCTTAGAGATTGGATGCTCATGCATATATTTTATAGAGGATTGTCTGAAACCTCTAGAGTCTTTTTGGATAATGAATGTGGGGGTTCTTTTATGAATACTACTGCTGCTAACACTCATATTCTACTTGATGGCTTGCTTTTGGAAGTGAAAATTAAAGAAAGTTTAGAAAAAGCCCAAGTACCAGAAGATGTTTTTGATGACCGTCATGAAATATTTAATCTATATAATAGGGGAAGAAAAGTTGAGGAAGTTAAAATGCTTAGTGAAGTCAAGGAACCATTGCTTGACTTAGAGAATTGTAGCTTGCATGAATTAATATCTATCTTACAAAAATTTGCAAGTGATCCTTCCATTAATGTTAACCAAGCAGGTTTTGGTTCTTATATTGCTAATCATGTTTTAAAAGAAAAGATTGCTAGGTACAACCAAGAAGCTATGATACCACCTAAGCTTGGGGATATATGGATTCCCAAAGTACTAGTAACCATTGGAAAAGAGACACACCATGCTATATTAGATCTAGGATCTAGTGTCTCTGTTTTATCTAAAGAATTATATGAAGTTCTTGAATTAAAGAATCTTGAAAAATGCTCTATTGAACTTGCACTTGCTGATGATTCCATTAAACATGCTTTAGGAAAAGTAAGTGATGTTATGGTAGAGTTGCATATGACATTTGTACCTGTTGATTTTCTAATCATGGATATGGGGAATAAAACCTCTAGTCCAATTATTCTTGGAAGACCTTTTCTTCGTACCACAGGTGCTATCATTGATTCAAAAGAAGGGAATGTGAAGTTTCAGTTTCCACACAAGAAGTGCATGGAACACTTCCCAAGGAAGAGGGACACATCAAAGTTCAAGCTCCCTCATGAGCTTCGTCCACAATAAATATCAAGTAAGAAGCCTAGCTACATGGCTATAAAGTTTTATTTTTGATTTTCTTTGTGTCCTCTTGCTGTAACAAGAGACTTAGTTTTTAGTTTTGTTTCTGGAATTTTTAATAAAGTGCCAAGTTTTACCTATTTTGGTTTGAAAAAGTTGCTATTTGCATTCGGAGATTTTATTCCAGCACGAATCTGTGCACGGTATGATTTTTAATTCCTATTCTGTAACTCCGAATGAGCTGATATTTGAACTGTAGTTGCAACTTTTCATCCTCTGTAAGCATGAATTTTTCAGAATTTTTCGACATATTTAAGTAGGGTAGAAAAATACGTTTTGCTGCTGCTGTTTTTCTGGACAGATTCTGTCCCATTTTGTTTGATGCATTCTTTGAACTTTTAACTTGAATCTTTTTATCCAATTGAGTTTATAAGTAGGCATACAACATTATACACTTTCTGGACATTCATATGAATTTTTGTTTAAGGATTTTATGCAGCAAGTAATTCATTTGTCTATCACTACTAATGTCACCCCACAGAAAAGAAATGGGAGAAACGGTGTTTTGAAGTTTTTTCACAGGGATTAGAGGAGATGCACCAAGAGCTATCCAAGGATGGTGAAGACCATAAGCTTGGGGATGTGAAGACAACCCCACTGGACCAACACACTCTCGGTTTGCACACGTCTAACTTCTGTTTTTCGATCAATGCACTTTATCGCATAAACTTGGAGCGTCTTTTATTTGCTTTTTATTTCGGTTTGATTTTTGTTTGTCTTGAGACCACCACTATCATTTATATATGAGAGAGCTACTGGAAATTTGGGTTGAATTAAGTTGGATGCTATTAAAAAGATTGGGAAAGGGATGTTTGAGTTGATTCAAAAAGATACATATAGTTGCATGATTCATGCTTTTAATGAATATTAATTTGCAAGTGTTTTATCAAGAGCTATCTTTTATTCATGTTTTGATGCTGAATGTTACTTTACTTTGTTTAACATGGATTGGTTAGTTCTATGGACACTTATGCATGCATTTAGACGGTCAACTTTCTCCCTCTTGCTAGCCCAAAAATTCCAACAAGTAAAAACTTGTTTTCCAACACCTTCAACCAAAGTTTTTCCAGTGAGTCCACCATATCTACCTATTAGCTTTATGCTATTCCGAGTATGTTTATCATGTTATTTTGTATTATCTATACTTCTGAATTAAAATGCTTATGTTATTGATTGTTATGGGAAAAGTTGGTTAAAGAGCTCTCACGAACTTGATGCACACCTTACTTTTATTGCACTTAATAAACATGACCCATTGTGATTAAAATTATGAAGTTGTGAGCTTGACAAGAGTCTTGGTTGGGAGTTAGCTCATATGTGCTGTCACATGGCAAGCTTTCAACGTGCTCTTTATATTTTGTTGATATCATGTACTTTTGTTTATGGATGCTTATCATGGTGCCAAATAAATGTGGAAACTTAGTAAGTTTAATGAGTTTGTATAAATGGCTAGAGAGACGCCTGGGCCGCTAATCTAAGCCATGCATCATTCATGGTGGAAATTTACTTACATGCTATGGTGAACCTTCAGTGATGCACCCCACAATAAAAAGCTATACCAATAGTAAATAAAAAGGGTGTGGAGATTGTTCATTTTGTTTGTTTGTCTTGTCATTTTGACATGGGCTTGTTCCATGTCCTGGGACAAGAGGTACCCCAGTTGACGCTCTTGATGACGCTATTATATTACTTACAATGACCTTAACTTGAACTTGCTTTTGTGTCCCAAGTTGAGTAACACCGTGGTGTAGGTACTCGTATTCACGGGGCATGAGACATTCAACCCATACTTTGTCAAGCATACTACTCATATTTGCTTTCACTTTAAACTTTAACCATTCAAGATGCTATGATAGGGGTAATGAGAGCTTGACACCAATGAATACCACATTGCAAACATTAACTTAAGTAGAAGCATTTGGAAGTTAGATGAAACTTATTCATGTTTTACCTCTACTCATTTATATATCTTTCCAAAGTGTCCACCTTTTATATTCAGATTTATAAGAATACTCTATGACCATTATAGGATGTTTTTACTTTTCATTATGCATACATTTGGTCCATAGTACTTTCTTCTATGTTACACTTTGTGAATTATCATTGAACATCCTTACATTGAATATTTGATATCACTTCATAATCTATCTTGTATATTGCTACTCCTTTGAAGAATGAATCATTTGACTCTATGTAGCAATAGTAATCATCTTTGATATCCTTTGATAGTATTAAAATGCAAAGTCCATGTTAGTTTTATCACCTTCATACTCGAGGACGAGTATAGGTTAAGCTTGGGGATGTTGATGCATGTAAAATGCATACATGAACTTTGCATTATATTACTTATATTTCAATCATATTTGCATCATATAAGGGTTATATCATTGTTTTATATTGATTTTGGGAATATTTCATTGTTTCCCTATTTTTCTGGAATTAACCCTGCACAGGCAGAAAACCCTATTTTCTATATTTTGATGTTTCAGGGACCCAAACGACGTCCAAATGACCTAATAATTTACGAGCATCAGTTTTTGGAAGGAACAAAGCGTGGGAGCGAAGGAAGCGAACAAACGGAGGCCCGAGGGCCAAGGAGTGGGCCCACGCGGCCAGATTCCTTGGCCGCGTGGGACCCACCATCTGGGCCTCGGGCTCCGTTGCCGTCGATCTTTTTTCCCGAGCCTCCGTCTTGACCTAAAAACGACTATAAAAATAGTCCCCGACGCCCTTCGGAAAGGAGCGCCGCCGAAACACAGAAACCACGAAACAGAGACCTGGAGTTGCAGATTGGAGGGGGAAAACTCCGGCGGGGCGCTGCCGGCGTGGTCTCCATCTTCTCCAACGACTTCTCCACCGTCTCCATGATGAAGAGGGAGTAGTCCACCCCTGGACTATGGGTTTGTGGAAGTAACTTATGTATCTCTCCTCTCTTGAGCTTCACTAATTAGTACCGTATGAGCTGCTGAACATGATTACGGTCATCTATGTAATACCTTTGTGGTGGATCTTTTTATGAGTTAATATATGTTTGAGATTGCAATAGTTTTGTTTCAGTTATGAAAGTAGATGCATATTATGTACCCCGTTCTTGTTACTTGTTTGATCAAGCATGTGTATGAGAGCGTGTGAGGGGGAACGTGTGCATTAGTTGGAGTAACGGGGGGTGGCTAGTGCGGTGAACGTGAGAGAAAGTTCCGCGATCCACTTGGGTTTTTACCTTACTTTGTTGCCTCACTAGGGATAAAGAAAAATACCTTGCTACCGGAGATGTGGGTGTGACCATTGCCACTACTCCATGACTAGATCTAGCATGTTCTTATTTTAACTTCATGTCATGAAACTTAATGCTATGCTCTGATTTATCTTAATTACTAAGGTGTTATGATTTAGTTCGCATCTTGGTGGAGTATAAGAGAGATTAATAAACAAAAGATCTCTATGTTAGGACGTGATGCCCATATAATTAGTAACTTGTCATGAAACCTTTTGTTGCAATCTCATATGTCAATTCTAGTGTTCCATTGTCTACCACTTTATTAAAGAGAGAGTGCATTTGTGAAACCATGAACCCCGGTCCATTTTTAATCATAAGAAACACCTTTCCAACAACTTTTATCCACTTTACATTTTCTGCCATTTAAAAATCCGAAAATACAAAAACACTTTTACATCTTGCATTCACAATACAAAACCCAAAAATATCATCCATCATTGTTTCCACCATCCTTGCATATTTATTTACTGTTTTGCATTCATTTTATTTTCATATCATTCTCACACCTTGTGCTTGACAACCACTTGGTGAGGTTGAGGGCACAAACAATTTACTTTGTTTTGTAGGTTTTCAAGAGAAGGATAAGAAGATAAATCTTTCACTACTGATTCCCCGAGAGTTCGATATTAAACCCTCGAGTCACCCCTCGTGGGGAAAACCGTCTTCCTATACTATACACTCTGCACTTGGAGTCTCAACCTAACCCATATTTTTTGACGCAGGTAACTACGTCAAGGGCCATCAACGGCCTCTGTTGTCCTTGCTCTTGTCTCTGTTGTAGTTGTTGTAGTTGTTGTCTCGCTGTTCAGTCCTGCATCGAACCTGCAATGCATCACCGCCTTTGGAGGACGATGCGTCAGACTGCACCATACTCTTCATCTTTTCCCTTGTTTGCAGGGCCTCATAAACTTCCGACAGGGTTAGAGTATCACGGCTTAAGAGTATAGTATCTTGCAGATTTGTAAAGGAACTAGGCAGCGAACATGGCAATAGAAGAGCTAAATCTTCATCTTCATATTTTACATCCATCGACGCTAAGTCGGCCACGATCTCCTTGAAGATCGACAAGTGATTCATCACCGAACCACCTTCTTGCATCTTGTGCATGAACAACTTCATCTTTACGTGCATCTTGCTGGTTAGATCCTTTGACATGCAGATCGATTCCAGTTTGAGCCACAAAGCTGCGGCGGATTTCTCCTGCAGCACCTCTTGCAAGATATCATCAGATAGATGAAACTGAATTAATGACAAAGCCTTACGATCCTTGCGTTTCTCATCCAGAGTCAAGTCCTTCGTGGCCTTCTCTCCGAACGCATCTAGCGCCTCATCAAGATCAGATGCTTGCGAGAGGATCGCTTGCATCTTCACTTGCCACAACGAAAATCTCGTCTTGTATTCCAGCAACGGCAGATCAAACTTCATCGATCCCATCGCAGAACCCTAAGCAGCAAAACCTGGGCTCTGATACCACTTGTTACACGCAATAGGAAATCAACGACGAAGTTAATCAAGATCAAACCAACGGGGACACGAGATTTTAACGTGGAAAAACTCCTCCAACAATGGAGAACAAAAACCACGATCGCCAGCCAGCAATACTTCACTATTTTGGTTGAGGTTACAACGCCGGGGATTTACAATATGTGGCTTATCCCAACCGGCGGCTTACATGATGTATTTTATAGGAGTCCTGACCTAATCTAGGTCGGTAACGTGATCTCCAAGTCGAGTACAACTCGTACCGTACCGTGAGGGCTGCCGCCCCCCGCACCCCCTCCGGGGCGCTCCACTCTCCTTCGTCACAAGCTGGCCTTTATCAGTATATACAAATTTGGATCACCATAAAATAACAGGTGGATCTGATCCGCACTCGAGGCCGACAATACGCAGAAGCTCATAGAGGATACTACAGGTTCGGCGTTGGGAAGGGCTGACACTACCGAAAAACATTGGGTTGCCGTGTGCCATGTACACACGGCAAAAGCTGCTTTACACACGGCGAAGTCCACTCGGCACTGATTTACACACCGCAACGTGTGATTTTCTGATAGTGTGAGAAATCATGGAGAATGGACGAGTACCTCTGATGCGCCCGAGCCCTCCTCTTCCCGGTCAAGCTTGCATATCAACGCGATGCCCTCGGCTCCGATGCCGAGCACGCCGCAGTCCAACAGGTAAATGACCTGGGCGGCATGGTGATCCATCTGCGCGGAGCGCTCCTTGAGGCGTGTCTTGTCCGCCACCTCCATCGCGATCTTGTCCTGGATGTAGGGTAGGCCAACAGCAACGGCCTCACGGTGGTCCCGGCCACAAGGGGTGGCCAGCGCGTGGGCGTCGGCGAGCCCATCCTGCAGCAGCCCATGGAGGTTGGGAAACACGTGGTTGTACCCGTTATCGTAGTAAGTGGCCATGTCGGTCACATAATTGGAGAACATGGTGCGTACGTCGGCGGCGGTGCCAATGAGCATGTTCGACGTGCCGCCGCCGAACAGTGCATTGGTTGTGGTGATGGCCTCCGGCCAGTCGGTGGCGCCCAGCTGGGCGAGCACCTGCGGCGAGGCTTGCTTTAGCCCCTTGCCCTTAGGGGGAAGCACGTACGTTGCAGATTGCGTGTTGGGTGTTTCTCCACGTCGCGAGCTCCGGCGATAGCCGCAGCTGCACCACCCTGACCCTGGGCTGCGGCGCCGCTTCATCCTCTTCCTCCTTGCTGCCGATGCTCGCAAACATCTCCGCCACCATGTCTTGCGCCTGGCGTGACAACCTTCTAGGATCCGCGGTGGCTCCCTCGCGGATCAAAGCCCTCGCCTCCGAGTAGCCCCGGTACACGGGTAGCCAAGCTCGGCCTCGCCCCAAAAATATGGAGGGATTCTGATGCTTCCACCGCCGGGGAAGGCGTCTTTGTCCAGCCCCGCCCGAACCTCAATGTTAAAGCCTTGGACATAGCAGCTACCCCATTGTGGCAAGGATGCGTCCGCGGCCATACTTGCCATTGTAGTATTCCTCAGCTTACGGTGTGCTACTTACTGTAGCATTCCTCAGCTTATATAGCACCAGCCAGCAGCAGAGCTAGCCAACCCATTGGTCAAACATGATTAATTTGTTGGCATATACAGTGAATGTGGACTTGCCAAGGGTCCTTCCTTTTTTCCTTGGAGCTATGGGCTTGTCGTCTTGTTTGATGCAGCAAAGATCAAGACTCCAACCTAAACAATTATTCAGATTTTATATTTTTATACAACAGCTTATAGTGAGATTTCGATTGAATGTGCTAATTGATGCACCTAAGTTCAATGTTTTCCCGCTACGAGAGAAGAGCGATACCCCTCCCCTCGCGTCGCCACCCCCAGGCGACGCTAGGGGCGAAACCCTAGCGCCGCCCGCTCTCTCCCGTCGGCATCATCCTGCCGCTGCTGTCGCCGGCCTCGGCCGCGGCGGTGGCGGCACCCCTCCGCTGCTACCAAAAGGTGGCCGGAGGGGAGGTCCTCGCTTCTCGTCTGGAGGATGGCCAGCCCGTGGGGGCGGCGGCGGCCAGGGCGGAGGAAGCCGAGCCGGCGGGCTCGGGTGGTGGGGGCTGGAGCGTGGGTTGCGGCGGCGGAGAGAGGTGCCGTCGCCTGGGTCCGCGCGGGGGAGCCGCTTGTTCGATGGGCCTGGCGGGCCCGATCTAGGCCCATCGGGCCCGAGCTGTGGCGGCGCTTGTAGTGAAGGACGGGCGCATTGGAGTGGAGGACGGGCGCGGCAGAGTGGTGCGAACATGAGGCGCGAGGCGTCAGCCCTGCTGGGTGTGTGCTGCGGGCGGCCTAATCTGGGCATGCTGCGGCGCGACCAGCCGATGAGGCGCTGCTGGCAGGAGGCCGCGCGTGGAGGAGGCCAGGGCGTGGAGGAGTGCAGCACGGGGGAGCTATGCGGTCGACCACGGTTCCCTGCCATCCTTGATGCTCCCCGAGCTTTGCGGGTGGGTCGAAATCCGGGCGAAAGCCTTGCACCGACTCCGGTCGGGCCGACGATGGCGACACCTTTCGGGCGCCGTTTCTTTCTTGTTTGCATCGTTGTGGAGCTTCGATTCCCTGCCCGACGAGTGTGGTCCGATGTTCTCCGGGTGAAAGCCCTAGCTCCGTCGGGAGTGGGCGACGGTGACGGACGTGTCACGACCTCGCTGGAGGCGTCGTCTCGGAGTCATTGGCCATCCCGGTGCGACGGATTTGCGGTGGATGTGCAGGGCGGCTCCGAGGTCGAGGGAGGCGGATCCCGGGGCAACGGGTCCGGACGGCGGTGGACGTCGAGGCGGCGGCCTCGGGCTCCCACGCTACGACGGTCCTATGAGGTGGAGCCGTTGTTTAGCATGGGTCAGGGTGGCGACTTGGATGAAGACTGCGCCGGGCAGATGGTTCATCGACCTGACTGGATCGCCTTCGGACAATGCGAAGGCCGATCTGGTTGCTACGCCGGGGCGGCGGCCCCGAAATATGGTGGCTTTGGTGGCAACCTGGATGGAGACTGCGCGGGCAGAGGGTTCGTCGACCATGACTGGATCGCTTTCGGACAATGCGAAAATCGATCTGGTTGTTTTGCCGGGGCGGCGGCCCCGGAACGGGTGGCTTGTGTTTGTGGCGTTTAGTCGGCTTGTGTCGTATGGGCGGTGGGTCGCTTCGTCTGTGCGGTTTTTTTGCCATGTTTTCGTCATAAACAGGGCGTTAGTATGGTTTTTGGGCCCGGTTTTCCTTATAAACTGGGTCAAATTCTTTCTATCTATTCGAGCGGTGGAACGACCACCTTGTCCTCAAATATGCACCTAAGTTCATAAGAGCATCTTCACTGGCGCCCCCATACGCTATCCAGCAACAACGCCGGCCTTTGGGAGCCCTGGCCGTGGTGCTGGTAGTTTGGGAGGCCGTTCCCACACCAGTGCCCTCCAAATTTGGACCCCTATTTTGGCTTTCCCACATATTAGCAGATATAACACACATTTCTATCATATTGCATAGTTTGAAGGCAAAAACTTTTTTACAATTAATCAAACATAGAAATAAGTAGTTCACACAATAGTTTAAACACAATGAAAATTCAATTCGGGCCGGCGACAGGGGATGAGGCTGCGGCGGCATGTCGTTTTAGCGCCCACAAATGAGCAACTAAATCATTTTGCAGTTGCTTGTGCACATGTTCATCACGGATTTCTTGACGCATGACGAGGAATACAGAAAACATAGCCTAACGATGGCAACACGGGCTTGAAGCTCACCAAATGTCCACCTCTCGTGGCAAGTAGAAAACCAAACCCTCGTTGTCGTATGAGGATTGGTGATTTCTTGACAAATGTCCTCCATCTCGGATAAATACCATCGACATGGCGGTATATATCCTTTGATGTATGTGATGCCATTGATCTCATACCTAACCTCTGGAGAATGTCCATCACAAATTCTACCAAGCACTGGAGACTGTGGTGGATCATCTTATTAAACGGATTTCAGAAGGTGATACGGACCAGCTTATTAAATGACTGTCATGGCACGGCAATCAATGGTGACCTGCTGTGACACTACACCTTGCAAGTAGAACAATAGGTCAAGCTCATGGAATAATTGCAGAATCACCATGATGGCCACCTACAGCTAGAGACAGTGGAGAAGATGGTGCTGCCTTTGGAAATGGGAGGAGACGGTGCTGCCAACTCCACGGGGAGGTTACTGGCGGTCATGTTGTCATCTGATATTTTACTTGGCTGTCACCGTGTGTGGATGCAGTGCGTCTTGGATAAGTTGTAGCGTTAGCTGAAATAGCATTATCACGGAGGACTACAGCTTATCATTTTGCATTGAAGAAGGATTGGCCGCCCCAATTATGCAGTTCACTTGAATTCCAACGCTAGACATCCACAAAGGTCTATATCCAGTTTATTGTGGTGCCGGGTTCTCTACTTTTTGATAAAGGCCAAAGGCCCGACAACGCCTTCAACGGCGAAAAAGATAAAAAATGCTGAACCCAACTTACAAGATCAGACAATACACCAACACACGAGATAGAACTACCGAAGAAGCTACAACCAGACGGCGATTAGGCGAACAGCTAGCAGGCACGGCCATTACGAATACTACGCAGGAGTGGAACAAAAGCTAGACATGGTAGGTCAGTTCTGAGAAGTGTTTTTCGAAAAAACTACCGTAGTCCATGTTTGTCGACATTCCTTGCAACTAGGTCGCATAAAATGATGTTGTACGAGGTTTTCTATTTTTTAATTTTTTTAAAATAAATTGTAGCCAAAGTTTGGTCTCTGATGGAACGATAGAGCGTGAAGCTTGCACGGCGGGTCAACCGGGAGGAATCTTTCTAAACCATCATGTTATCTGTGATGAAACATGATCTTGTAAATCTAAAAGTGATTTTTACGAAAAATCAGGAGGAAACTATGCGGCACATGCAGTTCAATTCCCCCCGCTTCCAGCCGAATCGGTAGCATATTGTCTTTTTCCGAATTCATGCATAAAAGGATTTTCACATTGACACATATGATTTTTTGTGCACACATTATGGCCTAGTATTTTAGAAAAATAGGCTGCTCCACATATAGAAGCTTTTGTGTAGCTGCTTAAAAAGGCCCAGTTTCGACGCTCTGAAAATAAAAAATCAACTTTTTGTGCAATAAAAGTGAAAACTTCATTCGGCAACATTGCTCTCCATCTCAGTTCGACAAACTGTGCAACGTCTTAGGTCATGGCTAGCTCATTTGGCTTAAAAGCCATAGATCCTCGTACATGCACTAGCTCATTATGCTTTCGCTGCTATTGTTATCCTAATCCTAGTCGCGGTCATCATCGCAATGTTAGGATTACTTAGATGCAAGAGGTAGTCGCGCGCGGATGCTCGATCTATTGTAATAAATGACAATTTAGTTAAATTAAATTCTTGCGAGCAAAAAAAGGAAAGGGGATAAAATATGTACCCTCGCCGCCGGATTCACCTGTGTGGCCAGCGTCTCGTATGGCGCCTGGATCAGCCGAAGGTCGTGTCTATCCGATTGAGGCCGGCTCAGCGTACCCACAGTAGGTTTTTTTAAAACACCGACTCCAATATTTTCCACTGTCTCCAATAATTTATTTCCCGCAGACCCTTCCGATTTCTGACCGCCTCAAAAGTAATAACCGTCTCCAATTATACATTTATCGCAAACAGTTCATTGTACATGCCGTGTCCCATATTATTGGAGCCACTCGTTTAATACTGCCGGCTGCGGATATATTTTTAGAGACTGTTAATGTGGAATTTCCGTCGCCGAGGTAGGACTTAGAGGCGGTGTTTTTTTTTTAGGCCAAAAACCGTTGCCAGGTGCTGCATCCAAAGCCCGGTTTTGTACTAGTGCATGTACGAGGCTCTATTAGGCATACGCGTGCACCTCGAAATGGAGAGCAATGTTGCCGAATGAAGTTTTCACTTTTATTGCACAAAAAGTTGATTTTTTATTTTCTGAGCGCCGAAACTGGGCCTTTTTTAAGCAGCTACACAAAAGCTTCTATATTTGGAGCAGCCTATTTTTCTAAAATACTAGGCCATAATGTGTGCACAAAAAATCATATGTGTCAATGTGAAAATCCTTTTATGCATGAATTCGGAAAAAGACAATATGCTACCGATTCGGCTGGAAGCGGGGGGAATTGAACTGCATGTCCCGCATAGTTTCCTCCTGATTTTTCGTAAAAATCACTTTTAGATTTACAAGATCATGTTTCATCACAGATAACATGACGGTTTAGAAAGATTCCTTCCAGTTGACCCGCCGTGCAAGCTTCACGCTCTATCGTTCCATCAGAGACCAAACTTTGGCTACAATTTATTTTAAAAAAATTAAAAAATAGAAAACCTCGCACAACATCATTTTATGCGACCTAGATGCAAGGAATGTCGACAGACATGGACTACGGTAGTTTTTTCGAAAAACACTTCTCAGAACTAACCTACCATGTCTAGCTTTTGTTCCACTCCTGCGTAGTATTCGTAATGGCCGTGCCTGCTAGCTGTTCGCCTAATCGCCTTCTGGTTGTAGCTTCTTCGGTAGTTCTATCTCGTGTGTTGGTGTATTGTCTGATCTTGTAAGTTGGGTTCAGCATTTTTTTATCTTTTTCGCCGTTGAAGGCGTTGTCGGGCCTTTGGCCTTTACCAAAAAGTAGAGAACCCGGCACCACAATAAACTGGATATAGACCTTTGTGGATGTCTAGCGTTGGAATTCAAGTGAACTGCATAATTGGGACGGCCAATCCTTCTTCAATGCAAAATGATAAGCTGTAGTCCTCCGTGATAATGCTATTTCAGCTAACGCTACAACTTATCCAAGACGCACTGCATCCACACACGGTGACAGCCAAGTAAAATATCAGATGACAACATGACCGCCAGTAACCTCCCCGTGGAGTTGGCAGCACCGTCTCCTTCCATTTCCAAAGGCAGCACCATCTTCTCCACGGTCTCTAGCTGTAGGTGGCCATCATGGTGATTCTGCAATTATTCCATGAGCTTGACCTATTGTTCTACTTGCAAGGTGTAGTGTCACAGCAGGTCACCATTGCCGTGCCATGGCAGTCATTTAATAAGCTGGTCCCGTGTCATCTTCTGAAATCCGTTTTATTAAGATGGTCCACCACAGTCTCCAGTGTTTTGTAGAATTTGTGATGGACATGTCGATGGTATTTATCTGAGATGGACGATATTTGTCAAGAAATCACCAATCCTCATACGACAACGAGGGTTTGGTTTTCTACTTGCCAGGAGAGGTCGACATTTGGTGAGCTTCAAGCCCGTGTTGCCATCCTTAGGCTATGTTTTCTGTACTCGTCATGCGTCAAGAAATCCGTGATGAACATGTGCACGAGTAACTGCAAAATGATTTAGTTGCTCATTTGTGGGCGCTAAAAGGACATGCCGCCGCAGCCCCATCCCCCGCCGCCGGCCCGAATTGAATTTTCACTGTGTTTAAACTATTGTTGTTGGATAGCGTATGGGGACGCCAGTGAAGATGCTCTTATGAACTTAGGTTCATTTTTTAGGACAAGGTGGTCGTTCCACCGCTCGAATAGATAGAAAGTATTTGACCCAGTTTATAAGGAAAACCGGACCCAAAAACCATACAAACGCCCTGTTCATGAGGAAAACAAGGCCAAAACCGCACAGACGAAGCGACCCGCCGCCCACACGACACAAGCCGACTAAACGCCACAAACACACGCCACCCGTTCCGGGGCCGCCGCCCCGGCGAAACAATCAGATCGACTTTCGCATTGTCCGAAAGCGATCCAGTCATGGTCGACGAACCCTCTGCCCGCGCAGTCTCCATCCAGGTTGCCACCAAAGCCACCATATTCCGGGGCCGCCGCCCCGGCGTAGCAACCAGATCAGCCTTCGCATTGTCCGAAGGCGATCCAGTCAGGTCGATGAACCATCTGCCCGGCGCAGACTTCATCCAAGTCGCCACCCTGACCCACGCTAAACAACGGCTCCACCTCATAGGACCGTCGTAGCGTGGGAGCCCGAGGCCGCCGCCTCGACGTCCACCACCGTCCGGGGCCGCTTCCCGGGATCCGCCTCCCTCGACCTCGGAGCCGCCCTGCACATCCACCGCAAATCCGTCGCACCGGGATGGCCAATGACTCCAAGACAACGCCTCCAGCGAGGTCGTGACGCGTCCGTCACCGTCGCCCGCTCCCGACGGAGCTAGGGCTTTCACCCGGAGAACATCGGACCACACTCGTCGGGCAGGGAATCGAAGCTCCACAACGATGCAAACAAGAAAGAAACGGCACCCGAAAGGTGTCGCCATCGTCGGCCCCGACCGGAGTCAGTGCAAGGCTTTCGCCTAGATTTCGACCCACCCGCAAAGCTCGGGGAGCATCAAGGATGGCAGGGAACCGTGGCTGACCGCTTAGCAACCCGTGCTGCACTGCTCCACGCCCTGGCCTCCTCCACGCGCGGCCTCCTGCCTGCAGCGCCTCATCGGCAGGCCGCGCCGCCAGGCCGTAGCATGCCCAGATGGGGCCGCCCGCAGCACACGCCCAGCAGGGCCGACGCCTCGTGCCTCATGTTCGCACCACTCCGCTGTGCCCGTCCTCCACTCCAATGCGCCCGTCCTTCACTCCAAGCGCCGCCAAGGCCCGGGCCCGATGGGCCCAGATCAGGCCCGCCAAGCCCATCGAACCAGCGGCTCCCCCGCGTGGACGCAGGCGACGGCACCTCTCTCCGCCGCCGCAACCCACGCTCCAGCCGCCACCACCCGAGCCCGCCGGCTCGGCTTCCTCCGTCCCGGCCGCCGCCGCCCCCACGGGCCGGCCATCCTCCAGACGAGAAGCGAGGACTCCCCTCCGGCCACCTTTTGGCAGCAGCGGAGGGGTGCCGCCACCGCCGCGGCCGAGGCCGGCGACGGCAGCGGCAGGATGCTGCCGACGGGAGAGAGCGGGCGGCGCTAGGGTTTCGCCCCTAGCGTCGCCTGGGGGTGGCGACGCGAGGGGAGGGGTATCGCTCTTCTCTCGGAGCGGGAAAACGTTGAACTTAGGTGCATCAATTAGCACATTCAGTCGAAATCTCACTATAAGCTGTTGTATAAAAATATAAAATCTGAATAATTGTTTAGGTTGGAGTCTTGATCTTTGCTGCATCAAACAAGACGACAAGCCCATAGCTCCAAGGAAAAAAGGAAGGACCCTTGGCAAGTCCACATTCACTGTATACGCCAACAAATTAATCATGTTTGACCAATGGGTTGGCCAGCTCTGCTGCTGGCTGGTGCTATATAAGCTGAGGAATGCTACAGTAAGTAGCACAACGTAAGCTTGAGGAATACTACAATGGCAAGTATGGCCGCGGACGCATCCTTGCCACAATGGGGTAGCTGCTCTCTCCAAGGCCTTAACATTGAGGTTCGGGCGGGGCCGGACAAAGACGCCTTCCCCGGCGGTGGCAGCATCAGAATCCCTCCGTATTTCTGGGGCGAGGCCGAGCTTGGCTACCCCGTGTACCGGGGCTACTCGGAGGCGAGGGCTTTGATCCGCGAGGGAGCCACCGCGGATCTGAGAAGGTTGTCACGCCAGGCCCAAGACATGGTGGCGGAGATGTTTGCGAGCATCGGCAGCAAGGAGGAAGAGGATGAAGCGGTGCCGCAGCCCAGGGTCAGGGTGGTGCAGCTGCGGCTATCGCCGGAGCTCGCGCTGTGGAGAAACACCCAACACGCAATCTGCAACATACGTGCTTCCCCCTAAGGGCAAGGGGCTGAGGCAAGCCTCGCCGCAGGTGCTCGCCCAGCTGGGCGCCACCGACTGGCCGGAGGCCATCACCACAACCAATGCACTGTTCGGCGGCGGCACGTCGAACATGCTCATTGGCGCCGCCGCCGACGTGCGCACCATGTTCTCCAACTATGTGACCGACATGGCCACTTACTACGAGAACGGGTACAACCACATGTTTCCCAACCTCCATGGGATGCTGCAGGATGGGCTCGCCGGCGCCCACGCGCTGGCCACCCCTTGTGGCCGGGACCGCCGTGAGGCCGTCGCTGTTGGCCTACCCTACATCCAGGACAAGATCGCGATGGAGGTGGCGGACAAGACACGCCTCAAGGACCGCTCCGCGCAGATGGATCGCCGTGCCGCCCAGGTCATTTACCTGTTGGACTGCAGCGTGCTCGGCATCGGAGCTGAAGCCATCGCGTTGATAGGCAAGCTTGACCGGGAAGAGGAGGGCTCGGGCGCATCAGAGGTACTCGTCCATTCTCCATGATTTCTCACACTATCGGAAAATCACACGTTGCGGTGTGTAAAGCAGTGCCGAGTGGACTTCCCCGTATGTAAAGCAGCTTTTGCCGTGTGTAAATGGCACACGGCAACCCACTGTTTTTGGGTAGTGTCAGCCCTTCCCAACGCCGAACCTGTAGTATCCTCTTTGAGCTTCTGCGTACTGTCGGCCTCGAGTGTGGATCAGATCCACCAAGCATGTCTTACTCCCTCCGCCCCGAAAAGGATGTCTCAAATTTGTTTAAATTTCGATGTATCTAGACACTATTTCATGTATAAATACATCTAAATTTAGATAGATCTACAATATCCTGTATGGGATGAAGGGAGTACTTAATTTTCACGTTCTGCATTTCCTTTCTTTCTGTGTTTTTTTTTCACATGTAACTGTCTCTGCTTTGTATTGTACCCTCCTTTCTTCAGTCACTAGATAATGCCCGCGCGTTGCCGCGGTAACTTATCGCAAGAAAATTAAAACATAAACTCTACATAGTACTCTTACTCTCTTTGGAAAAAACAGTATTATCCATACACAACAATGCATGACTATTTTGCAAAGGAACATCATTCTTCACTACCACCTTTGGTTCAAATTTAGTTTATAAGGTACTAAAATTCTTATTGCCCAAATACTAATTCAAAGGTAATGGTATGCCAATATACTTTAGTAACTCACTTGAAGCTTACTGGGAATAAAACCAAATGCAGAATCAATCTTCACAAAAGCAAGCAATATCAACCTTAATTTTCAATTGAATCTAATCAGCTAGACGGCATATGGACATGATATAAATCAGACAGATAATTCTGAACCCAACTATGCGTAGTTGCATTTACAATTGATGGTACATCAAGATATTTGGTATCTCACCCAAAGCTTACCGGGTATAAAACAAGCAAGCAAGCAATATCAATATTAACTTTTACATAAATTCCATTGCCCAGTTGGCATGGAAATCAAATCAATGAGATACTTAGGCCTCCTTTGATTCACAGGATTTCCTCAGGAAAATCATATGGTTTGGAACCTGTGGAACTTTCCCTTCCGATGATGTTTGATTTAGGGGATTGAAACCTGTAGGAAGTATTCCTGTGGGAACTCTCTAGTGTAATTTCATAGGAAAACTAGCATGAACTTGGACCTCATGGAAAAATTCCTGCAGGAAAGCTATGCACGAAGGATTCTGCTGGACAGCTAAGTCAATTCCTACACACATCCTATTCCTACAAGTTTCCTACCCCGTGAATCAAAGGAGCCCTTAATCGAGAACCTAACCATGCATAGTTGTACCTAGTCTAACTGTTCCCACTATAAACTTCAGCCTCCGTCCTTTTTTTCAAGGCTAATGAAGCTCCGTCCTTACGACAGCTATGCTTCAGCTATGGAAGAACTGCCAAACTCCTTATCATCATTAAAAGAAAGCATATGTTGTCTATCAGTTGGGTGGTTGTGTAGTAGCTAGAATTTAATAGTTGTGTAGCAGCATAAATATGTAGATATTTACCTTACATAAAGTACTCATAAACACTTCCACTATTGTGTCCGATTTGATGCATACACAATTATATACTCTGGAAAAATATGGAAAATTAACAATTAATCATGTCAAATAGGAAAAAAGATGAATTTCTTATTTGCGGAGAATGGCAAGGTTAAGAGAAATTACCGGAACATACCAATTTTGCGATACATACCTTAATTTTAAGAAACATAACTGCAGAGTGATCGGCAGATTCATCGTCGATATAATTGGACTAAGAAATAACCATTGTGTGCATACCAAAGCTGATCATATTAATTCAGGGCACGCATATGAACTTCAGGAGCAGGAGTCCAAAAAAGGTCATATCAACGCATATGAACTTACAGGGGTAAGACTACATAATTTGGAAGTGTAATTCTTGAAAGATCGGGGCCTTCAGTTTATTGTTTGATACCCCTCCACCAAAAGAGGGAACATATCATGATCTGGACTGATAAACAATGTAAATTGGGAAAGAACTATATTGCAATAAGAGTGCGAGTGACCTACCAGGAAAAGGAAATTACGTGCAGAATTATAGCAATGATTTTTAGTCTTGCAGACAAAACGAACAATCAGAATTGTAGCATCGCCCAGTACACTGAGAGGCAATATGAACATATAGTATATCAATTAGTTAACCTTTTATGTAGAAACTGACTAATAGGAGGCGTGAAAGTGCTGCAGCCTTCTGGAGTTCTGGGGAGTCCATGGATGACAACATGCGGCCGGAGGGATATGATATCCTGGTTGCCCTTGAAGATGCTTGAGATAAAATAAAATCCAGATGCCGCAGATGCAACGTATTTCCTCAAAAATATGAGATCCATAAACAACTAGAAAGCATAGCAGAAAGTAACACATGCAAGTCGCCAATGGTGCCAGGCCTCCTGCAGGTGTGCACTGTTACCGCGCACGGAGAGCTCGTCGATGTTGCAGGTCATCGTTCCCGCCGGCGAGCTGCGTCATGTTGCCGACGAAGATAATAGACCTTTAGATGAAGCCTTCTAGGGTTATGGAAGTAGATACATCTGTAGATCAACAGGCCAGATGTGCTAGAGAAGAGAAGGCTGAGGAGGTCAGGAGGAAGAAGACTGTGGGAGGTCCGAAGGTTGCAGATCGAGAATTATTTATCGCATGAATGAAGCACTACAGGAACCGGGTGCTGTGCCGACGGCTTTCTCCCGTCGGCATAGGCCAATTTGCCGTCGGCTCACCCCTATGCCGACGGCCCCCGTCGGCACAACGTGGTCGGCATAGGTGCCCGTAGGCACAGGCCACGTGGCCGTCGGCACAGAGAAACACCGTCGGCACAGGCTGTGCCGACGGCCAAAATAGCACCGTCGGCACCGGTTTCGTCGGCACAGTGTTGGTGGGTCCCACATCAGCCGGGGTGAGACGGGAAACCTGTGCCGACGGCAGCTTGCCACACAGCTGAAAAAAAAAAAACCGCCGTCCCTCGCTGGGACGGGCTGGGGACGGGCCGCGTACGGGCTGGGAGCGGGCGCAGGATGGGGACGAATACGTCGGTGACGGCGGCGGCGTGCTCCTGGTTGACGAAGACGGCGGCGGCGTGCTCCTGGTCGACGAAGACGGCGCGGTCGAGACGGTGACGCGGTCGACACGACGGCGGCGTGCTCCTGGGTCGTCCTCGCAGCTCTGCATCTCGGACCACCACGAGAAGCTCCACCACCGACGAGCTGGCGAGCTCTGTCAACGCTGAAATTGACAGTGCTGCGAGCCCCTGCCCTCCGCCGAGATCCAGTGCTGCGAGGGCGCCGTCGTGACTGCGTCGTTGGGGGCAATGGTCACGCCGTCGTGGTCGGGCAGTCGGGGCTGCGTCGTCGTAGGTCGTGGTCGCGCCGTCCTGATGCTCCGCCCTGCCGAGCGGCGGCACGGCCGCCTGGCACCCGCCCTCCGTCGAGGTGCTGCGACTCCCGCGCGACGAAGGGGCGGCAGCAGCGGAGCATGGGGCGGCTCCCTGGCGGCGCCTGGTCGCATCTCCACCCGACGCCAGAGAGAGATGCGTGTGTGGTGCTGCTGGAAGACGTGGGAAGGGATAAGGAAGTGAGAGGAGAGAGAGATGCGTGTGTGGTGAGTGAAGGGATAAGGATAAATATGATGCAATGTGTGGTGCGGAGATGAGAGAGATGGGTGCGTGTGGTGCGGTGCTAGTTTAGATATTTTCTGTGTGTGTGGACGGATGGTTTTTTGCCACCTCATCAATCCATGACTCCAATCTCTCCACCAATAAGAACAAGCAAACATTGTGTGTTTTCTCCCCATCTATATTATGGCCATATTTATGACACAGTTTGTCAAAATGATTTCAAATTGTGCAGAACTGTGCACCTTGTAATGCACAACAATATTGTAGAAGAGAGTTTTCATTTTCTATGCACAAAAAAATCATTTTTTTGCTAAAAATAAGTTTTAGGTATAAAAGTATCTACTTCATCAGAGATCTGCCAAGAATTTTGAAAGATTTAAACGCTAGCTAAGAACGGTAATGCCCGCCGTTTTGACCGAATTTTGAACTCGACATAAGAAATTCAAATAAAATCAAAAAATAGGAAAATCTTCACTTTGTGTCATATTATGTGACCTTGTTTGCATAAAAACTAATAAACTTGGCGAAGAAAGTTTTCATTTTCTCTGCACAAAAAAATCATTTTTCATTTTGCGAGTGCCAAATATGAGGTTTTTTGTGAAGAACCTACCAAATATTACTACGGGAATGGCCATCTGTGCCGACGGCCAGAACCTGTGCCGACGGCTATTTATCAAGTCCGTCGGCACAGGGGCGTACCAGGGGCAGCCGTCTATTATTTTTGGTGGATACTAGGTCATATAATGACACCACGCGAAGGTCTTACACCATTTTGATTTTTCGTCAATTTTGTAGAATTTTCTATGCCGGTTTCAGGAAGAAGTCAAGACGGCGGGCACGACCGTTCGTAGCTAGGTGTTGAATATTGAGAAACTCTTTGTATATCTCTGATGAAATAGGTAGTTGTGTACCTAAAAATGATTTTTCCCAAAAATCATGACTAAACTACGATGCACCTGCAGTTCAAATTTTACCCGTTTCCAGCTGAATCGGCAGGAATTTGTCATTTTCAAAAGAGGAGCATGGAAACCTTTTCACAGCCAACACTTTGGTTATTTGTGAATATAACATGGTCTAGTGTACTCAAAAAATGCATGTCCCAATTTTTGCAACATATTTGTGGTTGCTGCTTCACAAAAAAACCCATTTTTCGCACTCGGAAAATGGAAAATGGTTTTTTTTTCTAATAAATATGAAAACTTCCTCCGTAAACATTGTTCATGCTTCCAAGATGCATGTTTGTGTGGAAGATGGGCACATTTTAGCAAACTATGCCATGGATGTGGCCAAAACACCCGTCATTTGGCCCGAAACCCTAGAATGTTCGTAGGAGATAGCTCGTTTCTTTGAAAACATTTTCAACAGAACTTTGGTATTCCAAGTCTATTATTTTTAGTGGATACTAGGTCATATATAATGACACCACGCGAAGGTCTTACACCATTTTGATTTTTCGTCAATTTTGTAGAATTTTCTATGCCGGTTTCAGGAAGAAGTCAAGACGGCGGGCACGACCGTTCGTAGCTAGGGGTTGAATATTGAGAAACTCTTTGTATATCTCTGATGTAATAGGTAGTTGTGTACCTAAAAATGATTTTTCCCAAAAATCATGACTAAACTACGATGCACCTGCAGTTCAAATTTTACCCGTTTCCATCTGAATCGGCAGGAATTTGTCATTTTCAAAAGAGGAGCATGGAAACCTTTTCACAGCCAACACTTTGGTTATTTGTGAATATAACATGGTCTAGTGTACTCAAAAAATGCATGTCCCAATTTTTGCAACATATTTGTGGTTGCTGCTTCACAAAAAAACCCATTTTTCGCACTCGAAAAATGGAAAATGGTTTTTTTTCTAATAAATATGAAAACTTCCTCCGTAAACATTGTTCATGCTTCCAAGATGCATGTTGGTGCGGAAGATGGGCACATTTTAGCAAACTATGCCATGGATGTGGCCAAAACACCCGTCATTTGGCCCGAAACCCTAGAATGTTCGTAGGAGATAGCTCGTTTCTTTGAAAACATTTTCAACAGAACTTTGGTATTCCAAGTCTATTATTTTTAGTGGATACTAGGTCATATATAATGACACCACGCGAAGGTCTTACACCATTTTGATTTTTCGTCAATTTTGTAGAATTTTCTATGCCGGTTTCAGGAAGAAGTCAAGACGGCGGGCACGACCGTTCGTAGCTAGGGGTTGAATATTGAGAAACTCTTTGTATATCTCTGATGAAATAGGTAGTTGTGTACCTAAAAATGATTTTTCCCAAAAATCATGACTAAACTACGATGCACCTGCAGTTCAAATTTTACCCGTTTCCAGCTGAATCGGCAGGAATTTGTCATTTTCAAAAGAGGAGCATGGAAACCTTTTCACAGCCAACACTTTGGTTATTTGTGAATATAACATGGTCTAGTGTACTCAAAAAATGCATGTCCCAATTTTTGCAACATATTTGTGGTTGCTGCTTCACAAAAAAAACCCATTTTTCGCACTCGAAAAATGGAAAATGGTTTTTTTTTCTAATAAATATGAAAACTTCCTCCGTAAACATTGTTCATGCTTCCAAGATGCATGTTGGTGCGGAAGATGGGCACATTTTAGCAAACTATGCCATGGATGTGGCCAAAACACCCGTCATTTGGCCCGAAACCCTAGAATGTTCGTAGGAGATAGCTCGTTTCTTTGAAAACATTTTCAACAGAGCATTATCACAAACTATGGCACGGGGATGCTCATATCTAGGTCATTTGACTCGAAACTTATACATGTGTCAAATGTGGGCACATTATCACAAACTATGGCACGGGGATGCTCATATCTAGGTCATTTGACTCGAAACTTATACATGTTTATAGATGATAGATCTTTTTGTGAAGAAGTTTTTTGGAAACATTGTCAAAAATCATGTTTATCATTTTTCCTATCAACTAGTACACATAAAGGATTCCATGCCAAAGCATTTCATTTTTTGAGTATTTTTCACTTTCTTTTATTTTTTTGAAAAAAATGGTCAAAATGGTCGTCGTGCCATGATTTGTGATAAAGTGTCCACATTTGACACATAGGTGTGTCTTGGTATGACAAACATTGTTGCCAAAAACAATTTTTAAAATATTATTATAAATATTATTTTCCAATTTTTAAGTGTCAAAAACAACTTTTTGAACAAGAAAGTACCACAATATGTTGCAAAAAGTCATATACATGAAAAAAAGATGAAATAGATGTCATATTTGGATTCCTCTATTTTTTCTAATCGATTTAGACATTTTATTTGTTAAATTTCAATTTATAGATTTAAAGATATGAATTATTCCATATTAGATGAAAAATAGGGGAAAAGAGCTATGCCTACGACTTACCTATGCCGAGGGCAAAGCCGTCGGCATAGCCCCTGTGCTAAATCTATGCCGACGGCATATCCTATGCCGACGGCTTTGTCGACGGGCTGGCCTCGTCGGGACCTATGCCGACGGCCCCGATAAAAAGCCGTCGGCACAGGGTTTGGCCGTCGGCATAGATCCCCATTCCTGTAGTGAAGCAGGATGGAAGTTTGTAGAGAAGAATGGGAGGGGAGGCGATGAGCTTGGAAACTGAAACGGCAATGGCAAGGGACTGCTCCGGGATTTTAGGTGTTCCTCGGCAATGGCAAGGGACTGCTGATGTGTATTTTTTTTAGGCCAAAAACCGTTGCCAGGTGCTGCCTCCAAAGCCCGGTTTTGTACTAGTGCATGTACGAGGCTCTATGGCTTTTAAGCCAAATGAGCTAGCCATGACCTAAACCGTTGCACAGTTTGTCGAACTGAGCGCAAATTAGGCACACGGGTGCACCTCGAGATGGAGAGCAATGTTGCCGAATAAGTTTTCACTTTTATTGCACAAAAAGATGATTTTTTATTTTCAGAGCGCCGAAACTGGGCCTTTTTTAAGCAGCTACACAAAGCTTCTATATGTGGAGCAGCCTATTTTTCTAAAATACTAGGCCATAATGTGTGCACAAAAAATCATATGTGTCAATGTGAAAATCGTTTATGCATGAATTCGGAAAAAGACAATATGCTACCGATTCGGCTGGAAGCGGGGGGAATTGAACTGCATGTGCCGCATAGTTTCCTCCTTATTTTTCGTAAAAATCACTTTTAGATTTACAAGATCATGTTTCATCACAGATAACATGACGGTTTAGAAAGATTCCTTCCAGTTGACCCGCCGTGCAAGCTTCACGCTCTATCGTTCCATCAGAGACCAAACTTTGGCTACAATTTGTTTAAAAAAAATTAAAAAACAGAAAACCTCGCACAACATCATTTTATGCGACCTAGTTGCAAGGAATGTCGACAGACATGGACTACGGTAGTTTTTTCGAAAAACACTTCTCAGAACTAACCTACCATGTCTAGCTTTTGTTCCACTCCTGCGTAGTATTCGTAATGGCCGTGCCTGCTAGCTGTTCGCCTAATCGCCTTCTGGTTGTAGCTTCTTCGGTAGTTCTATCTCGTGTGTTGGTGTATTGTCTGATCTTGTAAGTTGGGTTCAGCATTTTTTATCTTTTTCGCCGGTGAAGGCGTTGTCGGGCCTTTGGCCTTTATCAAATAGTAGAGAACCGGCACCACAATAAACTGGATATGTGGATGTCTAGCGTTGGAATTCAAGTGAACTGCATAATTCGGACGGCCAATCCTTCTTCAATGCAAAATGATAAGCTGTAGTCCTCCGTGATAATGCTATTTCAGCTAACGCTACAACTTATCCAAGACGCACTGCATCCACACACGGTGACAGCCAAGTAGAATATCAGATGACAACATGACCGCCAGTAACCTCCCCGTGGAGTTTTTTTTTGAGTTGGCAGCACCGTCTCCTCCCATTTCCAAAGGCAGCACCATCTTCTCCACGGTCTCTAGCTGTAGGTGGCGGGTGGCCATCATGGTGATTCTGCAATTATTCCATGATCTTGACCTATTGTTCTACTTGCAAGGTGTAGTGTCACAGCAGGTCACCATTGCCGTGCCATGACAGTCATTTAATAAGCTGGTCCCGTGTCATCTTCTGAAATCCGTTTTAATAAGATGGTCCACCACAGTCTCCAGTGTTTGGTAGAATTTGTGATGGACATTCTCCAGAGGTTAGGTATGAGATCAATGGCATCACATACATCAAAGGATATATACCGCCATGTCGATGGTATTTATCCGAGATGGACGACATTTGTCAAGAAATCACCAATCCTCATACGACAATCACTACGGGAAAGCCACACTACGCCGACGGCCAAATGTCGGGGCCGTCGGCGTACAGCACGGGCTAGGGCAGACGACGAGCAAGCCGTCGGCGTACGAAGCGCCGTCGGCGTAGACATACGTGCCCGACGGCTGCCGTCGGCGTTCTTTCTCCCGTCGGCGTACAAACGGGCGGCATAACGGGACCGTCCAGCATCGTTGTTATTATACACCGACGGCTTACACGCGTTATTATACACCGACGGCTGCCGTCGGCGTTAGTTGTTTTTTTATTTATTTTCGTATATAATATTCATTTCTTTATTTCTCTATATAATATTTAATGTAGTTGTAATTTATATATATATTGGACCTATAATTGCCCTCCCAATTTCAGTATCCCACCCACGTAAAATAACGGTTTGAGTTTTCCGGAACCCAACCCAACAACATATACATGTAAAACAAATAAAAACTTTTCCTGTCTCACTAGAGAGAAAGTGAAGCCGGTGATGTCGGTCAAACGTAGGAGTAGATTCTTGCACATTTACAACACACAACACACTTGTATACATATGGTATGTCACAACCTAGATTTGGGTGGGGTTCCGACGCTCCGGGGCCCCGCTTCGGTGAAACCCTGAATCCGCTGGAAAACCCTAACGTTTCCGTCTACCCCCATAGACGTGCGTCGAAAGGGGGTAGCCCAGTGGACTTTTTTGCTTGGTTGTGTTATGTTAGGCCATAGGAACATGAGAAACCAAAGTCTACCCCAAATCGATACACGATTCCATCCGGTTCGCCCGAAAGGGGAGTTTTCACCTCTAAGTGCAGAAACTCACTAGAGAGAAAGTGAAGCCGGTGATGTCGGTCACACGTAGGAGTAGATTCTTGCACATTTACAACACACAACACACTTGTATACATATGGTATGTCACAACCTAGGTTTGGGTGGGGTTCCGACGCTCCGGGGCCCCGCTTCGGTGAAACCCTGAATCCGCTGGAAAAACCCTAACGTTTCTGTCTACCCCCATAGACGTGCGTCGAAAGGGGGTAGCCCAGTGGACTTTTTTTCTTGGTTGTGTCATTTGTCTATGTTTTGTTCTATCTTAGTTGCTACTACTCTGTTTCGATTAATTTTAATAAATTGCAAGGGACATAAATAAAAAATGGTCAACCCATACGCCGACGGCATTGCCGTCGGCGTATAGGTTGCCCTAATAATTAGTACAAGCCACCTGGTCGGAGCGAAGACAAACAAAAAAAAAAACGTGCCCCACGCCGTGCGCCTCCTCCTCCCCCATCCCGTGCGCCTCCTCCTCCCCGACCTCGATCCGCCACCGCCGCCTCCTCCCCCATCCCGTGCGCCTCCTCCCCGCCCTCGGTCCGCCGCCGCCGTAGCCTCCCGCTTCGGCCGCCGCCGCCATGCGGGCCACCTCCCGCCGCCCCGAGGTCGCGCCCCGGCCGCCTCGACGCACTCCCACGCCGGCCACCTCCCGCCGCCCGAGGTCGCGCCCCGGCCGCCTCGACGCACTCCCCACGGCGGCCACCTCCCGCCTCAGCCGCTCCTCCCCGACCCAGCCGCCTCCTCCCCCATCCCGTGAGCCTCCTCCTCCCTCATCCCGTGCGCCTCCTCCTCCCCGACCTCGATCCGCCGCCGCCGCCTCCTCCCCCATCCCGTGCGCCTCCTCCCCGCCCTCGATCCGCCGCCGCCGCAGCCTCCCGCTTCGGCCGCCGCCGCCACGCGGGCCACCTCCCACCGCCCCGAGGTACATTTTTGTGTTGTTTTTGTACATTTTTGTGTTGTTTTTGTAGTGTAGGAAATTTTAGTGGTAGGAAATTTAGTGTTAGAAATTTAGTCGACCAAGTGTTAGTAGAAATTTTGCTAAGGTGGTAGAGTATAAATTAGGTGTGTAGTTTAGGTACATTTTTTGTGTTGTTTTTGTAGTGTAGGAAATTTAGTGGTAGGAAATTTAGTGTTAGAAATTTAGTGTTAGGAAATTTAGTGTTAGAAATTTATTAGAAATGTTATTAGAAAAATTTGCTAAGTCAATTTGGAATGATCATCGTATAAAAATTTAGTGTAGGTGATTTGCTGTTTTTTATGAGTCGAAAGAAATAATGTTGTCTTCTTGGCTATTCTTAATGCAAGCCGATGATTAGAATTGTCCATTATGCTTGCAAGAAGACTGTCTACAGAACCAAGGGTAAATGCAAGAACAATGCATTTATTTCTACTTTGTTCTTGTAGTCACTCTTTTTGCTAACTAATGGCTTTGACATATGAGGCTTCAGATGTAAAACCACGTTCCCTATGCATAGTCATCTCCTTAATATCTTCGTTATTTGGACTTAAAAAAGTCCCTTTGCTTGCAGGATTCCTACTCTAGTGGCAGCAGAGCTTGAGTGCAGGTATAAAAATGCTTGAAATAGATTTCACATATATTCATTTCATATATGACTAACCCCTGTATCAAATGCTTTTACTTAACTAAGTATCATGTCGGAGCCGGAGCGAAAGTTTCGTGGTGTTCACCGGAGACACACGAAGATCCCGATTGGGCAGCTCAGATCACAGTGGATCACAGGAAGATCCAGCTTGGTACTTTCAGGTGCCCGTGGCAGGCGGCCCGCGCCTACGACTGCGTGGCGGTCCAGCACTTTGGGGCGAGAGCGATCCTCAACTTTGAGGATGAGCGGAGCGTGGCGCATATGTTAGCGCCAGATGGCATGAGGATCGCGACGAAGGCCGAGGAGAGGGAGCATCGGCAGGCAGAGAGGCTGCTGAGGGCGCGCCACCAGCGCGAGGAGGATGACCCCTTGGTCAAGGATCTCCTCCTTGATCCCCAGGTGATGGCGGTCCAGTACCAGGTCCTCAGCGAGAGCCGGCAGCAGCAGGAGGACTCTAGCAGCACGTCCTCTTGGTGGGACCGCGACGACGACGTCACTGACAACGGCGCGAGTGGAGTTTAGGATGTCTATCAGATGTCCTGTTGTGTCGTACTAGACTTATTATGCTACATGTCGTACTGCTAGACTTATGATGCATGCATGCTACCTATGTATTATTGTGCTACTTGTTTATATGTGTTATGTTTATCTAATATGTTTACATCGTTTTATGGTTTATTCTGTTTTATGTTTAATTATTAGGTAAAATGGAGGGATATTTGCTTATATATTTCGATTGTTTGTACTTTTTAGATGACGTAGCTTCCTGCCAGCCAGCACCGTCGGTCCCGCGCGTCGTCGCGGCTTCTCCAGCTGAGGAGGGGCCGCCTCGGTGCCCTTTGTTTTGTCGCCCTCTTCCGGAGCACGTCCTCGACCTTCTCCGGCCACCGATCACGCTTCGAGGGTATAAATCTTTCGCCTCTCTTGCTGCATAGGTTTATTTTGGTCTAGATCACCAAGTCAGTCGCGTAACCCGAGTCAGATCCCATCCGGAAGGGTTACAAATTTATAAATATGCAGGATTGTCCATCTTTGCATATTTATAACCGTAACACTTCCGGGTTGTCCTGTTGGACAGTCCGAGTACGTGTAGATCGGGTCGTGTTCCACGTTCTACCCCTTCCTGAGACGGAATTTCGGCAGCACCTCCCTGTTGTTCTTCGGATGCACACCCTCTCGGCTTGACAAGCTCGAGACGTGTATTCTGAAGAACAGCGGGGAGGTGCTGCCGAAATTCCGTCTCGGGTCGGGGTAGAACATGGGACACGACTCGATCTACACGTACTCGGGCGGGATAGGCCCCTACCTATTAGAAGTGTATGTGAACCCTTGCATGTTGTAAAAGATAAAATTTGGCCGTAATAAAATGGTGACATTGCATGCAAGAAAATAAAAATATGATGCATTTAATTTCATGTTATTATTATTTGGCTCACAGTAAAGCAGCAGAGGATGGCAGATAATGGGTGGATGTACAGTGGCCGAACTAGTTTGGTTGACAAAACAGATGAGTGGGTATGGAAGACGCATTTGTTAGTGAAGGAGTTAGCGCGTAAGGGTTCAGAGTCAGGCGCTCGTGGACAGTGCCCTTGCCCTCGTTGCAAGTTTCGTACACGTCAGGGAAAGGATGATATGATTAAACACCTCTTCTCTCGTGGGTATATGCCGAACTTCGTGACGACAGTCAACTTTGATGAGTACGAGCGCGAGAGTGGCAGGGTGATGCGGCAGCGGATCAATGGCAATGAAGATGATGGGATTAGAAACTGGCTAGATGATCTCCGTGCTGGCGACATGCCAGATTCGCCACCATCACAGGAGGAACCGGAGGAACCTCCAGAACCGGAGGAACCGCGTGAACCGGAGAACCGCGTCAACCAGGACCCAGAGCCAACCGCGAAGGCCTTCTTTGCTATGATGGCCTCGTCTCAGAGGCCTCTGTACGAGGGTGCAAATGTTTCTCAGCTCGATGCCATCTCGCAAGCACTAGCCAACAAGCTCCAGTATGGCAGCACCCGTTCATGCTTTGAAGCGCATCTGCAAACAACTGGTAACCTGTTGCCTGAAGGGCATTGTCTGCCTCAAAGCATGTACGAAACGAAGAAAATCCTGCGAGATCTCAGCATGGATTATCAGAAGATAGATTGTTGTCCAAAAGGATGCCTTTTGTTTTGGAAACAGTTTGCCAATGACAAGTACTGTATCTTGTGTAAGGCCTCTAGGTATCATGTGGTAAAAGGACCCGATGGTACGAAGACGCAGTCAAATGTCGCCATTAAGATTCTTCGTTACCTCCCATTCATACAAAGAATCAAGCGGCTTTACATGAACAAAGAGTCTGCCACACAGATGCAATGGCACAAAACGGGGAAGAGATACAAGGATGAGCACGACCGGGAATTGATGGGACATCCATCTGATGGTACGGCATGGAAGAACTTTGATGCGAACCACCCCGATGAGGCAGCAGATGCTCGAAACGTGAGAATCGCGATAGCAACCGATGGATTCAATCCATATGGTTTGTCGACTACCGCGTACAGCTGCTGGCCCGTGTTTGTTATTCCGCTCAATCTCCCTCCTGGAGCCCTAATGCAAAAGAAGACCATGTTCCTCTCGCTGATCATTCCAGGTCCTGAATATCCGGGGAAGAATTTAAGTATGTACATGCAGCCAATTGTGGATGATCTGAACCACTCTTGGCACCACGGGACGTTGACATATGATCGTGCATCGAAGACAAACTTCTTGATGAAAGTTTGGTATCACAATTCCATGCATGACATGCCCGGGTACGCCCTATTCTGCGGATGGTGTACAGCTGGTAAGTGGCCATGCCCAGTGTGCAGGAACCGACTTGAGTTCATGTGGCTAACGGCGGGACGGAAGTATTCCGCGTTTGACACACATCGAAAGTTCCTCAAAAGAGGGCATCCGTTTAGAGAAGACAAAAAGAACTTCAAGAAGGGCAGAGTTGAGCGTGAAGAAAAAGCGATACCAACTTTCGATGGTGCAGCTGTTGACGCCGAGCTAAGTGCTCTCGTGCCTGCTGGGAGAAAAGGCCCACGATATGTGGGATATGGTGTGTCGCACAACTGGACTCACGTGGCAGGCTTGACGCAACTCGAATATTACAAGGACCTCGAACTTCCCCATAGCATCGATGTGATGCACACCGAAAAGAATGTTGGAGAGTCCCTCTTTCACACAATCCTGAACATTACCCCAAGTCGAAGGATAATGTTAAGGCTAGAGTTGATGTTAAGAAGCTCTGTGATAGGGAGAGAATGCACATGAAGCCTCCTGAAGGCCGTCAAAAGAACTGGTTCAAGCCGCATGCTGACTTCTGCCTTAATAGTATGCAAAGGTCTGAGGCATTCCATTGGCTCAAATTCGTCGTGATGTTCCCTGATGGCTATTGTTCGAATATAAGTAAGGGAGTCAATATACAATCGGCAAAAGTCACCGGGCTCAAGAGTCACGACTATCATATATGGATTGAGCGGCTGCTACCGGTGATGGTTCGAGGGTATCTCCCCGACCGTGTCTGGCGAGTGCTCGGAGTTGAGCCATTTCTTCCGCACGCTCTGTGCTAAGCAAGTATGTCCCCTGATTATTCAGAAGCTGCATGAACTAGTGCCGGAGTTGCTGTGCAACTTAGAGACGATATTTCCGCCAGGCTTCTTTACTCCGATGGCACATCTTGTTGTGCATCTTGCGAATGAGGTACTCTTGGGTGGACCGGTGCAGTTTCGTTGGCAGTTTTGTATTGAGAGAGAGTTTAAGTATATTCGAACCAAATGTGGAAACAAAAATAAGATTGAGTCATCCATAGCCGAGGCAACTATCCTTCAGGAGATGGCAGACGCCAGGCTAACGTACTACCCCGATGATGTTCCCACTATGCATAACCAGGCCTCTCGGTACAATGTCGACGAGCCCAAGCGAGACCCCAAGCTCGTCCTCTTCCAGTGTCCCGGTGGCAAGAGCGGTGGCCCAACAAGGTATAACTTGACCAATGATGAGCTGGAGTGCATAATGCTCTATGTGCTTATGAACATGAAGGAAGTGACCCACGACGAGCAGGGAGAAGAGGGCAGTTTCCTTAGGTAAAATGGGGAACAAATTACTTTGCAACTACTATCATGATTTCGTTCTAATACGTATTTTCTCCTTTTAGTCAATTCACGGATGAAATGTGGTCGGGAACATCAGATGGACCCAATGAAGCCGCGTTGGACACTCTTTTGAAAGAGCCTGCCCCCGGAAAGAAAAAATTCACGGTTTGGTTCAGGGAAAAGGTAATTTCAAACCTGTCCCTTCTACCTTGCAATTCGTGTCTTATCCCTCTTACTAATGCACAAAACAATTTGTACTTGTAGGGAGCTGATGCCAACGTTGTGATGTCAGATGAGTTGAGATGTGTCTCCCAAGGTTGTAACCGTAGAGTCGAGAAGTATGAGAAGTATGATGTGAATGGGTACCGCTTCCATACAGAGCATCACCAGAACAGTCGGCCTAATGCAAAGACTATAAATACCGGGGTCTTCACCAAAGGAGCCGGTAATTATGATTACTACGGAAGGTTACAGAACGTATATGAGCTGACGTTCAATAACACGAACATATCACTCAAGCTTGTTGTGTTCAAATGCCACTGGTTCGACCCTGAGCATGGAACCAAAAGTACCCCTTCCATTGGGTTAGTTGAAGTTAAGCCTTCAACCACCTACAATGGATCCGATGTCTTTGTTGTGGCTCACCAAGCCTTTCAAGTTTATTATTTGCCCTACCCATGCAAGAAAGAGGGACTCATTGGTTGGGAAGTCGTGTTCCATGTATCGCCACGTGGTAAGCTACCCATGCCCTCCGAAGACGATTACAACAACATTGACCCTAAAACATACGAGGGGATTTTCTATCAAGAGGAACAAACCTTTGGGGACTTTGGCATACAAGGTCTTGAGGACCGCGAGGACAATGCACAAACAGGTGGTGACGTAGTGGTGAATCTAAAGGATATAGATATGCTCAACAAGTTACAGAGTGATAGTGATGACGATGATGAGCCTCCACCGTGCGAGGAGGTTCCAATATACAACACTCGTGATAGTGATGTTGATAGTGATGATGACAACCCAGGACTTAACTATGAGAGTGATGATTAGGGGTGAGGGTCTTTTATGTCCTTTTGCGTACTATTTACTTTTCAACATGCTTCTTCTTAATTGCATTACGTCTTTATTCTTATTTACTACATTTTTCAACATGCTTAAAAGTTTATCCTTTCTCAATGCAGGTGATTGACCAAGATGAGCCAAGGCAAGGAATCATCGGCCTCGGGCTCTCGGGAGGTGTAGGATGTGTTCGGGTGTAGTGTGTGTGAATTCGAACTTGTTTGGAGTTTGTATGAATGCTTGGATGAATTTGAATCATGTTTGTGTCATTTGGATATGTATGTGGTGTTTTATTTGATGTTTCTGTGATGTTTTATAATTTGTGCAATTTTAATTGTATTTAAAATGCGCCAGAAACCAGCAGCAAAAAGTTTCAGAAACTGAAAATATGGTCAAGTCTATGCCGACGGCATTGCCGTCGGCGTAGTATGCTGCGGGGACGCACAGGATGGCGCCACATCGACGCTGGAGGACCATATGGTCATCCCTACGCCGACGGCATTGCCGTTGGCGTACGACTCCTCCCAGATGCACCGGATCAGCACACGTGGCAGCCTAGGCCGACGGCACTGCCGTCGGCGTATAGGTGGAGCAGACGGAGACGTTCGACGTCCGTTTTGTGGGTCCCACTTCAGATACGCCGACGGCGACGGATACGCCGACGGCATTGTTCATACGCCGACGGCCGCCGTCGGCGTAGCCCGCCGTCGGCGTTTTGACGGTTTCCCGTAGTGAATGAGGGTTTGGTTTTCTACTTGCCAGGAGAGGTGAATATTTGGTGAGCTTCAAGCCCGTGTTGCCATCGTTAGGCTATGTTTTCTGTATTCCTCGTCATGCGTCAAGAAATCCGTGATGAACATGTGCACGAGCAACTGCAAAATGATTTAGTTGCTCATTTGTGGGCGCTAAAAGGACATGCCGCCGCAGCCCCATCCCCTGCCGCCGGCCCGAATTGAATTTTCATTGTGTTGAAACTATTGTCACTAGTGGAAACAGGGCCACTGGTCCCGGGTCGTAAGGGCCTCTAGTACCGGGTGTCCACCCGGGACTAGCAAGGCGACACTAGAGGCCCCCCCTCTAGTACCGGGTCCGTTACGACCCGGAACAACAGGCTCCCACGTGGCCGCCGAGGCGCGGGCGTGGTGGAGGACCTCTAGTCCCGATTGGTCATACGACCCGGGACCAAGGACCTCACACGTGGCAGCTGTAATTTTTTGTTTTTCCACCCAATTTAATATTGAAATGGTGCAAAAAAATATGCGTTTAATTAATTAAAAACAGAAACTACATATAACATATCAAAATGTTCATAAATAAAAATATGTTCACGTCTATCCGGTTACATGGAGGTGCTCATAACCGGGACTAGAGCCCGTCTATTCGATTACACGTGTGTGGAGATCATAACCGGGACTAGAGCCCGTCTATTCGGTTACACGGGAGATCATAACCGGGACTTCACCGCTATTCTCCATTGTATTTTCCTTTTGTAGGTATGACTTCGCTGAGCAGAAACCCCGCAAGTTCCTCTGCTAGTGCTTGAAAGCGCTTCTTTAGTGGCATACTCTCGCGCAATGGCTCTGCCTATAAAAGAAGGAGATCAATACGAATATTAATCATGACTATCAAAAATTATGAATGACACTGGAGATCAATTGATGAATATGATTGTTCACGTACGTCTAAAAATTTCTTTGGGTCCCGCTCAGTGACCGAACGACGAATCCACTCGCAAACGAAATATCCACAGAAATTGGTCCCCTGTGGTTGCCTCTCGATCCACTTTACGAGAATAGAATTCAATCAAATCATAGTCAACATATAGTGGTATTGAAAACAATAAATAAAGAGATGCGTGAACCTAGCTAGACCGTACTACCTACCTGTGGGTGAACAAAAGTCAGCTGTTCTTCAAATGAACCTGAACCCTTTGTCCTCGCTTTGAATTGTTTCCAAACCCTGCCGGGCAAAAAAAAGAATAAATGAGTTATTAGTTGCTTGATATCTCTGAAATCAATAAGAGAGACTGATATAGTGCGATAATGTTTGAAATTACCTTTGGAGCGTATCTAGAATGCTTTGGTACCTATCCTCAGGCCAGTCCAATGAGTCGTAGACTTGAACTCTTGATCTATCAACTTCAATGACTAGCAGAATGTAATGATCGCTGCGCATGATTATATACACGTCAGTAACTCATCAGTTACACTTAATTTGTACAAGCGAGTAACACTCTCTTACCTGAAGAAGTAAGGAAACATTATCTCCGTGTTGAAATGTTGCTTCATTAGGGTATTTAGCAAGTTCTTCTCCGTGTCCTTCACGTGGTTTTTTAGTGTCCTTGCATTAACTCGTACTGGGTTAACGAACCCAAAGCCATAGATGCCCTTTCTACCACATTCATCACTCTTCATTCTGCATAATACCGTAGTGAGCATAATTAGCGATGGCAATGAACGAGCTGAGAGCTAAAGACTTTATCTTTTTTGGAAATAAATGAATTGAATCACTTACAGACAGTAGGCACCGACGAGAGCCAAGTCGAGGGAGTCAAGGTTGTATAAGTACCAGAGTTCTTCGAGCTGAATTGTGAACATGTCTTCACCCGCGAAATGATTTTTTGTAACTTTCACACAGATCAAAAATTCATCAAATTGCTTTGTGGTTTTCATGTACCAACTATGGAGTTGTCGCATACATGTCGGTAGACACTTTATCTGATCACCTCGCAGCAGGGACCTCCCCCATTTCCATTTCCATGAATCATCTACATCAGACGGAAAGAGATTTTCGTTGTCCAGTTGAGCAAGAGTAATACCAGCAGCTGCAGCAAAGTCCTTCTTCAAGGATAAAGTAGGAATTAGGTCCGTCAGAGCCATGACCACTGGGTATAACTACGAGCGGGGCTATCGACTGGTTTGCCTGTTGTCCGAGCTGGGCAACGTCTCTTTTCCCTCTGGCACTACTACTTCTCGTCTTGGGAGAGCTACTACTTTTACTCAGAGCTCGTAAATAGTTATCTGGCTTATTTTTCTCATATTGCGATGGTTCCGTGATGAATCCAATAGCCCACTTGTTTTCCTTTGCAGTAAATGTTTGCTTTTCCTCGGGCTTTTTCCGTGCAAGCTGTCTTTTTGTGTCTGCATCCACCCACGCATCCAATTGCTCTTTAGTCATGTCGCAAGCTCTGAGGTCGTCAAGGCTTTTGGGTACTTTTGGGAGGGGCGAACGTCGGGGGTCTCGCCCGAATCCCATGGACGACGAAGTGGCGCCCTTCCTATGTCGGGGCTCAGGAGTCGGCTCATGCGGCGGCGGAGTCGGCTCATGCGGCGGTGGAGTGGCTCATGCAGCGGCGGAGTGGGCTGACGCAGCAGTGGAGTCGGCTCACGCGGCGGTGGAGTCGGCGCACGCGGCGGCGGAGACGACTGATGCGGAGGCGACTGATGGTTGTCGTCCCCTTCATCGTCATCAGGTGGTGAATCGTGAATTGGCGGAGACGATGGTGGCCTTGGCGCCCAGCCTTCAAACTTGATGTATTTCTTCCGCCATAGAATTAGACCACCCACGACGTCCCCTAGCACCGACTCATCATCAGCTCTTGGGAACTCAAGGTTCAGTGATTCATATCCTTGTACAACTTGATCCACGCCGACACGAGCATATCCATCTGGAATGGCATTGCCAAGCCACGATGCTGTAGAGTCAATGGAGAATGCATAGCCGTCCGCCACCTTCGTGGATAAGTTAAATACTGGGACATGCAGCTCACAAGTTGTTTTCTCCGTGATATAATCCACGGGGTAACTTGTCTCATCATCACCGACCATAACCGAGGAAGCCACGCTGCTTCTGCGATGCGATGGGCCGCCTTGACTCGCTTGTTCCAGCTGAAGAGTTGGCGCCCCTTGCTCGCGCATTTGATCTATTTGCTTCTGCTGCTCCTTATAGAGAGCAACCATCTGGTCATGATTTCTTTCTAAGATCATCAACCGGTCTGATTCCTGCTGCTCCTTCCTCCTCTTTGCTCTCAATCGGCTTCTATAAGAGGCACGGTCCTCGGGAAACCCTTCAATCCACGGCACTTCTCCTAAGCCTCGTGTTGATCCTCCTTTTTCTTTGGTCCCGAGGGCCTCTGACAGCTCGTCCTTCTCTCTGTCGGAAATAAACTTTCCCTCTTTAGACTTGGCAATTAATTCAATAATTTTTTTTGGGCTCCGTTGACTACTTTGCTTTCATCAATTATTAACTCCCCTGTTTCCATGTCATACTCCCCTCCATGCGCAAGTAGCCAATTCCTTATCCTTCTGTCCCATTCCTCTGTGACCGGGGTGAGCCCTTTTGCACGCAACTCGGACTCAATTTTTTCCCACTTAGGCTCGGCAACTCGGTAGCCACCTGGCCCCATCTTATGGTGATACTTCTTTTTCGCTGCATTATTCTTATTCGTTTGCGACCTTTTCTTAGCTCGTTCTGATTTCTTGTACTCCAGAAATGCAGGCCAGTGAGGCCGCTGCCTCTCTCGTGTGCCGGTGAAATCCGGAAGTTTCCCATCTTCTTCCCACTCACGGAATAATTTGTTCTTGTAGTTATTGAATTGTTGAGCCATCTTCTTAAGAGCGAAATGCTTGACTTTGTCCGTCATTTTTTTTGTCTTCACCTCATCTTCCAAGACCGGTAGGGTGAAATGTGCAATGAGCTTGTTCCAAAGCACATCTTTGGTTCTCTTGTCGACGTAACTAACTCCCTCTAACTTTGGCTTAATCCATTCCTGAGTGCTGATATAAACGTTGTCCCTGACAGTGACTCCGCATTGATGCACAAACTTAACTGCGTTCGGCACGGGTGCCAGTGGTTGGCCAGTAGTTGCATTCACCTCGTCAATTGTGAGATGCTCATCTTTGCCCATCCCTTGGGCATGGCCTCGTTTAGTGGTTTGGTTCGATGCGGAGGTCTAAAAATATGAAACATGTGTGAATACATATATATGCACAAATCAGTTATTGCATCTGCTCAACATAGGCTTAATATACCTCGCCAGACGGCGTGGGTCCACCAATTTCCGAGTCCTCATCTTCAGCTCCTTCCGCGGGATGCCGAAATTCATCTTCAGCTCCTTCTGCGGGATGCCGAAATTCACCGGGTTCACAAATGTAGGAAAGTAGCTCTTCTTCCCCTTCTCTCGTTGCGAAGGGAGCATCGATATCCATTGTTTAACTAATACAAAAAAAAGATAAAACAATAATAGCATTAGTACAATAATTCAATATACAAATATGCAACAAAAACAATTTAATATTGCATCTAAAGAAAAAAAAAAAAAAAAACTTAGGCTGCTGTCCCAATCCCAGCCCAGCCCAAATTTGGGCCAGAACCTGGTCAAAGGTGGCCACCGTGGTCATCGCTGGCCCACCTGCCAGCGCCTACCCGCCCCACCGCCACGTGTGACCGCCCACTGGCCACGCGTGGTCAATGCTGGCCCACCCGCCAGCGACCCAGTTCTGACCCCGCCGCCCTGCCTCGTGTTCCCGCCCCGCCTCGTCTTCACCTCCCCGCCTCGTGTTCCCACCCGGCCGCCTCGCCTTCACCCCCCGTGGTCAATGCGGAGCACGAACAGCCCCCGCCCACCCGGAGTCAATGCTCCTGGCCCACTTGCCAGCGACTCGGGCGCTGGCCCACCCGACGGTTCCCCTCCCGACGGTCCTGGTCTTTAAAAAGGGACGCGCCCGTGCGGATGTGGACACTCCACTCCGCTCCGCCCCCACGGTTCCCCTCCGCCCGTCCAGTGCCCTCGCCGCCATGTCGCGCTGGTTCGGGAAGTCCCCGAAGAACGAGACCGGCGAGTCCTCCAACCGTCGCCGCGCTTCTCCACCGCCTCCACCGCCGGTGGCCTTGGGCGTCGTTCCGCAGGGCGTGCGGAGGACCGCGCCACCGGTGCGGGTCGCCCACGCACCCGACGCGCCGCCACGAACCTCCACCACCACCGCTGGAGGGAGGAGGATCCGGCGCCGGCGCTACGTGCCGGAGCCGGAGTGCCAGTGGCACTGGGACAACGCCGCCACGCTGGAGTGGCACGACGTCCACCTCCCCGAGGGCTGGCACCTGAACCCGCAGAGGATTCCGGTGCCGGCGGTCCCGCTCCCTGGGAGGCAACTGGACAGGGAGATCGCGCGCCGGCGCCGCCTCCTCCCTCCGGCGCTCCGCAACGACCCCGTCTACGCGGCGGACTCCCCTCACTGGGAGCAGTGGCTCAAGGACGAGCACGAGGACCGCCGCCACTCCTACTTCGCCCCGGCGCCCCGCGCCGTCCAATCCGCCTACCCAGCGCTGCCCGACCCGCTGTGGTTCGAGGAGGAGGTCCCCGAGGACGACGACGACCCGGAGATGCAGGCCGCCTACGAGGCCTCCAACCGCACCCTCGTCGAGGACGAGATCAAGAGGTGGGAGAAGGTGAGGACCGCGGCCGGGCCCTGCTGCCGCCGCCGCCGCCAATGCAGCAGGAGTACGACCCGGACGAGGTCGAGCCGTGGCACTACGCCATGGAACGCGAGCAGGAGCAGGAGCAGGACCTTCCGCCGCCGCCTCCTCTGCCCACCGGCCTCGTTGGCCAGTCCTGGGTCTTTACCGGCGGGAGCTGGGAGGCGCCACGGAGCAGCAGGAGGCGCCACCGCAGCAGGAGGCGCCACCGCAGCAGCAGGCGCCACCGGAGCATCTCTGGACCCCGCCGCCCTTCTACATCCTCGACGACTAGGCGGCACCGGCACCGGCGACCCTCCCCCCTCCAATGTAATGGCCTTATCAATGGCCTCCCCCCCCCAAATGTAATCGGCCGGTTGTGGCCTATAACTATAATGAAATCGGCCCCTTTAGGCCCTAAAAATTTGTTCTTGTTTGCCAACTCCGGCGCCGGCCCCGTGGTTAGGGTCCGCCGCCGCCGCCGCGCGCTAGATCTGAGAGAGGGAGAGAGTAGTTGGTCGGGGGGACGAGCTCACCGCGTGGGTCGGGGGCGAGCTTTGCTTGCTCGGGGACGACGATCTTGCTCGGGGGAAGAGCGGGGACGGCCGCGCCCGGAGCAGGAGCAGGACGGCGACCCACGGTGAGGGCGGCAGCGGCGCGGGAACGAAATCCGGCAGCCTGGCGGCGCAGGGGGCGGCGTCGTCTGGAGCCCGGAGGCGGAGCGTCGATTTGCTGGACTTGGGCAAATTTTCGGCCCGAGCCACTAGAAGTAGCGCCAAAAAGGCCTCTAGTACCGGGCCGTGGCTCCACCCGGTACTAGAGACCCTCTAGTACCGGGCCGTGTTACCACCCGGTACTAGAGGTCCCTCAGGGCCGCGAAAATTTGCGCGCCAAGCCCAGTGGACCTGTAGTACCGGGTGGTCGCACGGCCCGGTACTAGAGGTTAATTTTTTTTAATTTTCTGGTTTCTTACTTTTTTATATCTTTTGATTTACTTGTCTAAATTAAGTAAAAATTGCTTTCATTTTCCTGTTTTCTGTTTTGGTTTAAAATGAAGTATCACATGCGCTTGGTTTTAAATTAAGTACTACATACGCTTAATTTAAAATCAATTCAAAAATTTATAAATCAAGTACTACATTCCGCCACCGCCATACGCTTGATTTCATTGACATGTCTGTCTTGTCCTCCAGACTATAAATTATATAAAAGTTTAATAAATTATTACACATCATGAACAACATCCCTATTTAGTCTTCGCTTTTTTTTTTGTGAGACCCTTTCTTCTGATCGCTCCGTAACCATGGACAAGGGTCTGCATATAACTTGAGACTTGGGTCAGTGGTCACTTTGAAGGGCGGAATTTCATGAAATGAGAGTTTCCACCTAGAAGAAATGGGTTAATACACGAAATGAGAGTTTCCACCTAGAAGAAATGGGTTATAGCTAGGGAACCCGAATGTTTTGTGTTTGAGCGCCACTTCGATCCAAGCAGCGGTAAGACGTCTCTGATGATCTGCAACCGGCCGCAAGACATCTCTGATGATCTGCAACCGTTTGGAACGGTCGCAGGTCATCAGAGACGTCTTGCCGCTGGTTGCCCAAAGATGCCTTTCCGAGTGACGCTGGAATGTTTTGTGTTTGAGCGCCACTTCGATCCAAGCAGCGGCAAGACGTCTCTGATGATCTACAACCGTCCGGCAACACATCTCTGATGATCTGCAACCGTTTGGAACGGTCGCAGGTCATCAGAGACGTCTTGCCGCTGGTTGCCCAAAGATGCCTCTCCGAGTGACGCTGGAATGTTTTGTGTGTGAGTAACCTGTCTGAGGAGGGGGGCTATATATAGGGTACGTGTGCTTCTTTAGTCCCGGTTGGTAACACCAACCGGGTCATGTGGCTCACGAAGTGGTCGTGATACTGCTGATCCAACAGCTCACAATCCCTCAAAAGAAACACACCCCTGATCCAACGTCTCACAAGCGCTTGAAAGAAACACACGATCCGTGTGCTTCTTTAGTCCCGGTTGGTGTTACCAACCGGGACTAAAGGCGGGCTTTGCGGTCACGACACGTGTCCTCCCCCAGCGTTGCCCTGGGCACGTGTCCTCCCCCAGCGCTGCCCTGTAGGTCTTTATATATTGTCGCCGACGGGGTAAACCCTAATCCAACATTCCTAGCCACGAACGCATCGTCTCCACGAGATGGATCCGCCACGCCCGCCGCAGCGCCTTCTGGACGAGGTCGAGCGTGCTCGGCAGAGCGCGCTTGGGCGCAACCGCGGGAGCCTATCCCGCCGTATGCCCACGAGCCCGGCGTGGAGAGGAATGCCCAGCTACCGGCCTCCTGCTCCACCAGGTGCCGCCGCACCTCCACCTGGCGCCGCTGCACCTCCACCAGGCGCCGCCGCTCCTCCCGCGGAGGAGGACGACGACTTCGACTGGAGCGACGACGGGGAAGAGGGTTGTGGGTTGCAGATACAGGAGGCCATGGCAGCCTCCTTCCAGTCTGTCCGCGACTACCCTGTCCAGCGAGCAAAGACTTCCTACCAGCTCAAGGCGAAGGAGGCTTCCGAGCTGGATTGGGCGCTGAAAGACTCATCCTCCATGGATCTTGCCCTCCGCCGCAAACGTGCGCGCGAGAACCGGGCGGCCGCCCACGGGGCTGGCTCCTCCCGCCGTTCCCCCTAATCCTACGGCCTTCGAGCCAGCAAGTCTGTTTATGTAGAATAATGTTGGTGATGTTGGATCAGGGGTGTGTTTCTTTCAAGCGCTTGTGAGACGTTGGATCATGTGTAATAATGTACTAGAGGTTAATTTTTTTTAATTTTCTGGTTTCTTACTTTTTTATATCTTTTGATCATTTCACATCACAAAGTTTGATGCTACATCAAAAATTTATAAATTAAGTACTACATTCCGCCACCGCCATACGCTTGATTTCATTGACATGTCTGTCTTGTCCTCCAGACTATAAATTATATAAAAGTTTAATAAATTATTACACATCATGAACAACATCCTTATTTAGTCTTCGCTTTTTCTTTTTGTGAGACCCTTTCTTCTGATCGCTCCGTAACCATGGACAAGGGTCTGCGTATAACTTGAGACTTGGGTCAGTGGTCACTTTGAAGGGCGGAATTTCATGAAACTTGTCGTAATCTTCTGACATGTCTGTCTTGTCCTCCACTCCCACGATGGTTCTTTTCCCTGAAAGAACTATGTGGCGCTTTGGCTCATCGGCTGATGTATTCACTTCCTTATCTTTTCTTTTTTTTGGCTTGGTAGACATGTCCTTCACATAGAAAACCTGAGCCACATCCTTGGCTAGAACGAATGGTTCGTTGTCGTACGCAACATTCGTGAGATCCACTGTAGTCATTCCGTACAATGGGTCTTCCTTTACCCCGCCGCCTCTCAGGTTGAACCATTTGCACCAGAACAAAGGGATCTTCAAAGAAGGTCCATAGTCAAGTTCCCATATCTGCTCTATGCAACCATAATATGTGACCGTGGCCTCATTCGTGCTCTTATCATCAAAGCGGACACCACTATTTTGGTTGGTGCTCTTTTTATCTTGGGCGTTCGTGTAAAATGTATTCCCGTTTATCTCATACCCTTGGAAAGTCCAAATAGTCGAAGATGGCCCCTTAGACAACAAGAACAGCTCATCTGAGACTGTGTTGTTGTTGTTCAGATGCGTTTCCAACCAACCGCCAAAATTCTCCATGTGTTCCTTTGCAATGGCGGAGTCATCCATCCCCGGGTTGTTAGAGCGTACAATATCCTTGTGCATCTGGATATACGGAGCCACCAAAGTGGAATTATGCAGAACTGTGTAGTGTGCTTTTGTGAAAGAATACCCGTCCCTGCATATGTATGATTTCTTTCCTAGAGTGCCTTCTCCACTTAGTCTCCCCTCATGTCGCGATTCAGGAAGACCAATCGACTTAATGCCGGGAATAAAGTCAACACAAAACTCAATGACCTCCTCTGTTCCATACCCTTTGGAGATGCTTCCTTCTGGCCTAGCACGGTTATGAACATACTTCTTCAACACTCCCATGAACCTCTCAAAGGGGAACATATTGTGTAGAAATACAGGACCCAGAATGTGAATCTCGTCGACCAGGTGCACTAGGAGATGTGTCATAATAGTGAAGAAGGATGGTGGGAACACCAACTCAAAACTAACGAGACATTGAGCCACATCCTTCTGTAACCTTAATAGAGTGGTTGGGCTGATTGACTTCTGCGAAATTGCATTGAGGAACGCACATAGCTGAACAATGGATACTCGAACATTTTCCGGTAGAAGCCCCCGCAATGCAACCGGAAGCAGTTGAGTCATCAGCACGTGGCAGTCATGAGACTTTAGGTTCTGGAACTTTTTCTCTGCCATATTTATTATTCCCTTTATATTCGACGAGAAGCCAGACGGGACCTTCATACTGCTCAGGACTTCAAAAAATATCTCCTTCTCTTCTTTGGTAAGAACGTAGCTAGCAGGACGTAGACGTCCTTTATCCGTCCTCATTGGATGCAGGTTCTTTGGGTCTTTCAAAAGTTGCTGGTCCTCTCGTGCTTTCGGAGTATCTTTTGCCTTCCCATACACGCCCAAGAAGCCTAGCAGGTTCACGCAAACATTCTTCGTCACGTGCATCACGTCGATTGCAGAGCGGACCTTTAGGATTTTCCAATAGGGTAGTTCCCAAAATATAGACTTCTTCTTCCACAGGGGAACGTGGTTGTTAGCGTCATTCGGAACAGACTGTCCGCCAGGACCCTTTCCAAAGATTACATCTAAATCCTTGACCGCATCATATATATCTTCACCACTTTGGAGGGGTGGCTTCGGCCGGCGATCTTCCTCGCCTTTGAAATGCTGCTGCTTGCTTTTCTTTCTTAGGGGATGCTGAGTTGTAAGAAATCGACGATGACCCGGGTACACATTCTTGTTACCTACATATATACTTTCAGTGCTATCTAAACAGTGTGTGCATGCATTGTATCCCTTGTTCGACTGTCCTGAAATGTTACTAAGAGCAGGCCAATCATTGATGGTTACAAACAACAACCCTCGTAGGTTAAATTCCGCTTGTTTGTACTCATCCCACACAGGTACCCCTTCATCACGCCACAACTGTAAAAGTTCATCAACTAATGGCCTCAGGTAGACATCAATGTTGTTACCGGGTTGCTTCGGGCCTTGGATGAGCACTGGCATCATAATGAACTTCCGCTTCATGCACAACCAAGGAGGAAGGTTATAGATACATAGAGTCACAGGCCAGGTGCTATGACTGCTACTCTGCTCCCCAAAAGGATTAAAGCCATCCGTGCTAAGACCAAACCTTAAGTTCCTTGGGTCACGTGCAAATTCCTTGTACTCTGTATCGATTTTTCTCCACTGCGACCCATCAGCCGGGTGTCTCAACATCTCGTCGCTCTTGCGGTCTTCTTTGTGCCATCGCAACAACTTGGCATGCTCTTTGTTTCTGAACAAACGTTTCAACCGTGGTATTATAGGAGCGTACCACATAACCTTGGCAGGAACCTTCTTCCTGGCGGGCATGCCCTCAACATCGCCAGGGTCATCTGCTCTGATCTTATACCGCAATGCACCGCATACCGGGCATTCATTCAAATTCTCATACTTCTCACCGCGGTAGAGGATGCAGTCATTAATGCATGCATGTATCTTCTGCACATCTAATCCTAGAGGGCAGATAATCTTCTTTGCTTCATACGCACTCTCGGGCAATTCGTTACCAGCCGGCAGCTTGTCCTTCACTATTTTCAGTAAACTCCCAAATCCCTTGTCAGATAAACCATTCGCTGCCTTCCATTGCAATAATTCCAGTGTGGTACCGAGCTTTGTGTTGCCATCTTCGCAAGTTGGGTACAACTTTGTTTTGTGATCCTCTAACATGCGCTCCAACTTCAACTTCTCAAGTGTAGTTTCTGCTAGGGTATGTGCATCAACGATGACCCCACGTAAATCATCATGTATGATGGGATCATCTGGTTCATCATCAGCTTCCCCTGTTGGGTTACCAACATATTCAGGGTACATGTAGTTGTCATCGTTCTCTTCTTCTTCGTTATCTTCCATCATAACCCCTTTTTCTCCGTGCTTGGTCCAACAATTATAGCCGGGCATGAAACCAATCGTTATCAGGTGGAGGTGAATTCTGTCTGTGTTAGGGTAATCCTTCTCATTCCGACATTTCTTGCATGGACAACACATAAAACCATTGGGCCTCTTGTTATCCTTAGCCACATTGAGAAAAGATTGCACGCCATCCATGTACTCTTTAGAGCGTCGGTCAGCGTACATCCACGGATGACTCATCTGCAAATCACCGCTAAAACCCATTACGATAAACCAACTTAATAGGAAACATATCATATTCATTAATACAAGTTCATCACATTAAAACCAAAGTATAGTAGTGACCAAATGTAATACATAGTTCTCATAAAACATAAATTAATTAAAACTAGAATACAACTATCTAAAGAATTTAAATCCAACAACAAATGCGATCAGAATCGCAACTAAGGTAACTATTGAACCAACAGCATAATGATACCAAGCCTCTTGACTAATGACATATTTTCTAATCTTTCTAAGCTTCAAGCGCATTGCATCCATCTTCATCTCGTGAACAGCGACGACGTCGGTAAGCTCGACCCCGTGAGTATCAACGATGTCGGCAATCTTCAAGTCCAATACCATCTTCTCTTCTAGGCATTGGAGACGAAGATCTTCACTTATCTTCAATTTTGCTTTCAAATCGTTGTTTTCTTTTATAAAAAACTCTACAATAGGGTCGGCTGGAATTTCCGGTTCAACTACCTCCTAAATAAAAATATATCTATGTCAATTTGGTCGGCATGATTGTTATAAACACGAAACAAAATAAATAGTGATAAAAATATACCACATCCGAATCATAGACCGGACGAGGGACGACGGGGACGGATATCAAAACCATGACACTATACATAAAAAACATAAGAAAATTATACAAGAAAAATAATTATGCAATCAAATCATACAAGTAATTTTGTAAAATAACAGATAAAAGAAGAGGCTCACCGAGGTGGTGCCGGTCACGGGATGGCGGGGGCTATCGACGGCGGTGAGGACCGAGACGACACTAAAATCCACAAATAATAAATTAATTTGAGCTCAAAATACATAAAAAAATGAACTACCTAGCTTAGGCATTTCATCAAACACCTAGGTAGCACTATAAAAATGAAATGAGCTAAACTTGTATGGAAATGGCTAAAATTCGGCCGCCGGGTGAAAGGATCAAGTGTTGCTAACCCTTGGAGAGATGGGTGCCGTCTATCTTGACAAATCTTGGAAAAAAATGGGGCTACACTTGAGCTTGAGAGAGGAAACAATGGAGATGATCTTGAGAGTTCAAAATGGTGGCTGGCCCGGGGTGGGAGATGATATAGCGGGACCTCTAGTCCCGGGCTGTACCACGGCCCGGGACGAAAGGTCCACCCTCCTGTCTCCACCCTGCCGCTGACTGCCTCGGTCCCGGGTGGTATCACGGCCCGGAACTAGAGGTGCCCTACAACCCGGGACCCGACCTGCGCAGCGTCGGAGCAGCCGGCCCGGTACTAGTTCCCTCCTCTAGTCCGGGATCGAACCACGCCCGGGACTAGAGCCCAACACCCCTCTCCACCAAAGCCCCTGTTTCCACTGGTGTGTGTGTGAACTACTTATTTCTATGTTTGATTAATTGTAAAAAAAAATTTGCCTTCAAACTATGCAATATGATAAAAATGTGTGTTATATCTGCTAATATATGGGAAAGCCAAAATAGGGGTCCAAATTTGGAGGGCGCTGGTGTGGGAACGGCCTCCCAAACTACCAGCACCACGAGTTAGTAGTGTCTTCACAGTGGTGGCGTGTCACCTACACGCCACTAGGTGGTGATTTGAGGCGCCACTAGCGAGCAAATCTGCACTAGTGACCGTGTGCCCATTCATAAAATCAGCATACATAGATTTTACAGTGAAAGCACCCGAAGCTGTCAAACCCCTTACAAAGACATCAGGGTCATTCGATAGTTGTACCGTCATTAACCGATGGACCAAATGAAGCCATGATGTCCAATTATTTCAACTAAGGTAGCGTCTAAACTCAATATTTAGTGGAGCTCTATTGAGAACATTAGCAACTAAAATGTTTTTCAGTCGCACAATGTTATATAGAGATGGGTATTGAGCAGCAAGAGGTGTGTCACCCAATCAAGTATCCTCCCAGAAGCGAACTTGCTGGCCATTACCAAGTTTGAAATATCCACGTTTAAAAAAATCATCTTTGACACCCATGAGACCTTTCCAGAAGGGGGAATCTGTTGGTTTTACCGTCGCTTGTGACAGTGTCTTATTCTAAATGTATTTGTTATGGAGTATCTCCTGCCACATTCCTTCTTCATTCATAAGCTTATAAAGCCATTTGCTTAACAAGCATCTATTTTTGATATCCAAGACTTCAATCCCCAGACCCCCTGATCTTTCGGTCTACAAATTATATTCCATTTAGTTAAACGATATTTCCTTTTAAGTTGATCGTTCTGCCAAAAGAAGCGAGACCTATAGAAGTCTAGTCGCTTTCGGACCCCTTTGGGTATTTCCAGAAACGACAACATAAACATTGGAAGACTAGAAAGTACGGAATTAATCAGGACACGCCTATCCCCGTATGAAAGTAGCTTGCCTTGCCAGCATCCCAGCTTTCGTTCAAAGCGGGTGTCCACTGGATTCCATTCTTTTTTTAACAGTTTCCGATAACGGATTGGGATACCATGGTATCTGAAAGGAAGAGCGCCAGCTTCGCATCCGAAAATCTGCTTATACTGGTTTTCCATCTCTTTGGCTTTTCCAAAGAAGAAAATTTCGCTCTTATGAAAATTGATTTTTAGTCCAGATAGCTGATCAAAGATACAAAGGATTAATTTCATGTTAACCGCCTTTTCAAGATCGTGTTCCATAAAAATGATAGTATCATCGGCATATTGTAGAATAGAGACTCCCCCCTCAACGAGATGAGGGACAAGTCCTCCTACTTGACCATCCTCTTTTGCCCTGGCTATAAGAATGGCGAGCATATATGCAACTATATTGAAGAGAAGTGGAGATAGAGGATCCCCTTGTCTCAATCCTTTCAAAGTCTGAAAAAATGGCCAATGTAGTCATTGACCCTGATTCCCACTGATCCTCCATGCACAAATTGTTTGATCAACTCACACCAAATATGTGAGAATCCTTTCAAGCGTAAAGTCTGTTGCAGAAAGGACCACTTAACTTTATCATAAGCCTTCATAAAGTCAATTTTAAAGAGAACACTATCCATTTTTTTCGATGAAGTTCATGGATTGTCTCATGCAAAACTACAACTCCTTCGAGTATATGTCTGCCTGGCATAAAAGTCGTTTGAGAAGGTTTGATGAGTTTAGGCGCAATATCTGTTATCCTATTTGTGCCAACTTGCGTAAAGATCTTAAAACTTACGTTAAGAAGGCATATAGGTCTATATTGCTGAATTTGCACCGCATTCTCTTTTCTTAATCAAAATAATAATTCCAAATTTGAGTTTATATAGCGGAAGCTCACCATTCTGAAGCTGCATAAACATAGCCATCAAATCAGCTTTTATTACTTCCCAAAAGTCTGATAAAATTCAGCTGGGAAACCATCTAGTCCCGGTGCTTGGTTGTGCTCCATTTGGGAAATAGCATCAAAAACCTCTTTTTCAGTGAACTCGGCAATAAGAATGGCATTTTCCTCTGTCGATACCTGAGCGATATCATCTAATAACTCCTCATTCATAGAGAACGCATTTGCGGCCGGTGCCCCAAATAGTTTCTTTTAATATTCTAAGATAAAACATCTCGATGTGTATAATCCTTACGTCGAAATTGTCATTAACTTAAACAGAGGCAGGTTTTAATGCATAATCCTTTTAAATAATAAAGCAGCCTTTATAAAAAATATTATAGATATATTATAGATGTAACTAAAACAATATAATTGCTAGCTTACTGACGACACAATTTTCTCGGTGAGCTATGTGACTATGTCTGCACTCCATAGTGCCCGGCCATTCTGGTTATATGTATCCAAGGACTATGCAGGCTGATGACTTGTATCCTAGCCTAATTAATTCACGGGGACGATAGATCATTACTAGGGGTGACCACGACCATTTGGCACCTTGCCCTGTCCAGTGGCATGTTTGGATAGCAAGAACACCCGTGGCCATATCATGATTTTTTAGGGTAAATGCATAACAGAAGGATTGTTGTTGCCGTATACCGACATTTTCATGTTAGGAGGGAATTTTCTGCTCATCCCATTCCCGCTCCCGCCTCACCGCCCGTACCATTGCCACAACACCTTGCCCTACGCATCCCGATGTCCGGGGCTCCTACCGCCATGCCCTGATGAAAACGGCAAGGCAAGCGCCTCCTCACGGGGTAAAGGGACGGTTCAGCAATGTCCTCCCCCCCACACACACACAACCTCAGGAATGAAAGTAATGGCGAGGTCAAACGCATATACATAGTAAAAAATGAAGAAAAGAGAGAAAGGATTGTACCTGGAGCTAATATCACATAAATAGACAATCTGGTTTTGCGACCATTTTGTTTCTCCACACCTCCTTTCCTCTCCCCCTTCCGTTGAGAGTCAACCGTGAAGAACCGGGCCGACTCAGAGCCTCTCCCGGCGACGATGCAAGCCGGCGATGGCGAATGAGAGGCACCGGAGCTAATGTACATAGTACAGTTAGTTGTTATGTTAGGTTTTAGGCCGTCTACCTGGTGCTAAGATCACATAAATAAACAATCCCGAGCACATTTCCCATAACTAAAAGCGCCCATATTAAACCTTTCCGACACCGACACTTGAGTTTTGCAGCGCTGATCGCATACAATATCAGCCTTGCAAAAATTGAACCGATGTTTTAGCATCGTTGGAAGCACACTAAATTAGAGAGAACTATTACATTGTGTTTGGTCGGACTTCAGCCTTCAAAATTAAATCTTAAATTTTTTTATTTATACCAATCAAATCGATCCACATGCTGGTTTTATACAGTGACATTGCATCGCCCAGCAGCTGAAATAAATATGATATTTTTCTTTTTTTGCGAAGAAAATATGATATTTTCAAGGATGTAGGCAATTCCATGAAGTGATAATCCTAGAAAACCCACCGAAAAATATGGCTAACAATGTCATATGCAAAAATGGCGAGAGAAATTATACATTTTTCTCTCATATATACTACTTCCTATGGAACACAAGCAATTATATGTGTTGACATTTTGAGTTGATGCCATGCGAGCTTCAGAATTGTTGATTATGTTTTGGAAGAACTGTTATTATAGGGTGGCTATATATAGTTATGTATCTTCAAAGTTTTTTTCAATTGAGAATATGAACATGGTGGGTGTTACAGAATGATCCTGCTAATATTCAAGAAAAGAAGTGGACATATTTAGTTATGAAAGCACGCATCTTAGTTTAGCTCAGTTCCTGAAGGAAGAAGTAACACACAGCTGCATCTTACTTAGTTATCTACACAAGTAGTAAAATTATATATCATCGTGCTTAGTTCAAATACATTGGGTACATATTCAAAGTTCCACTTGCTAATATTACATATAGCACATTTATTACACTGGTACCTTATTGGATGATAACCCTAATAGCACATTTGTTTGTTGCTATTTACTACACAATATCAAATGTCTCCACGAATAACGATCGGATGATATTCTTGAGGTTACGACAATTAGTGAAGTTGTCCTCTTTGTTATACATGAACTCCATTGTTCTCGTGAGGTTGAATATGACCTTAAGCAACTTCCTCGGCTGGTTGTTATCAGGCTTCAACCACTGTGCATTGAAATCTTTCCACGATTCCTCTTTAAGCTCCCATATCTTCTCGCGTGCCGTTTGGATGGACACATTGTGCTGTTTCATGTAGCTGTCGATTGTCGAAGCAACATGGGGTGTCATCTGCTCTCGCTGCAGACACACAATAAATTATACGGATTAGATAAAATATCCATTCATCTATGTTTTTTTGATAAAGGGATTTTATTACTTAAAAGGTTTAAGTATTACACCCGGCCTCTGCATAGCAAAGATGCACACAACCACAGTTCACCAACACACTAGTCTGAAAGCGAAATAAAAGGCGAATTACATATCAAAATGAGAAATTGTAAAGCCGCCTAGGATGCTGGTAGGTCTATCCGGAGTCTATGTTGCCACCCATGCCGGGAAAATAACTCCCTGGCCGCAGCCTCCAGTCTCGACACCACCTCCAGGAATAAGTCTCGGTGCTCCACACGCTGCAGGGAAGACCATGCTCGTAGTGTCGCTGTGAACCGGTAAATAACCTGCATAAGAGAAGCATTTTTATCATTAAAAACCTTGTCATTTCTACATAGCCATAGCGACCAAATAACAGCAATCGCTCCCACCCTACTGAATAGTTTAAACCTAGGATCCACTCCATTTAACCAGTTGCCAAAAATGTTAGCAACAGAACTGGGGGGATGTAAGGTAGAACCAATCTGGATGGCTGACCATATAGACCTAGCGAAGTCGCACTGGAAGAATAAGTGCGTAATGGTCTCGTCGTGTTGACAGAAGACACACTTTTTACTTCCATGCCAATTGCGTTTGGCAAGGTTATCTTTGGTGAGAATTACTCCTCGACGTAAATACCACGCAAACACTTTAGTTTTTAGTGGTATCCTCATCTTCCAAAGTTTGTTATTATTAGTGCTATCGACTGGAATTTCAGGTAGAATGAGCGCTCTATACATAGAATCGACCGAGAACTTGCCATTCTTCGTAAGATTCCATTGAAACTTATCTGGACCTTCCGACAATTGGATTGAATCCAATCGGGTGAGCAAAGCATTCCAAGATGCTTGTCGTGTTCCAAGTAAACTTCTTCTGAACGAAACATTTGGTGGGGAAGTATCCATCACCTTCGCGATCGTGTCGCTTTTGTTTCGAACAATAGAATATAGAGCCGGATATTGTTTTTTGAGGGTCGCTTGGCCAAGCCATATATCCTCCCAGAATCGAATTTCCGATCCATCCCTAATTGAGAAAGAACCATGTGGGAAAAAGAACTTCTTTGTAGTCATGAGGCCTGCCCAGAAGATCCATTCATCTATGTGCGTGTTTGGATATAATTAATTTAGGATCGTTACCTCGTAAGTCATAATGTCGTCCAATAGTCTGAGAATTATGCAAAGCTTCTGTACAATTTTAGGCATAGTGGAGACCCAATCGAAAGAATCCTTTGTTGCTACTTCATCCATTCCGACTAGTGCAGTGCAAGCCAGCAGGTGACATGCGCCAGTCCTAGCTGATATCTGTAGGTGTTCTTCAACAGATTTTGGGACATAACTTTCTTCACACATTTTAATCTCCTTATTGTAATTCTTAACAACATCTACTGTCTGAAAATTGGAAGACAACACAAATATAGAGAGACAAAGTATCAGGCTTAGAAATGACTACAGAAAGGCTCAAATGTAAGTATACTGCTTACAGATCCCTAGACACGACATATCTTATTAAACATAATTTGTATGATTCTGCAATAAAGTTTTGAAGGATGATACTGACAAATGCAGATGGTAAAGATTACTCACAAAATTTCTGAGGTATATCATGCGGTATTTCTCCTTCAGTAGTAGCTCATTTTCAATAGTCTGATAGCTCTCCATAATTTTCCGAACAGCATATTGCATGCATTCTGGGATATCATATGCCGCCTTTGGATCCCAACTGCACATGAACAATTATCATCATTACTCTTGAAATTTAGATCCCTGACCATAAATAATATTCCGCACAAGCACACAGTTAACTTTTGGAATAACACATTACTCTTGGTGGAATGTAACCACTTGGCCGTTGGCAAAGCTGGCGATTATGCCTCCTCCAGTTTAGCCGGTTCTCGGTGCGATGTACAGCATAGCTTCAGGATGTTTATCATTTACGCAGATGGCAGTTGCGACGTCATGGCCACGTGTTTCCGCGGATTCGATATTAACAAACAGTGGCTTCATTGTGCAATGTACCAGTGTCTTAAACATGGTTTCAGCGTTTTCTTCTAAGACATGACAGTCTAGGGTTTTCTTAGCACCAACAACCGGCTAGTGTGACCAATATAGGAACCAGATAGTAGCTATAAATCGTTGATAGATGCATCGGCTGAGGACATCATTTTGGAGTAACTTACTGGCTTACTCGTTGTCGGGCCTTGTGTTGGTTTGCGTTCTGTGCCAGGTGAATGTGTGTGGTAGATAATTTCCATGACCAAACTACCTCACATAACTTTGGTTCTTGAAAAGTGATGACAGTATTCGGTTTAAGTCTATTTGGGTCCATTCAAGGTTATTTCGGTTCGGTCATTTGTTCCTCGGTTAATATAGCCACCCTGAAACAAACACAATTGTCTTGAAATGCATAAGATGATAATATTTTTGAATTAAATTATGGTTGTGGGAGTCCAAAAATGAAGAGGTCGAGAGGCTATCTTCCATTTCAAAAACATAATCGTAATTATATTATGCATCCACATTAAACGGTTAAGTACCATTTAAAATATCCATTCCGACACAAATTTATATATGAACTTTCATAATCTTCAAGGAAAAACATGCTTCAGTGACATCTATACAAGAGTTCGCTAAGTATCTATATCAGCTTTATTGGTCGAAACTTAAAATGTTTGATGTTTCTTATCATACTCAAAGACATGCAAACAAAATATCTTGGTGGGAAGGGAAAGCTATAATGTTTTTAGTTGTAAATGCAAACTTACTATTTTCAGATAGCTTAGCAGCCTATTATTGTTTAATTCTACAGTTTTCCCCAAAAGGTTCTGAATGTTGGTGAAATAAAAACAATATTGTGCAAAAATCAATAACTTACCTTTCTACCCATTGGGTAAATAATTCACACTCCTCTGGAGTCCCAAATGAATCATATATATCATCCAGGATGCCTATAATATTAAGCACAAACGTAACTATCATCCGGCCACGTGAGTATGATGGTTTATAGTATACTCCTACATTCCACAAATAACATTCCACAAGTCTATCTCGAGCAAATGGCAATCTTGAATGAACTTGTATATCTGTCCACCACCTGTTCATTAATCAAACTTTTATTATGTTTCATCAAGAGTGTTTTGAGTATGAAACTTGAAAATTGTCAAAAGAATGTATAGCAAATTGAGGTTACTCTCTGCCTCTCCATAAATTGGGATCAGACTCGCTTATAATTCTGTAGGTTAAGATAAAACAAGTTTATAACCATTTTTACCTTGTAGTGATTTTCAGCTCTTGTTGATACTGGAGTTGCATCAGATTGAAGTTCAACTTTGCAAGTTCCAATACCATTTTATCCATCATGGTTTCCTTCTCATATGTAGAGATATAGATCTTTGCCTCATAAATTGCAACCCTTCTAGCCAGGGGGATCTCAAGTGCACGTTGTACCTCGTGTGCCAATGGTCCTACCAGATCTGGTAATATTGTTTCTAAACTACCTTTCGTGAAGTATACAGCTTTCTCAAGTAAGATCTCGCCAGGAATACCAAAATGAGCGGCATTGTAAAAACTTAGCAATTCCCTTGGTGTTTTTGCTATAAAATTTCCATCATCGCCTATAAATTTCTCAAACACATCTAGAATACGACATATAAAACATTATTAGTATTGTGTGTGTCAAAATTAGAAGGAAGGGTACCATTTTAATTTGGTACGTTATCCCAATAACTAACGGTACATTACATAATTAGTAAACAATTATGTGTAGTAGGATTGATCGTACCTGGTGAAACCTTGTATCCATGTTTACGGAGAAGATAGAACCAAAGTGCCACCGTATGAAGATCATAATCATCGATATTTGCATTGTAAATTTCTGTTAAAGCGGCATCAATCTCCATTTCAAAAAGATAATCTACACATAGCCGCTCTAATGCACAAACGAGATCCAGCCTCTCAAGAAGGTTACAAGTACGTAGCTGAAATTGCTATCAGTTTAGCCACCTCTTTCTTCAGTTCCTCTACTCGTTCTACCATCCAAGTCTGAAAAGCATTAAGTAAGTTGAGCATACAAGCAACTAGTGATTAACTCGCTATGTGCAGATTATCACACGCCTTTTTTAGAAAGACAATGCAAACGTGGACGCATACGCTCCTAAGCAGTAAGCACGCACATACACACCCCTATAAGTGCACATACGCATACGGCACACCCTACCCTTGTAAGCACCTTCAAGAGCCGCAAGATCTTAACACCATGCCATCGCTAAATGAAAACTGCATGTCTCTGGTTGTAAAACAATCTCATGCATGTCCTCATCGAACTCTATTCAAAAGTTTATTCATGCTGAATGGAGTAGAGCAGGGAACTCAGATTTTCTATTTGATCTTTATTTCAACGGGAAAACTGGCATTTCTACAATATTCTTGTGCATGAAAAAACGAGACATTTGTCTATTGGCATAATATCATCTCTCAGGTAACTTTGTCGTTGTTTAAAATTTTTGTGTGCCGGATATTTTACCATGATTTCTTCATGCTTTTTATGATTCTTGCATATTTATCATTCATACATAATTTCGGATATATCTAATCATTTAGTGGAAAGCCGAAAGGCTACTACTTAAGGAATAGATGACCGCATCGCTCCCTCCCAAAGGACGACACGGTGATCCATCCAAAATGTATCTAGTCCTTTTGAAGTCTATTAAAATGATCCACCATCCAAGAGTATTATTTACCAATCTTTATTGATTAGTTCATTAAATCTTAGTCATTTGGGATTTACCTTCAGAAGGCAGATAACCCTTTCATAATTTTTTAATTTCAGGAACCTTCTGCACATAAAACAAATCAGTGAAAATATGGAAGGTGTTTCACTTTGGGACGGACGATACCAGAATTGGATGCACTCGAGAGTTGCCACGATGGATAAACAAGGTGTGCCAGTGTGCCATATGCCTCGTGCCCTCCGGTGAAGCCTACACTCCCCTCATTTGGCCATTGCCACTCTTCTTTCACCTAGGCCTCGATGTTGACCTAAAACTGGCTATACATACCGTTGCATATTTTGTTTGCGAATGATGAAAGGCGTCTTGGATGGGTCGATGTCGGCGATGATGGCATCCAAGGGGGTGTCGCTTACCTTCTTGGAGGCCTTTCCAAAGATGTAGTTCACAGTGACCCTAGGTAGAGGTCATGTTTTGGAGGTGGTTGTTTTCTAGGATCGAAAGACAGACGACGTTTGCTGGTGGGACATCAGCTACGTATATTTGTTTTATTTTACGAGGGAAAGAGGGACTTCTGCAATGAAATGGGTGCCTCCACGGGCGAAAGGATTAAGAGGTCTCTTCAGTTAGTGTGATATGAAAAGGAAAAATGACAAGTGCGAAAGAAGCATGCATATACATTGTATTAGACTATGTAAAGGAAAAAAGATCACACATCGACCTAACCTCTCGACCTCCTCGCGCCGCCACCCCAGGGCGCCGCCAGGAGGAACCCATCCCAGCCCCGCCCACACCCACCTCTCGACCGGCGAAGCTTGCCGCCGTTGCCGCCGGCCTTGGCCGCGGCGGCGGCGGCGCCCAGCGCCAAGGGCGATTAGGGCAGGAGGACGTGGCGGCGGCTCCCGGATGCGACTGGGGCGTCTCGGGCTAGGCGCTACGCACGGCGGCCAGGGCGGCCTCCTGGTTGTGTGGCGACCTTCAGCGGCTCCAGATGGGCAGCGGCGGCGGCCGTGGAACTGGCATCTCGGCTAGTTCCGTGAGTGGCAGGCAGCGGTTCCGGATGGGCGGCGGGTGGTCGTGGTTCTAGCCGGGGCGGCGGAAGCGAGACTCTCCATGAGGTCTCACCCGACGGCGCGACGGCAGACCTAGGCTCCGGACCTCGGTCCGGTCTGGTTAATCCGGCTGCCTGGGTTGGATTTCGAGGTGGCTCTGCGGCCGCCTCCTTCACGGCTCCGACCGGCGGCGTGGGGGCCTGCCCGATGTGCTTGAATAACGGCGGCGGTCCTAGGGTTCTTCCCGCATCAAGGTTTCAATCGGCCGGATGACTATCCCCATCGATCTGGATGGACGGTCGTGTTTCGGAAGGCTCCGCCGGCGAACTCCACTGGGCGACTCATGCCTGGAGATTGTTGGATCGGATGGTATTCGATCGTGCGCACCCGTGTTTTTTCTCTGACCGTTTGGTTTCAGAGGGAGCGCTTCGAAGCTCTGCTGGCTGTTAATATCATGGAGCACGCTTTCTTGTTCCATGGTGCTAGCGGAGAATGACATGGAAGGCGAGATCTGAGGACTGACAATGGTGGTTTGATTCCTTGTGCTGATGAGGAATTGGCTAGGTGTTTCATGACTTGGAGCAGCGGCATGTAAGTGGGGGGCGACAACATACGTCAAGTCCAGAGTCCTACTTTTCAGGATGAAAATCCAAGTCTGGCCTTAATTGGTTGTACATGACAGTGGTCTTGCTGAAGACATTGTTTTGAGAGCGAGGACTATCTTCAGAGTGAAAACCCAAGGTCTGGCCTTAATTGGTTGTGCCTGACACTGTTCTTCTTGAAGGCGTTACTTTTGAAGAATTGGATATCAGGTGTTGTGTTGGTGGTGGTTGTGCGGCTGCTGCAAGGACTGTAACTCTGTAGCTGGACTTTTCTTTTTATTTCTTCTTATTATTGTTTTTCGGCTATGTGCATCCGTAATAGCTTTGGTTATTGCATTGTTGCAGAGGCTGGGTGTAATTTGTATCTCCGCGATATTAATATACACTCTTTATCTAAAAAAATGTAAAGACAAAGAGCTTGGATGCACCTTTTGTTGCTGGGAGGAAGCAGGCGGGTGGTGTAGGAAGAAATCTCCCCATATAGAAGCGTCGAAGCCGCATGGATTGTTGTTCAACCGGTCGTCAGCCGCGGCCTCTGCCAAGACCAGGCGGCTGTGGCGCCGCCGGCGACCGTTCTGCCCAAGGGCCGGGGCCTGTCCACTAATGGAGACGTGCCCTTCTGTCCCGGCCCGTGAGGGGCTTTAGTCCCGGTTGGCCAACCGGGACATGCCAAGCGGGACTAAAGGCCCAACCTTTAGTCCCGGCCCTGTTACCAGCCGGCACCAAAGGCCCTCCACGTGGCCGCGATACAGCGATTGGGCTAGAGAAACTTCAGTCTCGGCTGGTAAGCCCAACCGGGACTAAAGATTATTTTCCGAAAAAAATTCAATTTTTTTCCAACATATTTTTTCAATTTCTTGGTTAGAGTCTCTAATTAGAGGCGCCTCTAACTAAGCATCGTGTTGTGAATGCTCTCCTAATCCTAGCGCCTCTAATTTATCTTTTCAAATTGTTTGACTCGTTACTCTCTCACTTGGACCATTTTTAACACTAATTACACTTAAACTTTAGTCACATTCTAGTCTTGGTCAGACTTCTCGGCCGGTCACCCATCCTCAGCATGCTTAACTTCTCTGTTCCTTCCTGTTGTGATCCCGCGAATCTGATTGTACCTTGTTGTCAATACTACCATATCAATCATATTAACTCTTATATCATTATGTCACATGTCTGTATTTTTTGAAACAAAAAACAATTATTTAAGTAAACAATAATGAATAAGTAATAATAATATTGAATTCCAATGAAAATAAAATAAGTAATAAAACTATTTTATTCATTTATTGCCATTTATTCATATAATATGGCATAATTAATATATTTAAATCTGTAAATCGCAATTGGACAAATAATATATCCATTATTATCAGAAAAAATGTGAGGAATCAGTAAATCGCAATTGGACAAATAATATATCTTTAAATCTAAATATGAAATAATTTAGTTTTTAAATAATTTATACATTTATTATTATTATCATATAATATGGTATATAATATAACTTTAAATCTATAAATCGCAATTGGACAAGTAATATATTGTGTCCATATGATCTTTTGCATAAATATCAATGATTAAGTAATAATAATTATTAATTCATTTTTTGTTATTTGTAGAGAAAAATCATATTTTTTTTTGAATTCCAAACCTATGTTAACATAAACATTAATGATTAAGTACTTATAGTTTTGAATTCAAATAACATCAAAATCAATTTTACATTATTATTTTCATTTTCAATTTAATATGGATAAATTCATATCTTTAAATCCGTAAATCGAAATTTGACAAATAATATGTATAAATCGATCAAAAAATAATTAAGTAAGATTTATGATTAAGTAATAATAATTATTAATTCATTTTTTGCACAAATATTACTTCAAATTATTAATAAAAAATTAATTCATTTTTTGCATAAATATTACTTCAAATTTTTTTTTGCATAAGTAAGATTAATGATTAAGTACTAATAGTTTTGAATTCAAATAACAAAAAATTAATTTTACATTATTATTGTCATTTTCAATTTAATATGGAAATATTCATATCTTTAAACCGGCTGCTAGCTGCAACCTTCGTTCTAGGCTCTTCTATCCCCCATTGCCCGATATATATAAACACCAGCTGCTAGCTGCATCTTCCGTATAGTGCCTCCCTACTTCCTATTCCTCATCAAGCGAAAGAGAAAGCAATGGCCGCCGTCTCCCGTCTGAATCCCGTAGCCTCGCCAATCATTCCGGTGGCACTCCTCCCCGCTATATGCTACCCCTCTCCTACTCCGGCTGCCACTATGCCTGGTTTGTTCGCGTCCCAGTTCTTGTACCCCTCTCCTTAATTATTAATTCATTTTTTTATTTGTAGAGAAAAATCATATTATTTTTTTGAATTCCAAACCTATGTTAACATAAACATTATTGATTAGGTACTAATAGTTTTAATTCAAATAACAAAAAACATTAATTTTACATTATTATTGTCATTTTCAATTTAATATGGAAATATTCATATCTTTAAACCGGCTGCTAGCTGCAACCTTCATTCTAGGCTCTTCTTTCCCCCATTGCCCGATATATATAAACACCGGCTGCTAGCTGCATCTTCCGTATAGTGCCTCCCTACTTTCTATTCCTCATCAAGCGAAAGAGAAAGCAATGGCCGCCATCTCCCGTCTGAACCCCGTAGCCTCGCCATTCATACGCTGATCGCTGTTGATAGACGCGCCGCAGAATTTGATGGTTTTGTCCATCAAGAAGTCCTTGAGGGCCTGCGGCACCCGATCAGCGTGGCAAATATGGAACATCAACGTGTCGGTCGCCACGGAGAGTTGCCGGACGGCGGCACACGGCCTCTCCTCTGGTGCGGCATCGGTGAACTCGCAGTCGAGGCCCACTATCTTCATCGGTGCGTCGTCGAGGTAGCGCCTCTTGACGTCGCGGATCCATCTCTCCACGGTTGATGCGCGGAGAGTGACCACGACCTTGAAGTGCATGTCGACGGCATCGTCCTTGTAGTGGTACTCCTCGGAACGAGGTGGGGGCGCGAGTGGCTCCATGGCGCGCGGCAGCGATTCGAGAGAGGATTTTAGAGAAGATTAGAGAGAGGAGATGGTGCATTTGGCAAATGGCACTGTAGCTCTCTTATATAGATCTAGCTGGGGAGATGAGGAGGCTGCCCGTGGTAATTAATCCGGCCGTGTTTCAACTTCCCAAAATCCATTAAGCCATTTGATCAACTTCCAAGACATTAATCGATCGTTTCATTCCCCGGCCGTGTGATCAACGACCAGCGCGGGAACCCAAGGGTCCTCGTTTGAACATCATTGGTCGCGGGTTGTATGTAGGACCGGGACTAAAGGGTCCTCGACCCCTTTAGTCCCGGTTCGTATCTCAAACCGGGACCATTGGTTCCTAACGGGCCGCGACTAATGATTGCCGTACGCTTCGGCGTTTTCGGGGCAACGTGTCCGGACCATTAGTCGTGGCCCAGACCGCGGCCGGGACTAATGGCCCGGACGAAAGGCCTCTTCTCTACTAGTGGTCACACCGCGACACGACGGCCGCTTGCTCCACGGTAGGAGAAGGAGAAACTGCTTATCATTACTGCGCTCTGCATCTCCAGACCTGCCTGCATGTGCTTGCTAGTAGATAGGTTTTGTGTTGTCTCTCAATGGCGTGCGTTACATTACTTATATATACTCTCTCGATTCATAAAAAGTTTCGCTCACTTTGTACAAAAGCTAATACAAACTTTGCACTAAATCGACGACACTTACAATTGAGTATATAAGAAGACAAATAAATTTCTGTGTGTGTGAAACTGCCCAGGACAAGGACATGGGAGTCACTAAGCACCGGGCGCGCGTTATCTCGGACCTCGCTGCACCAAGTGAGTCTCGATCTGTGACGACGACCCTTATCCCTGTTGGTCACTTGAGGCCTAACAAGAGTTCAAAATTTTCTTTTCTTTCTCTCTTGACGTTTGTTCTTCACGATAACACTCCTTGATGTCCTGATCAAGAATATATGTATATTGTGCCGAATTTGAAATCATTTGGTGAACAAAACGTTTTCCAGGTGCCTACACACTGGCGATAGCTGTGCTTTTAAGGTTGCAGAGTGTAATTTTCTGAAAGTCATGGCTGGGAGAGAATACGTACATATCCCGCAGAGCGAAGAGTCTGCCAACCCTACTCATAGCATATGTTAGGTCACTGTCTCTAGCTGGCCTGTATGAACGCAAGAGGTGGTTAAGAATCTGTTTTTTCTTTCTGTTGTGTGGCGAGCAATACAAGTTACATGATGGAGTGAGCAGGACGGAACGCGCAAATTTAACATGTGACAATTGATTACTTTTTTTCTAAGAAAAAGAGAGTAAATTCATAAGGCCCGTGGGAATCGACACATGAACTCTCAATCCCCGAAATCAGCATCATGTACTTACCGACATTGGTGAACATCACTAGTAGAAACAGGGGCTTCGGTGCGGCCTTTTTGTACCGGTTGGACAGGAACCGGTACTAATGCCCCATTAGTACCGGTTCCAGAGGCGAGGCGGCCGGCCGGAAGCCGTCCCGGTTGTTGCGGGGCCTTTTGTCCCAGTTGGCTAACCGGGACGAAAGGGTTGCGGCAGGCGGCTGCAGTGGGGGCCCCACGGCGGGACGCTTTAGTCCCGGTTGGTTCATAACATTGAGGTTCGGGCGGGGCTGGACAAAGATGCCTTCCCCGGCGGTGGAAGCATCAGAATCCCTCCGTATTTTTGGGGCGAGGCCGAGCTTCACTACCCCGTGTACCGGGGCTATTCGGAGGCGAGGGCTTTGATCCGCGAGGGAGCCACCGCGGATCTGAGAAGGTTGTCACGCCAGGCCCAAGACATGGTGGCGGAGATGTTTGCGAGCATCGGCAGCAAGGAGGAAGAGGATGAAGCGGCGCCGCAGCCCAGGGTCAGGGTGGTGCAGCTGCGGCTATCGCCAGAGCTCGCGCTGTGGTGAAACACCCAACACGCAATCTGCAACGTACGTGCTTCCCCCTAAGGGCAAGGGGCTGAGGCAAGCCTCGCCGCCGCAGGTGCTCGCCCAGCTGGGCGCCACCGACTGGCCGGAGGCCATCACCACAACCAATGCACTGTTCGGCGGCGGCACGTCGAACATGCTCATTGGCGCTGCCGCCGACGTGCGCACCATGTTATCCAACTATGTGACCGACATGGCCACTTACTACGAGAACGGGTACAACCACGTGTTTCCCAACCTCCATGGGCTGCTGCAGGATGGGCTCGCCGACGCCCACGCGCTGGCCACCCCTTGTGGCCGGGACCGCCGTGAGGCCGTCGCTGTTGGCCTACCTACATCCAGGACAAGATCACGATGGAGGTGGCGGACAAGACACGCCTCAAGGACCGCTCCGCGCAGATGGATCGCCGTGCCGCCCAGGTCATTTACCTATTGGACTGCAGCATGCTCGGCATCGGAGCTGAGGCCATCGCGTTGATAGGCAAGCTTGACCGGGAAGAGGAGGGCTCGGGCGCATCGGAGGTACTCGTCCATTCTCCATGATTTCTCACACTATCGGAAAATCACACATTGCGGTGTGTAAAGCGCAGTCCGAGTGGACTTTGCCGTGTGTAAAGCTGCTTTTGCCGTGTGTACATGGCACACGGCAACCCACTATTTTTCGGTAGTGTCAGCCCTTCCCAACGACGAACCTGTAGTATCCTCTATGAGCTTCTGCGTACTGTCGGCCTCGAGTGTGGATCAGATCCACCAAGCATGTCTTACTCCCTCCGTCCCGAAAAGGATGTCTCAAATTTGTTTAAATTTCGATGTATCTAGACACTATATCGTGTATAAATACATCTAAATTTAGATAGATCTACAATATCCTGTATGGGATGAAGGGAGCACTTAATTTTCACGTCCTGCATTTCCTTTCTTTCTGTGTTTTTTTCCCATGTAACTTTCTCTGCTTTGTATTGTACCCTCCTTTATTCAGTCACTAAATAATGCCCCGCGCGTTGCCGCGGTAACTTATCGCAAGAAAATAAAAACATAAACTCTACATAGTACTCTTACTCTCTTTGGAAAAACAGTATTATCTATACACAACAATGCATGACTATTTTGCAAAGGAACATCATTCTTCACTACCACCTTTTGTTCAAATTTAGTTTATAAGGTACTAAAATTCTTATTGCCCAAATACTAATTCAAAGGTAATGGTATGCCAATATACTTTGGTAACTCACTTGAAGCTTACTAGGAATAAAACCAAGTGCAGAATCAATCTTCACAAAAGCAAGCAATATCAACCTTAATTTTCAATTGAATCTAATCGGCTAGACGGCATATGGACATGAGATAAATCAGACAGATAATTCTGAACCCAACTATGCGTAGTTGCATTTACAATTGATGCACTAGTAGAAAAAGGACTTTTCGTCCGGAGTACTGTTTTCCATTAGCCCCGGTTCAGGCAAAAACCGGGACCAGTGCCTGGCACTGGTCCCGGTTCGAGCTGCCATGGCCCCGTGGGGCATTGGTCCCGGTTCGGTTGGGGGCATTGGTCCCGGTTTATGCCAAGAACCGGGACCAAAGCTACAGAGCCGGACCACGTGGCATGCCGCGGAGCTTTGGTCCCGGTTCGTGCCAAGAACCGGGACCAATACCCCTCCCCTGCCTATATATTGTTGCCCCCCCCCCCCCCCTCTCTCCTCTGTTTTTTTTCCTGGATTGGTGGGAAGTGGAGGTGCTAGTTTTTTTTCTCTTTGCCACGCACAAGATGTGTTTGATGAAATGCCCGACCCACACCGAGGTTAGCAACTATATCCTTTTCATCTGTAATTGATACAGAAATATTGCAGGCCTGCATAAATTTCTCTATTCCCGACCCGCACCGTGGTTAGCAACTATGCCCGACCCGCACCGTGGTCATTTCACTATTCAAGATGTTATTGTAATGTTATTTAATAAACTTAATTATATATATGACGCAGATGGATGCACGGATGCGATGGATGTACGGCGAACGACGCAGTTCCGAGTTTATTGCAGGCCTGCATAAATTTCTCGATGTGGCTGAGGCAAACAAAGTGAATAATTTTATGCCTTGTCCATGTGAGAAGTGTCGGAACGTCAGGGAGTACCCTGACCCGAGAACCATTCAAGACCACGTGATTCGGAAAGGTTTCATGCCCAGCTATAATTGTTGGATCTAGCACGGAGAAGAGGGGTTACGATGGAAGACAATGAAGAAGAGGAGGATGATGACAACTATCCTATGTTCCCTGAGGAATGCGGTGATACTGTTATGGAAGACGTTGAAGAAGAAAGAGGTGAACATCGGGCATCAGATGAGCCCGCTGATGGTCTTGGTGGGGTCATTTCTGATGCAAAGCGAGAATGCGATACAGAAAAGGAGAAGCTAAAGTTGGAGGCCATGCTTGAGGATCACAAAAGTTGCTGTACCCAAACTGCGAAGATGGCAGCACAAAGCTCGGTACCACACTGGAACTGCTGAAATGGAAGGCAGAAACTGGTTGTTCTAACAAGGGATTTGAGAAGTTACTGAAAATAATGAAGCCGAAGCTTCCAAAGGATAACGAATTGCTCGAGACTACATACGAAGCAAAGAAGGCTATCTGCCCTCTAGGATTAGATGTGCAGAAGATACATGCATGCATTAATGACTGCATCATGTACCGCGGTGAGTACGAGAACATGGATAAATGCCCGGTATGCAATGCACTGTGGTACAAGATAAGACAAGATGGCCCTGGTGATGTTGAGGGCGATGACGAGCCCCCCCGGAAGAGGGTTCCTGCTAAGGTGATGTGGTATGCTCCTATAATACCACGGTTGAAACGTCTATTCAGAAACAAAGAGCATGCCAGGTTGTTGCGATAGCACAAAGAAGAGCGTAAGAAAGACGGAAGTTGAGACACCCCGCCGATGGGTCCCAGTGGAGAAAAATTGGTTTTACGGGCATGGGGGCACGTTGGACGCAGAAGGGAAGTGCATATATAACAGAAGACACAAAGATAATCCCCTACTACCCATCCAAGAAATTAGAAAAGCAGTAAAGGATGTTGAAGAGGGACGGTTCATTCCCGATAGAGAGGATGACGAGCTCACACGCGCCCTTGGGAATAAGGAACACGACGGACGGTTACGAGGCGTACCTGGCTCCAAGCCCAAGACAATTGCGATTCCCGAGCACAGGAAGAAATTTCCTGATAGAAGCCATCAGAGGAGAAAGGAAAGGGAGGCAATGGAAGCACGCGCTGCTGCAGACCGGCTGCGTAATATAGAAGAAGAATTAAAGCTGCAGAAGGAACAAATTGCCGTGCTTAGCCAGCAAGGTACTAGCGGCCAATCTCAACGGCACATGGTAGAAGCTGCATGCGATGGTACCGGTGGCCCATCGAATCGGAAAAGCAGCGTGGCTTCCACGGAGCTCCAGGATGGTAATGATGATGCAGTGGCTCCACTTCGTCGCTACCCAGTGGATGATATCACGGAGAGCACACCTTGTGAGATGCATGTGAAAGTTTTTAACTTAACCGTGAAGGTGGCGGTCGGCTATGTCGTACCAATTGGACCTAATCCAACTTACCATTTCTCTCCGGTTCCAAATGGCTACGCTGTTGTCGCGGTGGATGAAGTGATGAAAGATTATGAGGAGCTGAAGCTGCAACACCCTGCAGGTGAAGATGGGGAGGTGCTTGAACTTGGAGAAGCCAAGAAAGCGACCATTCTATGGCCAAAGGAATTCATCGTGCTTCCGAACTGGCAGCCAAGGCCATCGACTCCTCACCAGTCTCCAGCGCAACAGTCCTCTTCACCGCCTCAGCATTCTCCAGCGCAACAGTCCTCTTCACCGCCTCACCAGTCTCCAGCGCAGCCGTCTCCGCCGCCGCGTCAGCCGTTTCCGCCCACCGCTCGTACTATGAGGGGTAAGCGATCACCGAAACGTAAAAGGTCGCCCCTCCCAACAGTACCTCATAAGAATCTTCCCATTAGACCTTATGACAGGACTGTAGCGGAAAACGCCGCGGAGGTGGCTGCCTACAATAAGGCTTTTTTTGCACCAAAAAAGCCCGAGCAGAAGCCGGTATATGATGAAAAATCCAAAAAGTGGAGAAAGTCCTTCCTTGAGCAGCCATCCCAGATATCGATGAATCTGCCATCTGACTATGGTCGTGAACTTACTAAGCTAGCACGTGCCCAGTCTGAGCAGAACAAGGGAAGAAGTGCAAAAAGCGGGAAACAAATTGCCCAGCTCGGACAGCAGAAAAATCAATCGGTCCCCCCGCTCATAGTGTGTTCCGATGTCGACAAGGACTTCAGAGTCGCTATGGATAAAGACCTGGAATTATTGGACCCCAGAGCCATAGCTGCTGCTAAAGAACTTGGTGTCACTGTATCTCAGGCCAAGGAACAGGCTACCGCCTTGGGTATGAGCCTTGGTCAACTTTTAGGCTATGAACATGCGCCAATGTTAGAGATGGCACGGAAATATGTCCAAGGGGAGCCTATGGTCAGTAATGAGGAGATGACGGGTCTATCAACACATATGCGAAATCTGCATACCTGGTACCTGGTGCACACATCAAAGAAGGACGCGAAAGAGTGGTTTCCGCTGGACGTTAGAGTGGAGCATTTCTTCAAACGTTACACTATACAGGTTCAACTGACTGAACTGTTCCAGTTATTCCAAAAGCGCGCCCTCGACAAATCTATCCTCTCTTGCTATTGTCTGTAAGTGATTTATTTTCGTAATTAAGTCTCTAGCTCAGCTCGTTCATTGCCTGTATTATATTATCCTGCCTATATATATATCCTTTTGTACGCTATTATGCAGAATGAAGATGCTGGAATGCAAAAGATCTAAAGTTTTTGAGGTTGGGTTCGTTGACCCATATATCGTGAATTCACATACGTTAGTCAATCACCCCAAAGACGTGGAGCATGACCTGACCACCTTTTTAACCATGCAACATTTCTGTACGGAAATACTATTTCCTTACAACTTCAGGTGAGTGTTTCTGTCTTGTACATATTTTTATTTGGCTTTCTCGATGTTAAGTGTAATTGATGAGCTATGCATGTCTGCTTTATGTAAACGTCCGCAGGTTCCACTGGATTCTGCTAAGCATTCAACCTGACAAGTCCACAGTTGAAGTCCACGACTCATTAAGTTGGGACCAAGCGTTGTGGTCCGACATGAAAGAAATGCTCAACAAGTAATTTCAATCATTATCGCATTATATCGCCCTCTTTCGTTCGTTCCCTGATGTCAAGTAATTAATAACTCCTTTGTTCATTTTCTTTGCCAAAGCAGGTGTTGGACAATTTTCAAACAGAAGGTAGAAGGTCCATTCAAAGATGAGCTAACTTATAAAACGGTGAAAGTCCGCAGCAGCCACCGGGGAGTAATTTATGTGGATTCTACGTTTGCGAGTTCATTCGCGAGTTGACCACTGAGCGGAGAACAACTGCTTTCAGCAAAATGCGGGAGAAGATCGACCCAAACTGCGCGTAGGAGCAATTCAAGAGGAATTGGCGGGATTTCTGCTTAGGGAGGTCATCGATGAAAGGGGAGAACATTATGCTTCGGACGATGAACTACATATGCCTTGATGGCTTGATCTATCTCCATGTAATTAAATAGTTGTATTCTCGCAAGAGATCGAATATTAATTATATATGCATCAACATGTACTGTGTATATAGTAGAGCGTATAATATGCGTACGGAAACGATGGAGAGCACGTCGGCGATGCGAAGAAGGGGGAGACGACGGAGGCACCGGCGAGAGGGAGAGGGGGCACCGGCGAGAGGGAGAGGAGGCACCGGCGAGAAGGAGAGGGGGCACCGGCGAGAAGGAGAGGGGGCACCGGCGAGAGGGGGCACCGGCGAGAGGGAGGGGGCACCGGCGAGAGGGGGCACGGCGAGATCGAATCCTAAACCCTAAATACCAAAAAAAAAACACTCATTGGTCCCGGTTCGTATTAAGAACCGGGACCAATGAGTCTCCCCCACGAGCAGCCAGACCAGGCCACGTGGACAACCATTGGTCCCGGTTCGTGGCCCAACCGGGACCAGCATTGGTCCCGATTGGCCAGTCCCGGTTGGGCAACCGGGACTGAAGGCCCAACCGAACCGGGACCATAGGCCCATTTTCTACTAGTGATGGTACATCAAGATATTTGGTATCTCACCCAAAGCTTACCGGGTATTAAAACAAGCAAGCAAGCAATATCAATATTAAATTTTACATAAATTCCATTGCCCAGTTGGCATGGAAATCAAATCAATGAGATACTTAGGCCTCCTTTGATTCATAGGATTTCCTCAGGAAAATCATATGGTTTGGAACCTGTGGAACTTTCCCTTCCGATGATGTTTGATTTAGGGGATTGAAACCTGTAGGAAGTATTCCTGTGGGAACTCTCTAGTGTAATTTCATAGGAAAACTAGCATGAACTTGGACCTCATGGAAAAATTCCTGCAGGAAAGCTATGCACGAAGGATTCTGCTGGACAGCTAAGTCAATTCCTACACACATCCTATTCCTACAAGTTTCCTACCCCGTGAATCAAAGGAGCCCTTAATCGAGAACCTAACCATGCATAGTTGTACCTAGTCTAACTGTTCCCACTATAAACTTCAGCCTCCGTCCTTTTTTTCAAGGCTAATGAAGCTCCGTCCTTACGACAGCTATGCTTCAGCTATGGAAGAACTGCCAAACTCCTTATCATCATTAAAAGAAAGCATATGTTGTCTATCAGTTGGGTGGTTGTGTAGCAGCTAGAATTTAATAGTTGTGTAGCAGCATAAATATGTAGATATTTACCTTACATAAAGTACTCATAAACACTTCCACTATTGTGTCCGATTTGATGCATACACAATTATATACTCTGGAAAAATATGGAAAATTAACAATTAATCATGTCAAATAGGAAAAAAGATGAATTTCTTATTTGCGGAGAATGGCAAGGTTAAGAGAAATTACCGGAACATACCAATTTTGCGATACATACCTTAATTTTAAGAAACATAACTGCAGAGTGATCGGCAGATTCATCGTCGATATAATTGGACTAAGAAATAACCATTGTGTGCATACCAAAGCTGATCATATTAATTCAGGGCACGCATATGAACTTCAGGAGCAGGAGTCCAAAAAAGGTCACATCAACGCATATGAACTTACAGGAGTAAGACTACATAATTTGGAAGTGTAATTCTTGAAAGATCGGGGCCTTCAGTTTATTGTTCGATACCCCTCCACCAAAAGAGGGAACATATCATGATCTGGACTGATAAACAATGTAAATTGGGAAAGAACTATATTGCAATAAGAGTGCGAGTGACCTACCAGGAAAAGGAAATTACGTGCAGAATTATAGCAATGATTTTTAGTCTTGCAGACAAAACGAACAATCAGAATTGTAGCATCGCCCAGTACACTGAGAGGCAATATGAACATATAGTATATCAATTAGTTAACCTTTTTATGTAGAAACTGACTAATAGGAGGCGTGAAAGTGCTGCAGCCTTCTGGAGTTCTGGGGAGTCCATGGATGACAACATGCGGCCGGAGGGATATGATATCCTGGTTGCCGTTGAAGATGCTTGAGATAAAATAAAATCCAGATGCCGCAGATGCAACGTATTTCCTCAAAAAGATGAGATCCATAAACAACTAGAAAGCATAGCAGAAAGTAACACATGCAAGTCGCCAATGGTGCCAGGCCTCCTGCAGGTGTGCACTGTTACCGCGCACGGAGAGCTCGTCGATGTTGCAGGTCATCGTTCCCCCCGGCGAGCTGCGTCATGTTGCCGACGAAGATAATAGACATTTAGATGAAGCCTTCCAGGGTTATGGAAGTAGATACATCTGTAGATCAACAGGCCAGATGTGCTAGAGAAGAGAAGGCTGAGGAATTGAACTGCATGTGCCGCATAGTTTCCTCCTGATTTTTCGTAAAAATCACTTTTAGATTTACAAGATCATGTTTCATCACAGATAACATGACGGTTTAGAAAGATTCCTTCCGGTTGACCCGCCGTGCAAGCTTCACGCTCTATCGTTCCATCAGAGACCAAACTTTGGCTACAATTTGTTTAAAAAAAATTAAAAAATAGAAAACCTCGCACAACATCATTTTATGCGACCTAGTTGCAAGGAATGTCGACAGACATGGACTACGGTAGTTTTTTCGAAAAACACTTCTCAGAACTAACCTACCATGTCTAGCTTTTGTTCCACTCCTGCGTAGTATTCGTAATGGCCGTGCCTGCTAGCTGTTTGCCTAATCGCCTTCTGGTTGTAGCTTCTTCGGTAGTTCTATCTCGTGTGTTGGTGTATTGTTTGATCTTGTAAGTTGGGTTCAGCATTTTTTATCTTTTTCGCCGTTGAAGGCGTTGTCGGGCCTTTGGCCTTTATCAAAAAGTAGAGAACCCGGCACCACAATAAACTGGATATAGACCTTTGTGGATGTCTAGCGTTGGAATTCAAGTGAACTGCATAATTGGGACGGCCAATCCTTCTTCAATGCAAAATGATAAGCTGTAGTCCTCCGTGATAATGCTATTTCAGCTAACGGTACAACTTATCCAAGACGCACTGCATCCACATACGGTGACAGCCAAGTAGAATATCAGATGACAACATGACCGCCAGTAACCTCCCCGTGGAGTTGGCAGCACCATCTCCTCCCATTTCCAAAGGCAGCACCATCTTCTCCACGGTCTCTAGCTGTAGGTGGCGGGTGGCCATCATGGTGATTCTGCAATTATTCCATGATCTTGACCTATTGTTCTACTTGCAAGGTGTAGTGTCACAGCAGGTCACCATTGCCGTGCCATGACAGTCATTTAATAAGCTGGTCCCGTGTCATCTTCTGAAATCCGTTTTAATAAGATGGTCCACCACAGTCTCCAGTGTTTGGTAGAATTTGTGATGGACATTCTCCAGAGGTTAGGTATGAGATCAATGGCATCACATACATCAAAGGATATATACCGCCATGTCGATGGTATTTATCCGAGATGGACGACATTTGTCAAGAAATCACCAATCCTCATACGACAATGAGGGTTTGGTTTTCTACTTGCCAGGAGAGGTGGATATTTGGTGAGCTTCAAGCCCGTGTTGCCATCGTTAGGCTATGTTTTCTGTATTCCTCGTCATGCGTCAAGAAATCCGTGATGAACATGTGCACGAGCAACTGCAAAATGATTTAGTTGCTCATTTGTGGGCGCTAAAAGGACATGCCGCTGCAGCCCCATCCCCTGCCGCCGGCCCGAATTGAATTTTCATTGTGTTTAAACTATTGTGTGAACTAATTATTTCTATGTTTGATTAATTGTAAAAAAGTTTTTGCCTTCAAACTATGCATTATGATAAAAATGTGTGTTATATCTGCTAATATGTGGGAAAGCCAAAATAGGGGTCCAAATTTGGAGGGCGCTGGTGTGGGAACGGCCTCCCAAACTACCAGCACCACGAGTTAGTAGTGTCGTCAAAGTGGTGGCGTGTCACCTACACGCCACTAGGTGGTGATTTGAGGCGCCACTACTGAGCAAATCTGCACTAGTGACCGTGTGCCCATTCATAAAATCAGCATACATAGATTTTACAGTGAAAGCGCCCGAAGCTGTCAAACCCCTTACAAAGACATCAGGGTCATTGGATAGCTGTACCGTCATTAACCGATGGACCAAATGAAGCCATGATGTCCAATTATTTCCACTAAGGTAGCGTCTAAACTCAATATTTAGTGGAGCTCTATTGAGAACATTAGCAACTAAAACGTTTTTCAGTCACACAATGTTATATAGAGATGGGTATTGAGCAGCAAGAGGTGTGTCACCCAACCAAGTATCCTCCCAGAAGAGAACTTGCTGGCCATTACCAAGTTTGAAATATCCACGTTTAAAAAAATCATCTTTGACACCCATGAGACCTTTCCAGAAGGGGGAATCTGTTGGTTTTACCGTCGCTTATGCCAGTGTCTTATTCTAAATTTATTTGTTATGCAGTATCTCCTGCCACATTCCTTCTTCATTCATAAGATTATAAAGCCATTTGCTTAGCAAGCATCTATTTTTGATATCCAAGACTTCAATCCCCAGACCCCCTGATCTTTCGGTCTACAAATTATATTCCATTTAGTTAACCGATATTTCCTTTTAAGTTGATCGTTCTGCCAAAAGAAGTGAGACCTATAGAAGTCTAGTCGCTTTCGGACCCCTTTGGGTATTTCCAGAAACGACAACATAAACATTGGAAGACTAGAAAGTACGGAATTAATCAGGACACGCCTATCCCCGTATGAAAGTAGCTTGCCTTGCCAGCATCCCAGCTTTCGTTCAAAGCGGGTGTCCACTGGATTCCATTCTTTATTTAACAGTTTCCGATAATGGATAGGGATACCAAGGTATCTGAAAGGAAGAGCGCCAGCTTCGCATCCGAAAATCAGCTTATACTGGTTTTCCATCTCTTTGGCTTTTCCAAAGAAGAAAATTTCGCTCTTATGAAAATTGATTTTTAGTCCAGATAGCTGATCAAAGATATAAAGAATTAATTTCATGTTAACCGCCTTTTCAAGATCGTGTTCCATAAAAATGATAGTATCATCGGCATATTGTAGAATAGAGACTCCCCCCTCAACAAGATGAGGGACAAGTCCTCCTACTTGACCATCCTCTTTTGCCCTGGCTATAAGAATGGCGAGCATATATGCAACTATATTGAAGAGAAGTGGAGATAGAGGATCCCCTTGTCTCAATCCTTTCAAAGTCTGAAAAAATGGCCAATGTAGTCATTGACCCTGATTCCCACTGATCCTCCATGCACAAATTGTTTGATCAACTCACACCAAATATGTGAGAATCCTTTCAAGCGTAAAGCCTGTTGCAGAAAGGGGCACTTAACTTTATCATAAGCCTTCTCAAAGTCAATTTTAAAGAGAACACCATCCATTTTCTTCCGATGAAGTTCATGGATTGTCTCATGCAAAACTACAACTCCTTCGAGTATATGTCTGCCTGGCATAAAAGCCATTTGAGAAGGTTCGATGACTTTAGGCGCAATATCTGTTATCCTATTTGTGCCAACTTTTGTAAAGATCTTAAAACTTACGTTAAGAAGGCATATAGGTCTATATTGCTGAATTTGCACCGCATTCTCTTTTTTTTGAATCAAAATAATAATTCCAAATTTGAGTTTATATAGCGGAAGCTCACCATTCTGAAGTTGCATAAACATAGCCATCAAATCAGCTTTTATTACTTCCCAAAAGTCTGATAAAATTCAGCTGGGAAACCATCTAGTCCCGGTGCTTTGTTGTGCTCCATTTGGGAAATAGCATCAAAAACCTCTTTTTCAGTGAACTCGGCAATAAGAATGGCATTTTCCTCTGCCGATACCTGAGCCATATCATCTAATAACTCCTCATTCATAGAGAACGCATTTGTGGCCAGTGCCCCAAATAGTTTCTTTTAATATTCTAAGATAAAACACCTCGATGTGTATAATCCTTACGTCGAAATTGTCATTAACTTAAACAGAGGCAGGTTTTAATGCATAATCCTTTTAAATAATAAAGCAGCCTTTATAAAAAATATTCTAAAACAATATAATTGCTAGCTTACTGACGACACAATTTTCTCGGTGAGCTATGTGACTATGTCTGCACTCCATAGTGACCGGCCATTCTGGTTATATGTATCCAAGGACTATGCAGGCTGATGACTTGTATCCTAGCCTAATTAATTCACGGGGACGATAGATCATTACTAGGGGTGACCACGACCATTTGGCACCATGCCCTGTCCAGTGGCATGTTTGGATAGCAAGAACACCCGTGGCCATATCATGATTTTTTAGGGTAAATGCATAACAGAAGGTTTGTTGTTGCCATATACCGACATTTTCATGGTAGGAGGGATTTTTCTGCTCATCCCATTCCCGCTCCCGCCTCACCGCCCGTACCATTGCCACAACACCTTGCCCTACGCATCCCGATGTCCGGGGCTCCTACCGCCATGCCCTGATGAAAACGGCAAGGCAAGCGCCTCCTCACGGGTAAAGGGACGGTTCAGCAATGTCCTCCCCCCCCCCCCCCACACACACACACAACCTCAGGAATGAAAGTAATGGCGAGGTCAAACGCATATACATAGTAAAAAAATGAAGAAAAGAGAGAAAGGATTGTACCTGGAGCTAATATCACATAAATAGACAATCTGTTTTTGCGACCACTTTGTTTGTCCACACCTCCTTTCCTCTCCCCCTTCCATTGAGAGTCAACCGTGAAGAACCGGGCCGACCCAGAGCCTCTCCCAGCGACAATGCAAGCCGGCGATGGCGAATGAGAGGCACCGGAGCTAATGTACATAGTACAGTTAGTTGTTATGTTAGGTTTCAGGCCGTCTACCTGGTGCTAAGATCACATAAATAAACAATCCCGAGCACATTTCCCATAACTAAAAGCGCCCATATTAAACCTTTCCGACACCGACAGTTGAGTTTTGCAGCACTGATCGCATACAATATCAGCCTTGCAAAAATTGAACCGATGTTTTAGCATCGTTGGAAGCACACTAAATTAGAGAGAACTATTACATTGTGTTTGGTCAGACTTCAGCCTTCAAAATTAAATCTTAAATTTTTTTATTTATACCAATCAAAACGATCCACATGCTGGTTTTATACAGTGACATTGCATCGCCCAGCAGCAGAAATAAATATGATATTTTTCTTTTTTTGCGAAGAAAATATGATATTTTCAAGGATGTAGGCAATTCCATGAAGTGATAATCATAGAAAACCCACCGAAAAATATGGCTAACAATGTCATATGCACAACTTCATATGGAACACAAGCAATTATATGTGTTGACATTTTGGGTTGATGCCATGCGAGCTTCAGAATTGTTGATTATGTTTTGGAAGAACTGTTATTATAGGGTGGCTATATATAGTTATGTATCTTCAAAGTTTATTTTCAATTGAGAATATGAACATGGTGGGTGTTACAGAATGATCCTGCAAATATTCAAGAAAAGAAGTGGACATATTTAGTTATGAAAACACACATCTTAGTTTAGCTCAGTTCCTGAAGGAAGAAGTAACACACAGCTGCATCTTACTTAGTTATCTCACTAGTAGAGAAGAAGGCAACAGTACCGGTCTTATTGGGCCTTTAGTACCGGTTGTGCAACCGGTACTAATAGGTCGGGACTAAAGGGGTACCCCTTTAGTACCGGTTGTATATACAACCGGTGCTAAAGGCCCTCCACGTGGGCGAACCTGCTCGCGCGCAGCTGAGGACATACCAACCGGTACTAAAGGTTCCTGATTTTTTTTGCCCCCCCCCCCTTATTTTTTCAGTGGGGTTTAGGTTTTTGGTTTTTTTCTTTTCGCTTATTTTTCGGGGTTTAGGGTTTCTGTTTTTTTCCTTTTCGCTCATTTTTCTAGGTTTTGGTGGAGATCGCGTTTAAAGAACTCACTACACATATAAAGTACTCATTACACATATAAAGTACTCTCGTTACATATAAAGTACTCATAATTACAATGGAGATCACCGCTAGCTAGTACATGCATGGAGGGAGTCTATTTTTCAACATAGTGGAATTCACCGAATTCATCTACGACATGCGTCAGAATGAATCCCGCCAATTCCTCTGCAATAGCTTTTACGCGGTTTTTTGGTAGGAGCTGGTTCCGCTTCCTTGACATCTTTAAAAGAAGGAGATCAAATCAGTTATGATCGAAACTAAACACAATTGATGGTAGCAAAATAAAAGTTGTGTATGATGTTTACGTACATCTCGATTTCTTACACTATTGACTCTCTCATTGACCCTCATGTGAATAAACTCGCAAACGTAGTATCCACATAGTTCCGTCCCCTATGGTTGTCGCAGACACCACTATAGAAGAATTTAATTTAATCAAATAATAATCAAGAGAATGATAATGGTATTAGAAAGATACACAGACCTAGATACGTAGTAGTACTTATGTTGTTAGCCTTGAACTCCAGCTTATCTTTCCATTCACCGCGTTCTTCCGCGATGAACTTTTTCCAAACCCTGTCCGGAAAAGAAAATGAATTGAGGAGTTATGACTTATACTTTTGATATCCGGAAATGAACGAAAGAGGCCGATATAGTGGGATTGAAATTACCTCTTGAGCATTAGACGCACGCTTTTGTACTCATCTTGATCTCTCCTTAATGAGTCCCAGACTTTAACTTCTCTTTCCTCGAGTTTAATGATTAGCAGAATGAAGTGGTACCTGCACACATTTATATACGCAGGTATTCAGAACTCATCAATTACACTTGATATCGGGAAAGCAAAATAAAATGTGTACAAGACAGTAACACTCACCCGAAGTTGTAAGGAAAAAGTATTTCCTTTTTGGTACTTTGTCGCTTAAAAAAACGTTAGCAAAACGTCCTCTATGTCCTCGGGATGGTCAGCTATGGTCTGGACATGAACTTTATCCGGGTCAATGAACCCAATGTCCCAGATTCCTCCCATTCGGCATTCACGAATCTTCATTCTGCATAATAGCGTAGAAAAGAATGTTGTGAGGATAATTACAAGCAATGAACGAGCTTAACTATAAATAATTAAATTACACGATAAAATTACTTACAGACAATAGCAGCTGATGATAGATTTGTCGAGAGCACGTTGATTGTACATCTGAAAAAGTTCGGAGAACTCAACCTGCACACCATATTGTCGGAAGTAGTGTTGTTCCTTAACTCCCGCCATGAGATAGATTTTGTGGCACCCCGATCCAGATGATCGAGCTACCCCATATACCAGTCCCAGAAACACTGGATATATGACAACTTGGTAAACAAAGACATAACCAAATATATTCATATGGCTTCGAGTTCGGACAGATACAATATTACATCACGGGTGAGGCTCCAGCACTTGCGCAACATGCGCACACAACAGTATGTACATTATTTTTCTAACATCAAGCCTCTAGCGGAAGTCGTAGTGGAAACGTAGATAGTAGCGTGGCGACAGCGGGCCTTATTCCACGGGGTCCTGCCTGGGATACGGGTTCCTAGTTCCCGTATAGCGGGTACTCGGCGACGGGTGCATCGGTGTCTGGCCACATGAAAAGCCAGGTGAGTACATTGAATGTACTCGCAAGACATTAGCCTAAAATCAAACAAGGCCTATCTATATGGCATGGCATAAGTTCAGAAATTAGCATGGCATGAGTTCGGGTATTTAAGTGCGAGTCCAAGCTAAACGGTTGGACTTAACTTACCTACTTATCTTAGTAGGGATGTTTCGTGTTATCAAGTGAGATCATGTTTCTCACTCAACAACTCATAACCACAACTAGGCTACCAAGCCTCTAGCCAACTCTGGCTTAATTCACAACTCTCAAGTCCTTAGCCAACTCTGGCTAGACTCTCAGATTTCCCGTGTTCGTGGGTCTCATCTTAATTATTTCTCCAAGTTCGACTGGACTGACACAAAGTGTGACCTAACCCAAACATCGTCCCATAACCTAGGGACAAGGCTAGAATCTAGATTTACACTCTCGAGAGGTTGCAACATTTATCCACACGCTGAGGTCTAGGCTTGTACCGCCGGTACTGAAGTACTAAAACCGATCATGGCGATAGCACAAACCCAGGATGGCGTCGAGGCCGGGCACATTGAGAGTGTTGAGATGAGCCAGGAATTTCACTTGGTTGATGCTGATTGTCAGATCTTGACACATGGTGTTTGTTTTCATCTCAGAGGCAGGGGTTTGTATCACCAAAAGATGGCCCAAAGGGGAAACAGAAAAACGGTGTTTGGCAACAAAATCCTTCGAGATGAAAGAGTGGGAAGCTCCAGAATCGAATAAAATCAGCGCGGGTTTAGTGTTGATAGTACACGTACCAAGCACTACATCTGAGGCTTCATATGCTTCCTCCGCAGACATGTGGTGGACACGGGCAACTTGAGGCGGCTTGATCGCACCAGCAGGGTGATTGTTGTTGGAGTTGTTGTTGTTGCCGTTGTGAAGGGGGCAATCCTTGATGTAGTGTCCTGTCTTGCCACACTTGAAGCAGGAGTTCTCCCTCTTGCAATCATCCACTAGGGGGTGCTTGTGATAGAATCCTTCACGGGGATATCCCTCCTTCCTGGGTTGATTCCAAGTATTCTGTGGCGTTGAGGCACGGTTGTTGGGCTGCCATGGCGTGGCTTGGAAGTGGCTCCTTCCTGGGTTGATTCCAAGTATTTTGTGGCGTTGAGGCACGGTTGTTGGGCTGCCATGGGCGTGGCTTGGAAGTGGCTCCTTCATGCTGGTTCTTACGCGGCTCGAACTTCCGCTTGTGGGAGTCATAGATCGTGCGATGTTCTTTCTCAGAGATTAGTGCCGTATTGATCATGGCCTAAAAATCCGGAAACTGTAAAACGCTGAGCTGAGTCTTTATGGCTTGATACATCCCATGAAGGAACCTGTCTTTCTTCTTCTCCTCTGTGTTGGTGTCCTCAGGTGCATAGCGAGCAATGTTGTTGAACTTGGTCAGGTATTCGCTGATGGATTTGCCGCCCTGAGTGAGTGCCAGAAATTCCTGCTGCTTCATCTTGATGAGGCTTGAGGGAATGTAAGCTCTGCGGTAGGCTTCCTGAAATTCTGTCCAAGTGACTGCAGGTCCATCGCCCCTGGCGTCCTTCTGATTGTCCCACCAAACGCTGGCGGGGCCCTCAAGGTAGTGGGTGGCGAAGGGCACCTTGTCCTGCTCGTCCACGCGAGCGAGCTCCAGTTTCTTTCCCATAGTACGGAGCCAATCATCAGCCTCAATTGGATCATCAGCATATGAGAACTTTGGGGTTGAATACGCTGGAAGTCTTGCAGCTTTGAGCGGCCAGCGTGCGGGGCACCTTGGGCTTGCATATACGTGCCAAACTCTCTCATGAGCTGAGTCAGATGCTGGTTGTGGCGTTCATCCATCATCATCATGAACTGACTTGGGCTTGGTTCCTGAGCTGGTGGAGGAGGAGGTGGTTGCGGGGGCACGGGATCCTCGCCCGCTTGTCATGCGGAACGACGAACCGGGGTTTCTTGGCTGCCACTCGCACCGCTATTGGGCCTCATCCTGAATAGTTGAACGTGGTGGCGTGTATCATGAGCATCCATATAGGGGAAAGTGTAACATCCAAGAAAAACCAAATGGTAACATGGTTTGCAAAAACGACAACAAACATGGTGTTATACAATGGATGGTGGAGTTACAAGATACAAGCACTCGCTATTTTACAAAGATGCAAGGTAAAGATACAAGCTACTCATACATGATACAAGATACAAGCGCAAGATACAAGATACAAGGCATCTGGTACAAGTTGCAGGATACAACTCTACTACTACATTATTCAAGCATGCGATACATCTGGCGGTATGATACACTAAACGATGTCGTCTCCGAGCGTCTAGAACTCCATCTCGAGGGGTGTCGCCGGTGGAATGAGGTCGATGCTCTCCTCCGCGGGGCTGTAGTCGGGTGAAGCGTGGCCGTCACGGGAGTCTCCGGAGTAGGAGGGTGGCTCGGCACGGATGCGACGACGCTGAGACCAAACAGGGGTGTAGCGCGGGTAGTAGGGAGCGGCGCTGCTACGGGTACGGGGAGGTGGCGACGGAACGTGGGGTGCGGAAAAACGGGCGATTCCCCTCCTGATCTGCTCGAGGGAGCTGTGGTAAAGGTGGGGAGACGAGGTGGGAGGCGAGAAGTACCAGCTCCAGAGGCTCGCGTCATATCGGCCAAAGCTACGTTGGCGCGAAGCGAGGCAAGCTGGAGAAGAGTGACGTGGAGATACTGGTGGAGGAGGGTGGTGTACTGAAGGAGGGCGGAGAGGGGCGAGCTAGGGTCACCGGGGTTGGGAAAAACGATGTCCCCGTTGTCTAAGTCTAACCTCGGAAAGTAGGCGTAGCGGGTGCACTGCTTCATGACGGGTCGAAGGTGCGAAGGAAGAGGATGGCATCTCCTGCAGCCTCCTGTATGGCTCGAGTCGCCTGAGTAGAGACACAGGAAGTGAGGGAGTGGGAGATCCCAGCGGCTGCTGGCTCCGGGCGCAAGTGAACGGTGGCGGTGAACTCCGAGGTGGAGCTGTCGAGGCGGTTGTAGAACACGCGGTAGGTCGGGGGAGGTGCGCCTGGGTAGAGGTGGTCCCAGACCTCACGGAGAAACTGCGGAAAGCCGGGAATGTGCACGGCTGTAGCCTCGGCGAACAACTCTGCCATCTGTGACAGAGACAGAATTCAAATAAATTAAGCGTTAAGTTCCAAAAGCACAAACAGACAGAGAAACAGTGAAGAAGTTGGCAACACAACAGGTTATATCCTACGTCGTCGAAGAACTAGGGTATCCTACAGGCAGCCAGGCTCTGATACAAAGCTCTGTGGCACCCCGATCCAGATGATCGAGCTACCCCATATACCAGTACCAGAAACACTGGATATATGACAACTTGGTAAACAAAGACATAACCAAATATATTCATATGGTTTCGAGTTCGGACAGATACAATATTACAACACGGGTGAGGCTCCAGCGCTTGCGCAACATGCGCACACAACAGTATGTACATTATGTTTCTAACATCAAGCCTCTAGCGGAAGTCGTAGCGGAAACGTAGATAGTAGCGTGGCGACAGCGGGCCTTATTCCACGGGGTCCTACCTGGGATATGGGTTCCTAGTTCCCGTATAGCGGGTACTCGGCGACGGGTGCATCGGTGTCTGGCCACATGAAAAGCCAGGTGAGTACATTGAATGTACTCGCAAGACATTAGCCTAAAATCAAACAAGGCCTATCTATATGGCATGGCATAAGTTCAGAAAGTAGCATGGCATGAGTTCGGGTATTTAAGTGCGAGTCCAAGCTAAACGGTTGGACTTAACTTACCTACTTACCTTAGTAGGGATGTTTCGTGTTATCAAGTGAGATCACGTTTCTCACTCAACAACTCATAACCACAACTAGGCTACCAAGCCTCTAGCCAACTCTGGCTTAATTCACAACTCTCAAGTCCTTAGCCAACTCTGGCTAGACTCTCAGATTTCCTGTGTTCGTGGGTCTCATCTTAATTATTTCTCCATGTTCGACTGGACTGACACAAAGTGTGACTGACCCAAACATCGTCCCATAACCTAGGGACAAGGCTAGAATCTAGATTTACACTCTCGAGAGCTTGCAACATTTATCCACACGATGAGGTCTAGGCTTGTACCGCCGGTACCGAAGTACTAAAACCGATCATGGCGACAGCACAAACACATACCTCCACAACTGTTATTCTACCCGGACACTCCCTGTGTAGCCACCGACACATCCAAGGGACCAAGTCATATGATGAAGTGAATCCGGCACGCCCCCAACAGATGAGCGACGCTAGCTCCGGAACCTTCGCAAGACTAGCCCTGACCACAAAGGTAACCGACTAGACTTGCCAAATGGGTGGCATCAAAGGAGGCTGGATAAATTAACCGGCTATGGTCCGCCCATGTGGACAACGCGTGGTTATGCTGGTTGTGCTTGGTGAGTGGCACTATGTGACTCAATCTAGTCGAGGGAGGTGATTATCTTCTTAGTCAAATTTTACTTTCCAGTTTTCAACAAGATATAAGCAACACAAGGTAACCACATAACAATATCAGCAGTAAATAAAACATATCCACCGGCATGTACCAAAGTCCAAGCATAACAAGATAAAACGTCAACCGGATGACTACGGCGGCAAACCCGCCGACCTGCGCCTTCTCGTTTGACAAAATAAAAGGAACGTCAACCGGATGACTGTGGCAGTGATTCCGCTGGCATGCGCCTTCTCGTTCGACAAAAGCAAAGAAATGTCAACCGGATGACTGTGGCAGCGATTCCGCTGGCAAGCGCCTTCTCGTTCGACAAAAATAAAAGAAATGTCAACCGGATGACTGTGGCAGTGATTCCGCTGGCAAGCGCCTTCTCGTTCGACAGAAATAAAAGGTGTTGCGATGATTCACAGATATATAAGTGCGGCAAAATTAAAATGCAACATGGCATATGAGATGCAACAGATATCAATTCAGATAGTCAAGCAAATTTCTAAAGTTCGACCGAGTTTGAGATCAGGTTAAAGGCTTGCCTTCGGGTTCGGAAAAAACTCCCACTCCGTCGGAGAAGTTTGAATCTATCAAAACAATACAAACATGCATCAAAAATCCCTCCTAGGTCATTTAAATAAATGCCAAAAAAATAAATTCCAAATAAATCTTTTCTGGTTCCATTGGAAAGAGAAAATTCAAACAAAGCCAACAAAATTGGTCTCATATATTTCTGAGGATTTTTGAGTGAGATATTGCATTTCAAATTTGGGTTCAAAATCTGCCTTTTTCCAATATAAAAAATAAAACAGGAAAACGGTTCGAAATGTTTAAAAACCTGACCGTGGGACCCACTGGTCAGTGACTCAAGGGCCGAAACATTTTCTTTTTAAAACGCGGGAAACAGGGGAGAAACACGGCGATGCTCCGGCGACTCACCGGCGACGTTCTGCGGCGGCTGGGGCAAGGGAGAGGGGTGGGAGAGGATGCAGGGAGGTTCAGGGAGGCGTGGCGCAGCTCGTTTGCGCACTTGAGATTGACGGAGAGCTCGGGCGGCACCAGAGCTCCTTCTCCGGCGGCGGTGGCTTGCTGTCGATGATGGACTCGAGGATTCCGGCCACCATTCACCCTGGTGAGCACAGCATCGACATGGTGGTGCTTTGGAGAGTCTATGGGTGGAAGGAATCGACGGGGGAGACGCTATAGGTGGAGAAATCGAGCTGGGTCAGTGCGGCAATGGTGGGTTCGGCTCCAGCGAGATGGTGCTCTACTGGATTCTAGGATGAGGTGGAGGAAGCTAGGGAGAGTGGGAGTGGTGGTGTGGTGCTCTGGAGGTCGAGGGGAGGGATCTTTATAGCGTTTCCGCGCGGTGGCCGCCATCAATGCACGGCGAGGTGTGGAATACGGCGAGGAGGCGGCGCTGGGCAGTGTGTCGCGAGAGCGGTGGCACAGGGGACGCACGAGGATAAATATCGACGCCCAGATAAGCTTCTGCGGCAGAGGAGAGACAGACGAAGGGGCCCGGCGAGCACAGTGCTTGGACGGCGCGTCGGGACTCGTCGGTGGCGAGGGGGCACGGCCTTCTCCGGCGACGCGTGGCTATGGGACGGTGGAGAGGGGAGAGGGGGTTTCGTTGGGCAAGGTCTGGAGAGGGGAGAGGCAGAACGGCGTCGACCCAGAACCGGCGGCGCCGCCTGGCACGGCCACGTCGGCGGTGACCACAGTGCTGTTCATGTCAGCAGCGGCATCAGAAAGTTTCTCCCAACTCCTAGCTCCAAATGAAATGAGATTTGAACCACTGTGCGCCAAATTCAAAATCCAACAACTTTGCTGATTAAGGTTTCTTCAAATTCGAAAGTTGGTCCGACTAGAATTTGAGAAAAACAGTACTGGTCAAAAAGGGTTTTAATGATTTGGAGTGGTAGATGAAGTTAGATGTAAGTGCCCTTTTGTCCTGAGGTAGTAGGGATGATGGGGAGTCTAGCCATGCCTTGGATTCATCCAGGAAAAATAATTTTGATAGATTTAAAAATGTTTTGAGAAAACAGGCAGAATGCAAAAAGAATTGTGGAGGGAAATTTTGTTAAGTCATGGCACCATTTTTTTTTATAAATGAGGTCCACATCCACTAGGGAAGGTTCCCTAATTTTTGCAGAATTTTTGGAGACATAAAAATCGGGTTTCCTTTGGAAGGCCAATTAAAAGGGTAATTTTTAAAAGAGCAAAACAATTTCCCAAATTAATATTTATCCAAGGTAAAATCACAGATCCAAGTACCAAGTGGGAGGGAAATGGAAGCACAAGATCCCACTTGATTTATCAGATTGTAAAGGTTCAAGATTAAAATGATTTTCCTGAGGTTTAATTCCAAATGCATTTGAAATAAATAGAAACAATGCATGTTTGGAAAATTTTAAAAAGGCCAAAATTCAGGGTGTTACAGACCTTCCCCCCTTAAGATGAATCTCGTCCTCGAGATTCCTGTTGCTCGCTGAATAGTACGGATACTCTGTCCTTAGCAAATCCTCTCGTTCCCAAGTAGCTTCTTCCTCAGTGTGCTTGTCCCATTGTACCTTGTAGAACTTTGTGACCTTGCTGCGAGTGCGGCGTTCTGACTCATCCAAGATTCTGATGGGGTGTTCCTCGTAAGTCAGTTCGCTGCTCAATTCCAGTTCCTTAAAGTCAGCCTGCTTGGTTGGGGGTGAAATGCACTTCCTTAGCTGGGATACGTGGAAGACGTCGTGCACTCCAGTCAATTTCTGGTAGTTCCAGCTGATAGGCTACTGACCCTTTCCTTGCCAAGATCTTGAAGGGTCCAATAAATCTCGGGGCCAGCTTTCCTTTCATGTGAAATCTTTTCAGGCCCTTGAGGGGTGTTACCCGAAGATAGACATAGTCGTTTTCTTCGAAGTGGATCTGACGGTGTCGCCGGTCGTAATAACTTTTCTGGCGGGACTGCGCTGCCTTGAGCCGGTCTCGAATCAGACGTACTTGCTTTTCTGCCTCCAACAAATCATCGGGCCTAAAGATCTTGCGGTCTCCAACTTCTGACCAGTTGAGTGGGGTTCGACATTTCCTACCATACAGTGCTTCAAAGGGTGACATTTTCAGGCTGCCTTGGTAGCTGTTGTTGTATGAGAACTCTGCATATGGTAAGCTATCTTCCCACCTGCTCCGTAGGCGAGCACACACGAGCGGAGCATGTCTTCTAATATTGATTGACTCGCTCGGTTTGACCGTCTGTCTGAGGGTGATAGGCTGTGCTGAAGGATAACTTTGTCCCCATGGCACGATGCAGGCTCGTCCAAAATTTGGAGGTAAATTGGGTACCTCTATCCGACACAATGGTCTTCGGGACTCCATGGAGTTTGACAATCCTGTTTACATAGAGTTGTGCCAGCTGGTCCGACGGTAGTTGTCTTGACGGGGATAAAGTGAGATACCTTCGTCAAACGGTCGACAATGACCCAAATAGAATCATTCCCTCGGCTGGACTTGGGAAGTCCGACAATGAAATCCATACTTATGTTGTCCCATTTCCACTCGGGTATCTTAAGGGGTTGGAGGTACCCGGCGGGTTTTTGATGCTCGGCCTTTACCAGGTTGCATATGTTGCAGCATGCGACATAGTAGGCGATATCCTTCTTCATACCGGACCACCAGAATGTTTGTTTCAAGTCTTGGTACATCTTGGTGCTTCCCGGGTGAATAGAATAAGCTGACTCGTGGGCTTCCCTGAGGATCTGCTGCTTTAGCGCGGCCTTGTCGGGTACACAAAGGCGGTTACCGAAGCGGAGTACTCCTTGGCTGTCCAGGGAAAATTCCTTGGCCTGGCCCAGCGGTATCTTGGCCTTGATCCTTTTTAGCCGGGGTCGTTGGCCTGCTCGGTCCTTATCTCTTCCTCCAGGTCTGGTTTCACCCCAAGGTGCTCAAATAGGCCCTACTTCCCACACACAAATTCAGCTTTGCGAACTCCTTCTCTAAGCTTGGTCGCACCTTTGGGGGCTTCCTGCTTAGGGCATCAGCAACCACGTTGGCCTTTCCTGGATGATAATGAATTCCAAGGTCGTAGTCCTTGATCACCTCTAGCCATCTCCTTTGCCTTAGGTTGAGGTCAGGCTGGGTGAAGATGTACTTCAAGCTTTTGTGATCAGTGTAGATCTCGCATCTTCGACCTATAAGGTGATGTCGCCAAGTCTTCAGGGCGAGTATGACGGCGGCTAACTCCAAGTCGTGGGTGGGGTAGTTGAGCTCGTGGGTCTTGAGTTGCCTTGACACATACGCGATGACCTTTCCTTCTTGCATGAGTACGGCCCCTAGTCCATTTCTGCTTGCATCACAGTATACGGTAAAATCTTTGGCATCATCAGGCAACACCAGAATTGGGGCTGTGGTTAGCCGGGTCTTCAACTCGATGAAGCTTTCTTCACACTCGTCTGTCCAGGTATACTTGCGATTCTTCTTTAACAACTCCGTCATAGGCTTGGCTATCCTGGAAAAGTTCTCAATGAATCTGCGGTAGTAACCAGCCAATCCTAGGAAGCTCCTGATTTCTGACACATTGGTGGGTGTTTTCCAGTTTAGCACATCAGCGATTTTGTTGGGGTTTACGGCCACACCGGCTCCAGACAATACATGTCCTAGGAATTCCACTTCCTTTAACCAGAACTGGCATTGCTGTACTTGGCATAAAGTTGTTGCTCCGTAGTCTTCCGAGAACCAACCTGAGGTGCTCGGCGTGCTCCTCTTCATTCTTGGAGTAGATGAGGATGTCGTCGATGAACACCACAACAAACTTGTCGAGGTACTCCATGAATACCTTGTTCATCATGCCCATGAAGTAGGCAGGGGCATTTGTTAGGCCGAAGGACATAACAGTGCACTCATACAGTCCATATCTGGTGGTAAAGGCGGTCTTGGGAATATCACTCTCTCGAATCTTCAGCTGGTAGTAACCCGTACGGAGATCAATCTTGGAGAATACTCGGGCACCACGGAGTTGGTCAAATAGATCATTGATCCTTGGGAGTGGGTACTTGTTCTTGATGGTGACATCATTGAGTGCACGATAGTCGATGCATAATCGGAGTGTACCATCGCTCTTCTTGTGAATAAAACTGGTGATCCCCAAGGCGAAATGCTCGGGCGAATGAACTTCTTTCGGATTAACTCGTCAAGCTGTTTCTTTAATTCCACTAGCTCGGGACTTGTCATACGGTAATGTTTCTTGAATATTGGGTTTGTTCCTGGTACAACTTCAATGGCAAACTCGATGTCACGGTCAGGGGGCATTCCGGGTAGTTCATCTGGAAACACATCTGGATATTCACTGACCACATACACTTCCCCTATCTCCGGGGCTTGAGCAAGAAACATCTTTGCATTTATCTGGTGGGGTTTATTTGGCAGGTAGGTGGTACGTATGCCTTCTGGGTTGGTGAGAGTAACTGCTCTAGTTGCACAGTCAATCTGAGCTGCATGCTGGAACCAATCCATACCTAGGATGGCGTCGAGGCCGGGCACATTGAGAGTGTTGAGATGAGCGGGAATTTCACTTGGTTGATGCTGATTGTCAGATCTTGACACATGGTGTTTGTTTTCATCTCAGAGGCAGGGGTTTGTATCACCAAAAGATGGCCCAAAGGGGAAACGGAAAAACGGTGTTTGGCAACAAAATCCTTCGAGATGAAAGAGTGGGAAGCTCCAGAATCGAATAAAATCAGCGCGGGTTTAGTGTTGATAGTACACGTACCAAGCACTACATCTGAGGCTTCATATGCTTCCTGCAGACATGTGGTGGACACGGGCAACTTGAGGCGGCTTGATCGCACCAGCAGGGTGATTGTTGTTGGAGTTGTTGTTGTTGCCGTTGTGAAGGGGGCAATCCTTGATGTAGTGTCCTGTCTTGCCACACTTGAAGCAGGAGTTCTCCCTCTTGCAATCATCCACTAGGGGCGCTTGTGATAGAATCCTTCACGGGGATATCCCTCCTTCCTGGGTTGATTCCAAGTATTCTGTGGCGTTGAGGCACGGTTGTTGGGCTGCCATGGGCTTGGCTTGGAAGTGGCTCCTTCCTGGGTTGATTCCAAGTATTCTGTGGCGTTGAGGCACGGTTGTTGGGCTGCCATGGGCGTGGCTTGGAAGTGGCTCCTTCATGCTGGTTCTTACGTGGCTCGAACTTCCGCTTGTGGGAGTCATAGATCGTGCGGTGTTCTTTCTCTGAGATTAGTGTCGTATTGATCATGGCCTGAAAATCCGGAAAATATAAAACGCTGAGCTGAGTCTTTTTGGCTTGATACATCCCATGAAGGAACCTGTCTTTCTTCTTCTCCTCTGTGTTGGTGTCCTCAGGTGCATAGCGAGCAATGTTGTTGAACTTGGTCAGGTATTCGCTGATGGATTTGCCGCCCTAAGTGAGTGCCAGAAATTCCTGTTGCTTCATCTTGATGAGGCTTGAGGGAATGTAAGCTCTGCGGTAGGCTTCCTGAAATTCTGTCCAAGTGACTGCGGGTCCATCGCCCTGGCATCCTTCTGATTGTCCCACCAAACGCTGGCGAGGCCCTCAAGGTAGTGGGTGGCGAAGGGCACCTTGTCCTGCTCATCCACGCGAGCGAGCTCTAGTTTCTTTCCCATAGTACGGAGCCAATCATCAGCCTCAAGTGGATCATCAGCATATGAGAACTTTGGGGGTTGAGTACGCTGGAAGTCTTGTAGCTTTGAGCGGCCAGCGTGCGGGGCACCTTGGGCTTGCATATACGTGCCAAACTCTCTCATGAGCTGAGTCAGATGCTGGTTGTGGCGTTCATCCTTCATCATCATGAACTGACTTGGGTTTGGTTCCTGAGCTGGTGGAGGAGGAGGTGGTTGCGGGGGCACGGGATCCTCGCCCACTTGTTATGCGGAACGACGAACCGGGGTTTCTTGGGTGCCACTCGCACCGCTATTGGGCCTCATCCTGAATAGTTGAACGTGGTGGCGCGTATTATGAGCATCCATATGGGGGAAAAGTGTAACATCCAAGAAAAACCAAATGGTAACACGGTTTGCAAAAACAACAACAAGCATGGTGTTATACAATGGATGGTGGAGTTACAAGATACAAGCACTCGCTATTTTAGAAAGATGCAAGGTAAAGATACAAGCTACTCGTACATGATACTAGATACAAGCGCAAGATACAAGATACAAGGCATCTGGTACAAGTTGCAGGATACAACTCTACTACTACATTATTCAAGCATGCGATACATCTGGCAGTATGATACACTAAACGATGTCGTCTCCGAGCGTCTAGAACTCCATCTCGAGGGGTGTTGCCGGTGGAATGAGGTCGATGCTCTCCTCCGCGGGGCTGTAGTCGGGTGAAGCGCGGCCGTCACTGGAGTCTCCGGAGTAGGAGGGTGGCTCGGCACGGACGCGACGACGCTGAGACCGTATAGGGGTGTAGCGCGGGTAGTAGGGAGCGGCGCTGCTACGGGTACGGGGAGGTGGCGACGGAACGTGGGTGCGGAAAAACGGGCGATTCCCCTCCTGATCTGCTCGAGGGAGCTGTGGGTAAAGGTGCGGAGACGAGGTGGGAGGCGAGAAGTACCAGCTCCAGAGGCTCGCGTCATATCGGCTAAAGCTACGTTGGCGCGAAGCGAGGCAAGCTGGAGAAGAGTGACGTGGAGATACTGGTGGAGGAGGGTGTTGTACTGAAGGAGGGCGGAGATGGGCGACCTAGGGTCACCGGGGGTGGGAAAAAGGATGTCCCCGTTGTCTAAGTCTAACCTCGGAAAGTAGGCGTAGCAGGTGCACTTCTTCATGACGGGGTCGAAGGTGCGAAGGAAGAGGATGGCATCTCCTGCAGCCTCCTGTATGGCTCGAGTCGCCTGAGTAGAGACACCGGAACTGAGGGAGTGGGAGATCCCAGCGGCTGCTGGCTCCGGGCGCAAGTGAACGGTGGCGGTGAACTCCGAGGTGGACCTGTCGAGGCGGTTGTAGAACACGCGGTAGGTCGGGGGAGGTGCGCCTGGGTAGAGGTGGTCCCAGACCTCACGGAGAAACTGCGGAAAGCCAGGAATGTGCACGGCGATAGTCTCGGCGAACAACCCTGCCATCTGTGACAGAGACAGAATTCAAATAAAGTAAGCGTTAAGTTCCAAAAGCACAAACAGACAGAGAAACAGTGAAGAAGTTGGCAACACAACAGGTTCTATCCTATGTCGTCCAAGAACTAGGGTATCCTATAGGCAGCCAGGCTCTGATACCAAGCTCTGTGGCACCCTGATCCAGATGATCGAGATACCCCATATACCAGTCCCATAAACACTGGATATATGACAACTTGGTAAACAAAGACATAACCAAATATATTCATATGGCTTCGAGTTCGGACATATACAATATTACAACATGGGTGAGGCTCCAGCGCTTGCGCAACATGGGCACACAACAGTATGTACATTATTTTTCTAACATCAAACCTCTAGCGGAAGTCGTAGCGGAAACGTAGATAGTAGCGTGGCGACAGCGGGCCTTATTCCACAGGGTCCTACCTGGGATATGGGTTCCTAGTTCCCGTATAGCGGGTACTCGGCGACGGGTGCATCGGTGTCTGGCCACATGAAAAGCCAGGTGAGTACATTGAATGTACTCGCAAGACATTAGCCTAAAATCAAACAAGGCCTATCTATATGGCATGGCATAAGTTCAGAAAGTAGCATGGCATGAGTTCGGGTATTTAAGTGCGAGTCCAAGCTAAACGGTTGGACTTAACATACCTACTTACCTTAGTAGGGATGTTTCGTGTTATCAAGTGAGATCACGTTTCTCACTCAACAACTCATAACCACAACTAGGCTACCAAGCCTCTAGCCAACTCTGGCTTAATTCACAACTCTCAAGTCCTTAGCCAATTCTGGCTAGACTCTCAGATTTCCCGTGTTCGTGGGTCTCATCTTAATTATTTCTCCAAGTTCGACTAGACTGACACAAAGTGTGACCTGACCCAAACAGCGTCCCATAACCTAGGGACAAGGCTAGAATCTAGATTTACACTCTCGAGAGCTTGCAACATTTATCCACACGCTGAGATCTAGACTTGTACCGCCGGTACCGAAGTACTAAAACCGATCATGGCGACAGCACAAACCCATACCTCCACAACTGTTATTCTACCCGGACACTCCCTGTGTAGCCACCAACACGTCCAAGGGACCAAGTCATATGACAAAGTGAATCCGGCACGCCCCCAACAGATGAGCGACGCCTAGCTCCGGAACCTTCGCAAGACTAGCCCTGACCACAAAGGTAACCGACTAGACTTGCCAAATGGGTGGCATCAAAGGAGGCTGGATAAATTAACCGGCTATGGTCCGCCCATGTGGACAACGCGTGGTTGTGCTGGTTGTGCTTGGTGAGTGGCACTATGTGACTCAATCTAGTCGAGGGAGGTGATTTCAACAAGATATAAGCAACACAAGGTAACCACATAACAATATCTGCAGTAAATAAACATATCCACCGGCATGTACCAAAGTCCAAGCATAGCAAGATAAAACGTCAACCGGATGACTACGGCGGCGAACCCGCCGACCAGCGCCTTCTCGTTTGACAAAATAAAAGGAACGTCAACCGGATGACTATGGCAGCGATTCCGCTGGCAAGCGCCTTCTCGTTCGACAAAAGCAAAGAAATGTCAACCGGGTGACTGTGGCAGCGATTCCGCTGGCAAGCGCCTTCTCGTTCGACAAAAATAAAAGAAATGTCAACCGGAGGACTGTGGCAGCGATTCCGCTGGCAAGCGCCTTCTCGTTCGACAAAAATAAAAGAAATGTCAACCGGATGACTGTGGCAGCGATTCCGCTGGCAAGCGCCTTCTCGTTCGACAAAAATAAAAGAAATGTCAACCAGATGACTGTGGCAGCGATTCCGCTGGCAAGCGCCTTCTCGTTCGACAAAAATAAATGAAATGTCAACCGAATGACTGTGGCAGCGATTCCGCTGGCAAGCGCCTTCTCGTTCGACAGAAATAAAAGGGTTGCGATGATTCACAGATATATAAGTGCGGCAAAATTAAAAGTCAACATGGCATATGAGATGCAACAGATATCAATTCAGATAGTCAAGCAAATTTCTAAAGTTCGACCGAGTTTGAGATCGGGTTAACGGCGTGCCTTCGGGTTCGGAAACAACTCCTACTCCATCGGAGAGGTTTGAATCTATCAAAACAATACAAACATGCATCAAAAATCCCTCCTAGGTCATTTAAATAAATGCCAAAAAAATAAATTCCAAATAAATCATTTCTGGTTCCATAGGAAAGAGAAAATTCAAACAAAGCCAACAAAATTGGTCTCATATTTTTCTGAGGATTTTTGAGTGAGATATTGCATTTCAAATTTGGGTTCAAAATCTGCCTTTTTCCGATATAAAAAAAATAAAACAGAAAAATCAAACAGGCGTGGAGCAACTCGTTTGCGCACTCGAGATTGACGGAGAGCTCGGGCGGCACCAGAGCTCCTTCTCCGGCGGCGGTGGCTTGCTGTCGATGATGGACTCGAGGATTCCGGCCACCATTCACCCTGGCGAGCACAGCATCGACATGGTGGTGCTTTGGAGAGTCTGTGGGTGGAAGGAATCGACGGGGGAGAGGCTCTAGGTGGAGAAATCGAGCTGGGTCAGTGCGGCAATGGTGGGTTTGGCTCCGGCAAGATGGTGCTCTACTGGATTCTAGGATGAGGTGGCGGAAGCTAGGGAGAGTGGGAGTGGTGGTGTGGTGCTCTGGAGGTCGAGGGGAGGGATCTTTATAGCGTTTCCGCGCGGTGGCCACCATCAATGCACGGCGAGGTGTGGAATACGGCGAGGAGGCAGCGCTGGGCGGTGTGTCGCGAGAGCGGTGGCACAGGGGACGCACGAGGATAAATATCGACGCCCAGATAAGCTTCTGCGGCGGAGGAGAGACTGACGAAGGGGCCCGGCGAGCACAGTGCTTGGACGGCGCGTCGGGACTCGTCGGTGGCGAGGGGGGCACGGCCTTCTCCGGCGACGCATGGCTACAGGATGGTGGAGAGGGGAGAGGGGGTTCCGTTGGGCAAGGTCTGGAGAGGGGAAAGGCAGAACGGCGTCGACCCAGAACGGGCGGCGCCGCCTGGCACGGCCACGTCGGCGGTGACCACAGTACTGTTCATGTCAGCAGCGGCATCAGCAAAGTTTCTCCCAGCTCCTAGCTCCAAATGAAATGAGGTTTGAACTACTGTGCGCCAAATTCAAAATCCAACAACTTTACTGACTAAGGTTTCTTCAAATTCGAAAGTTGGTCCGACTAGAATTTGAGAAAAACAGTACTGGTCAAAAAGGGTTTTAATGATTTGGAGTGGTAGATGAAGTTAGATGGAAGTGCCCTTTTGTCCTGAGGTAGGAGGGATGATGGGGAGTCTATCCATGCCTTGGATTCATCCAGGAAAAATAATTGTGATAGATTTAAAAATGTTTTGAGAAAACAGGCAGAATGCAAAAAGAATTGTGGAGGGAAATTTTCTTAAGTCATGGCACCATATTTTTTTATAAATGAGGTGCACATCCACTAGGGAAGGTTCCCTAATTTTTGCAGAATTTTTGGAGACACAAAAATAGGGGTTCCTTTGGAAGGCCAATTAAAAGGGTAATTTTTAAAAGAGCAAAAGAATTTCCCAAATTAATATTTGTCCAAGGTAAAATCACAGATCCAAGTACCAAGTGGGAGGGAAATGGAAGCACAAGATCCCACTTGATTTATCAGACTTGTAAAGGTTCAAGATTAAAATGATTTTCCTGAGGTTTAATTCCAAATGCATTTGAAATAAATAGAAACAATGCATGTTTGGAAAATTTTAAAAAGGCCAAAATTCAGGGTGTTACAGATTTTCCCTTCTTTTGCGGCGGCCATGTACCAGTTATAAAATTTATATAACAATGTTGTTAGAGCACTCGGATTTTCGACCAGAGGCAGCCCGAGTTTAAATTTATATTGAATAGTTATCTGCGCTATGGGGTAACCTGTGTCGCCAATGACAACTTCTCCATGCTCGATTTCCCGAGCTTCAGAAGGCACAATGATTGGGGCGATCGATTGTGCTTCTTGTTCTCCGAGCTGGGCAACTCTTTTCCCGCACGCTTTATCTTGCTCCATCTGTGAGGAAAGTACCTTGTCAATACCTCGCTCATAGTCTGAAAGGGGCGGTGGTGGAGGGTCATATAGGTTGTCAACGGTGTGATCTTTTACCTCAGTTGGTATAGTCTTCAGAAGTTCCTTTATGGGGTCAAGTCTTGCTTCCAGTCTTTCCTTTTTTTTCTATTCAAAAAAGGCTGTAGCCTCGCCTTGTGCGCTTAGTTCTAATTCCTCCTGAGTCATCTCACAAGCTAACTTCTCAGGAGCCTTGACTTCCTTATTTTTTTTGCACGTTTCCTGACAGGGGACGACGTGAACAGCTTCCGCTTTGTCAAATTACTAGTGGGCGCAGCAGTCGGAGGAGTCGGTGGACTTTGCTGTGGTGAATTTCTAACCGGAGGAGTCGGTGGCCTTGGCGCCGAGTCTGGAAACTTGATGTATTTCTTCTTCAATAGAACGATACCAAGTTCGACTTCTCCCAATGTCTTCTCACCTTCAGCTCCGGGAATGTCAAGATGCATTGAGTTGAATCCCGACATAACTTTCGTGACCCCGACACGAGCAAATCCAGCAGGAATCTCACCAAAATGGAAGGTTGATCCAAGTTGATGTGGTAAAGCATAGTCATTCGCCACCGGAAAACTAATGTTCTTCATTGGCGCATGTAACTCACAATTTGTCTTCTCCGTGATATCATCCACGGGGTTGCGCGCCGCCGACGGTTCATCAACTGGTTCATCAACTGCAGGATCTTGTAGCTGCGTGGAACCCACGCTGCTTTTCCGCTGAGATGGGTAGACATCGACTGCATGATCTTCTAGTCACGGCTGTGATTCCCTTTGCTGGGTAATTAAGGCCAGTTGCTCCTTCACATCATGCATCTGGCGTTCTAATGCAGTAAACCTCTCCGCCTCCCTCTTCTTACCTCTGCAATGTTTTCTATAAGTTGCAGCGTCCTCCGGAAACCCTTCAAGAAAACCAACCCCGCCTCCTCTGCCTCGACTTCGTCCCCAGTGTTCTTTATTCCCGAGGGCGAGTGAAAGCTCATCGTCCTCTCTATCGGGAACATATTTTCCCTGTCGGACTAGTTCTATTGCGTCAACTAGTTTTTTGGTGACTCTTCTAATTCTTTTCTTCCATTTTCCCTGTGCAACAATCAGCCCTGTGTCTGGGTCCAACACTACCCCATGCGCGAACAACCATAACTTGGACCTGTCGGGCCAGTCATCTATCTGTGGAGTTATCCCTTTTTGACGCAGCTCGTTTTCATAGGCTTCCCACTTAGGCACGGCAGTCTTGTAGCCACCTGAGACCAAACGATGGAAATATTTCTTCTTCTTAGCATTCAACTTATTTTGGGTCGATCGGGCCACAGCGACGGCCGATTTCTTACACGCCACAAATTCAGGCCAGTCATCTTTTAGCTTCTCTAGATGTCCAGTGAAATATGGAGTTTTCTTCCCATATTTTCTCCACAATGTTTTCTTCCAGTTGTTGAATTGCTCGGCCATCTTGCTAAGAGTCCACTCCTTGACTTTATCCTTCCTCCTCTATGGGAGATCTGCCGGTAGGCTGAAAGAACCCAATATCGACTCCCAAAGGGTTTCTTTAATTCTTTGCTCGACATATTTTGCGCCAATGTTTTTTTTCTTCGGCTCATTCCATTCTGCAACGGTGATCGGGACCATGTCCCTTACAAGAAATCCGCATTGAGCTATATATTTAGTGGAGATTCCATCGGGTTTCTCCGGTTTGCCTTTTATGCTAACTTCGTCGATCGACAACTTTGCACCATCCGGCAGCTCTAACCCTTGGGTCGGGCCTCGTTTACGGATTGACGTAGATCCAGAGGGCTGAAAGAAAAATGTTTCGTTAATAAGTGTGCATATAAATCAATTAATGCATCTAGCTAGTGATCAACAAGACTTAATATATACCTTGCCGGAGTTCTCTACGGAGTTTTCTAACGGCACTTCTTCTTCTTCGTCGTCTCTGAAGTTTTGTAACTCAAGTCCCTCACCGGAGTCGTTCAAACATTTCGCGCTGAAATCTTCGCCGTCTTCTTCGTCGGTCTCTTCTCCATCGGAATTGGGTCCGGCAGCCGTAGCATATATAATTGCTTGCATCCGGTCTTCTTCCTCCAAATCTCGGATGAAGAGGGCGTCGATGATGGGGGCATCGTCCTCCATAGCTCAATGTCACTGCAAATTTGTAATTCATAGCAAACAACTTTAAATTTCTTATACACTAATAAAAAAAACTTTGCTACTAAAATAACAATATTGCAACTAAAATGACTTAGCAAAATTTTCAAACTTAGCTAAATTTTCAAACTTTGCTACTAAAATTTTCTAACTTAGCAATATTTCAAAGTTAGGAATATTTCAAACTTAGCAATATTTCAAACTTTGCTACTGAAATAACAATATTGCAACTAAAATGAGTTAGCAAAATTTTCAAACTTTGCTACTAAAAGTTTCTAACTTAGCAATATTTCAAACTTAGCAATATTTCAAACTTTACAATGTCACTGCAAATTTCTTAACAAAATGAAAAACTACAAGAATAAACCTAAACACATTTGCTAAAATATTTCTAATATTGCTACTAATATTTGCTACTAATATTTCTAATAAATCTAAACACATTTGCTAAAACTAAAAATTGCTACTAATATTTGCTACATTTTCTGATTTGCTACATTTACTTAAACTGAAAAAATAAGTTTCAAAGTTTGCTACACTAAAAATTGTGCAAAATTTTCAAACTAATAATAACCTAAACTAATAATAAGCTAACTTTGAAACTAATAATAAGCTAAACTAATAATAAGCTAAACAAAAATTAAAAAAAAACCTCACCTTAACTCCGGCCGAGGCGGTGGCGGAGGTGAAGACCGGCGATGGCGGAGGTGGAGGCCGGCGCGGGAGGCGCGCGATTGCGCGGGAGGTGCTGCGCGCGGGGGCGACGGCGCTCGGCGCTGGAGCAGGCCAGAGGGCAGAGGCGGGCCGCAGCGCAGGCACGCGCTTCGCCGGAGAGCAGGGAGATGGCGCAGGGCGGAGGGCACGTGCTGGAGGACGCGGCGATGGCGCGGCCGCCGGCCGGAGCAGGGCTTCGCCGGGGAGCAGGCTAGAGAGGAGCAGGGCGTCGCGGGTGGCGGGGACTTGTGAATTTTGGGGATCGATCCGTCGATCCCCACTTAAAACTGCCATCAAAACACCTTTAGTACCGGTTGTTCGCTACAACCGGTACTAAAGGGTCTTTAGTACCGGTTGTAGAGAACAACCGGTACTAAAGGTCTGTTTTGGGCCGCGGCGAAATTTCGCGCGCGAAGCCCACCCCTTTAGTACCGGTTGTAGTTACAACCGGTACTAATGGGCTTTTGATTATTTTTTCTCTAGTTTCTTTTTTCTTTCTTATGTTTTCTGTTTTTTATATCTATTTGGTTTCTATTTTGTTTTTTCTCTAGTTTCTTTTTCTTTAATGTATATTTAATTTAATTGTCTAAAACCTAGAGGGACAGGAGGCCGAAACCGGCACGCCTCCGGTGCTCAGCCTCCAGCCGGCGGGGACGTCGTAGCAGGGCGGGCAGGGGTAGTTCGAGGCGCAAAGCGCCTCCGCCTCCGATTAGGTTAGAGTGGGTACGGTGGAAGCCATGGGAGAGTGATGAGATTGCAGATATGAGTTTAGATGTTGGAGAATGCAGAGATTGTGTTGGTAAAACTGTAACTGATTTGAAGCTTCTTGACAGTACACATTGGAAATACACATTCATTATTATTACACATGCTCCTTACATAAAGGTTTAATACATTCCATAGAATGCATTACATAAAAGGTTTAATACATTATTACACATCACCAACATCACCAACATTATTCTACATAAACGGACTTGCTGGCTCGGAGGCCGTAGGATTAGGACGAACGGCGGGAGGAGCCAGCCCCGTTCGCGGCCGCCCGGTTCTCGCGCGCACGTTTGCGGCGGAGGGCAAGATCCATGGAGGATGAGTCTTTCAGCGCCCAATCCAGCTCGGAAGCCTCCTTCCCCTTGAGCTGGCATACAGTTCTGGCTCGCTGTACACGGTCGTCGTGGACGGACTGGAAGGAGGCTTCAAGGGCCTCCTGCATCTGCGGCCCGCCGCGCTCTTCCCCATGGTCGCTCCAGTCGAAGTCGTCGTCGTCATCCTCTTCGTCGGGAGGGGCGGCGGCGACTGGTGGATGTACGGCCGCGGATCCCCACGCCACCCCTGCGGCGTACGCATCCTCGTCGGGGTCAGGGACGTCGGACCACGCGCGCTCGTACGTCCTCCGCACCTCCTCCGGCACCGGAGCACGAGGACGGTAGCAGGGCATTCCTCTCCACGCCTGGCTCGTGGGCATACGGCAGGATAGGCTCCCACAGTAGCACCCAAGCGCGCTCTGCCGAGCACGCTCAACCTCGTCCAGAAGGCGCTGCGGCGGGCGTGGCGGATCCATCTCATGGAGACGATGCGTTCGTGGCTAGGAATGGTGGATTAGGGTTTACCCCGTCGGCGACAATATATAACGACCTCCAGGGCCGCGCTAGGGGAGGACACATGGCTAGGGCAGCGCTGGGGGAGGACATGTGGCTGACACGAGTCGTGACCGCAAAGCCCGACTTTAGTCCGGTTGGTGTTACCAACCGGGACTAAAGAAGCACACGGATCGTGTGTTTCTTTCAAGCGCTTGTGAGACGTTGGATCAGGGGTGTGTTTCTTTTGAGTGATTGTGAGCTGTTGGATCAGCAGTATCACGACCACTTCATGAGCCACATGACCCAGTTGGTTTTACCAACCGGGACTAAAGAAGCACACGTACCCTATATATAGCCCCCTCCCGGACATGTTCAGCACTCAGTGTCTACTCATTGTAGTTCATTTTGGCAGTACACGGGTAGCAGAGAGCAAGATTTCTGAGAGGCAGGAGTTCCTAGAGCGGACACTGAAGGTGAACCCTCCCCTCGGTCGGATCCAAGCAGCGGCAAGGATCTCTGATGATTAGCAACATCCCCAACACTTCTTCGGATGGTTGCAAATCATCAGAGACGTCTTGCCGCTGTTTGGATCGAAGGCCGATTTGCCGTCTCATGACCACGCGATGATTTGCCGGTCAGAGTGGCCACTGGAGAAGGTAGGCAGGGGAAACCGTATGTTTAATACATTCCATATAATGCATTACATAAAAGGTTTAATACATTATTACTGTGAAGGGCGGAATTTCATGAAACTTATTATAATCTTCTGACATGTCCGTTGCATCAAAGCCTGAACTTGTGAGCCGTTGGATCAGGGAGTTCCTAGAGCGGAGGCTGAAGGGGAAGCCGTGTGTTTTGATCCAACTTTTTCGAGCACTTGTAAGCCGTTGGAGTTTTTAGAACCAAAAATTAGTGTTTAGATCTCTCTTCTGAGTTTTCAGGACATAGTTACATAAAAGGTTTAATACATTATTACACATCAGCAGCAACATTCCTATCTAGTGTTCACTTTTTCTTCTTGTGTGTCCCTTTCTTCTGATTGCACCGTAGCCATGGACATTCTTCATCATTTAACACGATGCTTGGGTCAGTTTTCACTTTGAAGGGCGGAATTTCATCAAACTTATTGTAATCTTCTGACATGTCTGTCTTGTCCTCCACTCCCACGATGTTTCTTTTTCCTGAAAGAACTATGTGGCGCTTTGGCTCATCGTATGATGTACCGGCTTGCTTATCTTTTATTTTTTTCGGTCTGGAAGACATGTCCTTCACATAGAAAATCTGAGCCACATCATTGGCTTGGACGAATGGCTCGGTGCGGTACGCAAGATTCTTGAGATCCACTGTAGTCTTCTCCACCTCTAATCCTAGAGGGCAGACAATCTTCTTTGCTTCGTATGTATTGTGCGGCAATTCATTATTCCTTGAAAGACTCTTCTTAAATATTTGTAGCAACTTCTGAAATGCCTTGTCAAATATTCCATTCTTTGTCTTCCACTGCAGCAATTCCAGGGTGGTACCCAGCTTTTTCTGGCCATCTTCACAATTTGGGTACAACAATTTTTTGTGATCCTCTAACATGCGCTCCAACTTCGACCACTCGTTTTCACTTCCGCACTTCATCAGTTCATCAAGAATGACCCGACGAATATCATCATCATCAGACTGATCAACAATGACCTCGAGCTCAACTTCGTCTTCCCCATTGTAGTATCACCGTGTTCAGAGAACACATGATAGTTGTCATCATCCTCTTCTTCAGGGTCTTCCATTATTACCCCTCTTTCTCCATGCTTGGTCCAACAAAAATAATTGGGCATGAAGCCTTGTCGCAACAAGTGGGAGTGTATGGTTCTTACGCTCGGGTAATTCCTCGTATTCCGACATTCATCACATGGACAAATCATAAAGCATTCTTCAGCTTGTTTAACTTAACCACATCGAGAAAACGATGCATGCCATCAATGAACTCGGGACAGCGTCGATCACCGTACATCCATTCTCGGCTCATCTGCATTACATAAATACATCAAAAACCATTACACCAGCTAAATAATGAATAGAGATACGTGACCAAATTAATTAATACAAATTCATCACATTAAAACCAAAGTAGAGTAGTGCCCAAATGTAATACATAGTTCTCACGAAACATACATCAATCGAAACTAACATACAAATATCTAAAGAATTTAAATCCAACAACAAATGCGATCAGAATCGCAACCAAGGTAACTATTGAACCAACAGTATAATGATACCAAGCCTCTTGACTGATGACATATTTTCTAATCTTTTTAAGTTTGAAGCGCATTGCATCCATCTTTATCTCGTGAGCAGCGACGACGTCGGCAAGCTCGACCCCGTGAGCATCAACGATGTCGGCAATCTTCCAGTCCAATACCATCTTCTCTTCCAGGCATTGGAGACGAAGATCTTCACTTATCTTCAATTTTGCTTTCAAATTGTTGTTTTCTTTTTTAAAAAACTCGACAATAGGGTCGGCTGGAATTTCCGATTCAACTACCTCCTAAATAAAAATATATCTATGTCAAGTTGGTCGTCATGATTGTTATAAACACGAAACAAAATAAATAGTTATAAAAATATACCACATCCGAATCATAGACCGGACGAGGGCCGACGGGGACGGATATCAAAACCATGACACTATACATATAAAAAAACATAAGAAAATTATACAAGAAATAATTATGCATTTAAATCGTATAACTAACATTTTTTAAAATAAAAGATAGAAAAAGAGGCTCACCGAGGTGGTGTCGGTGACGGAGCGGCGCGGGCGATCGACGGCGGTGAGGAAGGGGACGGGACGACACCATATAAAACCACAAATTATACTTTAATTTGATCTCAAAATACATATAAAACAAATGAAATCCCTAACTTAGGCATTTCATCAAACACCTTGTAAGCACCACCAAAATCAAACTTGCTAAAATTGCACGAAAATGAGCTAAACTTGAAATACCGAAAGAGAAGATGAAGTTGCTAACCCTTATATATGTTGGTGCCACCAATCTTGGAAGTTCTTGGATAAAAATGGGTGAATTTGACCTTGGGAGAGCAAAGAGAGAGGAAAAATGGAGTTGAATTCGAGCTCAAAATGGAGCTAGCTCGGGGTGAAAGAAGGGTTATAGTGTCCGAGACTTTTAGTACCAGTTGTTCGTACCAACCGGTACTAAAGGCCACCCTTTAGTACCGGTTGGTAATACCAACCGGTACTAAAGGGTGGCCATTAGTACCGGTTTCTAATACCGACCGGTACTAAAGGTCCTCGCCGTGGTGCCCCTGCTGGCACACGAACGCAACCGGTGCTAATGCCCCCTTTAGTACCGGTTTTTAAACAACCGGTACTAAAGGGGACGCACCGTTGCCCCCTTTTTTACTAGTGTCTACACAAGTAGTAAAATTATATATCATCGTGCTTAGTTCAAATACATTGGGTACATATTCAAAGTTCCACTTGCAAATATTACATATAGCACATTTATTACACTGGTACCTTATTGGATGATAACCCTAATAGCACATTTGTTTGTTGCTATATACTACACAATATCAAACGTCTCCACGAATAACGATCGGATGATATTCTTGAGGTTGCGACAATTAGTGAAGTTGTCCTCTTTGTTATACATGAACTCCATTGTTCTCGTGAGGTTGAATATGACCTTAAGCAACTTCCTCGGCTGGTTGTTATCAGGCTTCAACCACTGTGCATTGAAATCTTTCCACGATTCCTCTTTAAGCTCCCATATCTTCTCGCGTGCCGTTTGGATGGACACATTGTGCTGTTTCATGTAGCTGTCGATTGTCGAAGCAACATGGGGTGTCATCTGCTCTCGCTGCAGACACACAATAAATTATACGGATTAGATAAAATATCCATTCATCTATGTGCGTGTTTGGATATAATTAATTTAGGATCGTTACCTCGTAAGTCATAATGTCGTCCAATAGTCTGAGAATTATGCAAAGCTTCTGTACAATTTTAGGCATAGTGGAGACCCAATCGAAAGAATCCTTTGTTGCTACTTCATCCATTCCGACTAGTGCAGTGCAAGCCAGCAGGTGACATGCGCCAGTCCTAGCTGATATCTGTAGGTGTTCTTCAACAGATTTTGGGACATAACTTTCTTCACACATTTTAATCTCCTTATTGTAATTCTTAACAACATCTACTGTCTGAAAATTGGAAGACAACAGAAATATAGAGAGACAAAGTATCAGGCTTAGAAATGACTACAGAAAGGCTCAAATGTAAGTATACTGCTTACAGATCCCTAGACACGACATATCTTATTAAACATAATTTGTATGATTCTGCAATAAAGTTTTGAAGGATGATACTGACAAATGCAGATGGTAAAGATTACTCACAAAATTTCTGAGGTATGTCATGCGGTATTTCTCCTTCAGTAGTAGCTCATTTTCAATAGTCTGATAGCTCTCCATAATTTTCCGAACAGCATATTGCATGCATTCTGGGATATCATATGCCGCCTTTGGATCCCAACTGCACATGAACAATTATCATCATTACTCTTGAAATTTAGATCCCTGACCATAAATAATATTCCGCACAAGCACACAGTTAACTTTTGGAATAACACATTACTCTTGGTGGAATGTAACCACTTGGCCGTTGGCAAAGCTGGCGATTATGCCTCCTCCAGTTTAGCCGGTTCTCGGTGCGATGTACAGCATAGCTTCAGGATGTTTATCATTTACGCAGATGGCAGTTGCGACGTCATGGCCACGTGTTTCCGCGGATTCGATATTAACAAACAGTGGCTTCATTGTGCAATGTACCAGTGTCTTAAACATGGTTTCAGCGTTTTCTTCTAAGACATGACAGTCTAGGGTTTTCTTAGCACCAACAACCGGCTAGTGTGACCAATATAGGAACCAGATAGTAGCTATAAATCGTTGATAGATGCATCGGCTGAGGACATCATTTTGGAGTAACTTACTGGCTTACTCGTTGTCGGGCCTTGTGTTGGTTTGCCAGTGTTCTGTGCCAGGTGAATGTGTGTGGTAGATAATTTCCATGACCAAACTACCTCACATAACTTTGGTTCTTGAAAAGTGATGACAGTATTCGGTTTAAGTCTATTTGGGTCCATTCAAGGTTATTTCGGTTCGGTTATTTGTTCCTCGGTTAATATAGCCACCCTGAAACAAACACAATTGTCTTGAAATGCATAAGATGATAATATTTTTGAATTAAATTATGGTTGTGGGAGTCCAAAAATGAAGAGGTCGAGAGGCTATCTTCCATTTCAAAAACATAATCGTAATTATATTATGCATCCACATTAAACGGTTAAGTACCATTTAAAATATCCATTCCGACACAAATTTATATATGAACTTTCATAATCTTCAAGGAAAAACATGCTTCAGTGACATCTACACAAGAGTTCGCTAAGTATCTATATCAGCTTTATTGGTCGAAACTTAAAATGTTTGATGTTTCTTATCATACTCAAAGACATGCAAACAAAATATCTTGGTGGGAAGGGAAAGCTATAATGTTTTTAGTTGTAAATGCAAACTTACTATTTTCAGATAGCTTAGCAGCCTATTATTGTTTAATTCTACAGTTTTCCCCAAAAGGTTCTGAATGTTGGTGAAATGAAAACAATATTGTGCAAAAAGCAATAACTTACCTTTCTACCCATTGGGTAAATAATTCACACTCCTCTGGAGTCCCAAATGAATCATATATATCATCCAGGATGCCTATAATATTAAGCACAAACGTAAGTATCATCCGGCCACGTGAGTATGATGGTTCATAGTATACTCCTACATTCCACAAATAACATTCCACAAGTCTATCTCGAGCAAATGGCAATCTTGAATGAACTTGTATATCTTTCCACCACCTGTTCATTAATCAAACTTTTATTATGTTTCATCAAGAGTGTTTTGAGTATGAAACTTGAAAATTGTCAAAAGAATGTATAGCAAATTGAGGTTACTCTCTGCCTCTCCATAAATTGGGATCAGACTCGCTTATAATTCTGTAGGTTAAGATAAAACAAGTTTATAACCATTTTTACCTTGTAGTGATTTTCAGCTCTTGTTGATACTGGAGTTGCATCAGATTGAAGTTCAACTTTGCAAGTTCCAATACCATTTTATCCATCATGGTTTCCTTCTCATATGTAGAGATATAGATCTTTGCCTCATAAATTGCAACCCTTCTAGCCAGGGGGATCTCAAGTGCACGTTGTACCTCGTGTGCCAATGGTCCTACCAGATCTGGTAATATTGTTTCTAAACTACCTTTCGTGAAGTATACAGCTTTCTCAAGTAAGATCTCGCCAGGAATACCAAAATGAGCGGCATTGTAAAAACTTAGCAATTCCCTTGGAGTTTTTGCTATAAAATTTCCATCATCGCCTATAAATTTCTCAAACACATCTAGAATATGACATATAAAACATTATTAGTATTGTGTGTGTCAAAATTAGAAGGAAGGGTACCATTTTAATTTGGTACGTTATCCCAATAACTAACGGTACATTACATAATTAGTAAACAATTATGTGTAGTAGGATTGATCGTACCTGGTGAAACCTTGTATCCATGTTTACGGAGAAGATAGAACCAAAGTGCCACCGTATGAAGATCATAATCATCGATATTTGCATTGTAAATTTCTGTTAAAGCGGCATCAATCTCCATTTCAAAAAGATAATCTACACATAGCCGCTCTAATGCACAAACGAGATCCAGCCTCTCAAGAAGGTTACAAGTAGCTGAAATTGCTATCAGTTTAGCCACCTCTTTCTTCAGTTCCTCTACTCGTTCTACCATCCAAGTCTGAAAAGCATTAAGTTGAGCATACAAGCAACTAGTGATTAACTCGCTATGCAGATTATCACACGCCTTTTTTAGAAAGACAATGCAAACGTGGACGCATACGCTCCTAAGCAGTAAGCACGCACATACACACCCCTATAAGTGCACATACGCATACGGCACACCCTACCCTTGTAAGCACCTTCAAGAGCCGCAAGATCTTAACACCATGCCATCGCTAAGTGAAAACTGCATGTCTCTGGTTGTAAAACAATCTCATGCATGTCCTCATCGAACTCTATTCAAAAGTTTATTCATGCTGAATGGAGTAGAGCAGGGAACTCAGATTTTCTATTTGATCTTTATTTCAACGGGAAAACTGGCATTTCTACAATATTCTTGTGCATGAAAAAACGAGACATTTGTCTAGTGGCATAATATCATCTCTCAGGTAACTTTGTCGTTGTTTAAAATTTTTGTGTGCCGGATATTTTACCATGATTTCTTCATGCTTTTTATGATTCTTGCATATTTATCATTCATACATAATTTCTGATATATCTAATCATTTAGTGGAAAGCCGAAAGGCTACTACTTAAGGAATAGATGACCGCATCGCTCCCTCCCAAAGGACGACACGGTGATCCATCCAAAATGTATCTAGTCCTTTTGAAGTCTATTAAAATGATCCACCATCCAAGAGTATTATTTACCAATCTTTATTGATTAGTTCATTAAATCTTAGTCATTTGGGATTTACCTTCAGAAGGCAGATAACCCTTTCATAATTTTTTAATTTCAGGAACCTTCTGCACATAAAACAAATCAGTGAAAATATGGAAGGTGTTTCACTTTGGGACGGACGATACCAGAATTGGATGCACTCGAGAGTTGCCACGATGGATAAACAAGGTGTGCCAGTGTGCCATATGCCTCGTGCCCTCCGGTGAAGCCTACACTCCCCTCATTTGGCCATTGCCACTCTTCTTTCACCTAGGCCTCGATGTTGACCTAAAACTGGCTATACATACCGTTGCATATTTTGTTTGCGAATGATGAAAGGTGTCTTGGATGGGTCGATGTCGGCGATGATGGCATCCAAGGGGGTGTCGCTTACCTTCTTGGAGGCCTTTCAAAGATGTAGTTCACAGTGACCCTAGGTAGAGGTCATGTTTTGGAGGTGGTTGTTTGCTAGGATCGAAAGACAGACGACGTTTGCTGGCGGGACATCAGCTACGTATATTTGTTTTATTTTACGAGGGAAAGAGGGACTTCTGCAATGAAATGGGTGCCTCCACGGGCGAAAGGATTAAGAGGTCTCTTCAGTTAGTGTGATATGAAAAGGAAAAATGACAAGTGCGAAAGAAGCATGCATATACATTGTATTAGACTATGTAAAGGAAAAAAGATCACACATCGACCTAACCTCTCGACCTCCTCGCGCCGCCACCCCAGGGCGCCGCCAGGAGGAACCCATCCCAGCCCCGCCCACACCCACCTCACTACCGGCGAAGCTTGCCGCCGTTGCCGCCGGCCTGGCCGCGGCGGCGGCGGCGCCCAGCGCCAAGGGCGATTAGGGCAGGAGGACGTGGCGGCGGCTCCCGGATGCGACTGGGGCGTCTCGGGCTAGGCGCTGCGCACGGCGGCCAGGGCGGCCTCCTGGTCGTGTGGCGACCTTCGGCGGCTCCAGATGGGTAGCGGCGGCGGCCGTGGAACTGGCATCTCGGTTAGTTCCGTCAGCGGCAGCAGCGGTTCCGGATGGGCGTCGGGTGGTCGTGGTTCTAGCCGGGCGGTGACTTGGCGCGGAAGTGAGACTCTCCATGAGGTCTCACCCGACGACGCGACGGCAGACCTAGGCTCCGGAGATCGGTCCAATCTGGTTAATCCGGTTGCCTGGGTTGGATTTGGGGTGGCTCTGCGGCCGCCTCCTTCACGGCTCCGACCGGCGGCGTGGGGGCCTGCCCGTGTGCTTGAATAACGGCGGCGGTCCTAGGGTTCATCTCGCATCAAGGTTTCAATCGGCCGGATGACTATCCCCATCGATCTGGCTAGACGGTCGTGTTTCGGAAGGCTCCGCTGGCAAACTCCACTGGGCGACTCATGCCTGGAGATTGTTGGATCGGATGGTATTCGATCGTGCGCACCCGTGTTTTTTCTCTGACCGTTTGGTTTCAGAGGGAGCGATTCGAAGCTCTGCTGGCTGTTAATATCATGGAGCACGCTTTCTCGTTCCATGGTGTTGGCGGAGAATGACATGGAAGGCGAGATTTGAGGACTGACAATGGTGGTTTGATTCCTTGTGCTGATGAGGAATTGGCTTGGTGTTTCATGACTTGGAGCAGCGGCATGTAAGTGGGGGGCGACAACATACGTGAAGTCCAGAGTCCTACTTTTCAGGATGAAAATCCAAGGTCTGGACTTAATTGGTTGTACCTGACAGTGGTCTTGCTGAAGACATTGTTTGAGAGCAGGACTATCTTCAGGGTGAAAACCCAAGGTCTGGTCCTTAATTGGTTGTGCCTGGCACTGTTCTTCTTGAAGGCATTGCTTTTGAAGAATTGGACATCAGGTGTTGTGTTGGTGGTGGTTGTGCGGCTGCTGCAAGGACTGTAACTCTGTAGCAGGACTTTTCTTTTTATTTCTTATCTTATTGTCTTTCGGCTGTGTGCATCCGTAATAGGTTTGGTTATTGCGTTGTTGCAGTCTGGGTGTAATTTGTATCTCCGTGATATTATTATACACTCTTTATCTTAAAAATGTAAAGACAAAGAGCTTGGATGCACCTTTTGTTGCTGGGAGGAAGCAGGCGGGTGGTGAAGGAAGAAATCTCCCCATATAGAAGCGTCGAAGCCGCATGGATTGATGTTCAACCGGTCGTCAGCCGCGGCCTCTGCCAAGACCAGGCGGCTGTGGCGCCGCCGGTGACCGTTCTGCCCAAGGTCCGGGGCCTATCCACTAGTGGAGACGTGCCCTTCTGTCCCGGCCCGTGAGGGGCTTTAGTCCCAGTTGGCCAACCGGACAGGCCTAGCGGGACTAAAGGCCCAACCTTTAGTCCCGGCCCTGTTACCAGCCGGACCAAAGGCCCTCCACGTGGCTGCGATACAGCGATTGGGCTAGAGAAACTTCAGTCCCGGCTAGTAAGCTCAACCGGGACTAAAGATTATTTTCCGAAAAAAAATTCCAACATTTTTTTTCAATTTCTTAGTTAGAGTCTCTAATTAGAGGCGACTCTAACTAAGCATCGTGTTGTGAATACTCTCCTAATCCTAGCGCCTCTAATTTATTTTTTTCGAATTGTTTGACTCATTACTCTCTCACTTGGACCATTTTTAACACTAATTACACTTAAACTTTAGTCATATTCTAGTCTTGGTCAGACTTCTCGGTCGGTCACCCATCCTCACACTACTCCATTCTCAGCACACTTAACTTCTCTGTTCCTTCCTGCTGTGATCCCGCGAATGTGATTGTACCTTGTTGTCAATACTACCATATCAATCATATTAACTCTTATATCATTATGTCACATGTCTGTATTTTTTGAAACCAAAAACAATTATTTAAGTAAACAATAATGAATAAGTAATAATAATATTGAATTCCAATGAAAATAAAATAAGTAATAAAACTATTTTATTCATATATTGCCATTTATTCATATAATATGGCATAATTAATATCTTTAAATCTGTAAACCGCAATTGGACAAATAATATATCCATTATTATCAGAAAAATGTGAGGAATCTGTAAATCGCAATTGGACAAATAATATATCTTTAAATCTAAATATGAAATAATTTAGTTTTTAAATATTTTATTCATTTTTTGTTATTATTATCATATAATATGGTATAAAATATAACTTTAAATCTATAAATCGCAATTGGACAAGTAATATATATGAATCGATCAGAAAAATGATAGGAATCTAAATATTGTGTTCATATCATCTTTTGCATAAATATTAATGATTAAGTAATAATAATTATTAATTCATTTTTTGTTATTTGTAGAGAAAAATCATATTATTATTTTTGAATTCCAAACCTATGTTAACATAAACATTAATGATTAAGTACTAATAGTTTTGAATTCAAATAACAAGAAAATCAATTTTACATTGTTATTTTCATTTTCAATTTAATATGGATAAATTCATATCTTTAAATCCGTAAATCGAAATTTGACAAATAATATGTATAAATCGATCAAGAAAATGATTAAGTAAGATTTATTATTAAGTAATAATAATAATTAATTCATTTTTTGCATAAATATTACTTCAAATTATTAATAAAAAATTAATTCATTTTTTGCATAAATATTACTTCAAATTATTTTTTGCATAAGTAAGATTAATGATTAAGTACTAATAGTTTTGAATTCAAATAACAAAAAATTAATTTTACATTATTATTGTCATTTTCAATTTAATATGGAAATATTCATATCTTTAAACCGGCTGCTAGCTGCAACCTTCGTTCTAGGCTCTTCTTTCCCCCATTGCCCGATATATATAAACACCGGCTGCTAGCTGCATTTTCCGTATAGTGCCTCCCTACTTCCTATTCCTCATCAAGCGAAAGAGAAAGCAATGGCCGCCGTCTCCCGTCTGAACCCCGTAGCCTCGCCATTCATTCCGGTGGCACTCCTCCCCGCTATATGCTACCCCTCTCCTACTCCGGCCGCCACTATGCCTGGTTTGTTCGTGTCCCAGTTCTTGTATCCCTCTCCTTAATTATTAATTCATTTTTTTGTTATTTGTAGAGAAAAATCATATTATTTTTTTGAATTCCAAACCTATGTTGACATAAACATTAATGATTAGGTACTAATAGTTTTTAATTCAAATAACAAAAAAATTAATTTTACATTATTATTGTCATTTTCAATTTAATATGGAAATATTCATATCTTTAAACCGGCTGCTAGCTGCAACCTTCGTTCTAGGCTCTTCTTTCCCCCATTGCCCGATATATATAAACACCGGCTGCTAGCTGCATCTTCCGTATAGTGCCTCCCTACTTCCTATTCCTCATCAAGCGAAAGAGAAAGCAATGGCCGCCGTCTCCCGTCTGAACCCCGTTGCCTCGCCATTCATTCCGGTGGCACTCCTCCTCGCTATATGCTACCCCTCTCCTACTCCGACCGCCACTGTGCCTGGTTTGTTCGCGTCCCAGTTCTTGTACCCCTCTCCTTAATTATTAATTCATTTTTTTTTGTTATTTGTAGAGAAAAATCATATTATTTTTTTGAGTTCCAAACCTATGTTAACATAAACATTAATGATTAGGTACTAATAGTGTTTAATTCAAATAACAAAAAAATTAATTTTACATTATTATTGTCATTTTCAATTTAATATGGAAATATTCATATCTTTAAACCGGCTGCTAGCTGCAACCTTCGTTCTAGGCTCTTCTTTCCCCCATTGCCCGATATATATAAACACCGGCTGCTAGCTGCATCTTCCGTATAGTGCCTCCCTACTTTCTATTCCTCATCAAGCGAAAGAGAAAGCAATGGCCGCCGTCTCCCGTCTGAACCCCGTAGCCTCGCCATTCATACGCTGATCGTTGTTGACAGCCGCGCCGCAGAATTTGATGGTTTTGTCCATCAAGAATTCCTTGAGGGCCTGCGGCACCCGATCAGCCTGGCAAATATGGAACACCAACGTGTCGGTCGCCACGGAGAGTTGCAGGACGGCGACACACTGCCTCTCCTCGGGTGCGGCGTCGGTGAACTCGCAGTCGAGGCCCACTATCTTCATCGGTGCGGCGTCGAGGTAGCGCCTCTTGACGTCGCGGATCCATCTCTCCACGGTTGATGCGCGGAGAGTGACCACGACCTTGAAGTGCATGTTGACGGCATCGTCCTTATAGTGGTACTCCTCAGAACGAGGTGGGGGCGCGAGTGGCTCCATGGCGCGCGGCAGCGATTCGAGAGAGGATTTTAGAGAAGATTAGAGAGAGGAGATGGTGCATTTGGCAAATGGCATTGTAGCTCTCTTATATAGATCTAGCAGGGGAGATGAGGAGGCTGCCCGTGGTAATTAATCCGGCCGTGTTTCAACTTCCCAAAATCCATTAAGCCATTTGATCAACTTCCAAGACATTAATCGATCGTTTCATTCCCCGGCCGTGTGATCAACGACCAGCGCGGGAACCCAAGGGTCCTCGTTTGAACATCATTGGTCGCGGGTTGTATGTAGGACCGTGACTAAAGGGTCCTCGACCCCTTTAGTCCCGGTTTGTTTCTCAAACCGGGACCATTGGTTCCTAACGGGCCGCGACTAATGATTGCCATACGCTTTGGCGTTTTCGGGGCAACGTGTCCGGACCATTAGTCGCGGCCCAGACCGCGGTCGGGACTAATGGCCTGGACGAAAGGCCTCTTCTCTACTAGTGGTCGCACCGCGACACGACGGCCGCTTGCTCCACGGTGGGAGAAGGAGAAACTGCTTATCATTACTGCGCTCTGCATCTCCAGACCTGCCTGCCTGTGCTTGCTAGTAGCTAGGTTTTGTGTTGTCTCTGCAATGGCGTGTGTTACGTTACTTATATATACTCTCTCGATTCATAAAAAGTTTTGCTCACTTTGTACAAAAGCTAATACAAACTTTGCACTAAATCGGCGACACTTACAATTGAGTATATAAGAAGACAAATAAATTTCTGTGTGTGTGAAACTGCCCAGGACAAGGACATGGGAGTCACTAAGCACCGGGCGTGCGTTATCTCGGACCTCGCTGCACCAAGTGAGTCTCGATCTGTGACGACGACCCTTATCCCTGTTGGTCACTTGAGGCCTAACAAGAGTTCAAAATTTTCTTTTCTTTCTCTCTTGATGTTTGTTCTTCACGATAACACTCCTTGATGTCCTGATCAAGAATATATGTATATTGTGCCGAATTTGAAATCATTTGGTGAACAAAACGTTTTCCAGGTGCCTACACACTGGCGATAGCTGTGCTTTTAAGGTTGCAGAGTGTAATTTTCTGAAAGTCATGGCTGGGAGAGAATATGTACATGTCCCGTGGAGCGAAGAGTCTGCCAACCCTACTCATAGCATATGTTAGGTCATTGTCTCTAGCTGGCATGTATGAACACAAGAGGTGGTCAAGAATTTGTTTTTTCTTTCTGTTGTGTGGCGAGCAATACAAGTTACATGATGGAGTGAGCAGGACGGAACGCGCAAATTTAACATGTGACAATTGATTACTTTTTTTTTCTAAGAAAAAGAGAGTAAATTCATAAGGCCCGTGGGAATCGACACCTGAACTCTCAATCCCCGAAATCAGCATCATGTACTTACCGACACTGGTGAACATCACTAGTAGAAATAGGGGCTTCGGTGCGGCCTGCCTACACACTGGTGATAGCTGTGCTTTTAAGGTTGCAGAGTGTAATTTTCTGAAAGTCATGGCTGGGAGAGAATACGTACATGTCCCGTGGAGCGAAGAGTCTGCCAACCCTACTCATAGCATATGTTAGGTCACTGTCTCTAGCTGGCATGTATGAACACAAGAGGTGGTCAAGAATCTGTTTTTTCTTTCTGTTGTGTGGCGAGCAATACAAGTTACATGATGGAGTGAGCAGGACGGAACGCGCAAATTTAACATGTGACAATTGATTACTTTTCTTTCTAAGAAAAAGAGAGTAAATTCATAAGGCCCGTGGCAATCGACACCTGAACTCTCAATCCCCGAAATCAGCATTATGTACTTACCGACACTGGTGAACATCACTAGTAGAAACAGGGGCTTCGGTGCGGCCTTTTTGTACCGGTTGGACAGGAACCGGTACTAATGCCCCATTAGTACCGGTTCCAGAGGCGAGGCGGCCGGCCGGAAGCCGTCCCGGTTGGTGCGGGGCCTTTTGTCCCGGTTGGCCAACCTGGACGAAAGGGTTGCGGCAGGCGGCTGCAGTGGGGGGCCCCACGGCGAGACCCTTTAGTCCCGGTTGGTAACACGAAACGGTACTAAAGGTCCATCTTTAGTACCGGTTCGTGATACCAACCCGGACTAAAGGTTCCGCATGTTTCATTTAATATGAAATAATTCATATCTTTAAATCCGTAAATCAAAATTTAACAAATAAAATGTCTAAATCAATTAGAAAAATGAGAGGAATCCAAATATGACAACTATATCATCTTTTGGATCACAAAAACGCTTTTAATTTGGCGACATTAGTTTCGAAAAATGACATAAACTCATTTAACGGTTATTTACTTCCTCCTCCTCATCGTCGTTGTCAGAGTCGAGGTCGGAGTCGGAGCCATGGCCGTCGTCGTCGCCCTCGCCATCGTCGTCGCTATCGAGGTTTTCCTACCAGTGCCCGTTGCCCTCGTCCCACCACGGGATGGGGTTGCCCTCGCCGTATGAAACGCTCGGAATGGGGTTTTTTTTGTAAAGAGAAAGAGGTCGGAGAGAATGAGTTTTTTTGGGCGAAGAGGGAAGAACTGCTTTGAAACCGCATATGCATTGGGGGTTTTATGTGTGAGCTAGCCATGACCTAAACAGTTGCACAGTTTGTCGAACTGAGCGCATATTAGGCACACGGGTGCACCTCGAGATGGAGAGCAATGTTGCCGAATAAGTTTTCCCTTTTATTGCACAAAAAGATGATTTTTTATTTTCAGAGCGACGAAACTGGGCCTTTTTTAAGCAGCTACACAAAAGCTTCTATATGTGGAGCAGCCTATTTTTCTAATATACTAGGCCATAATGTGTGCACAAAAAAATCATATGTGTCAATGTGAAAATCCTTTATGCATGAATTCGGAAAAAGACAATATGCTACCGATTCGGCTGGAAGAGGGGGGAATTGAACTACATGTGCCGCATAGTTTCCTCCTGATTTACAAGATCATGTTTCATCACAGATAACATGAAGGTTTAGAAAGATTCCTTCCGGTTGACCCGCCGTGCAAGCTTCACGCTCTATCGTTCCATCAGAGACCAAACTTTGGCTACAATTTGTTTAAAAAAATTAAAAAATAGAAAACCTCGCACAACATCATTTTATGCGACCTAGTTGCAAGGAATGTCGACAGACATGGACTACGGTAGTTTTTTCGAAAAACACTTCTCAGAACTAACCTACCATGCATGTCTAGCTTTTGTTCCACTCCTGCGTAGTATTCGTAATGGCCGTGCCTGCTAGCTGTTCGCCTAATCGCCTTCTGGTTGTAGCTTCTTCGGTAGTTCTATCTCGTGTGTTGGTGTATTGTCTGATCTTGTAAGTTGGGTTCAGCATTTTTTATCTTTTTCGCCGTTGAAGGCGTTGTCGGGCCTTTGGCCTTTATCAAAAAGTAGAGAACCCGGCACCACAATAAACTGGATATAGACCTTTGTGGATGTCTAGCGTTGGAATTCAAGTGAACTGCATAATTGGGACGGCCAATCCTTCTTCAATGCAAAATGATAAGCTGTAGTCCTCCGTGATAATGCTATTTCAGCTAACGCTACAACTTATCCAAGACGCACTGCATCCACACACGGTGACAGCCAAGTAGAATATCAGATGACAACATGACCGCCAGTAACCTCCCCGTTGAGTTGGCAGCACCGTCTCCTCCCATTTCCAAAGGCAGCACCATCTTCTCCACGGTCTCTAGCTGTAGGTGGCCATCATGGTGATTCTGCAATTATTCCATGAGCTTGACCTATCGTTCTACTTGCAAGGTGTAGTGTCACAGCAGTGTGGAAATTGTAGAAACCCTAATCTTTTGTTGTTGTATTGCCATGACCCTCATGGGGTATATATAGTGGTACAAGGAGAGAGGTAAACTTGGCGTACAAGAAAGTCTAATACTAGTCTATCTCTAACTCCTATGAATATACGTATTCTAACACTCCCCCTCAGTCGTAGCGGGTGTGAAGCGGACGATTGCGACTGGATTTGAAGTCTTGCGCTTCCGTCGTCTTCTCTCCTCCGTCATCATCAACTGCGTCTCTGATGGTTTCTCCTCTCTTCCCTCCCGCAGTCAGAGCGGGAGTGGCGTGGACTCAAGTGACGACGCGGACGTTGTTGACTGGAGTTGTTGCCGATGTGTTGCTGTAGACGTTGCCCTTGATGTCGAAGTCGAGGTAGCCGAGCTTGATGTAGCCAAGGTCGAGGTAGTCATGGTCGATGTAGTACTCGTCGTGGTCGTTGTAGCCGCAATGCCGGAGGCGCAAAAAATTGCGCGGTGTATATGACGGGGCTGCAGTTGTGGTTTTTTCATGACGTTTTGCACCTTGAGAGGTACCGTCGGGGCCGACGTTTCGCACCTTAAGAGGTACCGTCGGGGGGCGTCTTGCAGATGTCAGAGGACGCGGTCATAAGTGAGTCTACCAGTTTTGCCAGGACTGGAGGATCCCACCGAGCACACAACGGTTTTGCCAGAACCGTGCGCGCGGTTGTGTCGTAGGGGCTTTCACAATTGTGATGCCGGGTTTTTGTGTGCAGTCTTAGCCGTCGGACGCGGTCGATGCCGTCGTCGGTGTCGCCCTGCAGTAGTACTGTCAGAGGGCGTGTGTCCATCTTGTAGACGAGGTTGTAGCGGCTGCGGCGGTGTGTTGACGAGTTTTGTCGATGAAGACCACGTTGATGTAGACCTTGGCGATGATTTGTCGGTGATGTAGCAGCAGGCGTGTAGTCATCCGTCGCTTTGAAGCGTCCCTCGCCGCGACGGTGGTGTAGATGCCTTGCTGTCGAGAAGTCGATGACGAACATGCATCTCTCTCCACACCGGCCTGGCGTGTGGATGGTGCATGTCGAAGTCGCTTCTCGTGGAGATCTTTGAATTTGACGTAGTCGTACAGCTTGAGGCTTGTTGTTCGGCTTGGTGTAGTTCCGGCTTGTTCAGTGCGGTCGTCTTGATCGAGGCGGTTCGGCCGAGACATGGACATGATGATGGTTGGTGTAGATTTCCGAGGAGGCGCGCGTTGATGATGGTTGGTGTAGATTTCCGAGGAGGCGCGCGTTTAACAGACTGGCTGCAACATGCTTTGTATACGAAACAATTAGTGCATGTCTAGAACGTAACCTGGATGGTCACGTGTTGGCCCCTCTCTTTTTGTTTCCTTCTTTTGCATGGTGACTTGGTTCGCTCCTTCTTGACGTTTTCAGGGCACGCTTTGCGGGTACTCGCGTGCGTTGCTGCCGGCGGCCGTCGATCGTGTACATGCCATGCACGTACCTTCCGTGCCGCTGGGGCCTGGTGTCGTGCCGGCCGCAGCTTCCGCCTGGTAGTGGAGGTATTGTGGAGGTCGCCGCCGAGTCTTGTGCGCAGCGCTCGGGCAGGCCAGCTAGATCGAATCGGCTGTAACACAGCGTCCTTGTTCTTCGGGCCGCCCGGCGCCGATCTGACGCTGATAAGCGCACGGGGCGCTGGATGCGGGAGGCGCCAAGTGCAAGGGCACCCGCTGGACTCACGATTTGTGCGTATCGCCCCCGTCGATCTTGGTGTCGCACTGAAAGTTTTTCGCTGGATAAGGATCGAGAGATTTAGGGATTATTGGCTAAAGTGGATCTAATCTACGGGAATTTCGAATCAAGTCTAGACTATGAACTGGAAATTGAATCTAAGAACCGATCAGATCTTTGATCGAAACCGGGTGTCGCGCCCCCGAGGAGAAGAGATTGATCTCCCGGGGCTCTGATACCATGTGGAAATTGTAGAAACCCTAATCTTTTGTTGTTGTATTGCCATGACCCTCATGGGGTATATATAGTGGTACAAGGAGAGAGGTAAACTTGGAGTACAAGAAAGTCTAATACTAGTCTATCTCTAACTCCTATGAATATACGTATTCTAACAAGCAGGTCACCATTGCCGTGCCATGACAGTCATTTAATAAGCTGGTCCCGTGCCATCTTCTGAAATCCGTTTTAATAAGATGGTCCACCACAGTCTCCAGTGTTTGGTAGAATTTGTGATGGACATTCTCCAGAGGTTAGGTATGAGATCAATGGCATCACATACATCAAAGGATATATCGCCATGTCGATGGTATTTATCCGAGATGGACGACATTTGTCAAGAAATCACCAATCCTCATACGACAATGAGGGTTTGGTTTTCTACTTGCCAGGAGAGGTGGACATTTGGTGAGCTTCAAGCCCGTGTTGCCATCGTTAGGTATGTTTTCTGTATTCCTCGTCATGCGTCAAGAAATCCATGATGAACATGTGCACGAGCAACTGCAAAATGATTTAGTTGCTCATTTGTGGGTGCTAAAAGGACATGCCGCCGCAGCCCCATCCCCTGCCGCCGGCCCGAATTGAATTTTCATTGTGTTTAAACTATTGTGTGAACTACTTATTTCTATGTTGATTAATTGTAAAAAAGTTTTTGCCTTCAAACTATGCAATATGATAAAATGTGTGTTATATTTGCTAATATGTGGGAAAGCCAAAATAGGGGTCCAAATTTGGAGGGCGCTGGTGTGGGAACGGCCTCCCAAACTACCAGCACCACGAGTTAGTAGTGTCATCACAGTGGTGGCGTGTACACGCCACTAGGTGGTGATTTGAGGCGCCACTAGTGAGCAAATCTGCACTAGTGACCGTGTGCCCATTCATAAAATCAGCATACATAGATTTTACAGTGAAAGCGCCCGAAGCTGTCAAACCCCTTACAAAGACATCAGGGTCATTCGATAGCTGTACCGTCATTAACCGATGGACCAAATGAAGCCATGATGTCCAATTATTTCCACTAAGGTAGCGTCTAAACTCAATATTTAGTGGAGCTCTATTGAGAACATTAGCAACTAAAACGTTTTTCAGTCGCACAATGTTATATAGAGATGGGTATTGAGCAGCAAGAGGTGTGTCACCCAACCAAGTATCCTCCAGAAGCGAACTTGCTGGCCATTACCAAGTTTGAAATATCCACGTTTAAAAAAATCATCTTTGACACCCATGAGACCTTTCCAGAAGGGGGAATCTGTTGGTTTTACCGTCGCTTGTGACAGTGTCTTATTCTAAATGTATTTGTTATGCAGTATCTCCTGCCACATTCCTTCTTCATTCATAAGCTTATAAAGCCATTTGCTTAGCAAGCATCTATTTTTGATATCCAAGACTTCAATCCCCAGACCCCTGATCTTTCGGTCTACAAATTATATTCCATTTAGTTAACCGATATTTCCTTTTAAGTTGATCGTTCTGCCAAAAGAAGCGAGACCTATAGAAGTCTAGTCGCTTTCGGACCCCTTTGGGTATTTCCAGAAACGACAACATAAACATTGGAAGACTAGAAAGTACGGAATTAATCAGGACACGCCTATCCCCGTATGAAAGTAGCTTGCCTTGCCAGCATCCCAGCTTTCGTTCAAAGCGGGTGTCCACTGGATTCCATTCTTTTTTAACAGTTTCCGATAATGGATTGGGATACCAAGGTATCTGAAAGGAAGAGCGCCAGCTTCGCATCCGAAAATCTGCTTATACTGGTTTTCCATCTCTTTGGCTTTTCCAAAGAAGAAAATTTCGCTCTTATGAAAATTGATTTTTAGTCCAGATAGCTGATCAAAGATACAAAGGATTAATTTCATGTTAACCGCCTTTTCAAGATCGTGTTCCATAAAAATGATAGTATCATCGGCATATTGTAGAATAGAGACTCCCCCCTCAACGAGATGAGGGACAAGTCCTCCTACTTGACCATCCTCTTTTGCCCTGGCTATAAGAATGGCGAGCATATATGCAACTATATTGAAGAGAAGTGGAGATAGAGGATCCCCTTGTCTCAATCCTTTCAAAGTCTGAAAAAATGGCCAATGTAGTCATTGACCCTGATTCCCACTGATCCTCCATGCACAAATTGTTTGATCAACTCACACCAAATATGTGAGAATCCTTTCAAGCGTAAAGTCTGTTGCAGAAAGGCCACTTAACTTTATCATAAGCCTTATCAAAGTCAATTTTAAAGAGAACACCATCCATTTTTTCGATGAAGTTCATGGATTGTCTCATGCAAAACTACAACTCCTTCGAGTATATGTCTGCCTGGCATAAAAGCGTTTGAGAAGGTTTGATGACTTTAGGCGCAATATCTGTTATCCTATTTGTGCCAACTTTTGTAAAGATCTTAAAACTTACGTTAAGAAGGCATATAGGTCTATATTGCTGAATTTGCACCGCATTCCTTTTTTTAATCAAAATAATAATTCCAAATTTGAGTTTATATAGCGGAAGCTCACCATTCTGAAGCTGCATAAACATAGCCATCAAATCAGCTTTTATTACTTCCCAAAAGTCTGATAAAATTCAGCTGGGAAACCATCTAGTCCCGGTGCTTGTTGTGCTCCATTTGGGAAATAGCATCAAAAACCTCTTTTTCAGTGAACTCGGCAATAAGAATGGCATTTTCCTCTCGATACCTGAGCGATATCATCTAATAACTCCTCATTCATAGAGAACGCATTTGCGGCCGGTGCCCCAAATAGTTTCTTTTAATATTCTAAGATAAAACACCTCGATGTGTATAATCCTTACGTCGAAATTGTCATTAACTTAAACAGAGGCAGGTTTTAATGCATAATCCTTTTAAATAATAAAGCAGCCTTTATAAAAAATATTATAGATATATTATCGATGTACTAAAACAATATAATTGCTAGCTTACTGACGACACAATTTTCTCGGTGAGCTATGTGACTATGTCTGCACTCCATAGTGACCGGCCATTCTGGTTATATGTATCCAAGGACTATGCAGGCTGATGACTTGTATCCTAGCCTAATTAATTCACGGGGACGATAGATCATTACTAGGGGTGACCACGACCATTTGGCACCTTGCCCTGTCCAGTGGCATGTTTGGATAGCAAGAACACCCGTGGCCATATCATGATTTTTTAGGGTAAATGCATAACAGAAGGTTTGTTGTTGCCGTATACCGACATTTTCATGGTAGGAGGGAATTTTCTGCTCATCCCATTCCCGCTCCCGCCTCACCGCCCGTACCATTGCCACAACACCTTGCCCTACGCATCCCGATGTCCGGGGCTCCTACCGCCATGCCCTGATGAAAACGGCAAGGCAAGCGCCTCCTCACGGGTAAAGGGACGGTTCAGCAATGTCCTCCCCCCCCACACACACACACACAACCTCAGGAATGAAAGTAATGGCGAGGTCAAACGCATATACATAGTAAAAAAATGAAGAAAAGAGAGAAAGGATTGTACCTGGAGCTAATATCACATAAATAGACAATCTATTTTTGCGACCACTTTGTTTCTCCACACCTCCTTTCCTCTCCCCCTTCCGTTGAGAGTCAACCGTGAAGAACCGGGCCGACCAGAGCCTCTCCCGGCGACGATGCAAGCCGGCGATGGCGAATGAGAGGCACCGGAGCTAATGTACATAGTACAGTTAGTTGTTATGTTAGGTTTCAGGCCGTCTACCTGGTGCTAAGATCACATAAATAAACAATCCCGAGCACATTTCCCATAACTAAAAGCGCCCATATTAAACCTTTCCGACACCGACACTTGAGTTTTGCAGAGCTGATCGCATACAATATCAGCCTTGCAAAAATTGAACCGATGTTTTAGCATCGTTGGAAGCACACTAAATTAGAGAGAACTATTACATTGTGTTTGGTCGGACTTCAGCCTTCAAAATTAAATCTTAAAATTTTTATTTATACCAATCAAAACGATCCACATGCTGGTTTTTACAGTGACATTGCATCGCCCAGCAGCTGAAATAAATATGATATTTTTCTTTTTTTGCGAAAAAAATATGATATTTTCAAGGATGTAGGCAATTCCATGAAGTGATAATCCTAGAAAACCCACCGAAAAATATGGCTAACAATGTCATATGCACAAATGGCGAGAGAAATTATACATTTTTCTCTCATATATACTACTTCATATGGAACACAAGCAATTATATGTGTTGACATTTTGGGTTGATGCCATGCGAGCTTCAGAATTGTTGATTATGTTTTGGAAGAACTGTTATTATAGGGTGGCTATATATAGTTATGTATCTTCAAAGTTTTTTTCAATTGAGAATATGAACAAGGTGGGTGTTACAGAATGATCCTGCAAATATTCAAGAAAAGAAGTGGACATATTTAGTTATGAAAGCACGCATCTTAGTTAAGCTCAGTTCCTGAAGGAAGAAGTAACACACAGCTGCATCTTACTTAGTTATCTACACAAGTAGTAAAATTATATATCATCGTGCTTAGTTCAAATACATTGGGTACAAATTCAAAGTCCACTTGCAAATATTACATATAGCACATTTATTACACTGGTACCTTATTGGATGATAACCCTAATAGCACATTTGTTTGTTGCTATATACTACACAATATCAAACGTCTCCACGAATAACGATCGGATGATATTCTTGAGGTTGCGACAATTAGTGAAGTTGTCCTCTTTGTTATACATGAACTCCATTGTTCTCGTGAGGTTGAATATGACCTTAAGCAACTTCCTCGGCTGGTTGTTATCAGGCTTCAACCACTGTGCATTGAAATCTTTCCACGATTCCTCTTTAAGCTCCCATATCTTCTCGCGTGCCGTTTGGATGGACACATTGTGCTGTTTCATGTAGCTGTCGATTGTCGAAGCAACATGGGGTGTCATCTGCTCTCGCTGCAGACACACAATAAATTATACGGATTAGATAAAATATCCATTCATCTATGTGCGTGTTTGGATATAATTAATTTAGGATCGTTACCTCGTAAGTCATAATGTCGTCCAATAGTCTGAGAATTATGCAAAGCTTCTGTACAATTTTAGGCATAGTGGAGACCCAATCGAAAGAATCCTTTGTTGCTACTTCATCCATTCCGACTAGTGCAGTGCAAGCCAGCAGGTGACATGCGCCAGTCCTAGCTGATATCTGTAGGTGTTCTTCAACAGATTTTGGGACATAACTTTCTTCACACATTTTAATCTCCTTATTGTAATTCTTAACAACATCTACTGTCTGAAAATTGGAAGACAACAGAAATATAGAGAGACAAAGTATCAGGCTTAGAAATGACTACAGAAAGGCTCAAATGTAAGTATACTGCTTACAGATCCCTAGACACGACATATCTTATTAAACATAATTTGTATGATTCTGCAATAAAGTTTTGAAGGATGATACTGACAAATGCAGATGGTAAAGATTACTCACAAAATTTCTGAGGTATGTCATGCGGTATTTCTCCTTCAGTAGTAGCTCATTTTCAATAGTCTGATAGCTCTCCATAATTTTCCGAACAGCATATTGCATGCATTCTGGGATATCATATGCCGCCTTTGGATCCCAACTGCACATGAACAATTATCATCATTACTCTTGAAATTTAGATCCCTGACCATAAATAATATTCCGCACAAGCACACAGTTAACTTTTGGAATAACACATTACTCTTGGTGGAATGTAACCACTTGGCCGTTGGCAAAGCTGGCGATTATGCCTCCTCCAGTTTAGCCGGTTCTCGGTGCGATGTACAGCATAGCTTCAGGATGTTTATCATTTACGCAGATGGCAGTTGCGACGTCATGGCCACGTGTTTCCGCGGATTCGATATTAACAAACAGTGGCTTCATTGTGCAATGTACCAGTGTCTTAAACATGGTTTCAGCGTTTTCTTCTAAGACATGACAGTCTAGGGTTTTCTTAGCACCAACAACCGGCTAGTGTGACCAATATAGGAACCAGATAGTAGCTATAAATCGTTGATAGATGCATCGGCTGAGGACATCATTTTGGAGTAACTTACTGGCTTACTCGTTGTCGGGCCTTGTGTTGGTTTGCCAGTGTTCTGTGCCAGGTGAATGTGTGTGGTAGATAATTTCCATGACCAAACTACCTCACATAACTTTGGTTCTTGAAAAGTGATGACAGTATTCGGTTTAAGTCTATTTGGGTCCATTCAAGGTTATTTCGGTTCGGTTATTTGTTCCTCGGTTAATATAGCCACCCTGAAACAAACACAATTGTCTTGAAATGCATAAGATGATAATATTTTTGAATTAAATTATGGTTGTGGGAGTCCAAAAATGAAGAGGTCGAGAGGCTATCTTCCATTTCAAAAACATAATCGTAATTATATTATGCATCCACATTAAACGGTTAAGTACCATTTAAAATATCCATTCCGACACAAATTTATATATGAACTTTCATAATCTTCAAGGAAAAACATGCTTCAGTGACATCTACACAAGAGTTCGCTAAGTATCTATATCAGCTTTATTGGTCGAAACTTAAAATGTTTGATGTTTCTTATCATACTCAAAGACATGCAAACAAAATATCTTGTGGGAAGGGAAAGCTATAATGTTTTTAGTTGTAAATGCAAACTTACTATTTTCAGATAGCTTAGCAGCCTATTATTGTTTAATTCTACAGTTTTCCCCAAAAGGTTCTGAATGTTGGTGAAATGAAAACAATATTGTGCAAAAAGCAATAACTTACCTTTCTACCCATTGGGTAAATAATTCACACTCTCTGGAGTCCCAAATGAATCATATATATCATCCAGGATGCCTATAATATTAAGCACAAACGTAAGTATCATCCGGCCACGTGAGTATGATGGTTCATAGTATACTCCTACATTCCACAAATAACATTCCACAAGTCTATCTCGAGCAAATGGCAATCTTGAATGAACTTGTATATCTTTCCACCACCTGTTCATTAATCAAACTTTTATTATGTTTCATCAAGAGTGTTTTGAGTATGAAACTTGAAAATTGTCAAAAGAATGTATAGCAAATTGAGGTTACTCTCTGCCTCTCCATAAATTGGGATCAGACTCGCTTATAATTCTGTAGGTTAAGATAAAACAAGTTTATAACCATTTTTACCTTGTAGTGATTTTCAGCTCTTGTTGATACTGGAGTTGCATCAGATTGAAGTTCAACTTTGCAAGTTCCAATACCATTTTATCCATCATGGTTTCCTTCTCATATGTAGAGATATAGATCTTTGCCTCATAAATTGCAACCCTTCTAGCCAGGGGGATCTCAAGTGCACGTTGTACCTCGTGTGCCAATGGTCCTACCAGATCTGGTAATATTGTTTCTAAACTACCTTTCGTGAAGTATACAGCTTTCTCAAGTAAGATCTCGCCAGGAATACCAAAATGAGCGGCATTGTAAAAACTTAGCAATTCCCTTGGAGTTTTTGCTATAAAATTTCCATCATCGCCTATAAATTTCTCAAACACATCTAGAATATGACATATAAAACATTATTAGTATTGTGTGTGTCAAAATTAGAAGGAAGGGTACCATTTTAATTTGGTACGTTATCCCAATAACTAACGGTACATTACATAATTAGTAAACAATTATGTGTAGTAGGATTGATCGTACCTGGTGAAACCTTGTATCCATGTTTACGGAGAAGATAGAACCAAAGTGCCACCGTATGAAGATCATAATCATCGATATTTGCATTGTAAATTTCTGTTAAAGCGGCATCAATCTCCATTTCAAAAAGATAATCTACACATAGCCGCTCTAATGCACAAACGAGATCCAGCCTCTCAAGAAGGTTACAAGTAGCTGAAATTGCTATCAGTTTAGCCACCTCTTTCTTCAGTTCCTCTACTCGTTCTACCATCCAAGTCTGAAAAGCATTAAGTAAGTTGAGCATACAAGCAACTAGTGATTAACTCGCTATGTGCAGATTATCACACGCCTTTTTTAGAAAGACAATGCAAACGTGGACGCATACGCTCCTAAGCAGTAAGCACGCACATACACACCCCTATAAGTGCACATACGCATACGGCACACCCTACCCTTGTAAGCACCTTCAAGAGCCGCAAGATCTTAACACCATGCCATCGCTAAGTGAAAACTGCATGTCTCTGGTTGTAAAACAATCTCATGCATGTCCTCATCGAACTCTATTCAAAAGTTTATTCATGCTGAATGGAGTAGAGCAGGGAACTCAGATTTTCTATTTGATCTTTATTTCAACGGGAAAACTGGCATTTCTACAATATTCTTGTGCATGAAAAAACGAGACATTTGTCTAGTGGCATAATATCATCTCTCAGGTAACTTTGTCGTTGTTTAAAATTTTTGTGTGCCGGATATTTTACCATGATTTCTTCATGCTTTTTATGATTCTTGCATATTTATCATTCATACATAATTTCGATATATCTAATCATTTAGTGGAAAGCCGAAAGGCTACTACTTAAGGAATAGATGACCGCATCGCTCCCTCCCAAAGGACGACACGGTGATCCATCCAAAATGTATCTAGTCCTTTTGAAGTCTATTAAAATGATCCACCATCCAAGAGTATTATTTACCAATCTTTATTGATTAGTTCATTAAATCTTAGTCATTTGGGATTTACCTTCAGAAGGCAGATAACCCTTTCATAATTTTTTAATTTCAGGAACCTTCTGCACATAAAACAAATCAGTGAAAATATGGAAGGTGTTTCACTTTGGGACGGACGATACCAGAATTGGATGCACTCGAGAGTTGCCACGATGGATAAACAAGGTGTGCCAGTGTGCCATATGCCTCGTGCCCTCCGGTGAAGCCTACACTCCCCTCATTTGGCCATTGCCACTCTTCTTTCACCTAGGCCTCGATGTTGACCTAAAACTGGCTATACATACCGTTGCATATTTTGTTTGCGAATGATGAAAGGTGTCTTGGATGGGTCGATGTCGGCGATGATGGCATCCAAGGGGGTGTCGCTTACCTTCTTGGAGGCCTTTCAAAGATGTAGTTCACAGTGACCCTAGGTAGAGGTCATGTTTTGGAGGTGGTTGTTTGCTAGGATCGAAAGACAGACGACGTTTGCTGGCGGGACATCAGCTACGTATATTTGTTTTATTTTACGAGGGAAAGAGGGACTTCTGCAATGAAATGGGTGCCTCCACGGGCGAAAGGATTAAGAGGTCTCTTCAGTTAGTGTGATATGAAAAGGAAAAATGACAAGTGCGAAAGAAGCATGCATATACATTGTATTAGACTATGTAAAGGAAAAAAGATCACACATCGACCTAACCTCTCGACCTCCTCGCGCCGCCACCCCAGGGCGCCGCCAGGAGGAACCCATCCCAGCCCCGCCCACACCCACCTCTGACCGGCGAAGCTTGCCGCCGTTGCCGCCGGCCTTGGCCACGGCGGCGGCGGCGCCCAGCGCCAAGGGCGATTAGGGCAGGAGGACGTGGCGGCGGCTCCCGGATGCGACTGGGGCGTCTCGGGCTAGGCGCTGCGCACGGCGGCCAGGGCGGCCTCCTGGTCGTGTGGCGACCTTCGCGGCTCCAGATGGGCAGCGGCGGCGGCCGTGGAACTGGCATCTCGGCTAGTTCCGTCAGCGGCAGGCAGCGGTTCCGGATGGGCGGCGGGTGGTCGTGGTTCTAGCCGGGCGGCGACTTGGCGGCGGAAGCGAGATCTCCATGAGGTCTCACCCGACGGCGCGACGGCAGACCTAGGCTCCGGACCTCGGTCCGATCTGGTTAATCCGGCTGCCTGGGTTGGATTTCAGGGTGGCTCTGCGGCCGCCTCCTTCACGGCTCCGACCGGCGGCGTGGGGGCCTGCCCGGTGTGCTTGAATAACGGCGGCGGTCCTAGGGTTCTTCTCGCATCAAGGTTTCAATCGGCCGGATGACTATCCCCATCGATCTAGCTGGACGGTCGTGTTTCGGAAGGCTCCGCCGGCGAACTCCACTGGGCGACTCATGCCTGGAGATTGTTGGATCGGATGTATTCGATCGTGTGCACCCGTGTTTTTTCTCTGACCGTTTGGTTTCAGAGGGAGTGCTTCGAAGCTCTGCTGGCTGTTAATATCATGGAGCACGCTTTCTCGTTCCATGGTGCTGGTGGAGAATGACATGGAAGGCGAGATCTGAGGACTGACAATGGTGGTTTGATTCCTTGTGCTGATGAGGAATTGGCTTGTTGTTTCATGACTTGGAGCAGCAGCATGTAAGTGGGGGGCGACAACATACGTGAAGTCCAGAGTCCTACTTTTCAGGATGAAAATCCAAGGTCTGGCCTTAATTGGTTATACCTCACAGTGGTCTTGCTGAAGACATTGTTTTGAGAGCGAGGACTATCTTCAGGGTGAAAACCCAAGGTCTGGCCTTAATTGGTTGTGCATGGCACTGTTCTTCTTGAAGGCGTTCCTTTTGAAGAATTGGACATCATGTGTTGTGTTGGTGGTGGTTGTGCGGCTGCTGCAAGGACTGTAACTCTGTAGCGGGACTTTTCTTTTTATTTCTTCTTCTTATTGTTTTTCGTCTGTGTGCATCCGTAATAGCTTTGGTTATTGCGTTGTTGCAGAGGCTGGGTGTAATTTGTATCTCTGCGATATTAATATACACTCTTTATCTAAAAAAATATAAAGACAAAGAGCTTGGATGCACCTTTTGTAGCTGGGAGGAAGCAGGCGGGTGTTGAAGGAAGAAATCTCCCCATATAGAAGCGTCGAAGCCGCATGGATTGCTGTTCAACCGGTCGTCAGCTGCGGCCTCTGCCAAGACCAGGCGGCTGTGGCGCCGCCGGCCACCGTTCTGCCCAAGGGCCGGGGCCTGTCGCACCGCGACACGACGGCCGCTTGCTCCACGGTGTGTGAAGAAGAAACTGCTTATCATTACTGCGCTCTGCATCTCCAGACCTGCCTGCTTGTCCTTGCTAGTAGCTAGGTTTTGTGTTGTCTCTGCAATGGCGTGTGTTACGTTACTTATATATACTCTCTCGATTCATAAAAAGTTTCGCTCACTTTGTACAAAAGCTAATACAAACTTTGCACTAAATCGGCGACACTTACAATTGAGTATATAAGAAGACAAATAAATTTATGTGTGTGAAACTGCCCAGGACAAGGACATGGGAGTCACTAAGCACCGGGCGCGCGTTATCTCGGACCTCGCTGCACCAAGTGAGTCTCGATCTGTGACGACGACCCTTATCCCTGTTGGTCACTTGAGGCCTAACAAGTGTTCAAAATTTTCTTTTCTTTCTCTCTTGATGTTTGTTCTTCACGATAACACTCCTTGATGTCCTGATCAAGAATATATGTATATTGTGCCGAATTTTAAATTATTTGGTGAACAAAACGTTTTCCAGGTGCCTACACACTGGCGATAGCTGTGCTTTTAAGGTTGTAGAGTGTAATTTTCTGAAAGTCATGGCTGGAGAGAATACGTACATGTCCCGTGGAGCGAAGAGTCTGCCAACCCTACTCATAGCATATGTTAGGTCACTGTCTCTAGCTGGCATGTATGAACACAAGAGGTGGTCAAGAATCTGTTTTTTCTTTCAGTTGTGTGGCGAGCAATACAAGTTACATGATGGAGTGAGCAGGACGGAATGCGCAAATTTAACATGTGACAATTGATTACTTTTTTTTCTAAGAAAAAGAGAGTAAATTCATAAGGCCCGTGGGAATCGACACCTGAACTCTCAATCCCCGAAATCAGCATCATGTACTTACCGACACTGGTGAACATCACTAGTAGAAACAGGGCTTCGGTGCGGCCTTTTTGTACCGGTTGGACAGGAACCGGTACTAATGCCCCATTAGTACCGGTTCCAGAGGCGAGGCGGCCGGCCGGAAGCCATCCCGGTTGGTGCGGGGCCTTTTGTCCCGGTTGGCCAACCGGGACGAAAGGGTTGCGGCAGGCGGCTGCAGTGGGGGGCCCCACGGCGAGACCCTTTAGTCCCGGTTGGTAACACGAACCGGTACTAAAGGTCCATCTTTAGTACCGGTTCATGATACCAACCCGGACTAAAGGTTCCGCATGTTTCATTTAATATGAAATAATTCATATCTTTAAATCCGTAAATCAAAATTTAACAAATAAAATGTCTAAATCAATTAGAAAAATGAGAGGAATCCAAATATGACAACTATATCATCTTTTGGATCACAAAAATGCATTTAATTTGGCGACATTACTTTCGAAAAATGACATAAACTCATTTAAGGGTTATTTACTTCCTCCTCCTCATCGTCGTTGTCAGAGTCGGGGTCGGAGTCGGAGCCGTGGCCGTCGTCGTCGCCCTCGCCATCGTCGTCGCTGTCGAGGTTTTCCTACCAGTGCCCGTTGCCCTCGTCCCACCACGGGATGGGGTTGCCCTCGCCGTATGAAACGCTCGGAATGACGTCGTTTTGCCACCATTCGTCCGCCATGGCCGAGAGAATGGGGTTTTTTTGTAAAGAGAAAGAGGTCGGAGAGAATGAGTATTTTTGGGCGAAGAGAGAAGAACTGCTTTGAAACCGCATACGCATTGGGGGTTTTATGTGTGAGCTAGCCATGACCTAAACCGTTGCACAGTTTGTCGAACTGAGCGCATATTAGGCACACGGGTGCACCTCGAGATGGAGAGCAATGTTGCCGAATAAGTTTTCCCTTTTATTGCACGAAAAGATGATTGTTTATTTTCAGAGCGACGAAACTGGCCTTTTTTCGATGCCGTCGTCAGTGTCGCCTTGCAGTAGTACTGTCAGAGGGCGTGTGTCCATCTTGTAGACGAGGTTGTAGCGGCTGCGGCGGTGTGTTGACGAGTTTTGTCGATGAAGACCACGTTGATGTAGAACTTGGCGATGATTTGTCGGTGATGTAGCAGCAGGCGTGTAGTCGTCCGTCGCTTTGAAGCGTCCCTCGCCGCGACGGTGGTGTAGATGCCTTGCTGTCGAGAAGTCGATGACGAACATGCATCTCTCTCCACACCGGCCTGGCGTGTGGATGGTGCATGTCGAAGTCGCTTCTCGTGGAGATCTTTGAATTTGACGTAGTCGTACAGCTTGAGGCTTGTTGTTCGGCTTGGTGTAGTTCCGGGCTTGTTCAGTGCGGTCGTCTTGATCGAGGCGGTTCCGCCGAGACATGGACATGATGATAGTTGGTGTAGATTTCCGAGGAGGCGCGCGTTGATGATGGTTGGTGTAGATTTCCGAGGAGGCGCGCGTTTAACAGACTGGCTGCAACATGCTTTGTATACGAAACAATTAGTGCATGTCTAGAACGTAACCTGGATGGTCACGTGTTGGACCCTCTCTTTTTGTTTCCTTCTTTTGCATGGTGACTTGGTTCGCCATCGTCGTCGCTATCGAGGTTTTCCTACCAGTGCCCGTTGCCCTCGTCCCACCACGGGATGGGGTTGCCCTCGCCGTATGAAACGCTCGGAATGGGGTTTTTTTGTAAAGAGAAAGAGGTCGGAGAGAATGAGTTTTTTTGGGCGAAGAGAGAAGAACTGCTTTGAAACCGCATACGCATTGGGGGTTTTATGTGTGAGCTAGCCATGACCTAAACAGTTGCACATTTTGTCGAACTGAGCGCATATTAGGCACACGGGTGCACCTCGAGATGGAGAGCAATGTTGCCGAATAAGTTTTCCCTTTTATTGCACAAAAAGATGATTTTTTATTTTCAGAGCGACGAAACTGGGCCTTTTTTAAGCAGCTAAACAAAAGCTTCTATATGTGGAGCAGCCTATTTTTCTAAAATACTAGGCCATAATGTGTGCACAAAAAAATCATATGTGTCAATGTGAAAATCCTTTATGCATGAATTCGGAAAAAGACAATATGCTACCGATTCGGCCGGAAGCGGGGGGAATTGAACTACATGTGCCGCATAGTTTCCTCCTGATTTACAAGATCATGTTTCATCACAGATAACATGACGGTTTAGAAAGATTCCTTCCGGTTGACCCGCCGTGCAAGCTTCACGCTCTATCGTTCCATCAGAGACCAAACTTTGGCTACAATTTGTTTAAAAAAATTAAAAAATAGAAAACCTCGCACAACATCATTTTATGCGACCTAGTTGCAAGGAATGTCGACAGACATGGACTATGGTAGTTTTTTCGAAAAACACTTCTCAGAACTAACCTACCATGCATGTCTAGCTTTTGTTCCACTCCTGCGTAGTATTCGTAATGGCCGTGCCTGCTAGCTGTTCGCCTAATCGCCTTCTGGTTGTAGCTTCTTCGGTAGTTCTATCTCGTGTGTTGGTGTATTGTCTGATCTTGTAAGTTGGGTTCAGCATTTTTTATCTTTTTCGCCGTTGAAGGCGTTGTCGGGCCTTTGGCCTTTATCAAAAAGTAGAGAACCCGGCACCACAATAAACTGGATATAGACCTTTGTGGATGTCTAGCGTTGGAATTCAAGTGAACTGCATAATTGGGACGGCCAATCCTTCTTCAATGCAAAATGATAAGCTGTAGTCCTCCGTGATAATGCTATTTCAGCTAACGCTACAACTTATCCAAGACGCACTGCATCCACACACGGTGACAGCCAATTAGAATATCAGATGACAACATGACCGCCAGTAACCTCCCCGTTGAGTTGGCAGCACCGTCTCCTCCCATTTCCAAAGGCAGCACCATCTTCTCCACGGTCTCTAGCTGTAGGTGGCCATCATGGTGATTCTGCAATTATTCCATGAGCTTGACCTATCGTTCTACTTGCAAGGTGTAGTGTCACAGCAGTGTGGAAATTGTAGAAACCTTAATCTTTTGTTGTTGTATTGCCATGACCCTCATGGGGTATATATAGTGGTACAAGGAGAGAGGTAAACTTGGCGTACAAGAAAGTCTAATACTAGTCTATCTCTAACTCCTATGAATATACGTATTCTAACACTCCCCCTCAGTCGTAGCGGGTGTGAAGCGGACGATTGCGACTGGATTTGAAGTCTTGCGCTTCCGTCGTCTTCTCTCCTCCGTCATCATCAACTGCGTCTCTGATGGTTTCTCCTCTCTTCTCTCCCGCAGTCAGAGCGAGAGTGGCGTGGACTCAAGTGACGACTCGGACGCTGTTGACTGGAGTTGTTGCCGATGTGTTGCTGTAGACGTTGCCCTTGATGTCGAAGTCGAGGTAGCCGAGCTTGATGTAGCCAAGGTCGAGGTAGTCATGGTCGATGTAGTACTCGTCGTGGGCGTTGTAGCCGCAATGCCGGAGGCGCAAAAAATTGCGCGGTGTATATGACGAGGCTGCAGTTGTGGTTTTTTCATGACGTTTTGCACCTTGAGACATGATTGTTATAAACACGAAACAAAATAAATAGTTATAAAAATATACCACATCCGAATCATAAACCGGACGAGGGCCGACGGGGACGGATATCAAAACCATGACACTATACATATAAAAAAACATAAGAAAATTATACAAGAAATAATTATGCATTTAAATCATATAACTAACATTTTTTTAAATAAAAGATAGAAAAAGAGGCTCACCGAGGTGGTGTCGGTGACGGAGCGGCGCGGGCGATCGACGGCGGTGAGGAAGGGGACGGGACGACACTATATAAAACCACAAATTATATTTTAATTTGATCTCAAAATGCATATAAAATAAATGAAATCCCTAACTTAGGCATTTCATCAAACACCTTGTAAGCACCACCAAAATCAAACTTGCTAAAATTGCACGAAAATGAGCTAAACTTGAAATGCCGAAAGAGAAGATGAAGTTGCTAACCCTTATATATGTAGGTGCCACCAATCTTGGAAGTTCTTGGAGAAAAAATGGGTGAATTTGAGCTTGGGAGAGTAAAGAGAGAGGAAAAATGGAGTTGAATTTGAGCTCAAAATGGAGCTAGCTCGGGGTGGAAGAAGGGTTATAGTGCCCGAGACTTTTAGTACCAGTTGTTCGTACCAACCGGTACTAAATGCCACCCTTTAGTACCGGTTGGTAGTACCAGTTGTTATTACCAACCGGTACTAAAGGGTAGCCTTTAGTACCGGTTTCTAATACCGACCGGTACTAAAGGTCCTCGCCGTGGTGCCCCTGCTGGCACACGAACGCAACCGGTGCTAATGCCGCCTTTAGTACCGGTTTTTAAACAACCGGTACTAAAGGGGACGCACCGTTGCCCCCTTTTTTACTAGTGTCTACACAAGTAGTAAAATTATATATCATCGTGCTTAGTTCAAATACATTGGGTACATATTCAAAGTTCCACTTGCAAATATTACATATAGCACATTTATTACACTGGTACCTTATTGGATGATAACCCTAATAGCACATTTGTTTGTTGCTATATACTACACAATATCAAACGTCTCCACGAATAACGATCGGATGATATTCTTGAGGTTGCGACAATTAGTGAAGTTGTCCTCTTTGTTATACATGAACTCCATTGTTCTCGTGAGGTTGAATATGACCTTAAGCAACTTCCTCGGCTGGTTGTTATCAGGCTTCAACCACTGTGCATTGAAATCTTTCCACGATTCCTCTTTAAGCTCCCATATCTTCTCGCGTGCCGTTTGGATGGACACATTGTGCTGTTTCATGTAGCTGTCGATTGTCGAAGCAACATGGGTGTCATCTGCTCTCGCTGCAGACACACAATAAATTATACGGATTAGATAAAATATCCATTCATCTATGTGCGTGTTTGGATATAATTAATTTAGGATCGTTACCTCGTAAGTCATAATGTCGTCCAATAGTCTGAGAATTATGCAAAGCTTCTGTACAATTTTAGGCATAGTGGAGACCCAATCGAAAGAATCCTTTGTTGCTACTTCATCCATTCCGACTAGTGCAGTGCAAGCCAGCAGGTGACATGCGCCAGTCCTAGCTGATATCTGTTGGTGTTCTTCAACAGATTTTGGGACATAACTTTCTTCACACATTTTAATCTCCTTATTGTAATTCTTAACAACATCTACTGTCTGAAAATTGGAAGACAACAGAAATATAGAGAGACAAAGTATCAGGCTTAGAAATGACTACAGAAAGGCTCAAATGTAAGTATACTGCTTACAGATCCCTAGACACGACATATCTTATTAAACATAATTTGTATGATTCTGCAATAAAGTTTTGAAGGATGATACTGACAAATGCAGATGGTAAAGATTACTCACAAAATTTCTGAGGTATGTCATGCGGTATTTCTCCTTCAGTAGTAGCTCATTTTCAATAGTCTGATAGCTCTCCATAATTTTCCGAACAGCATATTGCATGCATTCTGGGATATCATATGCCGCCTTTGGATCCCAACTGCACATGAACAATTATCATCATTACTCTTGAAATTTAGATCCCTGACCATAAATAATACTAGGAAGGATGATATTCGTCTACTTGTGAAAGAAAATTTTAATTTTGCTACGTAGTTTGAAGTGTATTTTATGACGATACGTAAAATGTTCCAAGGTTAAAACATGAAAGTTATTCGGAAGGATGATATTCGTCTACTTGTGAAAGAAAAATTTAAACGGATGACTGAGTGCGACGAATTTGACAAAATTCGTCAAATATTTTTGCGAGTTTGGATCCAAAATTATGGTGTTAGAGTCGACCAAACTCGAAACCGATCACGGAAATGGAATCTACTCGTCGGCGCGCATATATTTCATGTGCATATTATCGCGAAAAGGAAAAAAAATACAGTGCGTGTATTGTAGCCAAATTTCAAAACACGCATGGGTCTTTGCGTAAAAATGCCACGCGTACCGTCGGATGACGAAGCGACGGCGCTTCTACAGTGCTCGGGCGACGTGGCCACCTCGAGTTTGAAAATTTTGAAATTCGTCAGAATTTATCTTTTTGCGCAGCCAAAAATATAACGAATTTGAAGATTGGAGATAAATATGTTTATGTCCGTCAAAATAAAAAGGTTAAAACATGAAAGTTGTTCGAAAGGTTGATATTCATCTACTCGTGAAAGGAAAATTTAAACGGATGACTGACTGCGATGAATTTGACGAAATTTGTCAGATGTTTTTGCGAGTTTGGATCCAAAATTAAGGTGTTAGATTCGACCAAACTCGAAACCGATCACGTGAATGGAACCTGCTCGTCGGTGCGCATATATTTCATGTACACATTATCGGGGGAAAATAATATATATATATATATATATATATGCTACAGTATACGGTGCACTGTAGCTACTAAAGTACACAGTGCACTGTACAAGTGTGACGTGGCCACCTCCATCGCTGAAGAGCATAGCTTTTATACATAGTAGTATTCCGCACAAGCACACAGTTAACTTTTGGAATAACACATTACTCTTGGTGGAATGTAACCACTTGGCCGTTGGCAAAGCTGGCGATTATGCCTCCTCTAGTTTAGCCGGTTCTCGGTGCGATGTACAGCATAGCTTCAGGATGTTTATCATTTACGCAGATGGCAGTTGCGACGTCATGGCCACGTGTTTCCGCGGATTCGATATTAACAAACAGTGGCTTCATTGTGCAATGTACCAGTGTCTTAAACATGGTTTCAGCGTTTTCTTCTAAGACATGACAGTCTAGGGTTTTCTTAGCACCAACAACCGGCTAGTGTGACCAATATAGGAACCAGATAGTGGCTATAAATCGTTGATAGATGCATCGGCTGAGGACATCATTTTGGAGTAACTTACTGGCTTACTCGTTGTCGGCATCAATCTCCATTTCAAAAAGATAATCTACACATAGCCGCTCTAATGCACAAACGAGATCCAGCCTCTCAAGAAGGCTACAAGTAGCTGAAATTGCTATCAGTTTAGCCACCTCTTTCTTCAGTTCCTCTACTCGTTCTACCATCCAAGTCTGAAAAGCATTAAGTAAGTTGAGCATACAAGCAACTAGTGATTAACTCGCTATGTGCAGATTATCACACGCCTTTTTTAGAAAGACAATGCAAACGTGGACGCATACGCTCCTAAGCAGTAAGCACGCACATACACACCCATATAAGTGCACATACGCATACGGCACACCCTACCCTTGTAAGCACCTTCAAGAGCTGCAAGATCTTAACACCATGCCATCGCTAAGTGAAAACTGCATGTCTCTGGTTGTAAAACAATCTCATGCATGTCCTCATCGAACTCTATTCAAAAGTTTATTCATGCTGAATGGAGTAGAGCAGGGAACTCAGATTTTCTATTTGATCTTTATTTCAACGGGAAAACTGGCATTTCTACAATATTCTTGTGCATAAAAAAACGAGACATTTGTCTAGTGGCATAATATCATCTCTCAGGTAACTTTGTCGTTGTTTAAAAATTTTGTGTGCCGGATATTTTACCATGATTTCTTCATGCTTTTTATGATTCTTGCATATTTAACATTCATACATAATTTCTGATATATCTAATCATTTAGTGGAAAGCCGAAAGGCTACTACTTAAGGAATAGATGACCGCATCGCTCCCTCCCAAAGGACGACACGGTGATCCATCCAAAATGTATCTAGTCCTTTTGAAGTTTATTAAAATGATCCACCATCCAAGAGTATTATTTACCAATCTTTATTGATTAGTTCATTAAATCTTAGTCATTTGGGATTTACCTTCAGAAGGCAGATAACCCTTTCATAATTTTTTAATTTCAGGAACCTTCTGCACATAAAACAAATCAGTGAAAATATGGAAGGTGTTTCACTTTGGGACGGACGATACCAGAATTGGATGCACTCGAGAGTTGCTACGATGGATAAACAAGGTGTGCCAGTGTGCCATATGCCTCGTGCCCTCCGGTGAAGCCTACACTCCCCTCATTTGGCCATTGCCACTCTTCTTTCACCTAGGCCTCGATGTTGACCTAAAACTGGCTATACATACCGTTGCATATTTTGTTTGCGAATGATGAAAGGTGTCTTGGATGGGTCGATGTCGGCGATGATGCATCCAAGGGGTGTCGCTTACCTTCTTGGAGGCCTTTCCAAAGATGTAGTTCACAGTGACCCTAGGTAGAGGTCATGTTTTGGAGGTGGTTGTTTGCTAGGATCGAAAGACAGACGACGTTTGCTGGCGGGACATCAGCTACGTATATTTGTTTTATTTTACGAGGGAAAGAGGGACTTCTGCAATGAAATGGGTGCCTCCACGGGCGAAAGGATTAAGAGGTCTCTTCAGTTAGTGTGATATGAAAAGGAAAAATGACAAGTGCGAAAGAAGCATGCATATACATTGTATTAGACTATGTAAAGGAAAAAAGATCACACATCGACCTAACCTCTCGACCTCCTCGCGCCGCCACCCCAGGGCACCGCCAGGAGGAACCCATCCTAGCCCCGCCCACACCCACCTCTCGACGGCTAAGCTTGCCGTCGTTGCCACCGGCCTTGGCCGCGGTTGCGGCGCCGCCCAGCGCCAAGGGCGATTAGGGCAGGAGGACGTGGTGGCGGCTCCCGGATGCGACTGGGGCATCTCGGGCCAGGCGCTGCGCACAGCGGCCCGGGCGGCCTCCTGGTCGTGTGGCGACCTTCGGCGGCTCCAGATGGGCAGCGGCGGTGGCCGTGGAACTGGCATCTCGGCTAGTTCCGTCAGCGGCAGGCAGCGGTTCCCGATGGGTGGCGGGTGGTCGTGGTTCTAGCCGGGGCGGCGACTTGGTGGCGGAAGCGAGACTCTCCATGAGGTCTCACCCGACGGCGCGACGGCAGACCTAGGCTCTGGACCTCGGTCCGATCTGGTTAATCCGGCTGCCTGGGTTGGATTTCGGGGTGGCTCTGCGGCCGCCTCCTTCGCGGCTCCGACCGGCGGCGTGGGGGCCTGCCAGGTGTGCTTGAATAACGGCGGCAGTCCTAGGGTTCTTCTCGCATCAAGGTTTCAATCAGCCGGATGACTATCCCCATCGATTTGGCTGGACGGTCATGTTTCGGAAGGCTCCGCCGGCGAACTCCACTGGGCGACTCATGCCTGGAGATTGTTGGATCGGATGGTATTCGATCATGCGCACCCGTGTTTTTTCTCTGACCGTTTGGTTTCAGAGGGTGCGCTTCGAAGCTCTGCTGGCTGTTAATATCATGGAGCACGCTTTCTCGTTCCATGGTGCTAGCGGAGAATGACATGGAAGGCGAGATCTGAGGACTGACAATGGTGGTTTGATTCCTTGTGCTGATGAGGAATTGGCTTGGTGTCTCATGACTTGGAGCAGCGGCATGTAAGTGGGGGGCGACAACATACGTGAAGTCCAGAGTCCTACTTTCCAGGATGAAAATCCAAGGTCTGGCCTTAATTGGTTGTACCTGACAGTGGTCTTGCTGAAGACATTGTTTTGAGAGCGAGGACTATCTTCAGGGTGAAAACCCAAGGTCTGGTCTTAATTGGTTGTGCCTGGCACTGTTCTTCTTGAAGGCGTTGCTTTTGAAGAATTGGACATCAGGTGTTGTGTTGGTGGTGGTTGTGCGGCTTCTGCAAGGACTGTAACTCTGTAGCGGGACTTTTCTTTTTATTTCTTCTTCTTATTGTCTTTCGGCAGTGTGCATCCGTAATAGCTTTGGTTATTGCGTTGTTGCAGAGGCTGGGTGTAATTTGTATCTCCGCGATATTAATATACACTCTTTATCTAAAAAAAATGTAAAGACAAAGAGCTTGGATGCACCTTTTGTTGCCGGGAGGAAGCAGGCGGGTGGTGAAGGAAGAAATCTCCCCATATAGAAGCGTCGAAGCCGCATGGATTGCTGTTCAACCGATCGTCAGCCGCGGCCTCTGCCAAGACCAGGCGGCTGTGGCGCCGCCGGCGACCGTTCTGCCCAAGGGCCGGGGCCTGTTGCACCACGACATGACGGCCGCTTGCTCCACAATGGGAGAAGGAGAAACTGCTTATCATTACTGCGCTCTGCATCTCCAGACCTGCCTGCGTGTGCTTGCTAGTAGCTAGGTTTTGTGTTGTCTCTGCAATGGCGTGCGTTACGTTACTTATATATACTCTCTCGATTCATAAAAAGTTTCGCTCACTTTGTACAAAAGCTAATACAAACTTTGCACTAAATCGGCGACACTTACAATTGAGTATATAAGAAGACAAATAAATTTTTGTGTGTGTGAAACTGCCCAGGACAAGGACATGGGAGTCACTAAGCACCGGGCGCGCGTTATCTCGGACCTCGCTGCACCAAGTGAGTCTCGATCTGTGACGACGACCCTTATCCCTGTTGGTCACTTGAGGCCTAACAAGAGTTCAAAATTTTCTTTTCTTTCTCTCTTGACGTTTGTTCTTCACGATAACACTCCTTGATGTCCTGATCAAGAATATATGTATATTGTGCCGAATTTGAAATCATTTGGTGAACAAAACGTTTTCCAGGTGCCTACACACTGGCGATAGCTGTGCTTTTAAGGTTGCAGAGTGTAATTTTCTGAAAGTCATGGCTGGGAGACAAACGTACATGTCCCGTGGAGCGAAGAGTCTGCCAACCCTACTCCTAGCATATGTTAGGTCACTATCTCTAGCTGGCCTGTATGAACGCAAGAGGTGGTTAAGAATCTGTTTTTTCTTTCTGTTGTGTGGGGAGCAATACAAGTTACATGATGGAGTGAGCAGGACGGAACAAGCAAATTTAACATGTGATAATTGATTACTTTTTTTTCTAAGAAAAAGAGAGTAAATTCATAAGGCCTGTGGGAATCGATACCTGAACTCTCAATCCCCGAAATCAGCATCATGTACTTACCGACACCGGTGAACATCACTAGTAGAAACAGGGGCTTCGGTGCGGCCTTTTTGTACCGGTTGGACAGGAACCGGTACTAATGCCCCATTAGTACCGGTTCCAGAGGCGAGGCGGCCGGCCGGAAGCCGTCTCGGTTGGTGCGGGGTCTTTTGTCCCGGTTGGCCAACCGGGACGAAAGGGTTGCGGCAGGCGGCTGCAGTGGGGGGCCCCACGGCGAGACCCTTTAGTCCCGGTTGGTAACACAAACCGGTACTAAAGGTCCATCTTTAGTACCGGTTCGTGATACCAATCCGGACTAAAGGTTCCGCATGTTTCATTTAATATGAAATAATTCATATCTTTAAATCCGTAAATCAAAATTTAACAAATAAAATGTCTAAATCAATTAGAAAAATTAGAGGAATCCAAATATGACAACTATATCATCTTTTGGATCACAAAAACGCATTTAATTTGGCGACATTAGTTTTGAAAAACGACATAAACTCATTTAAGGGTTATTTACTTCCTCCTCCTCATCGTCGTTGTCAGAGTCGGGGTCAGAGTCGGAGCCATGGCCGTCGTCGTCGCCCTCGCCGTCGTCGTCGCTATCGAGGTTTTCCTACCGGTGCCCGTTGCCCTCGTCCCACCACGGGATGGGGTTGCCCTCGTCGTATGAAACGCTCGGAATGACGTCGTTTTGCGTCCGCCATGGCCGAGAGAATGGGGTTTTTGGTAAAGAGAAAGAGGTCGGAGAGAATGAGTTTTTTTTGGCGAAGAGAGAAGAACTGCTTTGAAACCGCATACGCATTGGGGGTTTTATGTGTGAGGAGGATAGTGATGAATTCATTGTGATGGCACGTAAATCGATAACTGCCTGCGGAACCGAACAGACGGATGGAACGCTTCATTTATGCCAAAACCAGTCTAAAATTTTTATGCTTATTTTGAAATTGGTCAAACCTAAGTTTGACCATCATTTAAACAAGTTTAAAACATGAAAACGAAAAACTAAGCCTGAATCCTTCTTAGTCCCTCCAAAATGAAGATTTGGTGAGTGTTTTGAAATTTTCATGTTGCAAATCCAAAACCACTTCTCTTCAAACTTAGACTTCCTAGTTTGAGTTTTGAGATATCACACCAGATACATGTATTTTTCGTTCGAATGTATCTATACCTTGTTTATCAACTTGAGTCATTAGTATACGACATATTAAGACTATGTGCGCAGGTTTTCCAACTTTTTTATTGATTTTGAATTTTCTATGCTTATTTTGAAATTGGTCAAACCTAACTTTGACCAACATTTAAACAAGTTTAAAACATGAAAACGAAAAACTAAGCCTAGATCCTTCTTAGTCACTCCAAAATGAAGCTTTGATGAGTTTTTTAAAAAATTCATGTTGTAAATCCAAAACCACTTCTCTTCAAGCCTAGACTTTCTAGTTTGAGTTTTGAGATATCACACCAGATACATGCATTTTCATTTGAATGTATCTAGATCTTGTTTATCAACTTCAGTCGTTAGTATACGACATATTAAGACTATGTGCGCGGGTTTTTCAATTTTTTGATTGTTTTTTTAATTTTTTATGCTTATTTTGAAATTGGTCAAACCTAAGTTTGACCAGCATTTAAACAAGTTTAAAACGTGAAAACGAAAAACTAAGCCTGGATCCTTCTTAGTTACTCCAAAATGAATCTTTGGTGCGTGTTTTGAAATTTTCATGTTGCAAATCCAAAACCACTTCTCTTCAAACTTAGACTTCCTAGTTTGAGTTTTGAGATATCACACCAGATACATGTATTTTTCGTTCGAATGTATCTATACCTTGTTTATCAATTTGAGTCGTTAGTATACGACATATTAAGACTATGTCCGCAGGTTTTTCAACTTTTTGATTGTTTTTTAATTTTTTATGCTTATTTTGAAATTGGTCAAACCTTAGTTTGACCAACATTTAAACAAGTTTAAACATGAAAATGAAAAACTAAGCCTAGATCCTTCTTTGTCATTCCAAAATGAAGCTTTGATGAGTTTTTAAAAAAATCATGTTGTAAATCCAAAACCACTTCTCTTCAACATTAGACTTCGTAGTTTGAGTTTTGAGATATCACACCAGATACATGCATTTTTCGTTCGAACGTATCTTGACCTTGCTTATCAACATGAGTCGTTAGTATACGACATATTAAGACTTTGAGCGCAGGTTTTTCAATTTTTTGATTGTTTTTGAATTTTTTATGCTTATTTTGAAATTGGTCAAACCTAAGTTTTGATCAACATTTAAACAAGTTTAAAACATGAAAATGAAAAACTAAGCCTGGACCCTTCTTAGTCACTCCAAAATGAAGGTTTTGTGAGTTTTTTGTAAATTTCATGTTGCAAATCCAAAACCACTTCTCTTCAACGTTAGACTTCCTAGTTTGAGTTTTGAGATATCACACCAGATACATACATTTTTTTCATTTGAATGTATCTATTCCTTGTTTATCAACTTGAGTCGTTAGTATACGATATATTAAGACTATGTGCGCCGGTTTTTCAATTTTTTGATTGTTTTTTAATTTTTTATGCTTATTTTGAAATTGGTCAAATCTAAGTTTGACCAACATTTAAACAAGTTTAAAACATGAAAACAAAAAACTAAGGCTGGATCCTTCTTAGTCAGTCCAAAATGAAGCTTTGGTGAGTGTTTTGAAATTTTCATGTTACAAGTCCAAAACCACTTCTCCTCAAACTTAGACTTCCTAGTTTGAGTTTTGAGATATCACACCAGATACATGTATTTTTCGTTCGAATGTATCTATACCTTGTTTATCAACTTGAGTCGTTAGTATACGACATATTAAGACTATGTGTGCAGGTTTTTCAACTTTTTGATTGTTTTTGAATTTTTTATGCTTATTTTGAAATTGGTCAAACCCAAGTTTGACCAACATTTAAACAAGTTTAAAACATGAAAACGAAAAACTAAGTCTAGATCCTTCTTAGTCACTCCAAAAGGAAGCTTTCATGAGTTTTTTAAAAAATTCATGTTGTAAATCCAAAACCACTTCTCTTCAACCTTAGACTTCCTAGTTTGAGTTTTGAGATATCACACCAGATACATGCATTTTTCGTTCGAATGTATCTAGACCTTGTTTATCAACTTGAGTCGTTAGTATACGACATATTAAGACTATGTGCGTAGGTTTTTGAATTTTTTGATTGTTTTTGAATTTTTTATGCTTATTTTGAAATTAGTCAAACATAAGTTTGACCAACATTTAAACAAGTTTAAAACATGAAAATGAAAAACTAAGCCTGGATTCTTCTAAGTCACTCCAAAATGAAGCTTTGGTGAGTTTTTTGAAAATTTCATGTTGCAAATCCAAAACTACTTCTCTTCAACATTAGACTTTCTAGTTTGAGTTTTGAGATATCACACCAGATACATGCATTTTTTGTTTGAATGTATCTATACCTTGTTTATCAACTTGAGTCGTTACTATACGACATATAAGACTGTGTGCACAGGTTTTTCAATTTTTTGATTGTTTTTGAATTTTTTATGCTTATTTTGATATTGGCAAGTTTAAAACATGAAAACGAAAAACTAATCAATTTAAATTCCTAGATATGATTGATATGATGTCATATTTGAATTCCTCTCATTTTTTTAATCAATTTAGACATTTTAGTTGTCAAATTTTGATTTACGGATTTAAAGATATGAATTATTCCATATTAAATATTATTACATAATCGCTGTTATTTATTCAAATATATTATTACATAATCATTGTTATTTATTCAGAAAAATATATTACATAATCATTGTATTTATTCAAATTAATTTTGAAAATTTAAACAATAAAAAAGTGTAACATCATGACTTAGAGGTTAATATGATTGATAGGATACTATTATCAGTAAGTTCTAACTTCTCATTTGGAATCTAATTTGGAAGGAACTCAAAAGTTAAGCGTGCTCGGGCTGGACCAATTTGAGGATGGGTGACCGAATGGGAAGTTTGACCAGAGTAAATACTTTGACCTGAGATTAAGTGTATAACTAGTTTAAGTGTGTGGCTAAGTGAGAAATTTCCTAATAGAATTAGGAATAGAAATAAGAATAGAATTAAAAATAATTAAGAATAGTATTGAGAATAGAATTGAAAATAAAATTAAAAAATTCTCGGTACCTTTAGTCCGGGTTGGTAACACCTTAGTACCGGTTGGTGTTATCAACCGGGACTAAAGGTCCTCCACCCACCCGCGCACAGCTTCGCCCACGTGGAGGCCTTTAACACCGGTTCGTGTCCAACCGGGACTAAAGGGGGGCCTTTAGTCCCGATTTAACTGTCCCGGTTGAACTATCCGAGGGACAAAAGGCCCCGCACCAACCGGGATGGCTTCCGGCCGGCCGACCGCCTCGCCTCTGGAACCGGTACTAATGCCCCCTTTAGTACCGGTTCCTGTCCAACCGGTACAAAAAGGCCGCACCGAAGCCCCTGTTTCTACTAGTGACGTTCACCAGTGTCGGTAAGTACATGATGCTGATTTCGGGGATTGAGAGTTCAGGTGTCGATTCCCACGGGCCTTATGAATTTACTCTCTTTTTCTTAGAAAAAAAAGTAATCAATTGTCACATGTTAAATTTGCGCATTCCGTTCTGCTCACTCCATCATGTAACTTGTAAAGCGAGCCCTGTAACCTAGATCGAGATCCGGCTCTGTTGTCGTAGCCGGGTTATCGAGATTGAGATCAATAATAGCATAGCAGGAAGTAGGTCTTTATCTCCAATGGAGAGGCCGGACCTGGGTAAATCCCTTGTCCACGTAGAGCTAAAAAAACTCTCAGACACTAGTTTCGCCTTGCCCTACAACTCTAGTTACCCTATGGTAACATCTGCCGTGACAACCCCATGACAAGTACCTGTGAACGCACATTTCGGCTGTGATAGCGATGCAAGGTTTGCTAGTAACGAGCAGATCGCACTGCAGCCTTGCATCGCACCTCTTCCAGAAGATTCAAGTCATTATCCCCGGTGGGATCGGCCTCAAGGGCTGGCAGGTTCTGTCCAGGAAATCCGGCGCGACCGCCACCGCATCCACCCATGAATCTGCCTCGATCGGCGAAACGACCTCCTCGAATACCTCGGCCTCCAGTAGGGCAGAAGCGACGAATGTGATTTGGATCTCCACATCCGAAGCACCTGCCATTCTGTCTGGCGATCTCGTTGTTCTGACGCTGATCTCGAACGAAGCCCTGTATATTGAAACAATCTCTGATGTCATGCTTGCCGGCGCCGTGGAGGAGGCACCATACATCCTGCACCGGGGTAGCCACCTCTTCCGCTTTCACCTTCTTGGGTTCAGGCTCTGCGGCCAGAATCTTCGGTGCGGGGGCGGATGCGGTAACCTCTCGCTTCTTGACCTTCTTTGGCTCGGCCTTGTTTGACGAGGATTCCCCGGGAATGCGACGTCCCTCCTCAGCGCGCACACACTTGTCTGTCAGTGCCCACAATTCTTGTGTGGTCTCTATGTTGTGCGTGCTCAACTTCTCTCGCATCTTTAGATCCCGGACACTCACATGAAACGATGATAGGATTGCCGCTTCCTTGAGGCAGGCGATATTGTTCATCATAGAACAGAAACACTGAATGTAGTCGCGTATGCTCTCATTCTCGCCCTGCTTTAAGCCATGCAAGTCATTGATCGTTCCCGGGCGCTCGTAGGCTCCCTGGAAAGCTCCCAGGAACTGATTGCACAAGTCAGACCAAGAATTGACCGACTCTGTTGGAAGGTTGCATAACCAGGACAGTGTTTCATCTTTGAGAGCCAGCGCAAACCAGTTCGCCATGATGGGTTCATCAGCTCCAGCAGCTCGCATCGCAGTACTGTAGATCTGGAGGGAATCTCTCGGGTTGGTCTTTCCTCCAAACTTGACTGGCATCTCAGGCCGAAACTTGTGGGGCCAGTTGACAACCCGCAACGCGGGCGTGAAGGCTGAGAAACCAGTGCCGATTCCCTCAGCCCCCACCCCGTGCCGGATCATGCCGAGTGGACGAAGAAACTATGCTGGGTCCCTCCCTGGTTCCCTAGATGGCGGGGCAGAAGACCCAACTGAGATGTGATCTCCCGGATCCGCCAAATGGTGATGATGAACATGGGGTGCTCCGCCGTGTCGAGGAGGACAGGGAGCATCCGCTCGAGCTCCTGGTACGGTCACCGATGGTGCCCCGCGAGGAGCTCCATGCATCGGCCATTCCCCAGGATCATGACCCGAGTATGGTGAAATCTGGGCGCGACGCGCGGTCAGGTCCACCCACGGAAGGCACAATGGAGGCTGCTCGGGGATGAGCGTTCTGCTGGGAAAAAGAAAGCAGCTCGGCGATGTGGTCCGCCCAGCTTTGGTTACGCTGAGGATGCTCACGAGCATCCAGGGCATGTGGGAGGAGTGCTCGGGCAGCAGCAATGGCTTCACAAGTGCGACGGATCCTGGATGGGACAGGGCCCGATGCCACGTTGGCAGCTCCGGCCATCCCTCCAGGCGGACCGTTTGGCGGATGTGGGAGGACGGTCTCAGCACGTCGCAGGGGAGCCTGAGGAATCCCTCCTGCACCATCTGCACCAGCAGCATCACCGGCACCTTCCTGTGGTACCGGATCGGGAGCGCGAGCCGCTCCTGGTGGAGGAGGCGGCGGCATGGCATCCCGCACAGCAGCTTCCACCTCAACCTCTGGGACGACTTTTGGATCGGCCGCCGGTGGAGGGAGAGGCGGACTGCGACGACTCATAGCAGAGCTCTCTGCCTCAGGCGTGGGAGAACGAGCACGCCGAGCTGCTCGGGTGCGCGCAGCTCGCGCGGCAGCGGTGGTCGAGGCACCTCTCTTCCTCCTTGGCGCCATCGCAGCTGGTCTTGAAGGTGTCGAAGAAGCTTGCTATATCACTTGCACCCCCTACCTGGCACGCCAGATGTCGGGCTCGAAGTCACGAACACCGGAGGTCGCGTTAGATGTCGTGCTCGAAGTCACGAACACCGGAGGTCGCGAGACCCCCTTTTAGAGATTCGGTGAGGGGCGTGAAGAAGATCTTGGCAAGCGAGTGAACGATGCAGAAAGTAAAACACGCAGGCAGTTTACCCAGGTTCAGGCCGCTCGGAAGCGTAACACCCTACTCCTGCATGTCTGAATATTTGGTGGTGGTATGCGTATCTGGGCTACAATGGATGTTCCCGGGGAGTAACTCTAGGGCTCCGAGACTAAGCCTGGATCTGATCTCTAGCCTAGCTTGGATGAACGAGAAAGCGATCCCTCTCTCGGAGGGCCTTGGTCCTCCTTTTATACATCAAGGGGATACCACATCGACCATCTAGGTATACTATCTGTCCTTTTCTCAGATGAGGACCGGCAGGAGCCACTTTTTCCCCTGCCACCCTTTAACCGCGCACATGCTATGTTCCCTTAGTCACGCGAAGCCCCCGTATCCGAGGTACCATAAGAGGCTCAATCTTCAAGTCCCGCGAACATGGGCACTGGCCTCTGGCTCGGGGTGCGCCTCAAAGGTCATGCTGCGAAGAATCACGTGAACCCCATGATCCTAGGGTGCGACAATATAAGACTCTCGAGGCCCCCTTCCCCCTTATACAAATACTTGTGCATTAGGGTTACAAGGGGCCAAATAAGTTTCCCGAGGGATAACAGAGGAAGTAATCTTGCCTTGTCGTTTACTCCAAGTTGATGAGGGCCCCTGTTTCATCCATACACCGAGTCCTCCTTTTGGGTTGTCCTAGGCCTATTGGGCCTTTTCTACACTCGTGAGTCTCTCTAGATCTCATGAACGCGACAGTAGCCCGCGGGTGCTTCTATATTGGACTCAAGCTTGAAAACGTGGAAGTGTAGCTTGTCGTCTTTGAGTGAAGGTGTTCCCTTTTCATTAGCAGGACCGTTGAATGTCTTGTTTTCATCGACATCATGTAGCCTGAACGGAGGGTTTTTAAGGACTCCATCCTTGTTGAGTGCTTGAATTCTTGAACAATTCTTGGTGTTGGAGGGTGTGCGTACTCAGTGCACCCAATTGGTGTAGCCCGCGAGTCCTCTGTGGTCATTCTGTAAGGAGATTTATGGAGAGTTTTTTATGGATCTCTGGCAAAGAAGATATTTGAAGTCGAGTCACGAAGAATCCTTAGGCATAATTTTTCTTATTCTAGGATGAACTGAGAGGCCAGCTAGACGGTTTTTATGTGACTAGCTTTTGACCTAATTGATTTATTACCTTAGATTTTTGGTTGTTTGGTCTAACCAGAGGCGGGGTAGAGGGTTATTTGGCTTGGTTTCAGCTGAACTACTCCGGTACATCAGTTCTCACATAACTTCATCAAAGGAAGGTTCTTTTGTTACAAGGTGGTTGAGGCATGTACAAATTTTCTTGAATCTCGATTCATCCAATCAAGCACTCCAAGAATAAGAATATCGAGCCTGTATAGAGGGTTGTGCTACTTCAATAGTAATTACTGGGAACCCCCAAGTGGAAGGGATGATGTAGCCCATCATCAAGTATTTCTCTCGATTGAGAACTCAAGTTTATCGAGCCAGTAGGAATCATTATACCCTCAACTAAGTAGCATCACACACAAAGCACAAAACTAAACTTGTTCCCAACAATCCAAAAAAGTTCTTAAACTTCATGTCTTGTCAGTTATAAGGATTAAACGATTGAACATATGGTGTGCTAGGACCAGATAAATAGAGATAAATAAGTAAAACATACCAGATTAGAGATGATATGAAAAAGTAAAAGAACAACGATATTAATAATAGAAGATGGACTGGGGCCATAGGTTCTGTAGAGGCATCTCTCCAAACAAGATAGCAAAGTTGTGGTGAACAAATTACAATTGGGCATCAATTAACTTGCAATATTTATGATTATGGTCATTAGCCTGATTCATATAGGCATTACGTCCAAGATATATATACCGTTAATCCAACAACGTCTATAATTAGTACTCCACCTCAAGATTGTTATCCAACATGCATCTCAAAGTATTAAATTCATACAGTCAGAGTATTGCAGTAAGCATGACGACATAATGTAGACAGTAAAATACCATCAAGTATGTAACAACCATAGTTTTATCCTTAGTAGCAACAAAATAATATGTGCCCCGTCCCTTACTGTCATCGGGATATACATCACTCTAATGTTGAACCCACTATCATACACCACTCCCTCTGAAGATCTGCCCATCAAACTTGGCCAAAGTAGAGAAATAAATCAGAGAGCATATACATGAACATAAACTATGCAGCAAAGTAACATCATAGATATCAAAAGAAATGATGAATAGATGATCATAAAGTGACAATTCATCATACCTCAGCAAACACAACATGAATTACATCAGCTGGTCTAAATCATGTAGGAGCTCATGAGATAATTGTATTGAAGATCAAAGGGAGAGAGGATTTCATGTAACTAGCTTCTGCTATGGACCCATAGTCAAAAGGGGAAACACTCACAAATCGTGATGGTGGTAGCAAGCTTCATGATGATGGCTCCGAGAGTCGAATCCCCCTCCGACAGGGTGCTGGAACAGGGCTCTAGATTTGATCTTCTCGGAGCAAGGACTTGCAACGGCGGACTCTAGAAAACTTTGTCTTTTTAGGGTTTCCAATTGAAGGAAAAATATAGGTGGTGAGAGATAGTGGAAAAAAGCCATGAGGCACGTATGTAGGGGACCCACGAGCCCCCGGGTTGTGGGTGGGCCCACGTGGTAGTTGGCTTGGCCCTCCCGAGTGGTTCCTGAATCCTCTGCCTTTTCTCCTAAGAAAGAGAATTTTCGTGATTTTTCCATCTTTGTAGGGCTTCAGAAGTATTTGTTTTGTAAAATCAAAAACAAGTAGAAAACATGAAATGGCCCTAGGCACCGAGTTAATTGGTTAGTCTAGAAAAATGATAGAAATTTATATAAAATGGTACCAAAAGTATGTAAGAATGACAATATATTAACATGGATCAACCAAAAAAAATAAAAATGTGTTTCAGATGTAGCAGGTTGCGAACTGGGTTTTGGCTTAGCCATTCTAGTAGACTCAGATTTCTGGTAGCGCCATCAATGACAGTTGCTCTAAAGTAGGTGTCGCGGGAAACTCATTGTATATAGGTAGAAGGATCATCGACGTTTGAGATAATAACGGGGTGGGTTGATGATATTATGTTGTGTCCAATCTTCGGGGGACAACTGGTGGAATACCATAAATCCTAGTTAAAACGTACTCATTCTGAACGCCTGAATGAACGGACCGGGTAATGTCCCATGTGTGGAACACCTTATGAGCCTAGCTTAGAACCAATCCTAGTCAGTGGGCTTCTGAACTAGACATAGTGCTAAATACAAACTAGAGGCATGTGGAACAGCTAGGCAAAGCAAATATTTTACCTAACATGATTCAAACCAAGATCCACTATCAAGGTGGCGACAGTAATATTACACCTTATATGATCATTTCAACATAGCAGAGAGGTTGACGTATTATATGAAGTCCTTAGATTCTCGTAGCTAGTTTATACCTCTTAACCACTAGAGTTTTCTCCTCATGAAAGCTTGTTTCATCTAGCGTAGAAGTAGATACGTTCATGGTACCGGATCAGTAATACCACAACAACAAGTTGACCAACACTTGAAAGCAGCAGGGAACCCACCCGAAGGGGTAGAATCTTGACGGCTACTAGAGTAGACGGACCCGTGGTTCCTAGAGGGGGACCTTATTGGGTATGGGGCACTGGGAGCTGCATGTATCTCGCATGTGGTCCCACAGCCGTTCTTAGGTGGTGCACCCCTCCTGGGGCGCATGTCTTTTGCCAGTTGGTGAGTCGAGGCTTCGGTCTTCGTGCGTCTTGATACAATTTTGTCCATGATGGGTCTCCTGGTCGTGCAGGTCAGTGGGTCCCTGATGTTCCACGGGAAGATATATTCGTGAGAGAAACCACGTATAAGTATCAACACGAGGCATTACTTGCCATATATGCAAATTTGCTTTAACTTTGGGTCAAGCCAAAATTCCGTGTCCCCACCCTTTTCCTACGCACCTTACGTTTCACCTTGACACTTTGAATCCATGTCATCTGATTCCCACCTACCATACCCTCTGTTACCCGGGCATGTTGTCAGGTTCAAATGAGGACCCCCGCGCGGCACTAGAATACGTGTTTTACACTAGGAAACGTATTTGGTATCTCTATTGCGAAAAAAACCGTTTCGGTTGACCGAAGGCGTACTTTTATTATGATTTAACTCTAGACCTATTAGCACCCGACAAATTATGTCCAGTAATACACCTTTTCTTTTTCCATCTCTAGTTTCATGTACTCAAATTCAAACTGAACTTCACAAATTCTTATCTTTCAAATCACAAAACAATATGAGCTAATTCTTTTTGCAGTAGTTAACAGATGTTAATATCACTCTAATTACACTGGACTCATAAAGTTTTGACAGAAAGAATTAATATTATTAATAGTTCTTAAGCATATATTGCATTAATACCTCAATATCTCCCTTAATGTTGATCAAAATCAAATCTTTTATCTAAATGCCACAAAATACAATATATATCCACTGACATTGGTTTCACTTTTTATGACCAACAAAGAATTATTGGAAATTAAATTGGTGCATATGTATAATTTTCACCTATATATTAATAACCACCTCGAAAAATCAAAATGAAATAATTCCATTTCATAGGGATCAGGAATTTAAATACTTATCTATTGCACTAATGTCATAGATCTTAGACAAACAGAGAATAAATGGCTAATTAATTTTGATATATATTTTGATCCTACACTAAAACTCTAATAACTCTCTCATAAGTAACCTAAATTAAATAATTATTTTCTAAAATCAAGATCTATGCAGAAGTACCACCCTCACGATTTTAGGAATTGTGGAAATTAATTGTGTTGATTGTATGTTCTTTGAATTGATTAGACGATACTGAACGCGAGAGAGTTTCGATTAAGAAAAATTATTGAGGATCAAACTGAAGACAAAGATGAGGTTCGGTACATTGCCAAGCTAGGAAATACCCCCCTCTCCTCGACCATATTTCTCATATATTTTAATATTCATGGTTTACCAAGTATTTATAAAGTGCATGTTTTGTTGAGTATATGCTAACTTGGGTGGATATTACTCTTGTGATGACCTATGCTAAATAAATGGCTCCATAAGTACGATATGCCCTACCTTTTTCACCATTAGATAGGTTTATACCCACTGGTCACTCCTTTACCATGAGGGTAATGCTTACCATAGGATGCCATTAAGAGCATCAAGCTTGACCTAGCATGGAGAATAAATAACTAGGTCATGGGAAAGGTTTTCCTACGCAAGAAAATGAGTTCAAAAATCATGGGAGTCAATTATTGTCCAAGTATGTTTCTATGAAACAGGATTTGAAAAGATGGAGATGAAGTGGAGAACGGTGATGTTGTCGAAACGGCATTGTGTGTAAGTATGTCTGCCAAACCAACCTAACATGTGCGACCACATTACCTCGATATGGGGCAACGCTTAATTGACAAGGGTGGATGCCTTCTTCCATCATTTGGGAGTTCAAGGATGTCATCTCAGAACAACCAGGACCTTCCTGCATTTTCGGGACTGTTCCATTTGCATATCGACATGCCATGGGGTATAACCTATGGGCTCTCACTGAAAGTCTGATGCCATACAACTCTGTTAATGGGGGTGGGAAGGCTCTGGTTGGTTAGAAGGGAATGACATCCCAGTATTGAGAGAACCACTCATGTGGGCAGGCCCTATACTAGGGTGAAAAAGGGAAAGATTATGATCGATTACTCAACTTCACATACACCTTATATGGTGGGGTGTGGCTGACATGGTGGGTTTACTTTATCTTGTGGTTAAAGTGTACAACCTCTATAGAGTGTCAAAATATCCGAATAGCCATGGCCATAATCATGGATAGTTGGGTTGGCCTTACTTAACCTATCTCGTATTTTCTTTTGACACTGATCTCAAAATGAAATGGAGGACATTGGAATCATACCACATGTGTGTTACGATGTTGAGAGTGGATGTGGTGGATAATGTGCTATATATGTTCATTCTTGACATGAACCACGATGTATATGACCTACTTACTATATAAAGTTATTTAGAAACTCTTTCCAATAAGGTTTTCAAAAATCTATATTATGCCGTATCTACAAGAGAAACTAGATCTTTGGCAAAAGAAACTTACGATAGAAGCCTTACTCCTTTTAATAAGTTGGTGTGAATATTGTCTCATATACTCTTTTGTGGGTGGCTTGCGAGCAGATTCAAAGAGTACTCACACCTGGCCTTCTTATCCTTGGCTTATTAACTTGGCCAGGCATGGAGGACATTAATAAGAAAAAATATGTGTTTGACTAATTCCTCCTTTTTATAGGCAGTATTGTGAGTCCTCTCGGTGTGCAAGGAGAGCATCATGTAGAGTGGGAATGGCGGTCCATACTTGCATTTTTTAGCTGTCCACGACAGAGTTCTAGTCGATGCCGAAGAAGAGAAGAAGGAGATATGCGCTTCGATCCGAGAGAGAGAGAGAGAGAGAGAGAGAGAGAGAGAGAGAGAGAGAGAGAGAGATTTTGAGTTATCCGAAGTGTGATAGGTATCATTTTATACACCCAGAGCAGTGCATAGGGCACACTGGAGTAAGAAGGGAGGAGCGGGGGAACGAGGCGCAACTAGGAAGGGTGCCTTGGGTTAGTGATTACGCTAGCAAGCTCTAGTAGGTGTGTGACAAGAGCAAGACAGAGCTCAAGAGTAGGAACAAAAGGTGCTCGACCGTTGGATGAAAGGACGCATGAAGCGGGTGGCAAAGCTTGGCAAGGGGAGGCAATGAGTGACCCGAGGGTTGAGAGAATCGGAGTAGTACTCATGAGGTCGATGAAGGCTGTGGAGTCAAACAGTGTTGTGGCTCCTGAGGTCGATGAAGGCGATCAGTATTGAGTGGCCGGGTAAGTTTGCCGGGTACTGTGGAAGCTAAAGTGAAGGCTACTGCCTAAAAGGGGAATGCGAAGGCACCTCCGCAGTTTTCACTTCTTCTTCCACCTCCCCGTCCCAAATCAACCATTTCCTGCACGAGTCGTTGACGCTAGCTTCTATAGTACTTCAACACTTGGAGACTCCGTTGACCAAACGACCCCGCCAGCGGCCGCCATGCATACTCGCCACGAAATCACTAGCGTCCGTTTCGGTTCCGACGGCCTCCCTCTCCGGCCCTTCCGGAGACAGCGACGACGGATCCACCATCGCCGACAAGTACTGCCCCGACGATGTGAAAACTGGCGTCACGTCTCTCTTTTCTCCCCTTATGTGCTCACCCCAGCAACTTCCGACCGATCTGCCTATCGTTCTCCTGCGTCCTGGACCACATCAACAAACACCTGCAGCGCATGGTCCTCGTCGTACCAGCCTTACGCGTTGGTGTTGCCGCCTCCATGGCGCATAGACGTGCTGCGCCAATGGTTTGCTGGCTTTGGCTTCGGCTGGGTGTTGGACATGGACGCGGCTGCGAGAGCCTCCCGAGGGAGGTCGGGAGTAGGGCTAGGAAGTGGGCACAGGCGATAGGCACCATGGAGCTCGTCTTCCGCCACCACCACCGGGAGGTCCGCAGTCAAGTCAATAACATTGCAGACTGTGCGATGGGTTCAAGAGGTGTCTCGTCTCTAAGGGACGATAGGCGTCGCGACATCGAGGCTTTGTGCTACATTGCCGCAGTGGAGTCGAGTTGCATTGCGGCGCCGAGGTTCGACATAGCACAATGTTCATGGTGGATCGAAGCATTGGAGCTTACTATGTGCAAACGAATCGGCAGCATGCCCAAGAGGGGAGCCTCGACATTCTGACATTTACTCACCTTTGGGTACTACATAACGTTGTTTCAAAAACTTTGACCGATGCATCCTTGCTTTTAGCTAGTCGTCGACTTCTATTCTTAAAATAGGTTTCTATTTCTTAAATAGTTAGATGCCTCGTTGAGCACAATTATAGGACCGACATAGAGGATGGGGTGTCGAGATTAGCTTGAACTTCTAAAGTCAACCGTGGCTCTCTCATGGCAGATGGCTAGAATGCTGGTTGTACCCCCAGCGCATCAGAGTTCAAACCCCAGGTTTGACGCTAATATTTCTCATTTAGTCGGAATATTATTCAGTGGGAGGCGACGTTCCCGTCGACGGCGAGGCGCCCGTAGTGACTTCGTCAATCTCAAGACTTTATCCACCGACTCAGTATCTCGGAGGTGCTCATAGGGGTAGGGTGTGCGTGCGTGTGTTCATAAGGGTGAGTGTATGCGCGTGTATATAAGCGTCTGCGTTGTACTGTGTTTCGCAAAAAAAACGTGACTCTCAACTCCGGCCTCCGAGTCGTACTGGCTTCTTGAATGTCGAGATTAGAACTCTCTCGGTCTCTACTCTCCGGTATATTGAGTTGGCTGTGAATTGTCCCTCACTCAAGGGGTTATGTATTGTTGACAAAAGTCTACCCTAGTGATGGTATGTTGGAGTGGTAAATGTAAAATTTGATCGACTAGTCTACGAGAGAGAGAGAGAGAGAGAGAGAGAGAGAGAGTCTATGGTCCTCAACTGGCCCACTCATCTATCCACATGTGTTTCTTTTTCATGGGCTTCATCTTTAACTTTGTTTTTTTATTTCTTATCTTATTTTTTGACTTGTTTATCATGATCATTGCACTAGACTTTTTTAAACTTGACTTGACTTTGGTTAAGTTTTATCCATGTTAACTTTATTGGGCCCCTAGGTGAATATTCTCCCCAAGACCCCAACAAGTTTGTTTTTCTAGGATGATGTATTTGTTGGTTCCTGTTCCAAATCCATTTGTTTGGATCAACAGACATGGTGAAAAATGATTCTTGTAATTCTATTTTCGTGTGATCCTACGAGACAATATTGTAGAGTGTGATCCTACAAGTTTGTAATTCTAGCACGATTGAAATTGGAGGTTTTGTCATGAACGTGATTTCTGGTTTCTTTACATACTAGTAACAATGCACGTGCAATGCACGTCTCGACAAATGGAAAATGTAAATAAATATATTGCACTATACCACAAAGTGCAGATTGAATGGATAGTTCATATAATTTTCGACAACATTATAATAAAATGTTGGACAAGGTGCATATAATATTTTGAAGTGGTTTCTACTCTTCCATTTTAGGAATTGCCGTTTCTGAATCCATACTTCCTTGGAACTTGAATGCCTGAATTTATGGTTTTTGTTAGTACTTATTTCCTTTCCATGAGTATTGTTAGTACTCCTAATACAATGAATTTTAAAAACCTTTCAATAATTTTTCCAGGAGTATCACAATTCAATGGCCAAATAATACTGCATTTTCCTATACAATGTCCCTCTCAATAATTTTCCTATGTAATTTTGAGAGGTAGACATGGAAACCTTATTCTTGTGGTGTGAAACACGATATGAATATACAAGGAGGTGAAATTGTATTAGAATCTATGCTATCATTGCAACACCAAGGCTTCTTTCTCTCAAATACTTGAAATGAGAAGTTCCTTCTACTTCTGTCAGAACGATTCCATTTAGCCTGCATGCAAGAGATAGATTGGCAGTGGCCCACTGTTGTGTCTTGTCAACCGTAATCAGTAACCGAACCTTGCTTGTAAAAAAGCTATCAAGGGAAGGACAGTGTCCAAAATGAATATGCAGGTAATTCAATTGTATAGAGAATTGAGCACATCCTTGACATTGAGGTTATCTAATTTTATTGACACAATCACCTAGAAGAATATTTTTTTTTAGAACCATGCAGGAGTGCTGCATGTATATGAATAGATAGAAGAAGAATAGCCAAAGAATGGCTCAAGTCTTAAATCACCTAGAAGAATAATTCCGATTCTTTAAATCTCATGGTGAACCAAGATAGTTCTGTTTTATCCTCCCATTATTACCTTCTGATTCTTTAAATCTTATGGTGAACCAAGTTCACTAATAATTTGCGGAGCAAAGATAATTCTGTTGATAGAAGAATAATTAGATAAAACACATGGAACAAAAGAATCATCATCATTAGATTGTCACACAATTGCATCAGATGAGAGGCAATATAAGTACAGTGTAATTAACAAGTGGATGAGTAACAGTCTAGAGTGTAGCTTTTCCATGTGTATTTCTCAAAGATTGACCACTTACCAACAACAGAAGACAAAGCAAGTAATTCCTTAGATAGCTCTATAACAAAAGAAATTATTAACAACATCAATGTACTAAAGAAAAGATATAAATTCAAATTTGCTTTCTCGGCGCTCTCATGTAGGTTGCCTTTCACTATCAAAATGCCTAAGAAATATAAAATAGGAAGCTCTCATTTTCCAGTTGCTCCTAACCTCTCCATTGTTGGTGCTTTGTCTCTGAAGCAAAAAATAACAATGGAAGGGGAAGCGAGGTAATTCTCGAATATAAAATGAGAAGTGATGTCTATTCAGTTTCCTGAAAATCAAGCAACTGGAACTCCTATTAACTGAATCTGCATGCACCTATTTTTGCATTTCTACGGCTGCATCCAGTTTTCTTCTTCAGAAACTCTCAACATATATAGTCGTTTTGGGTTGTTATACAGCCTACTGAGCACATAGCTAAGGAGCATCTCGCAGAAGTCAACTTAATGGATAGATGATTAGATTCAACGCGGAACCAGAAAACACTACTTACAAATTTCTTACCATCAACCATCACAGATGCTGAATTTGCGATTGACTTCGAACACTTCATGGCAACAGAGCACACAAGAGGTAGCTTATTTCTTGCCGAGCAACTGAACCTGCACGTACTCAAGCCCTGAGTATCTCTTGGATGTTGTCCGTGGAAATGTTAACTTTTGATGCCCGGCTTCAACTTCTCTCTCAGACCGTATTCCTGCATCAACCACAAGCATTACACCAAACACTATTCCTTACAAAGAAAGACAGCTTAGGGGCCAAGAAGTTGTCAGTACACAATCATCCCAGGGTTCATATCAGGTGTAGTCATACATGCATTTTTTTTCTTCTTTGCGAGAGGTGTAGCCATATATGCATAACGACCACCTTGATAGAAAAATAGCCAATTTAAGTGATGCCCTTTAGAAACATTAAAACATATATGCAGACTTCTGAATGTCTTGAACACCTCATCGACCAGTGGCTCAACCTGCATTAAGGATGATTTTCCAGCGAGATTTGCCCTGTCCTTACTGAAGACGTACAATAGCTCTCCTTCCACTGAAACCTAAACACGCCGCAACAGTTTCACGCTCAGGTCGTCGCAGAACCGACAGCTAGCCACAAAGTATGTAAGGGGAAGTAAGAGAGATGACCACCTCCAGGGAGCCCCGTTGTCCGCCGCGAAAGCCTGGAGCCCGTGCTCCGCCTTATGAATCTGCAGGCCGACGCGGGAGGCGACGTCGCCGGTGATGACGCGATGGCGGAAGTGGTCGATGACATCCATGGCGTTGTCGTGCACGTAAGCGGGAGGTGGTTGTTCTCCACGACGCAGACGGGCGCGCAAAGCTTGACGCCTCGACGGCGCCTGCTCGCGACGGAGGGGCACCACGGTGAACGGAATCGGCCGTTGGCGACGTGGAGGTGGTCGGGAGGCATAGAATTGGACGGAGAAGGGGATAGGAGAAATAGGGCGTGGCGAGGTGGCCTATGGTGACATGAGGAGGCCGGCAAAGGCGGAGCTGAAGAGGGATATGGCGGCCGCAGCAGCCATGGATGGCGTTGCTTGGATTCAGGTGGGGTGGCGCGAGGACTACAAAGAACAAATCGGGAGAGGAAAGGAATTAACGGCGTTGACCAGCTAATCGAAGCGATTGAGAATTGATCGTGTATTGATGGCTATCCCGTTGATTGCGCCTTGTTTTTCTTTCATATAGCGTGTGTATGCGGGGACGGCAGAGTTTTCGTCCGCCACTCAAATTTGGTACGTACACACGGTGTGGGTCAGTTATTTCCTTTGGCGGTTAGATCCCAATATGTGGGCCTGATCGTGAGGCTCTTATTGATCCCTGTTATTGTGGGTACGGTAGACGGGTGTACTTAGCAATGAAAATGTTTGCTCTTTTAATAGTAGTAGAGATTCACATGAATGGCGATTAACATAATCACTTGTGTTGATGATCCAATATGGTGATACAATGTTTTTAAATGTAATGAAATGGTGCACACAAAAGGATGAGATTTGTAGAAACATTGATCACATGAAGAAAACTGGGTGTGGACATGGAGGCGGCGATTTGGGTAGTGGGTGCATCTGCACCCACTACCCAAAAAACATTTTTTCAAATGTCAAAAAAATCAAAAAAAATATTTGCATGTAGTCCAACACGTTGTAAGTCAGCACAAAAATTGGCATGGTGAAAAAACTTTTTATGCAACCTGTGCAAAAATGACAAAATCGGACATGCTGAAATGTACATATACGTGTCAGCATTTTGTCTTTTTTGTACAGGTTGCATAAAAAGTTTTTTCACCATGCCAATTTTTGTGCTAACACATCACGGTGTATCGTACACCCGGATTTTTTTGTGGAATTTTTTGACATTCTGAAAAAAACCAAAAATAAAATACCTAACGGGTGCATCTAGACTTGCTACCCGATTTGAATATCCGGTGTGGACATGCATTTTCTTCCATTTGGCCTTTTGGAGAGGCGAATGGTTTTCTACCCGGCTCGTGATCTACCGAGCTGGTCCGTTCATAACTTCAGTAGAAGTTATACGGCGTGAATATCAAACAAACAATGTGTCATATAAGTTCTATAAACCACACGAGAATCGAGAATGATAAGTATCAAAAATAGAAAACGATGTTCCATAGGTATTGGCCGGTTAAGACTGCTCATAGTGGGAGGTATCATATAGTGGTATCATGCACATGACACTACTCTATGTTACTAGTTTCATACTGGTTAGTAACATAAGTGTAGTATGATGTAGTATACTGCATTTATTAGGTTTGTAGACTCAATTTGCATTGAAATGCGTTATGTTACCGTATCTACCTATGATATGACCACCTCCTTTCTCATCATTAATTAGTGTCACATCAGATTTTTGCATGCATGATACCACATATGATACCCAAAAGTCTAAAGTTCCGGGTTACTTTGACAGGTAAAATGAAGACTACTGCTCAGTGGCTAAGTGTTGAGGCGAATGCGACAGCACCTCCACCTCCGCGACTTTCACTTCTTCTTCCAGCTCCATGTCCCAATTCCCAAATCAACTCCCTTCCTGCACGCGTCGTTGACGCGCTTCTACAGTAATGGAAGTCTCCCACACTTCGATACTCCGTTGACTAACCGACGCCGCCGGCAGTCGCTATGCATACGCGCCACGAAACCACTGGTGTCCATTTCGGCGCCGACGGCTGCGATAGTTCCAGCAGCGGAGCCAGCAGCCCCGCCTCCCTCTCCGGCCCTTCCGGAGACAGCGACGACGGATCCACCAGCACCGACGAGTACTGCCCCGACGATCCACGCGAGTTCCGGCGCCACGTCTCCTTTTTCTCCCCATCTGTGCTTGCCGAGGTCGACCCCAGCAGCTTCCGGCAGATCTCTCCGTCGTTCTCCTGCGTCCTAGCCGACGTCGACAAACACCTGCAGCGCATGGTCCTCCTCCTCCCAGCCTTCTCCGCCGCCACCGCCTCCGTGGCACGTACGGACGCACTGCGTCAATGGCTCACCGGCTTCGATGTTGGCTGGGTGCTGGACATGGAAGACCGCGGGAGCCTCCCGCGGAGGGAGGTCGGGAGGAGGGTCAGGGAGTGGGCGCATGCGCTGGGCACGATGGAGCGCGTCTTCCGCCAACGACACCGGGAGGTCCGAAGCCCGGTCAACGACGCCGCCGCGGCCGAGCTGGCGGCGCTGGGGCAGCTTGCGGCGGAGAGCGCCTGCGCGATGCTGAGGCTGGCCGGCTCCGTGGCCGCGCTGGGGAGCTCCCCGTCGAAGCTGCTCGCGGCGCTCGACGCGCACGGCCCTGTCTCGGAGGGAAAAAACTGGGGTGGGCACCGGGCTTACGGTGCGCCCCCGCCACGTGCGCCGCGGTGAGCCACCTGCGCCGCGGTGAGCCGCGCCGCGATGCGGACTCGAGCTTCTCGTGCGATCCCAGCCGTCCAAGACGGGGGCGCACCGAGCGTGGGGTGAGCCCGGTGCTCACCCCAGTTTCTTCCCCAGCAGGACGGCGAGCGCCGTTTCGGACGTGACGGAGACGGAAAAAACTGGGGTGGGCACCGGGCTTACGGTGCGCCCCCGCCACGTGCGCCGCGGTGAGCCACCTGCGCCGCGGTGAGCCGCGCCGCGATGCGGACTCGAGCTCCTCGTGCGATCCCAGCCGTCCAAGACGGGGGCGCACCGAGCGTGGGGTGAGCCCGGTGCTCACCCCAGTTTCTTCCCCTGCTGGACGCTTCCAGGCGCTGCGTGCGCGACCTCAGCACGTTCATACGCGCGCCCCAGTATCCATGGCGGATGCCGCAGGGCGGCGAGGTGCACCCCTGCATCGGCTTCTGGATGGGCTACTTCCGTTGCATGCTCCACAATCGTGTGTCGCTCTACCTCGTCCTCGCCGGCGACGACGAGGAGCCGACAACGCCACTCGCGGCCGACGAGGGCGGCCTTCTGATGGAGCTGATCTCGTGCCTGGAGGCCGTGCTCGAGGAGAAATCCGGCACGCTGGCGTTCCCTGGGCTGAGGCAGATCTTCATGCTGAACAACACGAGCGCTTTGGTGCGCCGCGCCGTCCGCTCCGACCTCAGCATGTTCCTGCCACCCAGCTGGGTCCTCGCCCGCGAGGAGCGCATGGAAGGTTACCTCAAAGGTTACCTAGAGGTTTCATGGGCGCCTGTCATGTCGCGCCTCCTTGGCGGGAAGCCGGGAGCCTTGAGCGTTCTCCGGCGACGGAACCCGCTGAGCGCATTTTACTCGGCGTTGGAGAACGTCTGCGGCATGCAGAGATGCTGGAAGGTGCCCAGCCCGGCGCTCCGGGCCGTCCTCCGGAGAACCGTGTCGGACAGTGTAGTGCCAGCATACCGCCGGTATCTGGCCGACCACCCGGAGGTCGAGGTGCCTGCAGGGCGCAGCGCAGAGGACTTGGAGCATCAGTTGTCGGAGCTATTCGAAGGATAGAAGACGAAATTTGCGGTTGCACAGCTGTCTGTATCTGAAATTCTGAACCTGGCACCTATCCATTTGTGATAGCCGAATAGGATTCAGAGATTTCCATGTAATAATAGTTAATCACTCCATATCAAAATATAGGACTTTCTAGCCTTTTTGGATTTGTCGAAATTCGTTACTAAATGAGTGAATCAACACACTAAAACATGTCTACATACGTACGAATCAAGACAAACACAAAAGGCTAGAAAGTCTTACATTTTGTTACGGAGGGAGTAATTCATAATATTCAATAGTTGAAACGATTTTATGAACAAAAACTTTTATCTGTCTTTTAAAGGATGGGAGTACGAAAGCACAAGCCTTTCTTTTCACAAATACCTAACATATTGAAACAAACAACTGAATACAGAGAGACCAATTCTGAAAACAGAGTTGGCATGCTTGCGCTGCTGACTAAAGAGTAAAAAGAGGGAATTTACATGGCTCCCCTTCCATGCTGGTGAACTACAGACCTTTGAACAATCTCGCCTTCTAAGTTTATCAACAGGGATTCCTGACGAGTTCACAAGAAAAAATGTTACATGGAAATTTTAGTGTTTCAAACTGATATTCGGAGAAAGAGGGGCAAGTGCAAGAATACATAAACTCACCATCTCTAGAGGGCTGACTCTATGCAAGAAGAACCCGTCTAAATTCGTATGATCACCACGGCTGGGGTTTTCAATATACGACACTGAATTGTCTTGATGGAACTGTCCACAAGAACCTCCTGTGCTAACATATGCATTCTGTACACGAAGCAGCCAAGGATACGCGATCATGACGTGAAATTTTCATCAACGAAGAGAACAGGAATTACAGCTTCTCCCAGAAAAGAAGGATTACCACTGCATATGTTTCAAAAATATGCCGAAGCGGTTCGCAGAACTTTCTTATTTTTGTTGTGTGCACCTCATTGCAGTCAACTAATGGATCATATCCAACAACTATTTTCCTGACTTAAAATAAACATAATATTAGGAATTACGATTTTAATACCAATATATGTGCATACATGTTCATATGGACTCTTTATACCAGTTACTGCTGCTCAGTGCTAGTGTTTGCTCCAACCATGTAATCTGTTCCCTGCTAGAATTGCTCATTTTGCCATCATGTAGAAGTTCCTTTAATCAAATGACAAGATTAATTAGAAAGAATGCATAAAGGTCAGTATATTCCACAATATCCAGTAAAGTCTCCATATACAACAATATATGCTAATTTAAATTGCAACTACATTGCGCTAAAAAATGTTCATTTTACAGATTCCTGAACATGAATGAAGACAAAGCAGGAAACAAAGGAAGGAGTCGTTGGTTTCTTGCTCAGTGTGCCGGTGAAATAATCAGTGCAAGGGGCTAACCATTCGGCAAATAATAACAGAACTCCTTGAGCAAACAATCATTATTGATTTGGGATGCTGACATCATCAGTACACAGATAATGGGCTGTTTGGTAGATAGGCTGCCTGGCAGATGAAATTCAGAACAGTTCGCCAATAAAATGTAATACCTGAAGAGGCCCTGTGTCAACACCAATAATTTCCAAAATTTGATCGCATGGCATCTTCACTTTCTTCAAGAAATTATCAACTATCTGCCCATGTGATGTAGTGGAATACCTAAAGTAGAGACAGATTTTCATTTTGTATAATGTACACACATCAGAAAGAAAACCATATGAATTATACTCCCTCCGATCCATAAAAAGTGTCATGGAATATGAACTTGCCTAGTACAAATCCATAGCTATACTTGCGACACTTTTTGTGGATCGGAAGGAGTAGCTATTATTATACTACACCGTGCAAATCCAGTGAATTTTCAGATAGGAACAACTAGCATACCAGGGGATATTCAGAGCTTGGAAGTGCAGGGAACCCTGAAAGACGAAAAAAGGGTAACTTAGCATTTTGTTCAATTTGTTGGACCAACTCGAAGCTCGGCCATACCAACTACTATATGATTTACATGTTTACACAGTATTCCAGTGTTACTAGCATAACTGGAGTACTTACATTTTGCCAAAGTGGGTCCTCCCCAAATCGAGCAACATCCAACACTAACTTGACTCCATAAACCTTTGCAATGCTTTTCATCTTCATACAAGTAGAGTTCCGTTAGAAAGAATAGATCCTATATATAATACATTCCTAGGACAAAGCAACCATTGGAAAATAGAGCTGTGTCATTTCATTTGAGATCAAGCACACGGTGCCGAGAAAGGGTGAATTGAAAACCAGACAAATTCGCTGTTTAGTTATGTGAACACATCTTCATACAAATACAGTTCATTAGAAAGGATAAAGGCCATATAGAATACATTATATGAATATTTTGTTAATTTTCATAGACACGAATAGAGTATGTTCAACCTTAGACATTCTTAGGACACACCAACCATATCAAAACAGAACTGTCTCACTTCGTTTGAGATCAAGCACACAATGCGCCCATAAAGGGTCAATTGACAACCAGATTAAGTCGTCCTTTAGTTATGTGAAGTTATTGTGAACACACTATGCTGGAGTACATTAACTAATTCACTGTCATGGTCATGGTCACGAGCAAGGTTATCGGCCATGAGAGGGCACATGTGCCTCACTGGGACGAACACGTTATGTCATCCTAGGTAGGTCCAATGCAGCCAATAGACAACCATTGTATACTACTCTTAGATCTGCAAGTGCACAGGCCATCACCTGATTGGGCAGAATCAGGATGACCAGGTATTATGAAATTCCGGGAGATGCTCGGCCATACCAACTGACGGGTTCTATATTATTCTCTAGTATTAGTACGAACTACATTCAGACAAAATTACCAAATGCTAGCAACTTTCTGTAACAGACAAAGCGAGAAGCCTGGATTCATGGAGTTTTCGCAGATCCATGGCACCACGAAGTTCAACGGGGGCGAAGCCATCTCAGTTCTCTCAGCACGGAGCGAACCAAGCGAAGAACACAACCCGGCTAGGGGTCAAACAAACCAGCGAGCCCGGAACGATCCCAAATGGGAGGGCGATTGCGGTGCTGAAGACGCGGCAGAAGAGGTCGGACGCAGAGATTGGTACTACAGAGACGCACGCACCTGCCTCAGGAGGCGGGCCTGATCGGCGGGCGGCCGCGCGCCGCCCGCGACGCTGAGGAAGGATACGCCGCCGCGCCCGCCGCTGCCGAGCGCGTCTGCGTCTCCGCCCCGCGGCCGGAGCTGCGGCTCGCCGAGGCTGAAGGCCGCGTAGAGCGCGAGGCAGAGCGCGGCCTGGACAGCCACAGTGCGACGCCACGGCGGTCGCCGACCCTGGGGCTCGGCGGATGCTTCCAATTCCATGGCGGGCGCCACCGCTCTCCTCGCTTGTTGCGTCGCTGTGGTGGGCGCACACTACCGTTATCACACGACCCACGCACGTCCTTTTATTCTGAAAAAAGATTTTAAAAATCACTTTCTCCCTTTTTTTTTCCCTGAGATCGTTAAGATCTCACTCTAAAACATGTCGGATAGGGAGGAAGAGATTTGCAAACTAGCGATGGTGATCCATGAGAAAACATATCCTATCACTTCCTCTTCTACAATGATAGAGGGAACAGCTGTGAAGACATTATTTCCTGGCAAATCGAGGTCGATTTGATGGGCTCCTTTCATGTCCTCCCTCTATCACTTCCCGATCTCGGGGTTCCGGAATTCTCCCCAAAGTTTCAACCAGTTTATAGTGTGCGGTTTTTCTTGCAACAGAATGATAACGCAGAACTGGATATGCATTTTACTAAAAACAAGTCCCGTTGCATTTGCATATGTTATCAGACGTGGAGTCACTTAACTAAAATCAAGTCCCATTGCGTTTGAATATACTAGTTCATACAATGAGGACAGACGGCATGAATATACTATTTCTACTCTTAGCATTCCGCTACTCACTACTCCCTCCGTTCCAAATTAATTGACTTCCATTTGTCTACATGTGGATGTATCCAGCGTTCCAAATTAATTGACTTCCATTTGTCCACATGTGCACATGTGGACAAATGGAAGTCAATTAATTTGGAACGGAGGGAGTATTTATTTGTTCATCACAGTACAGATAATTATTAACTGGTACATTACCCATCCACATCCGGTGTGGAGGAACAGTACACTACAAAGAGGAATACAGATTAAAAACCTCGCGAGCAGCACTACACCCCAAACAGCAGCAACCTTGCAAAAATACTGCAAGAGTATGGGGCAGGAACAAGGAAAATTTGACAAATTGGAGATCGGTCTGAAGGCCATAAGTCCTGGGTGCCTAGCTTAGAGTAACAACAATGTAAACTAAAACCTTTTGTTTAGCAAACTAAAACGAAGGGGGCTATCATGTCGTTTCCATCCCTACACATCAACCATCGACTTCCATTTTGTCCTCCGGCTTCAAGCGGAAGAAGTCCCATCACCATTCACTGCCTCGGTGCTGGCATTTACCGGAGGCGTGGCTTCCTCAACACGGACATCTACCACTTCCTGTTTAGGGGTAGTACCGTTCTCTTGGACTCTCAACATCCGATCAACATCCTCGCAAACTTTTTCAAACTGATGGAGGCTGTTGACTAGGCTTGAAGAAGCTGCTTTGTCACCACAGAAAGAATTGAGTGCACGTGCACCGCTGTCTTCAAGCACACCGCACATCTGTAAAAGATACAGCGGTCAGCCAAGGAAATTACACTGGCACGGCAGAAATGAAGAAAATAAACAACATGTTAGGTCATTAGCTCACTAAAACATGCTTCATTAGGTACCTTATTGTAAAGATGGGGAACCTGTGCCCGATCAGCTGTGCCATCAGAAGCCACTTCTTTGGCAGCTGGGAAAAGGAATACCGTAACAAATACGCAACGGCATAACTCACAGCATATACAATAGAAACAGATGTAAATTACAAAAGATAAATCTTTATATTTGATCTTTCATGGTAAGAAAATGTCTTTTTATACATCCACTATTTTAACCACAATATAGCTGTAAGACAAACTAGAAATGGGAATATCCCCACCCGAAAGAGGTGAGCAAAGTTGTTGAGTTGCCACATATCAAGTGAGGATTACCAAGGCTAAAGATTAAGAACACTAGCAATAGCACTGAACATGTGAGGTTTCGACCTAAACATGCTCTCTGAGAGCATCATTCAACAAGATCTGTGCCAGAACTATTCAAGGTTGCGAGCATAATCCAAAAAGGTCATAAAAAGTGTCATTTTGGACATTGATCTGATTTTTTATGTTTGGGGCATACAAATAAATAAAAACAATATACTTATCTGGTTCCTCGCATATTTTACAGGTACTGCTTCTGAAGTTTTGAGTAGTATATTCGTTCAAAGATTGAAAATATTCTTCTCTTGGCTGGCATACATTAAGATTGCTATCTCTGTGCCAGCATCCATCTATACGACTAATATTCAAAGTCCAAGAAGAAGGACAAAAACCATGCAAACCTTCGGTTGCATGTTATAAATAAGACACATGCACACACAAGCAATGTCCGCGTAGACAAAATAAAGAGAAAACGAGATCACTTACAAATTGGTACAAGGGGAGGAAGTTCTCTCAACACTTCACTGATATCTGGGACAGCTGGGCTATGCCCCACAGATATATTTTGTTCCGTAAGATCATCAGGAACAGGGGTTTTTGTTTTTATCTGCACAAACCAAAAAATTATGACTTAAGTAATTGCTGCACAACAAAGATACTACACATCAATAGTCTTAGTGTATGTTTAGGAAAGAGACCACACGTCATACCACAGCATATTCAATGTCCAAGCATTTCTCCAAAATATGGTATCGCTTCCTTATAAACTCGACAATTTTCTCTGGATCTCCCTTGACTGAGATAAGCTCGTTGGGTTCGGCGGGACTCCTGGTGTGCTTTCCAGATTTCCCTGGAAAAAACATGCAAGTAAAATAAATATAATAGCTCACAGCCTTCCGTGTAAGTCAGGAAATTAATAATGTGCCCACACTAACGTTTGCCTCATTGTTTGCCTGAGAAATTGTCAATTCATCAGTTGAAGGAAGATTCAGCTCTAGTCGAGCAGCTTCAAATAGCCCGTTATCTCTGTCATCTGATATGTATTGCCACCTGGCATAACCATGCCTAATGAAAGGGAAAAAATATCAGAACCTTAGATGCTAGTATATTTGAACATTAACAATGTTAATGTAAAAATAAACAAAAAGAAGATTACAATACATTTGCCATGAGTAAAACAGAAGCAGAGTAGTATTATACTAAAACAACTCCTTCACTTTGAGGTTTGCAAATTCCTGCTTTAATCATTAAATCGGGAGAGAAAAAATAAATTCCTACAGGGTTTCTAGTAAAGCAAGACAAAAGACAAATCTGCCTGTTCGAGTGTGTACCGGCTAGGGCCCAAACCTTTTTTCTCTGGATTGCAGCAAATCTTACAGTTAACCAAGATAGGCTTGAACTTGCAACACATAAAGCTTAAGCATGAAGCTAAGCATGCTAGCCAAACGCATCCATGATTATTTATTTTGAGTGAAAAAAAATCATACAGGCAAAATAGCCAATTAATACAAAAATATACTGATGAAGTAGTTCATGGTTTATGTCCATGGCTGCCTTTCATGCTTGCCGTATATACTTGATCATTTAAAAGAGCATGCAGTTTGACAGGTCGCTTGAGACCTCAGCTGGGTCAAGCCAGGTCCCGTAACATCGAGGCGAAGTCCATAGTTCTTAGAGAATCAACCGCAATACTTGCTAAGGTCAATACTCTAGTTACATGAGACAAATGGAAAATTGAACAGGACTTATGGTAACTAACTGAACATATAAAATGGATGCTTACTTTACTAGTGCTTTCAGTAACAGTAGATCATGTTCCGCTTTCCATATTCTTCCACCAGATAAACCAGGAAATTCATACATCAAGTAGTTAGGAAAGAGTTTTGTAATTTTTCCTTGTTCCATGGCCGCCACCTGGGACCATAAAAAGCACAATGTTGAGACGCTGTCTATGTTATTGACAACACAATCATGTATTGGAGTAATATTATGATGCTACAAGGACTAGAGATTGCAGAAATCACACGATTACCAAGCTTGAAAATTATAATCAAGAACAGTGCCACTTCAAAAATACATATAACAAGGTAAACGTAAACTACTGAAATTTAGTTCAACATTCACATGGGGTTTATCTGCTAAGCCTGTCGTGTGTTCTCTTTTCCCAAAAATAATTTTGATTATCCATATTAAATCCATGCAATAAATATATGCAACACTAGGCTTTTTAATGCAATAGATGTCTTAAATACTGAACACAGAGCCTGACTGGTATGCGGCGGCGTAGATCCCTGTCTATGACTTCTAATAACCACATTAGTGCTCTAACCAATCATAATTCACGGCTAAAGAGCTTGGACAGTCATCAATTTCTTAAAAACAGTTCATGCCTAGATGTCAAATTACCAATACCAACTGTCACACATGCATACTACAAAATATAGAATAAAGTTGACAGGCAAGATTTTAAAACTAAATAACGAAAATTGATTCCAGAGCAACCTTAACAATCGTACACATAAGGATGCAGTAACATATTTGGCATTGCCAGCGAGCAGAGAATATACATCATACTACGTACTTTAGGTGCTTACACTGATGCGGAACCTTAAATTACACGATGAACTGCTATTTAAACCATATGTGAATCTTACTGAACGCCAATTTTTTTAAACAGCTTCACGTTTCAGCTGCCACAGTTTTGCAGATTATGTTTCGCTCAGGATCTCTTCAGTAATATAACAATCCACTTACTCCAAAAAATAGTCCAATTTTGGAAGTAAACCGGAATAATACAATCGAATGCCATCATGTAAAAGCTGAACACATGGTGGGTGATACATATACCTTCTCCTCCACAAGCGATATTTTGGCTAGCCTGACCAATGTCTCATCAGTACGCATTTCCTTTGGCACGCCATCTATATTCATGCATACAGATTAAATTAAACATAAATGAAAATGAATAAAATGGGTACTAAGCAGCATATACCTGCATATGTTGTTGTTGAGTCATTTATGTCCTCTACGAGATGGACCATAACAAGCTCAGCATATCTGCAAGAAGCCAAGAACCACAATGAATAGGAGCTGTATTACATAAATAATTAAATGTAGAAAATAGAAAGAGCAAAATGGCATAATATACTGTTTTTGAACAAAAACAGGCTAGAACCTATTATCTAGTAAATAATTTTTAAAGACGGAACACTACACTTATAATTACTAGTAGGTGTCTGATTACAATTAATCTTATCCAAGGTTTCTGTAACAAAGCTTGCAGAAGGCAGATCATTAAATTCTGACTCCCAGCACCTAAAGTAAACATTGATTGCACTATCGGATGTCACTCCATTCCTTAGGATCATTAGATCAAACATGTATATGTTCAAACATCAAAAAATGAAGTTACTTATACTTTCAGTACGGTGACCAATGCAACACCTATGGGTGCAGAGTTGTCACACTGCTCTCTGATCACCTGAATCCTAATAATAAAGTTCAGCAAACTAAGTACGCAGAATGAAAAATAGTTGAGCTTCAAACACTCGTCGGAATTAATGCTTAAATTTGTATATCCATGGTTGACAGCTGGAGAGAAATCCAGAATCGTAAGTCAATATATATCAAGTGGGCAGAAAACAGTTTTACGCTGTTCATAATTGTTTAATTTATCTCATGCAATCCCCATGCACAAATAGAAAAGGACATTGCTGATTACATAACAGACATTTAGTCCAACTTATGCTAACGAGAATCCCCATTATACTCTGGCACCTGAACAAATACATTTCATATTCAATTATATAGAGACAAAACTGGGGCATACCTCTGAATTTCCTCAGCACTTTTCCCCTTCAATCGAGGAAGATACTCTTTCCAATCATAGTTTTGAAAACCATACCTGCAAAGTTGAACGGAGCAAATAACTGACCATGAAAGATAACAAGCCACACATAACTTGAATTGGAACATATAACAATATTCTCAAGGCATAAATGAAGAAGCTTAATCTGGACAAAAAGATATACTTATTTGGGGAACAAAGATAACTGTTAGAACATAGAAGCAAATAATAAAGGAGTCATTCAAATGAACTATACAAGTAGCAACAAAGGACTTCTCATTTCTCAATTCTACAGTCAAAATAAGAGTCCTATAAATGAAAAATGTTCACAAGAAATACAACAAAATTAGATAATTACTATGTGAGGAGCTCTGTTCTACAAGTATCTCAACATCACATGAACTGTAGTTCTCGTTTCTCTCGCCAATAAGGCGGGTTTTGAGTCACATCGGCATAAATAGTTAAGCTATCCAGAGTATGCCCATGAGCATAAAAAAGAAGAATTTGGAACTGTTGACGATATAGCATTTTTAGAACATGATACTATAACTATATTTCTCAGTGGGTGGGAGGGACGAAGGAGGAGTGGGGAAGGGAACTAGATCTTCAAGTGCGAGCAGAATGTTACCTAAAGCATAAACATTTGTGCAGATACAGGGTAAAGCTGTAAGTGCTTAACCTAGCAGAAAAAATATCAGTACATATTCCAACTAACCTCATGAGTGTCTGTCCGAATTGTGTCCGTTGAATTTGATTGAATCCATATACTCTTAAAGAACGTCCTTCACCCTCCATCAAAGGGAGTGAATCCACATTACCTAATTAAGATGTATTGGAGGTAAGTAAATTGAATAATATTCATAAGTAGCATCAAAAAATACATGATAACACAGAATGTGCTCTATATATTACGTGAATTTTTCTTAGAATGTTGACCCTTCCTCCCTGTAATATTCGCAGGTACATTTGTGTCATTATCCGACACATCATCATCGTAGGAGTAATCCTCGTCTTCAGAACTTAACTCATGCAGGCCAGTAATGTCATCCTCATCAGCAGTAGCCATCTACGCATGATGCAAGAACAGAATAAGGGCCCATTAGTCTTTTTCATTTCAGAAAATGCATAGGCTCAGTAATACCACTTTTTTTCAAAATGAGAAACTAATAGAATTTGCACATTACTCATAATGTAGAACGCCAAGAGCAAGTTTTACAGGGACGAAGCAGCAGCAGCTGTACAGGGTGCTGGCGTCCAAGAGACGAGAAAAGGGGGATCAGGGAAGAGGACAGAGGACGGAGCGAGGACGTCGAGAAGGAGGAATCGAGGAAGACCTAGCGATGGAGGCCACAAACTGTGCGAGGATGTGTCTCATGGGCATTCTTTTTTTTAACGTTCTGATTTGTTTCCTTTGATCGCTCTGTTTGGTCGAACTGGGATAAGGGAATGGTAAACAGGCTGAGACACGTAGTAAATGAAAATTTGCAATTTGGATGGGGGTTGTGGCCCAGTTTTGCCTCCAGGACGCTCCACCCCTGGTTCGAGGTCTCTGAAGCAAAGCACCATCTATGATGGCACTGAGGAATAAAATACAAAAGACATCAAGTATCAACAGGTCATCGCATGGGTGCGGCGTGCGCTGAGAGAGAGAGAACCCCATCTCCAAAAAGTTGCAAACATAACGAAAGCGTCTCTCCAGCAGGCAAACCATCGCTGCTCATGATCCAAAGCCTCCTCCTCACATGTCAAATCTGGAGTGTGCTCATTGGCTACCTATTGAACAACCACCCCCTTCCCTTCCCACCGATTCCCCTTGCTCTCTACAAAAATGAGTTCAACTATCCCGCCAGCTCCCCCATCACCGTGCTCCCTGCCACTGCAGTGCTCACCCCCTTGCCTGGAAGCCTCTCAGCCGGTGGAGCAGTTCAGTCACGTAGCTGCGAAGCGGCTGCGAGAAGAGAGTGGTGTAGCGGTGGATCAGGAGGTGTGGTGGCCGCCTCTGCTCGCCAGAGGGAGGAAGCTCGACAGTGCAGTGAGCCTGTCGTTCGGCTGGGCTGGAAGGGGAGGTGCGAGGTGCGCCAGAGTGAGATGGGAGATGGAAGGTGGTCTGGGTGAGAGGAAGAGAGGGGGAATGGGAGATGCTGGAGGTAGACACTGGTTGGAGTGGGCAGGACCGCAGGAAGATAAGAGAGGCACGAGCTGTGGGCCAGAAAAAGGGAGAGTGGAGGGGGGTCGTGGAGGATTGAGGGAGACCAAAGAAAAGTAGGGAATTGGGGAATTTCAGACAAAGAGAGCATCGAAGAAGGGAAATGGCAGACAGAACATGGAAGAAGAGAAATGGCAGAGAGAACATATAAGAACATTATTGGATCATTTGTCATGTGTAAAAGCTTTTTAGCATATAATCAGAAACATAGCAGTTAGAAATATAGCCGTTACAATATATTATTTTTCATAAGATATTACTAAAATATAGGAGCTGAATATTGATAGTCTGTTGGAATGTGAAGAGATGTGGAGAGGGAAATGGAGTGTGGGATATAGCTACGCTGCTGGAGATGCTTTGAGTACAATTAGAACTGACCTATATTGTGTTCTGCTTATATAGATGTAATACCACAACATATAAATTCAACAGCAACAAAGTTTCAAATAGATGCAAGTTTTCAGTAAGAATGCGGATAGGAAGAAAGAGAAAAAGTCAATGAGGAGACATAGAAATACTTTACCTGTTTGCGGCTTCTTTTTCCTTTTCCCATAGCAGTATGTTCTTCTACTTCTTGTTCAACGTATCTGTCTTTCAATAAATCTTCCCAATAGTTTGCTTTATTGGACGCGGCTTCAGCTTCAGCCTTTCTGCGTGCCTCCTCTTTTGCTGCTAAAGCCTTTGCCTCATCTATGTACTCGAAGTTTGCGACCTGGCACATAGTTAACACAACAGCAAATTATGCCCCAAAATTCAGAAAACTAGTGGGAAAAATGTGATGTCGTATGCAGTTGTATCATGTGGCATTTGCACTCCTAATCAAAACTGTCCGCGCACCCAACGGCTCTGTTATTGGTAATTTTTCCATGGTCAGGCTTTGGCATACCCACAATAGGCAACTCTATATTGATCGGGCATCCTATGCTAGTAGAAAAAAGATGAATGGGAAGTTGATATGGATGCAAATATGGCTACCATACCAGTGAAACACGGATATGCCATGTTTGACGAAACCATGGTGGTTTTGCGTTCAAGGGTGTTTTCACCGGTTTAAGAAGTTAGGTATCTAAAGTGAATGGTGTTAAAAGTTGAGCCCTTGAGGGGTTTACGGACTTGGAAGAGTTGAGTGGGTTAAAACGGAATTGTTCCTGAATAAAATGAAGAAGTCCCCTTACGCTTTATACTTGTAATAATGAAATAAAACCTCAGTACCTTGAATCCTTTCAGAAATTCATCTTCTTCTTCATCTTCCAAAAATACTTCCTCTTCAACTTGGTCACGGTCCAATAACCTGTGAGGCCAATGACAGAAAAACTGTGTCATCCGATGCACAGCACTCTTACCGCATAAAGATATAGTGCAAGGTACCACTAAGACATTTTGAGAGAAACGGACACAATGTCATATAGGGTCTCGCTTGTCTGCATGTTCTCTAAAATAATAATATAGGTTTGTTTGGCTATTGCCCCTACTTTGGTTGTGCTGTGAGAGGTGCAGATGCCTGCCGAGATCTGTGCTAGGTAATTTTGGCCCGAACAGTGTCTCTCACTTGGCAAAGCGAGATCTTTACTGTACTACCAAACACAACGTGTCACCAGGCATGTCTAGATGTACGCTAGTTTGGATCCAAATGCATCCAGTCTATAACATAGGAAAAATTGGCAATCTAGATTTTAGAACAAAAGGAGAAATAGGGAAATCCAGATGAAAAAATGAGATTAAATAGCCATCATGTTGCCGAATTTCCACTTCTGGGGAGAATCATTTGAAGTATGAATTGGCCCTTTACTACAGTACTCAAGTAATGTTGGCCAGAATTCCAAACATGTTGAACAGTGTCTACAGTATTCTGTTTTGAAAATAAAGTGCTTACCTATCTATTGCAGCGTCATCATAATGTATTTGGCCAGACTTTCCAGCTTCATCATTGTCATCATCAAAAAGTTCTTTTGACCCATACCGGATGATATCATCTAGCTCCTCCTGAAAAGACACACATTGATTAACCATTGAAAAATACAGATATAACTAGTGTGCAATATAAATTTGGTAACTACTCCTCCGTTTCTAAATGTAAGATGTTTTAGGTGTTTCACATGTTGTCTAGATGCTTACTAAAATGAGTGAACATACATACTAAAACGTTTCTAGATACATTTCTATACATGTGAATGTGGACAAAAGCTAAAACATCTTATTTTTAGGAACGGAGGGAGTACAAGACACTATGCAGAAAAAAAAACTTCAAGTCCATCGCTTGATCACCCATCCCAGCTAAGATGAAATCTGACCTACATACACAATGATTTTGAAACAAAACCAATAAGAACTTCGACAACTATTGTCAAGTAGTACCGAATCAGAAACCCCACATCCTACCACAGCTTCAAATCAGGTAAATCAAAAGTGTATGAAAACCGATTAAACATTATATTTGTGATAAAAGGACCAGTACAAGCTAATTGGTAGGTTTATCAATTGTTAAACATAAACTGTTTTTTATATAAGAAGAGACTACATCCAAATGAGCTTAATAATCATCAACTGTACACTAGATGTCAAAGCTTGTAAGCCATGTGAAATGCAACATAATGAAGTGAGGAACCAGAAGCTACATGCACCATAAAAAGAAAACTCGAGTCTGATTCTGCATTTCTGTCCATGTCATACCAGTAACACAAGATAGCATGTAATTAGTCGATGTTTGATGCCATAAACATAATTCTGTACATAGGTAAAACCATACAAGCTCGATAAAAGTTGATGTTTTTATCACCTGTGAATTATTAGAGTGGCAAATCAATACAATTACCTGATTGACATTATTACCCTTCGTGAGTTTACCAACAACTAAGTGCTCCAGTATCATCTTTTTCTTTGTAAGCTGCATCATTCGCTCCTCGATTGTACCTCGACTAACAAGTCTATATATCATAACCTGCAGGTTAAAACAGATTTTTTTTAAAGGCCAACAGTTAAGAACAAAAACCAACTATTCAATAAAGCATAACAGTCTGGTGTAAAATACCTTGCTAGTCTGCCCTAATCGATGGGCTCTCGCCATAGCTTGCAAATCAGCGTGTGGGTTCCAATCACTGTATGTAAATGGAAGATATAGGTTACGAAAAATTAAAATATGAAGTTGTATAAACAAGGAGATCGATTCACCTGTCATAGATAATTACAGTATCAGCCGTTGCCAAATTTATACCCAGGCCACCAGCTCTGGTAGAAAGAAGAAAGCAGAACCTAGTAGAATTCTTGGCATTGAAGCGGTCTATGCGTATCTGCCTTTCAGCGCCACCTATCTTGCCATCAATGCGTTCATAGCTCCATTTCTAAAACATGTGATGTTTATATATAGTAAATGAATTGTATTAGCCTGCATAATAAACATCTGTGGCCACGGGAAGATAATTAAATACCCTGTAGCTTAAATAATCCTCCAGTAAGTCCAACATATGCTGGAACTGTGAATAGATAAGGACTCTGTGACCCTGCTCTTTCAGCTTTACCATCATCTTGTCCAACAGTTGCATCTTTCCAGAAGAATCTAAAAGCCTCCTACAAAAAGGAAACCAACGAAAAGTAAATATTATAGAATGTAAATTTCAATTGGTGAACTTACTCAGCAAATCATATAAGCCTTCAAGCAGATTATGCGAAGTTTACTCTATCTGGAACTAACGGTGACTACAAAGAAGATGTTTTTTACCGGGACTATAAACAAGCTGTCTGCAGCCAAAACAGATCTAAGCAATTGGTTACAATTTGCTTATATTTTTGTTTACTACAGAAGTAAGTCTATGAAATTGAAAATTTCAGTGGCGTATGTATATACATGTAGATGAGAAGATAAGATTAATAATAGCGTGTATACATTCTGAAAGCAAAAATAAGAACTGCAATATAAGGTCATAGCTTCGAAGTTGGAATGTTCATGACAACTAGTACACAGACACTCGGACTGTCCAGTTGCACAAGCACATTACGTAGAAGACAACAACAAAGCCCAAGAAGCGAAATCCAAAGAGGGCAAAACAAATGAAAGGCAGTTCAAGCTACTTTCCTTGAACAGCAAAGAAAAAAGAAAGAACATAAGAAGAAACAAAGGAGACTTCGACAAACAAACCTTAAACCTTCTTCTGGGCTCTCAGCCTCAGTTTCAGGTTCAGCTGTCATGAATCCATGGCAACAAAGTTTACGCAGCTCCATTACAACATTTATAAGGGAAACCTGTAATCAGATAAACCATGAACTGTCACAATCCAGAACAGGCTGATACAAACCACAACATGGAAATTAAAATATAACTATTACATGTCCACCACCGCGACGAGATAACAATGTGTAATTCTTGGTGAGAATTGCCTTGTAGTATTCTTTCTGTTTGCTTGTCAGCTCAACTCTTAAAATCAGCTCCTTTTTTGGAGGAAGATCCTTCATAACATCTTTCTTGAATCCTATTTATACCACATAGGCAACAAAGTTGAAATTAAGTCCGATGAAAAAACTCAATTATAACTTTATATCTTACTCTCAGCGATTTTACTTCTGAGTTTACTAAATCAATTCTGCTCAGGATATATTGAACCTCATGTACCATTTGCAAAACATTACACGGTAACATAAGCGCAGTGGAAGAACCATACTCTTTTTTAGATAGGAGAGATTTATTACCATTTTGTTAGATCATGAATGTTACATGAACATGCAACTAACATCATGGATTTTCATCATATACATATTCATCTGCATCTGTGCAAGGCTTAGCTAAAATTTAGGTGTCACCATTCACAATATTATAAACCAAAGCGAAGAAACATTCTTACTCCAGACACGAATGACAATACAACGGTCAGGAACAACGAAAAAGGCTCCAACGACTAGTGCTAAGTCTAAAATCCTTAACAATGTTTAATTGATATAAGAAAAACCATATGTCCAGCGGAATCAAAAGATAAGATATGTTCATACTCCGGAGAAGGTGTGGCTTCAGCATCCCATGGAGCTTCTCAACTTGCGAGTCTTGGTTAATATCCTTAAACTCCTCTTGTAGATCAGATATACTCCCAAACTACAAACATAAGTGTCGTAACATTACATGACAGAAGTATAAAATGTAATATTAATAAAACAGGAAATCAGAAAGATTGGTCAATCAGCATATGCTAGAAGCTACAAGCTAGGAAAGGTTTAGGCAACCAAATATCAGCATATGTGGTTTGCACATATCCTAATCCCTTCCTTAATAAGTGCCTGATGTACAGAATGCAATCATGCCATTATGGCTAGAATTAGTAGGGATTATTTCCTTGTATTTCTTGGCTATATATATGAGGTATTAGGAAGGTCACGATTGTGGCATCAATTCCCTAAAGCACATGGTATCATAGCATTAACTAGGACCACAGTAAATCAAGACGCGATAAAATAGGACAGACAGAAGGCCTAATGAGCTACAATAGCATAAACTAGATAACATAAAGTGGTAGCATCCGCGAATCAGCAAATCTTACAGTTTCTCCCTCAAGGAAGTGCATCAGCATGAAAAGCTCATCCAGATTATTCTGCAGAAGAAAAGAAGACATGATATCAACTTTAAATGCCTAGGATATAGTTACAAGAAAATAATAAAATAAATCAAAAGGTTTTCAAGTACTCCCTCCGTTCACAAAAGGATGTCTCAACCTAGCTCAAATTTGCATGTATCTACACACTAAATCATGTCTAGATACATGCAAATTTAAGCTAGGTTGAGACATCCTTTTGTGAACGGAGGGAGTAAAAAATAGCAACAACAACAACGTCTTTTGTCCCAAGCAAGTTGGGGTAGGCTACACATAAACCCAACAATAACATATGGCAACCAAAGAGTGAAGAGAGAGATAAAATATAAAAATAAATTAAGGTTTCAGCAAATGTATTGCTAATTTTCATGCAGAGTCCTATCGAGTGAAAAAAAAAGCATGATTAAGTAAATGGGATGAAAAAATGATGTAAATTGGTGTGTTATTTTTTATAGAGAGACTGGATGATGCCATAAAAATTATGTGTGTATGCGAGAACAGGGTCAACATTATCTATTTTTTATTCAATATATGCAATACTCTGGTGCCTAACTCATAGTCACAAAATGTATGAGCACAGACAAGTATACTGATAAGCACATAACAATGTGATTGTTCATGTAATGAATAACCTATCAGGCCGAGAAGCCCCTTGGATGTCTTAATATGGAAGATACAATGACAAGCACTCATGAAAGTATGCATACTCTTCAATAAACAAGGAAAATATTTTACCACGGGTAATAATATAGAGAGTCTAATGATCCACTACTGAACCCTCTAGATAGGTAAGAACACTTCAAAAATACTAATACTGGCCATAAGCATGATTGCATCAACAAGAAATAATTTTCATAAAGCGGGGGAATAATGTACAATGATTAAAGCAGTAAATTAGAGCAGTAACCTGAACTGGGGTCCCCGTTAAGAGAACACGATGTTGAGTATGGTAATCTTTAAGTAGACCAAATAGCTTAGAATCTTTGTTCTTCAACCGATGCCCCTCATCCACAATCTGTGATGCACAATGCAGAACCGTCAGAGAAAACATCAGAGTGTAACAAATATCCTCCAGAAAATGAAGTGGAAACAGAAGTACCATGCATTCCCATTCTATAGTTTTCAGAACAGCAGAATCCATGTTAATCATCTCATAAGATGTCAAAAGGACATCAAACTTTATTCTTGACTGCTTTGTTTCATCATTAGATGAAGATGATTTATTTTTCTTCGGCTTATTAGGTTTATCTTTGGAGTAGTAAAATTCATACTTCTTGATAATATCGCGCGACGCTGAGGATCCAAAATACATCAGCTGACAGCAAATCGGAAAAATGTCAGTAGTGAGCACTTAGATCTGTCCGGAATATAAAAACAATGTATTTCAAATTAGTTCATCCCACGTACGCAATTCATTTGAGGTGCCCAAGTTGCAAATTCACGCTCCCAATTTCGCAAGGTTGAGAGGGGGGCAACAACCAGATGAGGACCAAACTTGTCTTCAGACACAGAGGCCAAAAAAGCAATGCTTTGTATCGTTTTCCCTGCATTAATTGTTAATCATTTTCTGAAGATCTCAACACAACGTTTGATCTATATTAGCATACTCGTAATACTAATATCTTACCAAGACCCATCTCGTCGCCAAGGATGACACGTTTATTAATGGACCATGAATAACGCAGAAAGTTTAACCCTTCAAGCTGATAAGGATGCAGTGTGCCTTCAATAACAAGAAAATGCATTCAAAGAATGAACATGTAGGCATGTCCCATTAAATTGATAGCCACCTAAATTTTAAATTCTAGTATCTAGGAATAATTCATGTTTAACAGCATACCACCAGAAAGAAACTCGGGGGTCCTGTCAACATGACGCATCTCGCGATTGGCACTCTTGCTCTTGTCAGACTTCTTGCGTCTGGACATAATCTCATGATAGCGCTCAATCTGAGGTTGGAACACTAAGATGTCAGACTCATTTTCCCATGTACATTCATCGTACGAAAGTTCCTTCCATTTCACATAGTACTCCTTTTCACCAGTAGAGCTTTTTCTGCTCACAAAATGTAAAAATAGGGTCAGAATTATCAAGATATCAGTCAACTGCTTAATAGAAATGCTTGGATACATGGTTGGAAGATAAAAGGTGACACATTCAGATAACTGAGACCACCCTAAGATAGCGCTATGATTGAAAAATGTTATTTGTGTTCCATATGAAGAGCGTGGACAATATGATACATTATGGAATAAATATGAAACTGTCCAATAACAGCTTCATAATTGAGTAACTGCCTGCTCTCAGGATAAACCAAGGTTATAAAAGCGCGCCTCGGAGCACATTTGGCGCTGAGGAGAGTCAAAACGCCTAGCGCTTTAATGCTTCAGAAAAGGAAAAGGCGGTGGCCAAACGCTCAATCAGCGCCTAGCACTTAATAAAACCTTGGGATAAACACCATAAATAGTAACTGAATGGATTCAGTAACACACACTTGCAGAACATACATTTTTCAAGAAAACCCAAAAGCTTTGTGTCTAGATGCAAAGATAGAAAACATACATACATGTGCTAGTACGCCAAAGTCAGGCAGGCCACATAATCGAATAATGACAAGAACATAGACATATCGGAGAATATTCACATCTTTCTTATTACCACCAACATACAATGTAAAATATGATTGACCCACATTAATGCAACTTCGTTAGTTTTCAAATTAGCCTCCATACCTGCTACTGAGGACCCTGTCAACAGTTGTCCATTCAGGCCTAATTGGAACATAGTCATCGTCAGATCTATCAATCGACTCAAACTGCCTATTGAAGTTATTTAATCTAGTTTTCAGCCGAGGGTGTATCTTCGCAGCTTCAAAATATTCATCTTCGGGCACCCTGATATATAGGAAGTCAACAGTTAACAAAGGAAAGGCGGTAAGGAAATTTTATGCATCGAGCAGGATAGGCAGTAACTACCAAGTGCAGTGAATGTGCGACAATCCTTTCCATTTTATTAGATATCGCTTGACGGGCTTTTTCTTTGATATAGACGCTGAAGCACTAGTCTCTTCAGAAGCAACGTTTGGAGTCTCGCAATCTAATATCTTCTCCATTTCTGTCAGTGGGCTTACCTGATAATGAATAAACAACGTGCTTAGTTATACCAACAGTATCAATCATAAGGTGAAAGAAAAAAAATCAAGAGAGCAAAATACATACACATTCAGGGCAGCTCCATTTATCAGATGTGATATTTAGGCAAGGATTCAAACATTTGCGGTGAAATGCATATGTACATGTTGAACAAGATACAAGATTTTCATTTAGTCCACACTTCTGACAAGCATCTTCTTTCTGCACACAAAAATGAACAAGAACAGAGTTGCAAATAAATACAGGAGCCCAAAAACTGAAAGAGAGGGATATTAATAAACAAAAAATCACATGAATAATATGAATCTGGCATTCGGGAACGTGCACCGCAAACATTTGAAACTGCGCTATGCAGACGAGAATTACAAGGCAATATGATGTACGGATCAGCAAATGAGGACAGAATAAAAATGAATATGGTCAATGCTCTCTGCCTTCTGGTTAACCGAACGAAAAAGAGTGAGATCATAGAAAACAGGACCTGCCTATCTTGTACACAAGAACATGTAATCAACTGATAGCACCGAGACGTTAAGAAACAATCATGGTGCCCCTCCATTTCAAGAAGTTTCACTCAGATAGCACCGTGGCAGCCTAAAGCACCAACCCTAAACCACGTCCACCCTATTGCACAATGTGCGCTACGGCATGTACCAATTCCAGTGACTCTCTCTTGGCAGCCAAACTTTCTCATACGAAATCATGTAGTAGTAGTATCTACTCCCTCCGTTCTAAATTAGATGACTTCCATTTGTCCACATGCGGATGCATCTATACTTGTAACATGTCTAGATACATCCGCATGTGGACAAATGGAAGTTATCTAATTTGGAACGGAGGGAGTAGCTGCTTAACAGGGCAAATAAACTAGGCCAAAATCCACAGTTCAATTTTATCCTTCAATTTTATGTAGAGCACCAAATAATCATATAGTATTATCTCTTGGCACCAAACAACGCAATGGTCTAGCAAAATTATCCTTCAATTTTATGTAGAGCACCAGTCAGCCATGATAACCCTATTCTACACCAGATCCCCAAGTGGATTCCTCCCGCTCACCAAGAGTTGAGCCATTCAGAGCCTAACATCTTATTCACCAAATGCTAACCCTAATGGAACAGCATCAATTCCCTGCTGCCCGCAACAAGCTTCAAAAAAATTATACTTCAATTTTATGTAACCCTATCTATTCTACACCAGATCCCCAAGTAAATTCCTCCCGCTTACCAAGAGTTGAGCCATTCAGACCCTAACATCTTATCCGCCGACTACTAACCCTAATAGAACAGCATCAATTCCCTGCTGCCCTAATGGAACAGCTTCAAGAAAAATCGGTAGAATTCGAGAAAAAAAAGGACAGAAAAAAGCATGCCCTGATCAGCCATACCACGTCCTCGCGCTCGATCTGCTTGGCAGGGGGGTCGTCCTGCCGATCCTTCCCCTTCCCGTTGCCGCCGCGGGGCGGGAGGTCGTCGTCGGACTCGTCGAGCGTGTAGCGCGGCCGCTTCTCCGACCGCACGCGCAGCCGCTCCACGAGGCTGCTCATCCCGCCGTCCGCCGCCGCCTCGAAAGCAAACACGCTCCTAGGAAGCACGCAGCACAACGGCTCCAACTCTCGGTCCGCCGCCTCGGGGTGGGCTACCTAGGGTTTGGTGATTCTGGGGCGGCTGAGCCCGGAATCGGGCGAAATTTGTACCGTTGCGAGGCCTGAGCTGGAGGCGACGAAAATGGAAGGTAGTGACGAGGGGTGGGCCGTCGGCGCGTGGCTGTGGGCGGGAGGGAGGCGCGACGGTGGCGCGCTCTGTCTCTGACGCACGCGCAGGAGCGGGCGGAGGCAGTAGTAACGGCCACTGCTGCCCAGGGAAGAACTCCTAGGACTGAAGGCTGTACCGGATTTGCGGTAAGGTCCTTGTTCTGTTACTAAATTACATTATTTTGGTCCGAGACTCTGATCTGGGCTCCATCTTAGGAAGGAAACGCTGAACCGTGGACTTGTCTGGAAAATAACGATCTGAACCGTGGACCTGTTTGGAAATAGAAGATCTGAACTGTGGAAATAGATAGTTACAACTGCATTTATTCAGTACCAGATTGCAAATCTTGTTGCGTGGTGCCAAAAGTGTGACCAACTTGTGTCCAATGCATTTATTTTTCTTTTTGTTTGTACAACCACCATGTGTTAGAAACATAAACAAATACGGACTTTTTAAAAGGCTTTTGAATGAAATTTTAGTGAAAGTAAATGTTTTCTAACCTTGTGTCCTGCTTTTAGATTTGTTATCCGGGTCTTCAACCTTTTTTACATAGACCGGGTCGTCATCTTCCACGACGGCGGCGGAGGCCTCTTCGTCGCTCGTGGTCTCCGCTTGCATGGCATATCCTTCTCCATAACCCCCGCAGCGTGTGCTTGGAGATTTGTGCTCTCGGTCACCGACTTTTTTGACTGGGATCGAGTCATCACCTTCGCCGACGGTGATGGTTGTGGCTCTGGCCCATCCTTCTGCTCGATCCTATTAGGAATGACGGCCTTGCGTCGAACCATCCAACATCCACCATACAATATGAGGTCTTTCACTGACTCTCTAACTGTGTTGGGTGTAGGTCCCTAGTTGGGTGGTTGTCTATCCGACCGCACGCGCAAGAGCTCCACGAGACTACACATCCCCAGTTCACGGAGACGCGCACCGTCCCCCCTCGCCGACTATGCTTAAACTCCCTCGCTACCACTCTGGCTCCATCGCCTATGAATCGGCTAGGTTTTGGTGATTTAGGAGGGGTGAGGGCGCAATCTCCGGTACAACACAAAGTGGAATGGAGAAAACGGAAAAGGAGGGCAGCGATGAGGAGGCTAACTATGGGTAGAGGAGAAGCAACGGTAGTGTGGGGGCGCTTCTCACTTTCACGATTGGTTGTTTAGAGGAGGAAGGTCTCGTATCATCCATAATTATAGCAATAGTGTGCCTGAGCTTGCGGTAGGAGCCGAACAAAGGAAGGTAGTGATGAGGTGTCTATTGGCATGTAGTTGTGGGTGGGAGGAGGTGCGAGGGTGGCATTTGGGAGCTTTCTCTCCTCTCTATCTATATATCTCTCTCTCTCTGTCGCACACACGGTTTCTCTCTTGCCTGCGCACTCATTTTGTGGTTACCAAAAGAGGTGAGACAAGAATCGGCGCAATCTACACCACCACGGGACCTAAGCTGGCACTTGGTGAGAGGAAAGAAAAGAAAATAATGGCGAGAGACACTTGGCATGTAGCTATGCGTGGTTGGAGTGTGAGGAATACATCGGTGATCTCTCTCCCTCATGAGACACACGGGGCGAGGAGGACACAACAGAGGTAGAAGTAACGGGTAATGCCCATTTATGAAAATCTAGGCACCAGCCATATTGGTTATGTGATTTGGGTCTTGTTTTAGCATACGCATCCTCAAATCTTGATTTTCTAATAAGATAATTTTACTCGTTTTATTGATATAAGATTGGACATCTTATTGAGTGGTGTAGAATGGGTCATGTGTAATACCTTATTAGTGGTGTGTATTTATTTTAATCGAGCATATCTTCAAGCAAATAAAGAGCATATTTGTTAAACAACGCTCGAATAAAAAAGGTGAAGTAGATGGTTTATGAACTAGCAGTATGCTTTGTGATTTAATATTATGGTCTTCAATTTTACTAAGTGAGACCGAGCAGTCACCTTAACCAACGATTAATAACGATGACAACCTTGACATCGATCTAGGCATATAGAAAAGACACTATCGATATAGTAAGACTTCCTCAAATTTTACTAAGATTTACCAAACTAGTGGGTGGATGTGATTTTGATCTACTAATTTAGGTAGAGTTGGTGGTAGGAGACGACAAACAAAGGAACGTAGTGATGAGATGTCTTTTAGCATTTAGTTGTGGGTGGGAGGAGGTGGGAGGGCGGTGTTTGGGAGGATCTCTCTCTCGCACACATGGTCTATCTCTGTCTTGCCTGCGCCTTGCGCACACTCATTTCATGGTTCCCGGAGGAGGTGAGACAAGAATTGGCGCAATCTATACCACCATGGGACGTAAGCCGACACTTGGTGAGAGCAAAGATAAGAACATATTGACGAGGAGACTCTTGGCATGTAGCTATGGGTGGATGGAGTGTGAGGACTGCATCGGTGATCTCTCCCTCATGAGACACACGGGCATGGGGAGGACATCACAGAGGTAGAAGTAACGCGTAATACCCATTTATGAAAATCTAGGCACCAACTATATTGGTTATGTGATTTGGCTCTTATTTTAACATAACAGCCAAAATCTTGATTTACTAATAAGATAATTTCACTTCGTTTACTGATATAAGATTGGAAATCTTATTGAGTGGTGTAGAATGGGTCATGTGTACTATCTTATTAATTGTGTGTATTTATTTGTTGCAATTTGTTCAATCAAGCATATCTTCAAGCATATAAATAACATATCTGTTAAACAACGTTTTGAATAAAAAGGTGAAGTAAATGGTTTACGAACTTGTAGTGTGGTTTGTGATTTAATATTATGGTCTTCAATTTTACTGAGTGAAACCGAGCAGTCACCTTCTCATCATCTGATGCTTCCTATTTATGTGTGGCTATTTATTCAAAATAGATAAAAGAGGCTATGGTTGATACTTAGTCATACAAAGTACAATTGTGTGTTCAACTTGACATGCCGGTTCTATTGACTAGTTGGAGTCTTATGTACCCCTTGCTCTGTCACAGGGGAAATTTACTTTGGCACCAGGGTGCATACGCATCTGGCATTTGGAAAACATATTTCAAAATGTCAAAAAAATCTGAAATAAAATTTCACGGATAGATCTTCATATTCTATGTGTTCACAATGTCGTTTCACCAAAAACCGATATATTTTGTGCCTTGTGTAAAAAGACAAAACAAAGTGTCGTGAAAATCCTTATTTTAGCACCATTTTTTTCTTTTTTATAGGAGTCACAAAAAATGTTGATTTTTCGTGAAACGACTTTGTGAACACATAACAAGTTAAGACTTATGCGCGAACATTTGTTTTCAATTTTTTTGACATTTCAAAATATGTGCAAAATGTATTTTAAATATAGGGTGCATATGCACCCGGGAGCCAAAACACCGCTCCCCTGTCACAGCTCCTTTTTTCCCAACTTGACATGACAGTACTATTAACCTGTTGTACATATCACACACATATTTGAGATTGGTAACATTGTTTCTTGGTCACGCATATGCCTGCACTAAGATTTGCGAGGAACTACTTGGTCGGTTTTACTTGTATACTTATGTGTATTGTTCTTTTTTCAGTTTCTTTTAGCAATGCTTCTATATTGTTTTATATTCTAGATAATTTGGATAAGGTGATACTTTGCTTCCCTATCTATGGTTGTTGCAGACTGTGTGCAATATGTTCTTGCCAATTTGATATATCCTTCTTGGATGTTCAGAGTTGAGTCTAGAACCGCTCTGGTCGCGGTGATCTTCTAGATTTTGTATGTATAGCATGGCAGATCCATTTGATATGCTCTATGATACTTTTGACTATTATTGAATCTTTTCAGCGAAGTGTAAGTTTTTTTTTCCGTAGAATGCATTAGTGTGCTCTATGTGTTTTGAGCATACGAGTTATCTCGACCTAAAAGGCCTTTGGCTGGAGGCTATAGCTCTAGTCTTGTTTTTGAGAGCTTTTTGCATGTGGTTGTTGCAAGTGTGGTTGATAGTGAGACTCGTCGCTAGCTGATGAGCGTGATCGTTCGTTACGGTCATGTGAAACGATCTTGCTGCTGAGATGGTTTGCACATTTCGTGTTGATTATTTGGGTCAGATGAATGATCCGTTACGTTTGTTTCCTTCCAGTCAGTTTGGGTGTCGAGATGGAGAAGAGACGTCCCCTTCCATGCAGTCATTATCTTTGGTTACGGCTGGATGGCGTCCTGGCTACTCGTTGTGGTGAAGACGCTAGCCATATGTGTGAGGCACTGATGGGTTGAGATAAATCAAAAGAGTGCTGGTTCCTAGTGAGTACTCGTCGTTGTGTCTCTAACTGGCCGGCTGCCAATTGATTGATTATTAGCAATAGCTAGAAAGCTAGATGTATTTTCCTTGTTTTTAAAGCCGCCCATGTAGTACAGAAATGGAGATGTACTATGCGCGTGCGTGCGTGTGTAACCTGTTGAAAATGTAGGGTGGGTTTTAGTCCCATCTAATAATTTCAGAAAATCCCTAAGACCAATATAGTCATGGCAAGTGGTGTGAGTTTAGTCCCACATGTCTAGTTGGGAGAGATGTACACCAACTTATAAGGTGAGATCTTCTCCCACAGGTATGAGTTGGTTGTGAAGTAAAGGGAGGCGTTCCACACACGCGCTCCTCCGCCGTCTCTCCACGCCACGCGCCGCGGGTTGCAGGAATGTATTCTTTTTGTCACGCAGGAATGGAATATGAGCGGTGGCAACTGAAAAGTTTTTACCTTAATGAAAAATGAACGCGAAATGAATACAAGCTGAAATGAGTACTCTTAAGTCCGGACGTTTTCAGAATTCATGATTGTGTGTGTTTCTGTTGGACCGCTCGCCTCCTTCTCTGTGCCTTTATAATAGAGGTCGCTCCTCTCCAGAATACAAAGAACATATCACATCTGCTCCGCCGCCACTGTCGTTCCTCTCACTGTTGCTTCCACCGGTGACCTCATCCCATCCACCGTGTACACGGCTGACGAGAGAGCAGGCCTACGAAACCCCGCATCTCCACATCCTGTACGGGAGAGAGGCGATTAGGTTTTGGGGTAGCGTCTCCTACGCGACTGCTCGCCTCCGTTCGTCTGCATCAACTACGTCTGCCTCGCCTTCGTTATCACCATGTCTACCATCGACGCCGACATCGAGAAGGCTGTTGCTGACAAGAGGCTCGCCGACGAGGCCACCGCCTCTGCTGCTGTGGCCAACTGGCCTACTAGAGGGTACAACACGTCTATCCCTCTCCTGATTATTTGCTTGTTTGCCGTACTAGTGATTTGTGTAGATGTTTCTACTATCTGTCTAGTACATAGCTTTATCATCAAGTTTCAGTATGTCATTAGCACTGTTTACGTCATGCTCATGATTTATGCTTGGATTAATTTAATTTAACAATTGCTTATATACTCAACATAATCTCATATCGTGTTGATTAGTAGACGAGGAGCTGGTTGCTAATGTATTGTCAGTAATGAAACGCAAACGTACCGGCGTAAGAAGATTTGTACTAGTACTAATTATACGTGTCATTGTGTGTATATAACTAGAAGCTTTGCATGTGAACGCATTGTTCATTCTCTCCCATCCCAGCCGATACGTGCATACTACTAGCTTGTTACAGTTTATTGCATCTTAATTCTCTCTCTCAAACATCTTGAGTAGGGATGCGCAACAAAATCTAATGAAAATGTCTTTAATAGGATGGAAGGAGCGCCCGATTTGCACTAGTTTTTACTATTAAGGTTGCTACTGCGGTACTGCGATGTCACACTTTCAACTATCTACATAAATGCCACTGCAACACCTCTCCTATTTGATGTGGTCCAAATTCATATATTGAGCGGTCATCCACCGACATGCCGCCGAGACCCGCCGACACCGAAGACAGTGACACACACAAGACAGAGACTACAAGGCCGACAAGGACAGGTAAATTGAGCGGTGGTGGGAGCTACATGAGAGAGATGGTAAGCACAAAATAGAAATAGACTACAGGCAAAACCTAAGTTGGCTTTGCGGTTGTAGGGTTCTTGTCGCATATATTACCATTTTATCTATCTATTTTTTTAGCAACGCACGAGTATTTAGCTATTAACTATTAAGGGAACCAATCAATGGAATTTCTCTCTATTCTGAACACCACAATCTATCTAGAGGCGGTACAAATTGATAGGTTGGATTACATTTTGCATTTAGGCTAGTCACAATGGGAGTATCATATACTAGTATCATATGATATAAGTCTACGTTACTACTTTCACAATTGATAGTAACATATGTGTTGTATCATATACTACTGTATTTATTAGGCTAGCTGTAGATTTATCTTGAATTGGAATCCGTTATGTTACGGTACTACTATCACCTCTCATCATTAACTGAAGTGACACGTCAGTTTTTTACCAACATGTTATGCATGATACCACCTATGATACTCCTGTTATGCCTAGTAACCAACCACGGGATTTTAGGAGACATAACTATAACTTAGCGGTCCTTCCAGCAAGCAAATACAACTAGGCCATTGCCATTCGGAGTCGGAAACCGAGCCACCCGACATTAATTGACTGGTTTGAATTCAAGCGCTTGTCATGCAAAACCAGACGACTGGATAGGATATAAGGAAGGTGACCACGTCATCTATCCGCGGCACAAAGCATCGTAGCCGTCCGTCCTATGCATCTCGCCCAGCAAGCTAGGAAAAGGTGAGAACTGAAGCATCTTCTTCCTCTCTCTCATCTCAATCAACCTCTATAAATCCAAGGCCATTGTGACTTGTGACCTCGGACTTGGCGAAAGCGAGATAGGTTGGAGCTGCCTCCTCATCGAGCGGATCGGCCGGCAACGCCGGTCACTTTCCTTGGAGGCGCGCCGTCAGGCACGCGGCCGTCACTTTGTCCATGTCGTCGATTGCAGCGCTTCCCCCCGAGCAGGTAATTTATATTTCCCGTTACTTATTCCATGCCTTCTTCCCATGATTATCAGACTGTTGCACTCTTTTTTGTGGAGTGCAAGATTTCAGTCATCCTATTTTTTAGATCTGTTTGTTTGTTCTTGTACAATACTACGGTTTGGTTTGGACGAAACGAGGTAGACAGCTCAGAATCAACTTAATAGGAGCATGTTTCATATTTCCTTCTACATTTGAATAGTATTAGAAACATCATGGATTTTCAGCATATACATATTCATCTGCATCTGTGCAAAGCTTAGCATAAGGATATATTGAACCTCATGTACCATTTGCAAAACTTATGCAAAACGCTCAAGGGCAGGAAACGAAATCATACTCTCTTTTTTAGATAGGAGAGATTTATTACCATATTTGTTAGATCATGAATGTAACATGAACATGCAACTAACATCATGGATTTTCAGCACACACATATTCATCTGCATCTGTTCAAAGCTTAGCTGAAATTTAGTTGCCACCATTCACAATACTATAAACCAAAGAGGACTATTCGTATTTGAATATAGTTCATACAATGAGGACGAACAGCATGGATATACTGTTTCTACTCTTTGCGTTCCGTTACTCCTCACATCCGATTTCCTTTTTCCAAAGAGGACTATTTGTTTGTTCATCACAGTACAAATATTTTTTAACTGGTACATTACCCATCCACATCACTGTCACACCTGAAGGCACCTGTCAACATACTCAGAAACCGAAGTTCGCCACCTGGACACACGGAGGTCTGCTCCATCGGCATCCAGGTCGTCAGCCTCAGGAGCTGGCAGGAGATGATCAAGCGTATCTTCATCTAGGCCTTGATGAAAGGAGATCATCCCGAAAATCTTAGAGACAAGCTCTATGGAAAATGACCGGGGATCAATCCTGTTGTTCTCAGCTGTGGTCTCCTTTAACCGAAGAAGCGCGGACTCGTACTCGCTAGCGATCACACCAGCGGCAGACCCACCAGAGGAAGATAAGCCAGGCGAAGGAAACTCAAGGCGATGCATCTTGAAGGAAGAATCCAAAACCTGGCACAACCTGTCAAGGGAAGAACGAGAGGCCTCCAGCTCGTGGGACAACTCCTGAACCTTCTTCTCGGCTACAGACAAGGATTTAGAAGTTCGAACGTTGTTCTCCTGAGCCGCGGCGTTCGCTCCCTCCAGCCTTTGCTTCTCCTTCAAGAAAGAAGTGACCCTCTCCTGCATAGAGACCATCTCTTTCTTCAGAGACGAAAGCTCGGACTCCAGCCTTGTCACCTTCAGCTGAGCAGCTTCCTCCACTGAAGATTTCTCCTGAAGCAAAGAAATAAGGAAAGACTAAGAACCCCTGAATGAAAAGGAGGGAACACTCATATGGAAGCTGATGTACCTCCAGGCGAAGGGCCACCGACAGAAGATCCAAGATGTTCTGCTTGCGAGGATCAGAAGCCAGAGAAGATATCAAGGAGGGCAAGGCTGTAGACAGGGAAACCATCTCTCGAACAGGTGCTTCACGACAGTCGGGCTTAAGCTCTTTCATCCTCCGAAGGCGTTTAGAGGAAGGAGGCAAAACCCCCGGTGTCCTATGCAAGAAGCCCAGTATTAGGATTTAGGAGTGAAATAAAAAGAACAGATGGAGCAACATATTGAGATCCTAAGAAATACCTCGAAGGAACAGAAACAGGAGGAGGAACACAATGGGAAGTCGGAATGGCCTCGCTAGAGCCAGCGTCAGGAGATGGCTTGTCATCAACCTGCACCCGTACACGCTGATGAACATATCCGTCATTCAGTTCAAGCCATGAATACAGAAAATAAAAGGATGAAGCAAGCAACACTCACCTTCCCCTTCCTCTTTGGAGGAAGATCCTTCATAACATCTTTCTTGAATCCTATTTATACCACATAGGCAACAAAGTTGAAATTAAGTGCGATGAAAAAACTCAATTATAACTTTGATGTCTTACTCTCAGCGATCTTACTTCTCAGTTTACTAAATCAATTCTGCTCAGGATATATTGAACCTCATGTACCATTTGCAAAACATTACACGGTAACATAAGGGCAGTGGAAGAACCATAAGATCAGAAGTCTGATGAGATACCTACTTCTACAGATCTTCTATATGTATAGATACGAGCGTTGCATCGGGGGCATAAATATTGTAGTAGGTTTGCGCGTGATTTACCTGCCCATAAGAGCGTACTGTAATATTTGGTGTCCCATAATTACTCTCGTCAATTGGTGGAAAAAAAGGAAACGGAACGGACAGTCAGACGGAGCGAAACGCTCATGGCAGGAAACGAAACCATACTCTTTTTTTAGTTTAGTTAGATCATGAATGCTACATGAACATGCACCTAACATCATGGATTTTCATCATACACATATTCATTTGCATCTGTGCAAAGCTTAGCTGAAATTTAGGTGCCACCATTCACAATACTGTAAACCAAAGCTAAGAAGATTCTTACTCCAGACACGAATGACAATACAATGGTCAGGAACAACGAAAAAGGCTCCAATGACCAGTGCTAAGTCTAAAATCCTTAACAACGTTTAATTGATATAAGTAAAACCATATGTCCAGCGGAAACAAAAGATAAGATATATTCATACTCTGGAGAAGGTGTGGCTTCAGCATCTCATGGAGCTTCTCAACTTGCGAGTCTTGGTTAATATCCTTAAACTCCTCTTGGAGATCAGATATAGTCCAAAACTACAAACATAAGTGTCGTAACATTACATGAAAGAAGTATAGAATGCAATATTTAATGCAACAGGAAATCAGAAAGATTGGTCAATCAGCATATGCTAGAAGCTAGGAAAGGTTTAGGCAACCAAATATCAGCATATGTGTTTTGCACATATCCTAATCCCTTTCATAATAAGTGCCGATGTACAGAATGTAATCATGCCATTGTGGCTAGAATTAGTAGGGATTATTTCCTTGTATTTCTTGTATCTGTGGCTATATATATGAGGTATTAGGAAGGTCACGATTGTTGCATCAATTCCCAAACTCACATGGTATCAGAGCATAAACTAGGACAACAGTAAATCAAGACGCTGTAAAATAGGACAGACAGAAGACCTAATGAGCTACACTAGCATAAACTAGATAACATAAAGTGGTAGCATCCGCGAATCAGCAAATCTTACAGTTTGTCCCTCAAGGAAGTGCATCAGCATGAAAAGCTCATCCAGGTTATTCTGCAGAAGAAAAGAAGACAGGATATCAACTTTAAATGCCTAGGATATAGTTACAAGAAAATAATTAAATAAATCAAAAGGTTTTCAACTGAAAAAATAGCAACAACAAAAAATCTTTTATCCCAAGCAAGTTGGGTAGGCTATAGATAAACCCAACAATAACATATGGCAACCAAAGAGTTAAGAGAGAGATAAAATAAATTAAGGTTTCAGCAAATGTATTGCTAATTCTGATGCAGTCCTATCGAGTGAAAAAAATAGCATGAGTAAGTAAATGGGATGAAAAATAATGTAAACTGGTGTGTTATTTTCTATATAGAGATTGGATGATGCCATAAAATTATGTGCGTATGCAAGAACAGGGTCAACATTCGTTGGTTTTTGTTCAATATATGCAATACTCTAGTGCCTAACTCATAGTCAAAAAATGAGAGAAGTATACTGATAAGCACATAACAATGTGATTGTTCATGAAATGAATAACCTATCAGGCCAAGAAGCCCCTTGGATGTCTTAATGGAAGATACAATGACAAGCACTCATGAAAGTATGCATACTCTTCAATAAACAAGGAAAATAATTTCCACGGATAATAATAAAAATAGTCTAATGATCCACCACTGAAGCCTCTAGAGAAATAGGTAAGAACACTTCAAAAAGACTACCAAGCATGATTGCATGAACAAGAAATAATTTTCATAAAGCGGGGGAATAATGTACAATGATTTAAGCAATAATTAGAGCAGTAACCTGAACTGGGGTCCCCGTTAAGACAACACAATGTTGAGTATGGTAATCATTAAGTAGACCAAATAGCTTAGAATCTTTGTTCTTCAACCGATGCCTCTCATCCACAATCTGTGATGCACAATGGAGACACGTCAGCAAAAACATCAGAGTGTAACAAATATCCTCCAGAAAATGAAGTGGAAACAGAAGTACCATGCATTCCCATTCTATAGTTTTCAGAACAGCAGAGTCCATGTTAATCATCTCATAAGATGTCAAAAGGACATCAAACTTTATTCTTGACTGCTTTGTTTCATCATTAGATGAAGATGATTTACTTTTCTTCGGCTTATTAGGTTTATCTTTGGAGTAGTAAAATTCATACTTCTTGATAATATCGCGCGACGCTGAGGATCCAAAATACATCAGCTGGCAGCAAATCGGAAAAATGTCAGTAGTGAACACTTAGATCTGTCCGGAATATAAAAACAATGTATTTCAAATTAGTTCATCCCACGCACGCAATTCATTTGAGGTGCCCAAGTTGCAAATTCACGCTCCCAATTCCGCAAGGTTGAGAGGGGGGCAACAACCAGATGAGGACCAAATTTGTCTTCAGACACAGAGGCCAAAAAAGCAATGCTTTGTATCGTTTTCCCTGCATTAATTGTCATCATTTTCTGAAGATCTCAACACAACATTTGATCTATATTAGCATACTCATAATAATAATGTCTTACCAAGACCCATCTCGTCGCCAAGGATGACACGTTTACCAATGGACCATGAATAACGCAGAAAGTTTAACCCTTCAAGCTGATAAGGATACAGTGTGCCTTCAATAACAACAAAATGCATTCAAAGAATGAACATGTAGACATGTTTCATTAAATTGATAGCCACCTAAATTTAAATTCTAGTATCTAGGAATAATTCATGTTTAACAGCATACCACCAGAAAGAAACTTCGGGGTCCTGTCAACACGACGCATCTCGCGAATGGCACTCTTGCTCTTGTCAGTGGACTTCTTGCGTCTGGACATAATCTCATGATGGCGCTCAATCTGAGGTTGGAACACTGAGATGTCAGACTCATTTTCCCATGTGCATTCTTCATACGAAAGTTCCTTCCATTTCACATAGTACTCCGTTTCACCAGTAGAGTTTTTTCTGCTCACAAAATGTAAAAATAGGGTCAGAATTATCGAGATGTCAGTTAACTGCTAAATAGAAATGCTTGGATACATGGTTAGAAGATAAAAGGTGACACATTCAGATAACTGAGACCACCCTAAGATAGTGCTATGATTGAAGAATGTTATTGTGTTCCATATGAGGAGCGTGGACAATATGATACATTATGGAATAAATATGATACTGTTCAATAACAGCTTCATAATTGAGTAACTGCCTGCTCTCAGGATAAACCAAGGTTATAAAAGCGCGCCTAGGCGCACATTTGGCGCTGAGCAGAGTCAAAACGCCTAGCGCTTAATTGCTCTTAGCGCTTTAATGCTTCAGAAAAGGAAAAGGCGGTGGCCAAACGCTCAATCAGCGCCTAGCACTTGATAAAACCTTGGGATAAACACCATAAATAGTAACTGAATGGATTCAGTAACACAAACTTGTAAAACATACACTTTTCAAGAAAACACAAAAGCTTTGTGTCTAGATGCATAGATAGAAAACATACATACATGTGCTAGTACGCTAAAGTCAGGCAGGCCACATAATCGAATATTGACAAGAACATAGACATATGGGAGAATATTCACACCTTTGTTATTAGCACCAACATACAATGTCAAATATGATTGACCCACATTAATCTAACTTCGTTAGTCTTCAAATTAACCTCCATACCTGCTAGTGAGGAACCTGTCAACAGTTGTCCATTCAGGCCTAACTGGAACGTAGTCATCGTCAGATCTATCTATCGACTCGAACTGCCTATTGAAGTTATTTAATCTAGTTTTCAGCCGAGGGTGTATCTTCGCAGCTTCAAAATATTCATCTTCTGGCACCCTGATATATAAAAGTCAATAGTTAACAGAGGAAAGGTGGTAAGGAACGATTGTGCATCGAGCAGGACAGGTAGTAACTACCAACTGCAGTGAATGTGCGACAATCCTTTCCATTTTATCAGATATCGCTTGATGGACTTTTTCTTTAATATAGACTCTGAAGCACTAGTCTCTTCAGAAGCAACGTTTAGAGTCTCGCAATCTAATATCTTTTCCATCTCTGTCAGTGGGCTTACCTGATAATAAATAAACAGCGTGCTTAGGTATACCAACAGTATCAATCATAAGGTGAAAGAAAAACAAATCAAGAGAGCAAATACATACACATTCAGGGCAGCTCCATTTATCAGATGTGATATTTAGGCAAGGATTCAAACATTTCCGGTGAAATGCATATGTACATGTTGAACAAGATACAAGATTTTCATTTAGTCCGCACTTCTGACAAGCATATTCTTTCTGCACACGAAATGAACCAGAACAGAGTTGCAAATAAATACAGGAGCCCAAAAACTGAAAGAGAGGGATATTAATAAACACAGAATCACATAAATAGTAGGAATCTGGCATTCGGGAACGTGCGTCGCAAACATTTGAAACTGCGCTATGCAGTCAAGAACTACAAGGCAATATGAAGCGGATCAGCAAATCAGGACAGAATAAAAATGAATATAGCCAATGCTCTCTGCCTTTTGGTTAACCTAACGAACAAGTGTGAGATTGAAGAAAATAGGACCTGCCTATTTTGTACACAAGAACATGTTATTAACTGATAGCACCAAAACGTTAAGAAACAATCATGGTGTCCCTTCATTTCAAGAAGCTTCACTCAGATAGCACCGCGGTAGCCTAAAGCACCAACCCTGAACCACGTCTACCCTATTGCAGTATTGCACAATGTAGTATCTTGCTGCTTAACAGGGCAAAATCCACAGTTCGGTATCCAAACGGCGCTGGTCTACTAACATCTCATTCACCGACTACTAAGTACTAAGCCCTAATAGAAAAGCATCAACTCCCTGCTACCCACAGCCAGCTTCAAAAAAATCGGTAGAATTCGAAAAAATAACAGGACAGGAAAAAAGCATGCTCTGATCAGCCATACCCCGTCCTCGCGCTCGATCTGCTTGGCAGGGGGGTCGTCGGTCGGCCGCTTCTCCGACCGCACGCGCAGCCGCTCCACGAGGCTGCTCATTCCGCCGCCTTGAAAGCAAGCAAGCGAGGCGGGAGCAAGCTCCTAGGAAGCACGCAGCACAACGGCTCCAACTCTCGCGCCGCCGCCTCGGAAGTGGCTACCTAGGGTTTGGTGGTTCTGGGGCGGCCGAGCCCCGAATCGGGCGGGATTTGTACCGTTGCGAGGCCTGAGCTGGCCAGCGGTGGAGGCGGCGAAAATGGAAGGTAGTGACGAGGGGTGGGCGGCCGGCGCGTAGCTAGGGCGGCGAGGGAGCGTAGGAGCAGGCGGAGGCAGGAGTAACGGCCACTGCTGTCTGCTGGGACTGAGAAAATGACAAAAAAAACTATGACATTTGGGGTCCAGTTGCTAGGAAACTATAAAAATGTCATATAACTACGTGCATTCGGGTCGCATCGTGACACATAGCACTGATTTTGATATTTAAGTGTGTTAACACGGTTCCTGACAGTTTAGCCCCACTTGTTATGTATATGTGGCCAAAAACAAAGAACAGATTAGAAAAAGAGAAAGTCAACGCGCCGTGTGTGGCTACCTCGATCCGGCGACGGCCGCCGCGCGCCTCTCCGGCGAGGTCACCGCCCCTGCACCAGCATGCTGCCGCCCTGCGCCTTTGTGGCCTCATCTTCTCCCCACCTGAAGTGTGTCTTTGAAGCCCACTCCTCCATTGCATTTCTTTCTAGTGATAACATCCCAAGCTTCCCAATGAACCTTTCTTTTGTCTAGCCAGCAAAGCTTGGTTCAGGAGGCGTGTGTCTTTGAAGCCCACTCCTCCATTGCATTTCTTTCTAGTGATAACATCCCAAGCTTCCCAATGAACCTTTCTTTTGTCCTCATCTTCTCCCCACCTGAAGTTTCTAATTAACTTCATATAGTCTTCATGGAAACCGACATGAAGTTTGAACACACTCATTACATATTGAGGGATAGCTTGGGCAACAGCCTTGATCAAGGTTTCCTTCGCTCCTATGGACATGAACCTCTCATCCCAATTAGACACTTTCTTGGAGAGGCGATCTTTGGAAGGTTGGAATTTATCTTCTTTCATCCTACCTTCAGGTGTTGGTAACCCCAAATATTTGTCTTCAAAGGTGGATCGTTCCTGTGGGGACCCCAGACCGGCAGTCTGAGACCTCCAGTATGCATACATTCACGATCCCATGATCAGTCAGTCGTGAACAACATACTTAAGTTGGCATTGCAGATACATCATCCATTACATACCGAATACACATCCTAGAAATGGTCACATGACCCAGTTAAAAACAACTGCCACGCAGGGCAGAGAAACTCATAAAACAGCGGAAGTCTTCAAACACAACCGTGGCAAAGCCCAAGTCATGCCTTGACTACCTACAGGCAACTGACTGGGAGACGTTCCTAGTTCGCATAGACGTCGACGAACTCTCAATCTTCCGCATACTCCTCATCTTCGACGTAAGCCTTCTCGTTGAGAATCTGGACATTGGAATATCCAGGGGCACAGCCATGAGTACAATTACGTACTCGCAAGACATCCCGAATGGAGCTCATAAAATGCAAGTATGCTTATAAGGTGGAATAGGTAGGCTATACTTAGGGTTTTCTACCCATGATGGATGAAAGATTCATCATGGTTGAATAATAATTTTATATCTCTGGTGAAAAAGATACTTCAGAAATAATATAGTTTCTCTCAATGGATATTGCATATCCGAGAGATTCTGACAAAGATGGTTTTAAGAAAGATTTTCTTTGCAGAACTTCTTGTAAAATAACTTTCGGCTTTCCATCATCCGTACTTCCTAGGTACATAGTTCATCTTCCAGTACCTCCCAGGTACAATTCCTTTTTCCAAACTTCCTTTTAAAACATCGACACAATGCTAGACGACGTTGCCATTCAGCTGTCCATGACCGCGGACGCGGCTATTCGAATAGTTTTGACTCTGCAGAGTTTGTACACTTTCACCACACCATCCGGTACATCTGCCGTGAACACCACGGACTGCTCGTGACAGTATGCGAACATCAGATAACCGATCATAACTTCCACTATGCCGATGCTAGTATGCGATTACCTCTTCAGTTGAGTTTGTTCTCCCCGGCACCGTGTGTGTTAACCACATCATTTCTCAATACCCTTGTTCTTTCTCATAACCCAACACCCCACCGCCACGGCAGGAGACCCAACTGTTGCTTGCCGGTGGCACTCGCAGTCCACACTTTGTATGCCCATATCCAGCATTCGGTTCCGGGGACTTTAACCCCTTCTAGCCAATTGAGGTAAAGTCTCACACTAACACAAACAAGCTTCCATTAAGCCCGTGCCCATTTTGAGTAATGTGGTTGTACTGTAGGGCTGTCCGGACAAGACTAGTCTATGTGTCGTTTTCGAAAACACTTCCAAAAACAATCTTCTTCACCATTCTCCCGTGGACAAGGTCCCACCTTTCCCGGGGTTTTTCCGTAAAACCTTTAATTTTCCAAAACACATTTGTTAGGATGTCCACTTAGGGACTTCAAGATTACTATCTTGTGGTGGTAAATATACCATATGGTGGCTAAGGGCTGGGTAACACCAAGTTGTGACTAATGGCAATAATAATTTATATAATAACACTAGTAATAATATCCATATCAAAAATGGTTTTGTTTGTCCAAGTTTTTGTAAAACTTCAGAAGTAAAACATGCATGAGATAATGATAAGTATGGTAGCAAGCATTGGGAGCTTGCCTTGATACTGGTCAAAGTCTTGTCCTTGAAATAAACAGGCTTGACAATATGCCTCCTCAGCAACTGCTTCTTCCTCGTGTTCTAACGTCGCAAAAAGAAAGTAACCACCAATCAGTACCAACTAGAGGTACATACTAACAACAAGCATCACATACAGCAAGCAAACATTATCACACAACAATCACCTACTTTTCAAAATAGAAATCTACCACACACTTCTAGTTGAAAAAGAAACTAATAGAGCTATGCTCTAGTTTTGAGAATCTTACTCTCAAACCAAAATGCAATGGGATCAGTGGGTGTTCCACTATCAACCCAAGGCATCAAGAGGTCATAAAGCCTCTGGTCATACACAAAAATCACCTAAACACAAGCTAGATAAAATCTATCCATACTAGTGAGTCACAAATATTCTAAATATAAATCTAGCTAAACAAGCTTGCTAAACTAAGTAATATCCAAACAAGGTGACATGCTAACCAACCAGTAGCAACATGACTTGCTACTGATATTCAAACAACACATTCTAAAATCATGTCACACAAAGATTTATCCACAAACAAAACCTAAAAATAGGAAAAATTCTAGGAAAAACATACTAGTGAGATATTCCTAACAACACATGCAACACTAAATTTTTCTAACATGCTGTGATATGATCTAACACACTCATAAAAGGGATTATCACACTTAACATGCTAGAAATCACAAAATAACACTAACACAATTTACAAATCTAAATAAAACTATAAACAATTAATATCAGAAAAGCATAAAAACTAGTTTTGCACACCAAATTTATTCTACAGCTCAATAAATCACACCAAGATAGGATTAGGTACTCCTAAACATACAAAAGCCAACACAATTGGATTCACCTCAAAAAGCATCACCAAATAAATTACAAAAATCCTAGAAGAGCTCACTGGACATTTACAAAAACACATGCCATTTTATTTTGGTTGATCTTTTGCAAGAAAGGCCAAGTGCTACTGCTAGGCAACACTTAGGGATTTCCAAAACAGTTGAGTTTGCATTTTTGTGATTCTTAGAAAAAAATTATTTAAGTTTTAGTGAAAACCAGTACTTCTGCCTCTCAATTTATTTCTCCAAAAATAATGACCAAAATGTAGATCTACAAGTTGGGTGTGTTTAAGAACTTGCAGAGGTACTACCCAGATTTTTGGTTTGATTTTATTTTGCATTTTCCTATTTTAAACGGATTTAAACCAGAGACATATATTCTGCCAGTTTTTGAAATCTGAAAAACACAGAAAAGAAAAAAAAAACGGCGAACGGGCCGAAACTCGCTGGGCGGGCCCAGCTAAGGCCGAAGCGGCCCATGACGGTGCGCGCGCGCGGCGCGGGCGCGGGAACCGTCCGCGTTCAAAGGAAGCCGTCGATCTGGAGATCGACGGTCCTGGCGCGTCGTCTTCCTCTCCTCTCTCTCTCTTACACACGCGACACGGGGGCGAGCTCGGCTCGGGGATAGCTCACCTAGGGGCGATTTAGGGCAGTGGCGCGAGGTCGAGGCGGTCACGCGAGCTCGAAGCGGTGCAGGGGTGGCGGCAGCAGCTGCAATGGCGCCCCAGCGCAACTCCGGCGAGCTCGAGGTCCGGGAAGACGTCGAGGACGGCGGCGGCGCTCCTGCGGGTAAAATGCCAGGAAAACGTGTCAGGGGCGTGTTCCTGGTTCTGGGCGTTGAGAGGGTGCAGAGAGATAGGAGAAAAAGGCAGTGGAGCGGCGGCAACCTTCAACCCGATCTCGCTCGGGTCTCCGGCGAGTATTTCCTCCGCCTCGCTCGCAGAGAGCGAGAGGGAAGGGAAGAGTGGGGTGGGGCGAGTGCGGTGGATGTGTGGGGGTGGGTGGCGAAGCGTGTGGCGCCGTGGTGGCTTATACACGAGGAGATCATCCTCTCCCCCACTCGGGGTCAACGGCAGGGCGGCGTGGTGTGAGTAGAGCAAGCAAACGTCGGCTCTGGGCTTCCTCTGGGCGTCAACGGGTGTCTACTCAGTCGAGTGGGTGCTGGGCAGGGCAAGGACGCGAAGAAGAGTGAAGAAAGGGGCAGCTCTCTCCCTCACGGTCCACTCCCAGGTCACCTCACGGCCATCTCCTTGTCTCCCCTCCACTGCTCCTAGTTGACCTCAACAAAGCCATCCAATGGCATGGGTAAGAAGTGGGGTCATGGGGGAGTAGAAGGGGCAAGGTTGCTCCCTCTGGTTCGCACGAAAACATCACATAAACGTGCTCTCAAAATCTGCCCGTGCTGTGAACAGTAAATTTCAGAGAAAAAATCAGTTTTCTGAAAAACTGCTAAGTGTCTGGGCAGTTAGCAGATAGCAAAAGTGGCTGCTTGTTTTACCTAGTAAATCAAGTCCAAATGGAAAAATTCAAATTGGTAAATGATCACCAGGTTTAATACTTCCAAGAAATATTTTTGGTCCATTTTTGAAAAATGTTTAAGGGCAGGAAAACATGCTGGTAAGTGGGCTACTCTCTGTCTGTTTCTGACTTTTCTGTTTTTCTGTTTTTCAGTTTTATTCTGTAGCCACATAAACATGCATGTATCTAAGGGTTCCAATAATCCAAAAAGTGATCCAATGGCATGGCATCAATGTCCACACACCATAGATCATCTCCAAACTCAAAGTTCCCATAAATGCACATTTTAGCCACATAAAATAATAGGTCCAAAACAGTAAGTTATATCAGTTTTCAGAAAATAAAAACCTAATTAGAAAATTCTAAAAATTTATTTTTCACAAACCACAAGTACTAACATTCCACACAAAGATGATCAAGGCCACAAGCACAAGTTGGGTCAAACAAAATTTGTTTGTTGGCTCAAAATTTTTGCCTCTCACTAACATTTTTCAAAGGGGCAAAAATTGGGATGTGACAGATCTTCCCCCCTTAAAATGAATCTCGTCCTCGAGATTCGCAAGCGGGTACTAAAAGAGTGAAACCAAACAAGAATATTAGAAACTTTCATCTTCATCTCCAGTTGCTTGGTGGTTGGCTGCGTTGAAGTACCGGTGCTTCCCCCCTTTGATCATACTTCGAAAAACTGCCGGTGGGTTAGTTTTCAAAGGGGGTTGAGTGCCATACTCTAAACCTCAAACTTACTATACATAAAATCTGAAATAACCATTCTGTATAGGCCTCAAATTCTCGAGCCTTCTATCTACCAAACCAATATCTTTGGTAAGGCCACTATTATTAACTAGTTGTTCTGAACCATCACTTTTGCCCAAGCTAACATTACTAATCCACCATTAACTTCTTTGGGCCTAAACTCTATTGTCACCCTGTAGTTCAATATATCAGATATCCACCAAGTTTCTCAAGCAAGATCTTCCTAATACATTTTGGCACAAACCCTTGGTAATCCACTAATCATTTCTCGATTCATTTTCCCCTTAGATAGGCATGTCTCATATTATTTGGCTTTCTCAAGTAATCCTCTCCTCGCAATCATATTATCAAGACTAAATCAAGAATCCAATAATCATGTAAACATATCATCCAGAACTGACATCCTTCCTATTCAAATCCATCATTTACACTCCAACCTAGGGCTTTGATCTCCCAATCACAAAATGAATGGTCCTTCTAAGAATAATCTGATCAGAGCATGACAAGCTCAGAAAATAATATCTCCATAAATACATAGCTTCTCTCTCCCAGTCATTTTGATACCTAGAATCCGAAAATTGTCCATTTATTTCCACCAACTAAATTTCCGGCAAAACAACCAATTATTTCACCAACTTATCTTTTTCCAAAACCGATCATTCTATAAAAATCCAGCATGAAGATCACTTGTGCTAGGCATTATCCTTAATATTTCAATATCAGAATATCCTTCTTAACTTACTTGCTCCTAACCAACCAATCATCATTATTTCATCAAGTGCTTCCTAAAAATCCAATAACTTTCATCTTAGTTTTCTGATCCAAAAATCTTTTTCTCATAGGTCGCATATTTTAGTTTCAGAAAACCACCAAGGGTTGGGGTCCACAACTGGTTATCCCCAGGGTATAAATCAAAATATGTCATTTGTCCTAACTCAATAATTTGCATATCCATTTCAAGCTTTCTCTTCTATTCTAAACCCCAAATTTTTGACATTACCAACATCATCCACCAATTTTTGATTCCAAAAATTAGATACACCAGAGATCTTATTGACTAGTAAATCCATAACTCAACACTCCTATATTCTCTTAAACTTCTCCTTTCTACCAACTAGTTTTGAGTCATCCTATAGCACCTCTTTCCGTGGTCTAGGAAAAACTGTTAGTACATTGCAAATTTTGGTTAGGTGTTAATCCAAAGTTTGATAAGGTACGTTAGTGTTGTTAGTTTCAAATAGTTTCGTTAGTCTGACGAGATATGATCAACTTGCTCTCACGTCGGATCTTGATATACGAACCAAACAAAACTAGGGCTGGTATAGGGTTGTCCGGAAACGTACCAATAATCATGTCATGTGCCTCCTGTGCTTTCTTCGTGCTAACAAGATTCCGACGTCTCTTTACCACATTTTTCCGCTTCTTCTGGGTTGGGACCTGGGTCTTCTTGGCAGCATTGGGACGGGCTTGAACATAGTTCCTTTTGGGACACTCACGAGAGAAGTGCCCTTCCTTTCCACAAGTAAAACATCCCCCAGAGTATCTCTGGGCAGGTCTTGGAGTGCGGTCCTTGGGGTAGTTGGGTGGTGGGGCAGACTGAAAATTAGGTGAAGTACTGCGAGCTTTAGATGCACTAGGTTCTTCCTGCATCATCGTCTTCCTCTTGCGGTTCTCACAAGCAATCAGGCATTGGTGCTCCTTCATAAGGGCAGCATTATTCTCAGCATTGGCAACACCCAACTGAACCAAGTGTTTTAGGGCAGCAAGAGTGGCCTGGCGGTCTGCACGAGCAGTTTCACGGTCTTCCATCACCAGTGCATAGATTTGGGCAACTGCCGGCCCAGGTGGTGGGGGTAATTCACTGGCCATACTGAAGAAAAAAAAAGGGGTATAAGACAAGAGGAGAAAAAGGTGGTTACTAGTGTGGTGAACAAGGCGTGCTTTGCGAAAACACACCAAAAGACGTAACACAAACCACACACAATCAAAGAACACACTAGGCACCTTTAGTACTAGCAAACGTTGGATACCGGAAAAAGGGGGTAGCTCAAGCAAAACAACTGAGCTTATCCTATTGATCCTAAGGGTCTGGGTCAATCATGGTTGTTGGAGTCTTCATGCCTTTAGCTTCTCGGTAGGTAGATGTTGAAATTTTTAGAAGAAAACTGCTTCTTCTTACGGGTGCTTCATACTCAAGTCTTGCTTTGGGGACATCGTCAAGTATGTAACTTTGAAGGGAGAAAAGATAATAGAAGTAAAGTTTTGTTAAACCTTTAATTGAGAGAGGTAAGGTTTAGAATAAGTTGAAAAGATGAGAGGAGCGGAAACTATACTTAGACTTCCTTAGGTAAAAATATTTTAGGTAGTAATATAATGGTACCAAAAATACTTTTCTTTCCTATCGACGTCCGTGCTAACTAAGGTCTCCTAAAGTCAGGATGGCTCTGATACCAACTCTGTGGGGACCCCAGACCGGCAGTCTGAGACCTCCAGTATGCATACATTCACGATCCCATGATCAGTCAGTCGTGAACAACATACTTAAGTTGGCATTGCAGATACATCATCCATTACATACCGAATACACATCCTAGAAATGGTCACATGACCCAGTTAAAAACAACTGCCACGCAGGGCAGAGAAACTCATAAAACAGCGGAAGTCTTCAAACACAACCGTGGCAAAGCCCAAGTCATGCCTTGACTACCTACAGGCAACTGACTGGGAGACGTTCCTAGTTCGCATAGACGTCGACGAACTCTCAATCTTCCGCATACTCCTCATCTTCGACGTAAGCCTTCTCGTTGAGAATCTGGACATTGGAATATCCAGGGGCACAGCCATGAGTACAATTACGTACTCGCAAGACATCCCGAATGGAGCTCATAAAATGCAAGTATGCTTATAAGGTGGAATAGGTAGGCTATACTTAGGGTTTTCTACCCATGATGGATGAAAGATTCATCATGGTTGAATAATAATTTTATATCTCTGGTGAAAAAGATACTTCAGAAATAATATAGTTTCTCTCAATGGATATTGCATATCCGAGAGATTCTGACAAAGATGGTTTTAAGAAAGATTTTCTTTGCAGAACTTCTTGTAAAATAACTTTCGGCTTTCCATCATCCGTACTTCCTAGGTACATAGTTCATCTTCCAGTACCTCCCAGGTACAATTCCTTTTTCCAAACTTCCTTTTAAAACATCGACACAATGCTAGACGACGTTGCCATTCAGCTGTCCATGACCGCGGACGCGGCTATTCGAATAGTTTTGACTCTGCAGAGTTTGTACACTTTCACCACACCATCCGGTACATCTGCCGTGAACACCACGGACTGCTCGTGACAGTATGCGAACATCAGATAACCGATCATAACTTCCACTATGCCGATGCTAGTATGCGATTACCTCTTCAGTTGAGTTTGTTCTCCCCGGCACCGTGTGTGTTAACCACATCATTTCTCAATACCCTTGTTCTTTCTCATAACCCAACACCCCACCGCCACGGCAGGAGACCCAACTGTTGCTTGCCGGTGGCACTCGCAGTCCACACTTTGTATGCCCATATCCAGCATTCGGTTCCGGGGACTTTAACCCCTTCTAGCCAATTGAGGTAAAGTCTCACACTAACACAAACAAGCTTCCATTAAGCCCGTGCCCATTTTGAGTAATGTGGTTGTACTGTAGGGCTGTCCGGACAAGACTAGTCTATGTGTCGTTTTCGAAAACACTTCCAAAAACAATCTTCTTCACCATTCTCCCGTGGACAAGGTCCCACCTTTCCCGGGGTTTTTCCGTAAAACCTTTAATTTTCCAAAACACATTTGTTAGGATGTCCACTTAGGGACTTCAAGATTACTATCTTGTGGTGGTAAATATACCATATGGTGGCTAAGGGCTGGGTAACACCAAGTTGTGACTAATGGCAATAATAATTTATATAATAACACTAGTAATAATATCCATATCAAAAATGGTTTTGTTTGTCCAAGTTTTTGTAAAACTTCAGAAGTAAAACATGCATGAGATAATGATAAGTATGGTAGCAAGCATTGGGAGCTTGCCTTGATACTGGTCAAAGTCTTGTCCTTGAAATAAACAGGCTTGACAATATGCCTCCTCAGCAACTGCTTCTTCCTCGTGTTCTAACGTCGCAAAAAGAAAGTAACCACCAATCAGTACCAACTAGAGGTACATACTAACAACAAGCATCACATACAGCAAGCAAACATTATCACACAACAATCACCTACTTTTCAAAATAGAAATCTACCACACACTTCTAGTTGAAAAAGAAACTAATAGAGCTATGCTCTAGTTTTGAGAATCTTACTCTCAAACCAAAATGCAATGGGATCAGTGGGTGTTCCACTATCAACCCAAGGCATCAAGAGGTCATAAAGCCTCTGGTCATACACAAAAATCACCTAAACACAAGCTAGATAAAAATCTATCCATACTAGTGAGTCACAAATATTCTAAATATAAATCTAGCTAAACAAGCTTGCTAAAGGTTAAGTAATATCCAAACAAGGTTGACATGCTAACCAACCAGTAGCAACATGACTTGCTACTGATATTCAAACAACACATTCTAAAATCATGCCACACAAAGTATTTATCCACAAACAAAACCTAAAAACTAGGAAAAATCTAGGAAATAACCATACTAGTGAGATTATTCCTAACCAACACATGCAACCCTAAACTTTTCTAACATGCTAGTGATATGATCTAACACACTCATAAAAGGGATTATCACACTTATACATGCTAGAAATCACAAAAATAACACTAACACAATTTACAAATCTAAATAAAACTATAAACAATTAATATCAGAAAAGCATAAAAACTAGTTTTGCACACCAAATTTATTCTACAGCTCAATAAATCACACCAAGATAGGATTAGGTACTCCTAAACATACAAAAGCCAACACAATTGGATTCACCTCAAAAAGCATCACCAAATAAATTACAAAAATCCTAGAAGAGCTCACTGGACATTTACAAAAACACATGCCATTTTATTTTGGTTGATCTTTTGCAAGAAAGGCCAAGTGCTACTGCTAGGCAACACTTAGGGATTTCCAAAACAGTTGAGTTTGCATTTTTGTGATTCTTAGAAAAAAAGTTATTTAAGTTTTAGTGAAAACCAGTACTTCTGCCTCTCAATTTATTTCTCCAAAAATAATGACCAAAATGTAGATCTACAAGTTGGGTGTGTTTAAGAACTTGCAGAGGTACTACCCAGATTTTTGGTTTGATTTTATTTTGCATTTTCCTATTTTAAACGGATTTAAACCAGAGACATATATTCTGCCAGTTTTTGAAATCTGAAAAACACAGAAAAGAAAAAAAAAACGGCGAACGGGCCGAAACTCGCTGGGCGGGCCCAGCTAAGGCCGAAGCGGCCCATGACGGTGCGCGCGCGCGGCGCGGGCGCGGGAACCGTCCGCGTTCAAAGGAAGCCGTCGATCTGGAGATCGACGGTCCTGGCGCGTCGTCTTCCTCTCCTCTCTCTCTCTTACACACGCGACACGGGGGCGAGCTCGGCTCGGGGATAGCTCACCTAGGGGCGATTTAGGGCAGTGGCGCGAGGTCGAGGCGGTCACGCGAGCTCGAAGCGGTGCAGGGGTGGCGGCAGCAGCTGCAATGGCGCCCCAGCGCAACTCCGGCGAGCTCGAGGTCCGGGAAGACGTCGAGGACGGCGGCGGCGCTCCTGCGGGTAAAATGCCAGGAAAACGTGTCAGGGGCGTGTTCCTGGTTCTGGGCGTTGAGAGGGTGCAGAGAGATAGGAGAAAAAGGCAGTGGAGCGGCGGCAACCTTCAACCCGATCTCGCTCGGGTCTCCGGCGAGTATTTCCTCCGCCTCGCTCGCAGAGAGCGAGAGGGAAGGGAAGAGTGGGGTGGGGCGAGTGCGGTGGATGTGTGGGGGTGGGTGGCGAAGCGTGTGGCGCCGTGGTGGCTTATACACGAGGAGATCATCCTCTCCCCCACTCGGGGTCAACGGCAGGGCGGCGTGGTGTGAGTAGAGCAAGCAAACGTCGGCTCTGGGCTTCCTCTGGGCGTCAACGGTGTCTACTCAGTCGAGTGGGTGCTGGGCAGGGCAAGGACGCGAAGAAGAGTGAAGAAAGGGGCAGCTCTCTCCCTCACGGTCCACTCCCAGGTCACCTCACGGCCATCTCCTTGTCTCCCCTCCACTGCTCCTAGTTGACCTCAACAAAGCCATCCAATGGCATGGGTAAGAAGTGGGGTCATGGGGGAGTAGAAGGGGCAAGGTTGCTCCCTCTGGTTCGCACGAAAACATCACATAAACGTGCTCTCAAAATCTGCCCGTGCTGTGAACAGTAAATTTCAGAGAAAAAATCAGTTTTCTGAAAAACTGCTAAGTGTCTGGGCAGTTAGCAGATAGCAAAAGTGGCTGCTTGTTTTACCTAGTAAATCAAGTCCAAATGGAAAAATTCAAATTGGTAAATGATCACCAGGTTTAATACTTCCAAGAAATATTTTTGGTCCATTTTTGAAAAATGTTTAAGGGCAGGAAAACATGCTGGTAAGTGGGCTACTCTCTGTCTGTTTCTGACTTTTCTGTTTTTCTGTTTTTCAGTTTTATTCTGTAGCCACATAAACATGCATGTATCTAAGGGTTCCAATAATCCAAAAAGTGATCCAATGGCATGGCATCAATGTCCACACACCATAGATCATCTCCAAACTCAAAGTTCCCATAAATGCACATTTTAGCCACATAAAATAATAGGTCCAAAACAGTAAGTTATATCAGTTTTCAGAAAATAAAAACCTAATTAGAAAATTCTAAAAATTTATTTTTCACAAACCACAAGTACTAACATTCCACACAAAGATGATCAAGGCCACAAGCACAAGTTGGGTCAAACAAAATTTGTTTGTTGGCTCAAAATTTTTGCCTCTCACTAACATTTTTCAAAGGGGCAAAAATTGGGATGTGACAGTTCCACACCTAGAATCTGAATCACATCTTGTTGATCCTGGTCACTACACTCGTTGCTAAACAGGACTGAACACTTGCTAGCGCTCAAGAGCTGGCAATCCTTTTTCGAACTGCAAGATCAAATTTTTCACCATGCTGGCCTGTTGGCGGTTTGCTTGGAAGAACATAATACTATCATCGGCGAAGAGAAGGTGAGAGACACCTCGGGAGGATATGCAAATCTTGAGGTCCTTAAGTTCCTGGTTAAAGACAGCTCTTTTTATCAGTTTAGAGAAGCTCTCTGCCACAAACAGGAAGAAATAGGGGGACAAGGGGTCTCCCTGTCTCAATCCTCTCGAGGGAGAGATTTCCTCGGTGAGGTTCCCGTTGATTTGCACCTTGTATTTGACTGATGTGACACAAGTCATGACTCTCTCCACCCAACATCTCTCAAAACCCAACTTGTAGAGGAGACCTTCAAGAAAACCCCAGTCAACCCTATCATAAGCTTTGGACAGATCAAGCTTATGTCACAATATCTTGCCTACTTACATTGAATATCAAGCGGAAGAAAGTGGATTTGGACACCATATGCCAGGGCAGATGAAGATGGTAGCCGCCTATTTTTTTAAGTGCAAAAAGGTGAAGCAAGTCTAGCACACCTTGATGATGGGAGATGTGCAACTCATGCTCTTAACGTCCCCAACTGCGGAAATCATGTTCGAGTTGATCTGGTCACTTGTGGAAGATCGTCGAACTACAGCGGTTATCCTCCTCTGGGATTGGTGGACGAATCGTAACAAGGTTAATGCCAGGGAGAAGGAACGATCCATCCAGGAGGTCTGGCATACCATCCAGCGACATATCCTTGACTTCAATCATGTGGCAGTGCAGACACACGCAAGGATGTTGATGCAGCCTATGTCATTGCCCTTGCTTGTTGGACGAAACCAACCAATGATCATGTAAAAGTCAATTTCGATGACGCTTTCCACGTGTGGAGAGTGGCGAGGGGGATTGGGGTTTCCTTGCAGGGTCTAACGCATGCGAGTTTATCGCTGTTACTGCGGGGAAGCTTCATTATCTAAAGGACGCCCTCCAAGCAGAGGCAGAGGCGTGTGTTGCTGCTTCTGAAGGTGCATCTGCTCTTGGTCTTCACATAGTGGTTTTTAGTGTGATTCCAATATGTTGGTTTCTGCTCCGAAGACTAAAAGTTATGATCTATCACCGATTGGGGTTCTGATGTGAGAAATTCGTGCCAACTGTTTGAACTCTTTTGAGTCTAATGAGTTCTGCTTTGCTCCCCGCACTGTATAGCCCAGCATGGCATGCGTGCCGATGTCGAGTGTGTGGGTTGGGAGGTTTTTTTATCAACTTTTTGTATGATGTGGTTGCCAGCAATACTGCTATGCACCATGGTTAATGGATGATCCGTTTCCAGTTTAAAGAAAACATCCCCATAGAATGTTTGGAAGCCCCAAATTATGTTTGTTTGGAGCATTCCAGTTTAGTGTTTGGAGCGGATGGGACGGGTGCACCAAGGGGCGCCCCAAACATATTGGACAACTATTTGTTTGTCTTTTTTCCTAAAAAACAAAAAATTCACATAAATTTGACATAGTAAATTGATTAAAAAATTGATATTGATAACTCAAATTATTACAAAATATGCCCACAATTAGGATTATTGAAACAAATTTAACATCACAATCTACAATTGTTGAAGCATTTTTGTCAGAAAATAAGGCTATTGAAACGTAGTCACAAATATTCAAAGAATGGACCACTTCACTCCAAACTTCAATCTATGCTAAAACTATGGAGAAAGTGAATTGATCGTTTCACTGGATACTCTATTCATGAAGTACAAATTTATTTATTGTTGCCTCTCCCCTCGCGGCCCGTCTCGTTGAGCCCTAGTTAGGGAGAGTGGTTGACATGTGAGTCGGTTGACCATCATCTGGGACGCTCATGTCCGTACATGTATGAACACACTAAGCCGCCCCCAAAAGTTAGATGGGGTGTCCACAATGTCCGAATAAAACATGGCCACTTTTTCCCCGTTGGAACGTAATATTACTCTTAACAGTTCCATGCACTCAGCTTTTTGTGTTCGGTATGTCTTCTCTTGGTGCTATTACTCATTCTGTTAGTGGATATAGTGATTAGTGAAAGCATGCGGTTGCAGAAAAATATTTTTGAGAAATGGCTCGGAATTTTCGCTTCTACTTGGACAATATGGTACTTTACGATGTTGGCATTGTCATAAAGATGTCAATGTTCCTTTTGTGACAATCTCCTCTACTTGAAGGATTTCGCCGACGATGCACCACTGATATGTGGGTAGGTTGGTTGTCATATGTGGTAAGCATGCTGGGCGGGAAGCCATGGAGTCAGAGACTTTCTTTTCCCTACAGTGGTGCCTGGATCATGAATTTACTTGAAAAGTTAAAAAAGATTGGTGATTTTACTCTCGACACATCCCTTAAGTTTTTTTAGCCGTCATGTGTTTTGACTGTTATAATTAAAATATTCTTATTTCCAGTTTAATTTTGTTACGACAAAAGATTGTCTTAGTGGCATGTATATCCCCTTTCTCTTAGTCATGTTCTGCCACTACATTATTTGTTTGTTGGATTGAATTTGAATGGAAGGGACTATGTACCATGAATGTACATGGGAAAATGAGTCTGACATCCGTCCCAACCTCAGATTGAGCGCTTCAATGAGATTGAGTCCACATATAAGAGGTCTATTGACAAGAGCGAGAGTGACAGCTCGAGTAGAGCTAAGGTTTCTTTCCGGTGGTAGTATGAAAATGTTAGACATAGTGTGAATTAGCTTATGCATACAATTTTATGTTAGATACTTTGTGATTCACATTTTTACTGTGAATGCATACTTCATTTTGGTGATACTCATATGAAACACAATGGCGTAGTCTTTCATGTGGCAGTCTGCCAGTTAATCAGCTAAGAAATTTATGCGTAGAAGAAGGACCTTACCGCAAATCTGGTATAGTCTTCAGTCCCAGTGAGAAAATGACAAAAAAATACGACATTTGGGGTCAAGTTGCTACGAAACTACATTTTTGGGGAAAATGTCACATAACTACGTGCATTCGGGTCGCATCGTGACACATAGCACTGATTCAGCCGTTTAGCAAGTTTAACCGGTTTTCTGACAGCTTGGTCCCACCTGGCAGGTCTACGTGGCAAAAATAAAAGAAAAAAGAGAGAGGAGGGCCTGGTCAACGCACACACAGCTCGGCCCCGCCCTGGTCGATTCCTTCACCGGCGAACCACCACCCCCCCCCCCCCCTCGTCGTGCTGCTGCCTATGCCTTCCCGGCGGGCGAGCCCTGCTCCTCTGAAGCCTCGCGTGCGGCCCCGCCCCACCCCGGTGAGATTCGCCGGCCGGAACGACGGGCAGACCGTGGGGAGCACGACGCGACTGCGCCTGGCGTCGCCCGTGGGGCAGCAGGCGAGGAAGCGTTCGAGTCAGGGTCCTGACGGCGGGCGGGTAGGCAGCCAGCAGGGCAGCACACTCATGGGCGGCGGACAGGATAGCGGCTAGCACGGCGCGGTCGTGGACGGCGTTGACGACCTCGCGTAGGCGGCCCGCGCCCGCGCCATGGCCGGAGCTCGCCCTCTGCCCGCCGGAACCCTGCTGGTCGCGCGCGTGTCGCCGCAGGCCGCCCGTGTTCCCGCCCCATGCACGTGCTCGCCTGCGCCCGTGCCTGGCCGAGGCTCGCCTGCGCAAGAGCCACCCACGCCACGGGCGCTCGAGGAGGTCGCCCACCGTTGCGCCATGTGTCCGCGCTTGAGAAGGTCGTGCTCGCCTGCGCCATGGCCTGGCCGGAGCTCGCCCGCACCATGGCTGCGCTCGAGGAGGTCGCCAATGAAGACCACGAATGCAGCCGTCTCCCGGCGAACGGGAGGCGCGCAGGTGGGCGGCGCACCTGGGGGCGAGGGAGGTGGCGGCGGGGAGGTCGGCGCACCTGCGACGAACATCCGCGCAGGTCCCAGCTCCATCGATCTGGACGCGGCTCCGGGTGCGGGGTCAGGGCAGCACGACGAGGGGGGGGGGGGGCGGTGGTGGTTCGCCGGTGAAGGAATCGACCAGGGCGGGGCCGAGCTGTGTGTGCGTTGACCAGGCCCTCCTCTCTCTTTTTTCTTTTATTTTTGCCACGTAGACCTGCCAGATGGGACCAAGCTGTCAGAAAACCGGTTAAACTTGCTAAACGGCTGAATCAGTGCTATGTGTCACGATGCGACCCGAATGCACGTAGTTATGTGACATTTTCCCCAAAAATGGTAGTTTCGTAGCAACTTGACCCCAAATGTCGTATTTTTTTGTCATTTTCTCACTGGGACTGAAGACTATACCAGATTTGCGGTAAGGTCCTTCTTCTACGCATAAATTTCTTAGCTGATTAACTGGCAGACTGCCACATGAAAGACTACGCCATTGTGTTTCATATGAGTATCACCAAAATGAAGTATGCATTCACAGTAAAAATGTGAATCACAAAGTATCTAACATAAAATTGTATGCATAAGCTAATTCACACTATGTCTAACATTTTCATACTACCACCGGAAAGAAACCTTAGCTCTACTCGAGCTGTCACTCTCGCTCTTGTCAATAGACCTCTTATATGTGGACTCAATCTCATTGAAGCGCTCAATCTGAGGTTGGGACGGATGTCAGACTCATTTTCCCATGTACATTCATGGTACATAGTCCCTTCCATTCAAATTCAATCCAACAAACAAATAATGTAGTGGCAGAACATGACTAAGAGAAAGGGGATATACATGCCACTAAGACAATCTTTTGTCGTAACAAAATTAAACTGGAAATAAGAATATTTTAATTATAACAGTCAAAACACATGACGGCTAAAAAAACTTAAGGGATGTGTCGAGAGTAAAATCACCAATCTTTTTTAACTTTTCAAGTAAATTCATGATCCAGGCACCACTGTAGGGAAAAGAAAGTCTCTGACTCCATGGCTTCCCGCCCAGCATGCTTACCACATATGACAACCAACCTACCCACATATCAGTGGTGCATCGTCGGCGAAATCCTTCAAGTAGAGGAGATTGTCACAAAAGGAACATTGACATCTTTATGACAATGCCAACATCGTAAAGTACCATATTGTCCAAGTAGAAGCGAAAATTCCGAGCCATTTCTCAAAAATATTTTTCTGCAACCGCATGCTTTCACTAATCACTATATCCACTAACAGAATGAGTAATAGCACCAAGAGAAGACATACCGAACACAAAAAGCTGAGTGCATGGAACTGTTAAGAGTAATATTACGTTCCAACGGGGAAAAAGTGGCCATGTTTTATTCGGACATTGTGGACACCCCATCTAACTTTTGGGGGCGGCTTAGTGTGTTCATACATGTACGGACATGAGCGTCCCAGATGATGGTCAACCGACTCACATGTCAACCACTCTCCCTAACTAGGGCTCAACGAGACGGGCCGCGAGGGGAGAGGCAACAATAAATAAATTTGTACTTCATGAATAGAGTATCCAGTGAAACGATCAATTCACTTTCTCCATAGTTTTAGCATAGATTGAAGTTTGGAGTGAAGTGGTCCATTCTTTGAATATTTGTGACTACGTTTCAATAGCCTTATTTTCTGACAAAAATGCTTCAACAATTGTAGATTGTGATGTTAAATTTGTTTCAATAATCCTAATTGTGGGCATATTTTGTAATAATTTGAGTTATCAATATCAATTTTTTAATCAATTTACTATGTCAAATTTATGTGAATTTTTTGTTTTTTAGGAAAAAAGACAAACAAATAGTTGTCCAATATGTTTGGGGCGCCCTTGGTGCACCCGTCCCATCCGCTCCAAACACTAAACTGGAATGCTCCAAACAAACATAATTTGGGGCTTCCAAACATTCTATGGGGATGTTTTCTTTAAACTGGAAACGGATCATCCATTAACCATGGTGCATAGCAGTATTGCTGGCAACCACATCATACAAAAAGTTGATAAAAAAACCTCCCAACCCACACACTCGACATCGGCACGCATGCCATGCTGGGCTATACAGTGCGGGGAGCAAAGCAGAACTCATTAGACTCAAAAGAGTTCAAACAGTTGGCACGAATTTCTCACATCAGAACCCCAATCGGTGATAGATCATAACTTTTAGTCTTCGGAGCAGAAACCAACATATTGGAATCACACTAAAAACCACTATGTGAAGACCAAGAGCAGATGCACCTTCAGAAGCAGCAACACACGCCTCTGCCTCTGCTTGGAGGGCGTCCTTTAGATAATGAAGCTTCCCCGCAGTAACAGCGATAAACTCGCATGCGTTAGACCCTGCAAGGAAACCCCAATCCCCCTCGCCACTCTCCACACGTGGAAAGCGTCATCGAAATTGACTTTTACATGATCATTGGTTGGTTTCGTCCAACAAGCAAGGGCAATGACATAGGCTGCATCAACATCCTTGCGTGTGTCTGCACTGCCACATGATTGAAGTCAAGGATATGTCGCTGGATGGTATGCCAGACCTCCTGGATGGATCGTTCCTTCTCCCTGGCATTAACCTTGTTACGATTCGTCCACCAATCCCAGAGGAGGATAACCGCTGTAGTTCGACGATCTTCCACAAGTGACCAGATCAACTCGAACATGATTTCCGCAGTTGGGGACGTTAAGAGCATGAGTTGCACATCTCCCATCATCAAGGTGTGCTAGACTTGCTTCACCTTTTTGCACTTAAAAAAATAGGCGGCTACCATCTTCATCTGCCCTGGCATATGGTGTCCAAATCACTTTCTTCCGCTTGATATTCAATGTAAGTAGGCAAGATATTGTGACATAAGCTTGATCTGTCCAAAGCTTATGATAGGGTTGACTGGGGTTTTCTTGAAGGTCTCCTCTACAAGTTGGGTTTTGAGAGATGTTGGGTGGAGAGAGTCATGACTTGTGTCACATCAGTCAAATACAAGGTGCAAATCAACGGGAACCTCACCGAGGAAATCTCTCCTCGAGAGGATTGAGACAGGGAGACCCCTTGTCCCCCTATTTCTTCCTGTTTGTGGCAGAGAGCTTCTCTAAACTGATAAAAAGAGCTGTCTTTAACCAGGAACTTAAGGACCTCAAGATTTGCATATCCTCCCGAGGTGTCTCTCACCTTCTCTTCGCCGATGATAGTATTATGTTCTTCCAAGCAAACCGCCAACAGGCCAGCATGGTGAAAAATTTGATCTTGCAGTTCGAAAAAGGATTGCCAGCTCTTGAGCGCTAGCAAGTGTTCAGTCCTGTTTAGCAACGAGTGTAGTGACCAGGATCAACAAGATGTGATTCAGATTCTAGGTGTGGAACGATCCACCTTTGAAGACAAATATTTGGGGTTACCAACACCTGAAGGTAGGATGAAAGAAGATAAATTCCAACCTTCCAAAGATCGCCTCTCCAAGAAAGTGTCTAATTGGGATGAGAGGTTCATGTCCATAGGAGCGAAGGAAACCTTGATCAAGGCTGTTGCCCAAGCTATCCCTCAATATGTAATGAGTGTGTTCAAACTTCATGTCGGTTTCCATGAAGACTATATGAAGTTAATTAGAAACTTCAGGTGGGGAGAAGATGAGGACAAAAGAAAGGTTCATTGGGAAGCTTGGGATGTTATCACTAGAAAGAAATGCAATGGAGGAGTGGGCTTCAAAGACACACGCCTCCTGAACCAAGCTTTGCTGGCTAGACAATGCTGGAGGATAATTCACAAACCGGAAAGCTTATGTGCTAGATTGCTTAAATCCATCTACTACCCCAGAGGTAATTTCACTGATACAGTGTTCAGAGGTGATGCTTCCCCGGCTTGGCGTGGCACTGAACATGGCCTCGAGCTGCTAAAAGAGGGTATGACCTGGAGGATAGGTAACGGGGAAAAAGTCAATATTTGGCGCGATAATTGGCTTCCAAGAGACCTAAACCTGAGACCACGTGAGGGCATGTCCAACACCAGACTTCGCAAGGTTTGTCAACTTTTCCTGCCAGGAACTAATGAGTGGAATGAGCCCTTGATCAGGAACATTTTCTACCCGGAGGATGCTGATGTTATCCTAAGCATCAACACACCTGCCCAGGCACATGACGATTTCATTGCTTGGCACTATGACCGTTCTGGCATTTTTTCGGTTAGAAGTGCCTATAGAGCGGCGTACAACATCAAACATGGCATTAGATGGCAAGCTGGCTGTAGCTCCTGCAACAACGACAACAGACCTATCTGGAATCATATCATACTGAGGGATAGCTGCTGTCCCAAACAAAGTTCGTATTTTTTTGGGTGGAGAACAGCCCGTGGTTAACAAATGCAGGAGAAATTTAGAAACTGTTGGCATATGCAAGATTTGTGGGATCTATGATGAAGATAGCCACCATGCAACAGTGATGTGTACCAAGGCCCGAGCTCTCCGCCAAGAAATGAGGAGGTTCTGGAAGCTCCCTGAAGAAATCGCTTTTGCCTACACGGGTATTGGCTCCCCATCCTGCTAGCTAGTTGTAGCAAAGAACAGAGAGGCCTTGTGTTGATGGTCCTGTGGCGTAGCTGGCACATTCGGTGTGATGTTATCCATGGCAATGGGAGAGAATCCTTCTCCAACTCTAGGGACTTTCTCCTAAACTACATGAGCTGCTTACATAGTTGCCAGGACAATGAACAACAGTTAAAAGGTAAAGCTCCAATTCAGTTTTTACCTGCTAACCTGAACTCAAATGATACAGGACAAACCCAAAAGGTGCCGAAATCTGCGAGCAAATGGAAACCTCCTACTATGGGGACGGTATGCATCAACGTCCACGCTGCGTTCGCGGAAGCAAGCGGAGATGCTACGGCTGAGATTATCTTGAGGGACCACAGCGGATGCGTGTGTCTGGCCGCAAGCCTCCCCATCCCCAGGTGCAGCGATGCTGAGGAAGCAGAGGCCAAAGCCATCCGTTCGGGCCTCCAGGTCGCTTCGAACCATGGCTTCTCTCCCAGCTCTGTTCTGTCGGACTGTTCTGTTGCAGTGTCGAGAGCCAAAAACTTGGGGGCAGGCTCACGATAGAAACTGGAGCATATATGAAGACATCAAGAGGTTGATTTCTAGTTTTCCTGGTTGTTCAGTTAGTAGCATCAGTAGAGCGCTCAATTCCACTGCACATGAGATTGCCAAACTGGCCAGAGGCTCCGTTTCTGGTAACACCTGGGTACCACCGATGCATGCCTCCTGCTATTTCTGCTATTATTGTAAAAGACTCTGTACTCTTGTCTACTTTGAATGTATGAACGCTTTATTCTCAAAAAAAAAATTGTGACATAATCTCCAACTATTCCTAAGCCGGCCCGAGTCGAATCGAGCCCAAACTGGTAACCCGTTATCCGCCTATGAAAATCCTAAAATCCCCAGTTCCTCAAGCCAGCCCAGCCCAGCCCACTCACAGTGTGCTGCCGTTGACGTCGGTACAGACGTCAGACTTGACGTCTCCCTCCGCGTCCAGCTTTCCCATAGGAATTCGGCCAAGCCACACCAAACCATCCCGATCCCCATCGTCTCCTTTCTCTCCGTTCCCGAATCCACGGCACCAGCGTCGAAACCCTAACCCTAGCCCCTTACCAGCCATGGCGCCCGCCACCCGCTCCGTGATCCTCCGCCTCGACGACCTGGCCCTCCCGCCGCGGCACCTCACCGTGGCGTCCAACCTCCCGGTCTCCGACCTCCTCGACTCCCTCGCCCTCCCTCCCTCCTCCTTCTACCTCACCTCCGATGGCCGCCCGCTCTCTCCCTCCGCCCCCGTCGCCTCCCTCCCGCCGTCCGGCTCCCTCAACCTCCGCATCCGCGCCCTCCGGGGCGGGGGCGGCGACGGCGGGTCCACCTGCGCCGAGTCGCGCGACTGCTACCTCTCCATGTACCTCGGGAAGAAGCCCGACAAGGCCGACCCCAACGAGGCCCGCCTCTCGCGCTTCACCTGCTGCGCGCTCTCGGGGGAGCCCCTCGCGCCCCCCGCCGTCGTCGACCGCCTCGGCAACCTCTTCAACAAGGAGCCCCTCGTCGAGGCGCTCCTCCACAAGCGCCTGCCCAAGGCGCTCTCGCACATCCGTGGGCTCAAGGACATGATCCCCATCCACCTGCACCCAAAGCCCGGCGCCGCCGACCAGGAGGTCCGGTTCCAGTGCCCCGTCTCCGGCTTCGAGTTCAACGGCAAGTCCCAGTTCCTCGCGCTCCGAGGGTGTGGCCACGTCCTCAGCGTCAAGGCGCTCAAGGAGGTGAAGACGCCTGGGTGTTTGGTGTGCCATAAGGAGTTCGAGGAGGCCGACAAGCTGCCCATCAATGGGACGGAGGAGGAGGTGGCGGCGTTGAGGCAGAGGATGGAGGAGGAGAGAGGCAGGTTGAAGGAGAAGAAGGATAAGAAGCTGGCAAATGGGCTCAGTGGCACTAAGCATGCCGCTGCTGCTCCTGCTGCTATAGCAGACACTACCGAGAAGTTGGATAATGGGAAGAAAGGGGAGGCTGCCCCGGCAAAGCGGTTCAAGGCTGCGGATCATGCACCGGCCTATGCAAACAAGAAAGTGTATGCGTCAATCTTTACTTCGTCAAACAAGTCTGATTTCAAGGAGACATACTCATGCCGGTCACTCCCCCTTGGAAGGAATTAAATTGATGTTGAGAGCTGCCAATGGCATGGAGGTGAACCTCTTGTACCGATTCAGTGATTATTAGCTTCATACCATGGCTCTCCCACAAGTTCTTGCATAGTTGCTTTACTTGTTGATGTTATGTATGCGTGATTGCTGCCTGGAGCTTTCTATGGTTCACTCCCAGAGAAGCAATATGTTCTTATAAATGAGTTGTGAAATATGTAATAGTTCAAACTCTTTGCAAGTATCATTGGGTACCCAGTCTTCTCTAGCAATTTACGTGAGTAAAGCTCTGACTTTACTGATGTATGTGCATACCTCAGGAGATCTCTTAAGTTACATCAAAGGGTTCCTAGCGTTCTTTGATGCAACTTCCACTGTATCTCTGGCACACAGTTTTATCTAAAAATTTGTTTGAATAAAGCTGTGATTTCTCTATGGTTTCTATGGTTTTCATTTTTCTGAATTTATAAACAGATTGGGAATACCTAGGAAATTACTTGTTTTGCCCTGCTAGCACACTGCTGGACAAAATTTTGCAAAAGAATCATAGGATGCTGTAAACTTATTTAAGAATCAAGACCTCGGTTTATTTTGGCACACAAGAACTTGACACCACAGCTTCTAATTCTGTTCAAATGTAGAAACAATAATGAAACATGCTCGTATCAAGAGCACATATGCAGAGTTATTTCACGCTGACATTCGGTACCTCCCTCGATCTATTTGGACATTCCAGACTTGCCCTTGTATGCATATTGTTTTAATATTGAGATGTCATTAGGAATAGCTTCGGTGATACTGCTATATCTTTTTGAGGGCCTAACGCCAAAGCTGCAATTTAAAACATTAGCTTTACCGAAATCAGTTTTATACGGGTAGTAAATCTATTCTAGTTTTTGGGCGTACTAGTCATGTAACCTCGTTGAGTATACTTGATACAAATACTAAACTACTGCACTGAAAACATGTTTGCATAACTGATAACTCATGTTGTCCTGATTCCTGAAGTAGGACTGAGGGACACATTTGCATGTCAGATACCCAGAATTCAGGACAAAACACATCAGATGCGGACTAGGAATATGAATTTAGAATTCATAACTCGTTTCCATTTAGAGTAGAAGACCAGGGGTGTCTGGGTGGGATTCAAGTACAGATTTATGGACTAGTCGAATGAATAGTCCTGACTAGTCCATCGACACTTAAACATTGATGGAGATTATGTATAATCCGAGGAATGCAAAGTTTTGATTTGGTTTTAGTTGGCACAATGGGCCTGCCATAAGAAAGGAAGAATATTAGAGCACAATTCTTGGCTTCAGATCTTATGGTATGCATTTTGTACAGCACTTGTATAATACAGATACAGAAGTAGTTCCGTGTTGTCAGCTGCTTGTGTTAGGTATGTCTTCTCTTGGTGCTATTATTCATTCTGTTATTGGATATAGTGATAAGTGAAAGCATATGCGGTTGATCACTTCAGAAATTTATTTTTGAGGAGATGGCGTGGCATTGCCGCTTCTTCTTGGACAGTATGGCACTTACGATGTAGGCATCGTCAAAGAGATCCCAATGTTCCTTTTGTTAGAGCCGCCTCTCCTTGAAGGGTTTCGCTGATGGTGCACCACAAATCTGTAGGTAGGTGGGCTGTCATATGTGGTAAGCGTGCTGGGCGGGAAACCCACGGAGTCAGAGACGTTGTTTTCCCTACAGTGATGCCTGGATCATGGATTTACTTGAAAAGGTTAGTTTTTGGTGATTCTACTCTCAACACATCCCTTAGTTTTTTTTTAGCCTTCATGTGTTTTAACTGTTAATTACAATGTTCTTATTTCCAGTTTATGTGTTACGGTAGAAGGCAGGAGATAGTCTTAGTGGCAGCTTGTATATCCCCTTTCTCTTAGTCATGCTCTGCCACTACTTTACTAGTTTGTTAGGATGCAATTTGATTTCAGATGACTCAAATATTTGTGTCTGTTATTGTCCTGCACATTTCTTCCACCTAACATTCTAGATGGCTTACATTGATGCTTCACATTGAATTCATTTGCATCAAGAAATACCATAGAACCATATCTTAGTAACGAATAACCAGACCCTTCACGAATTACGATAAATTTTGATACCTCAACACTTGGCACAAGATAACCAATTTTGTGATAAAATTATTACCATAATTTTACAACAATTCACTTGATATTCATGTCCATAATTGTCAATTTCTGCGTGGCTGATCCTGAATCTAAATTTTTATTTGAGAACCTAGGCAATCTGGTCGCAGCAGAATGGTGGATCGCGTAGGCACTGATGGGACCAGATTGCTCTTGTTCCTAGCGCAAATAACATGTTCTGTAGAAAACTGTTCCTTCACGGCGTCTATCATCGGGGCCATTTGGTAATAAGGTCCACATGCTCCCTGTTGTGTGTGTGTGTGTGTGTTACAAATTGTAGTTTATGGAGTGAACATAACATTTTATACTTTAACATTTCACACGCATTCCCTTGCAAACTATCATGATATATGAGTTTTCGGCTATAATTCATTAAACTTTTTGTTGTATCATATTCTGTCGACGGTAAAGCCCTACTGGATAACAGGACGAGTATGTAAATTAGTAAGTAGATACCAGAGACCCGCACACCCCCCGATGATTCTACATGGGAAAATTTCACGCGATGATTGCACATGGGAAATGAGTCCAGCATCTTGGTTTTCCAACTTCAGATTGAGCACTTAATCTACTCCTGTACATTGGCCTAATATATATATGTGGATGACTACTCACGTTTCTGCTGGATTTATCTTCTTAAAAATAAGTCTGATGTTGAGCAGATTTTTTACGTTTTCCAGGCTCATGTTGAACTTCTTCTAAACACAAAAATAAAGGCAGTTCAGTCCGATTGGGGTGGTGAATATCAGCGTCTTCATCGCTATTTTCAGCGCACGGGGATTTCTCACCGTGTCTCTTGTCCTCATACCTCCCAACAGAATGGTATCGCTCAGCGCAAGCATTGACACTTGGTGGAGACTGGTCTTGCCCTGCTTGCTCATTCCTCGCTCCCTCTTCGTTATTGGGATGAAGTTTTTCTAACGGCGTGTTATCTCATCAATCGTATGCCCACACCTGTTATTAATAAGGAAACACCTCTTTTTCGCCTCTTGAAAATTCAGCTTTCTTCGCATCTTTGGGTGCGCATGCTGGCCGAGTCTACTGGCCGAGTCTACGCAAATACAACTCACATAAGCTTGATTTCCGTTCTAAAGTTTGCGTCTTTCTCGGCTATAGTCCTATGCACAAGGGATACAAGTGCTTGGATCGCTCCACGGGCGAATTTATATCTCCCGTGATGTTGTGGTTGACGAGTCTGTGTTTCCTTTCTCTACTCCTAACGTTTTGGTTGATGTGTACACCTTAGAACAATCCATCACTTTTCCTGTTGATGCACTGGTTACGAGTGCGCCTATGCGAAATTATGACCTAACCTATTTGTCCATTAACCTGCCTGCTTCAGTTTTTGATTCTTCGTTTCAGGATCAGAATGATGCTCCTGGTTGCTCCTGGTTGTACGATTGATGTGGCTGCTGCTCCACCGATTGACATGCATGGTACGTCATTTTTTTTTACAAATATAGTCCCCTTGCTCAATGGAATTGCCAAAAGTAGCCCACTCTGAATTTTATTGCCAAAAATAGCCCTGACGGGAGGTGCAAAAAGCGACATGTGTCTTCCCACCAACTCAGAAAGCGGAAAGTGGCTTCCCGCCGTACCAGTTGGCGGAAGGCCTCTTTCCGCCATCTGCCCTGGCGGAAGGCCTATGGCGGAAAGTCACTTTGTGCTGTTGAGAGTAGCATACGTTGCGCCACTTTGCGCCGAACCAAAACTCGACACTTGTCTTTCCGCCAAATCCGTTAGCGGGAAGTCACTTTACGCCAGCTGGTTTGGCGGGAAGACACGTGTCGCTTTTTGCACTTCCCGTCAGGGCCATTTTTGACAATAAAAATCGGAGGGGCTACTTTTGACAATTGTATTGGGCGGGGGCTATATTTGTAAGCATGGGTCTCCGCCCAAGGCGCCCTCGTCCAGCATAGAAGCAACAGATGTGGTTCCTACTGATTCGGCTCATGTGCCGCTCGTCGAGCCTGATCAGCTAGTGTCACCAGCCTCTGGACGGCTTGTATCGCCTCCTGCCGACAATCCGTCGGCCGCGGTACCATCAGCCGTTCCGACTCCCGTTGTTACTGCTCCAATACACAAGATGGTGACTCGGCTGCGCGATCACACGAGGAAAGAAAAGGAGTACAAGGATGGCACCGTGCGGTATGATTCGCGTCGTCGGGCATTCTTTGCCGCTCCCGTCTCTCATCGTGAGGCATTGCTCGAACCTGAGTGGTGTGTTGCCATGGCTGAGGAGTTCGCTGCCCTCTCACAGACCAAGACCTGGACTCTGGTTCCTCGGCCCCCGGCGTCAACATTGTTGGTAGCAAATGGATTTTTAAAACCAAGCATCGTCCAGACGGGTCGATTGATTAACACAAAGCTCGTTTAGTGGCTCGAGGCTTTACTCAGCAGCATGACATTGACTATGGAGACACGTTTAGTCCGGTTGTGAAGCCTGCGACTGTTCGTCTTGTGCTGTCCCTTGCAGTCTCTCGCGAATGGAGTCTGCGACAGGTAGATGTCAGCAATGCTTTTCTTCACGACTACTTGTCGGAGGATGTTTACATGCAGCAGCCATCGGGGTTCGAGGATGCCCGGTATCCCTCACATGTCTGCAAGCTTCAGCGGTCTATTTATGGTCTGAAGCAATCGCCACATGCATGGTATGCACGCCAGAGTCAGCTCCTTTATCAGCTTGGTTTCACTTCGTCCAAGGCTGATACGTCTTTGTTCATCTTTGCTCGAGATGGTGTTCAGATTTTTATGTTGGTGTATGTTGATGACATCGTCATTGCTGGCTCTACCCAGGAGGTGGTTGATCGCTTGGTACAGTCACTGTCTGCTACTTTTCCTATTAAGGACATGGGTACGTTGGATTACTTTCTTGGATTGGAAGCGTCTTACAATTCAGGGGGCATGACATTGACTCAGCGGAAGTATGCGTTTGATCTTCTTCATCGGGTCAATATGGAGATTTGTAATCCTACTTCCACACCTTTAGCCACGTCAGAGAGATTGGCTCGTGACACTGGAGCACTACTTGGTATTGATGATGATTTCCGGTATCGTAGTGTTGTTGGGGGATTACAGTACTTGACCCTCACGCGTCCAGATATATCTTTTGCGGTGAACAAAGTGTGGCAGTTTCTCTCTCAGCCTACTGAAGTGCATTGGGTAGCTGTTAAGCGAATTATGCGGTATATCAAGGGCACTCTTCAGGTTGGTTTAAAGATTCGCAAATCTCTGTCTTTAGACATTAGTATTTTCACTGATGCGGATTTGGTTGGATGTGTGGATGATCGTCGCTCCATGAGCGGTTTTGCTGTTTTTGTTGGACCCAACCTCATCTCATGGAGTTCGAAGAAACAATCTACAGTCTCAAGATCCAGTACGGAGGCTGAGTACAAGGCATTAGCCAATGGAGCTGCTGAATCAATATGGGTAGAGTCTCCACTTAAGGAACTTGGTGTGACTCAGCAGCGTACGCCCATATTATGGTGCGATAATCTTGGGGCTATATACCTGATAGCGAATCCAGTCTTTCATGCTCGGACCAAGTACATTGAGATTGATTTCCATTTTGTGCGTGAGCGAGTAGCTGGTGGTGCTCTGGATGTCAGGTTTATTTCCACTAATGATCAGTTGGCTGATGTATTTATGAAGCCTGCCACACGACAGATGCTAGACAGATTTAAGACCAATCTTAACCTTGTATGTTCATAGCGGTTCAAATTGAGGGGGTGTGTTAGAGTTGTATTAGTCTAGCATACGTGTACGTATTCGTGTCGTGTAAGAACTCCTGTACATTGGCCTAATATATATATGTGGAGGCGTGGAGGCTTAGACCCCACGGATTAACCCCAAACCTGATTCGAAACTCTCGGTGTCCCAACCTCAGAGCGCTTCAATGAGAGTCAGTCCACATATAAGAAGTCTATTGACAAGAGCGAGAGTGACAACTCGAGTAGAGCTAAGGTTTCAATCTGGTGGTATGATAATGTTAGACATGAAGTGTGAATTAGCTTATGGATGCATTTTTTTTGTTAGGTAACGTGTTGTTCACATTTTATAGTGAATGCATACTTCATTTTGGTCTTTGTCCTGAGAGTCTGCCATTTAATCAGCTATGAAGTTGTTATTGGATCTTATCACATTTATTCAGTAGTCTTTCATGTTACTGTCCACAGTAAAATGATGATACTCATATTAAACACAATGGCGTCCTTCAGGTGTAATGCTATTTTAGGATGACGTCAGCCATTTTACTATGGTAATTATTGTCTTCCTTCCATCGTCCCATCTATCCTTGGATTTCAATACCTTTGATTGATAATTTATATGGACACAATAAGCTCTACTCCGAGTGGAGAATATACATGGGAAAATGAGCCCTTCTCTGAGTCTAACAACTTGGTGCTCCAATCTCAGATTGAGCTCTTCAATGAAATTCAGTCTAGTCGTAAGAAGTCTACTGGCAAGAGCAAGTATCAACCATAAAAGGTTCTGCTTTAGTTGACTGTATATTTCATGCGGTATGTATATGTGTTCTTTCAATGTGTAACATTTTGTTATCTAAGGCACGTACATTCTTATTATTAACCATAAAAGGCTCAAGTCTCCTAATCTCAGCATCCTCCTGCTCACCTAGCTTCCCCATTAAGGATCCTACATTCCTACTCCCCACCCGAAACCTATTTGCCTTGTCTAGCTTCCACCGGGGACTGACTTCGGGAAAGTTCAGAGTCTACCTTAACGAAAGCTTTTTGTTGTGATTTTTGCAATATCCAAATAATTTCTACACATCAAAGTGTGACACAAAAAACTGTGCACTCTTGCAACTGTCCAAATAAATACGCCAGAGTTTGCCAAATGTCATAGATAATATCATAAAATATAAAATTCATTGGTACGTTATTAACATATCACATGAGCAGTGCGCTGCGTCAAGGTACAGTAAGTAGGGTGCAACACTCTTTTTTTTTTTTTGAAAATTTCCACATATATATAAGGTCAGCAAGCCCGCCTCATTAAAACCCTGCCAGTCCCTTTCGGTACCCTGCTTAGAGAAAGAGTGCGTCTGAAAACTTGCCGCCTCTCAACGTTCAAACAAGTTTACATCATCAGCGAGGAGTCCCAGAATGCAATCTGGGGGATCCTCGTGCCACACCACAGAATTGGGGCCATTGTCTAAACTAGCTATACAATGGGCTACTTGGTTGCTCTCTCTATGGGTATGTTTAAAAATTACATGTGCAAGGCCTCTAGCTAAAAAAGAGCACTCCTCAAAAATTGCTGCAGCCGGGCCCAAAGAATTCCCTCCTTCAATCATGGTCTCGACGACTTCAAGGCAATCGCTGTTAACTTCTAACTTGTTACACCCGATCTGAGAAGCCAAAACCAGCCCATCACGGAGAGCACGGGCTTCTGCCATGGATGTGTTACTGACATTTTCAATGGGACAACAGCTAGCTGCGATAAACGTCCCATGATCATCTCGTAGCACTGAACCCGACCTGCCTTGGATGGTGGAGCTAGAAAAAGCGGCGTCGACATTGAGTTTGACGTACCCTTCTTTTGGAACTTCCCAGCCTTGAGTACGAGTCCTGGAATTCCTCTTCTGAGACCTGAAATAGTTGAGTGCCAGAGCCGCGATCGCTTGAGCTGATCTCGCCGGTTTTTGGACCTTTTCATCATGATCAATCTGTCACCTTTCCCACCATATATACCAACAAGCAGTAGCAATCAGTTCCTTCCTTCCCAAGTCGTCCATAGACGGCGCCAGTGCATCCTCTGCTCGTAAGAGTGTCTCAAATACTCCCGACCCTTCGCGATCCAGGGTACAGGCTGCAGATATATTTGTGATCAAACCAAGGTTTTCCCAAACCTCGGTCGCTCTGAGACACTTGAAGAAGGCGTGCATAGTATCCTCACAATGAACCTTGCAAATAGGACACACGCTACTGGTGATTATGTGCCTGTTTGCTAAAGTGGCCTTGCAGGGAATTGTGCCATGTAAAAATCGCCAACAATTTTTTTTGATTTTCGCCGGTACACGCAATGACCAGACCTGTGCCCACACTGGGTTAATATACGCAGAAGCTTGCTCATTTGTTCGAAGAAGTTTTCTCCCATGCTGATGATCCCATTCAGTGTAGTATGCGGACCGAACTGAAAATAGTCCATTTTTTGTATTGTTCCATGACACAAAATCCTCCATCATTCCAGCAGCTAGAGGAATTTTTAAAATGCGAGCAACATCAACTCCATAGAATAAGGATCGGAGCAGCTCCTCGTCCCAGCTTCTAGACACGGGACAATGCAATTCAGACACATGTGTTAACACTCTATTCCCTCTTGGCGTGACAACTTTGTGAGAAGGACTACTCGGAATCCAAGCGTCCTCCCAGATGTTAATCCCTGTCCCATCTCCCACGCGCCAAATATTCCCTTTCTTGAAAGTTTGAGTACCATGCCAGATGCTCTGCCACGTATAAGATGATCCCTTTTTCATTTCTGCATTAAGAATATCATCTGAGGGATAATATTTTGCTCTCAATACCTGCGCACATAGAGAGTCTGGCTCGCAGATCAGCCTCCATACCTGCCTTGCAAGCATGGCCAAGTTAAAACAGTGAAGGTCCCTAAATCCCATTCCGCTTTTCTTTTTTGGAACACACATTTTCCACCAAGCAAACCAGTGCATATGTTTCTGGCTCTCATCATCTCCCCACCAGTAACTTGCAACACTCTAGATGAAAGTCCTGCTGATCTTCGGTTGGTGCAGGCGGCGTTCTTCTCCATGGAGAGGTCGTCAAGGAGTGCCGACTTTTTCCTTACCCACTCGAGGTGTGGTCTTCGAGTGAAAACCAAGATTCGGAGTCCAGATCGGCGATGGCGGTGTTGTCGACGTTTTTCCTTTGTTGGAAGCTTCTGTTTGGAGACACAACTTCACGAGCACATATGATCTTGCGATATGTTGCTCTGGTGCTTACTGCGGCTCATAGTTGAGCTTTGGATGTGCAATGTCCGTCATTGCCGGTGAACCCAAAATGGTGCCCTTGGGACCGACCATGTCCCGCCACTGAGTCGTCGACTCCTTTAGGCAAACGAGGGTACGTCGACATGGAGAGTTCTGGTGGAGTTGTCTTTCTAGGTGGCGACCGACCTCGGACCCGTGATGCTTGGTTTGGGCAAGGTGTGACCTTTGCGTTGTTTTTGTAACGTGTGTGGTGTCTACTCTTCGCATTCGCGTTGTAAGCTGAAGGAATTGTTCTGCCTGCTTGACTAATTTTTGTTTAAAAATGATGTGCCTTTCCTTTTTTTTTTCGCGCTAGGGTGCTTCAGTCAGAGTTGGCAAGAACTCAGCTTCCCTCACCAGTAACGTGGGCGCACCTCGGGCCAGATTGATTCTTCTTCCACTTAATCGTCGTTGTTCCATGTCGTGCAGACAGGACACACGCCCTTAATTATTCTGCCGCATTTGTTTACCTGAGCCAGCGAGCGAGGACGTCGTGCGGCGTTAGTAGCCTGCACATCTCGCCATCATTTTACTCGCAACTAATCACCTGCAGCATCAAAACCATTAATGCTTTGTACTATCAAGATAGGACGGCATAGCATGGACCAGGATCTCTTTCAGGATCGGGTGGTGCCATGGTGTGCAATGTGAGTTCATCGTTTACGGCATATGTTGAAGGTATAGAGTCAACGGCTGACTTTGTGAACACTATTGTATCACCAATCTGAAGTCAACGCTAAAGTTAAAACATAAATGCAGTTAAGTTGTAAGGGGAGCTCTGTTCCCTCCGATACTAGTCAGTAATTGTCGTACAGGTGACAATATGAAAAGCCAACTAACATGGCGCCTTTGTAGATGCACAAGGTGGACGAAGCCACTCATACGTACTCCCTCTGTTCCACAATATAAAATGTTTTAGGTATTACACATGTTGTTTAGATTCAGACTAAAAAGTGTGAACATGCATATTACAATGTGTCTAGATAGTGTGGAACGGAGGTCCCGGGTCGGAGGGAGTACATCATAGGCCCGGGACGTCCAACTGGTTGTGGAATCGGCACGTTGCAAAACTTGTGCAATTGTCATACAAGTGAAGCGTAAGCTTTCTCTGGAGAGAGGCGAACTCGATCGATCTCAGGGGGAGCTTACGTACGTGTGCAAGGAAAGTCTGATTTTCAGAGGAAGAAAATTGGAAGGGAAGGGAGTATACAGGGATAGTACATGGCAAGTTTGCTCTCCTAGCTCGGATAGACAATGCATGCACCCTCGTTTGACGAGGTCCTAGTCGGTCAGCTTCATTGCTTCCCGCCGGACGCTTCGCCGGCGTCGACCTTGACGGGGCGGGCTGTGGCATCGTCCCCACCGTTCGCGGACGCTGGGACGGGCGAGGTCGAGCTGGTGGCGTGGCGGATGACGGGCCTGGAGAGTAGCGATGCCGGGTTGGCGCCGCCGGTTGTGGTGGCCGAGGAGATGGCGGAGGCAAGGGAGATGGGCATGAGGCAGAGGCCCTTCCCCTGCAGGTACTGCATGGCGGTGCCCATGTCCTCCTCCATCATCTTCGCCACCTGCTGCTCCGTCACCCGCAGCCCGCTCCCTGCACCACCGCTACCTGCCTTGGCGGCGGCCCCGCTGTTCCCGCCGCCGATGCTGCTCTTCGCGCTGCTGTTCGCCTGCACGTACCACCGACGGCGCGTCTTAGAAATGACAGAACTACATACTGAAGCAACGTACTAGGTACGAATGGGTGGTGCCTTGTTACTCACCTCCGATGACATGCTTGCGACCAGCGGCGCCATGCCGGCTGCCCCGCCCAGCCGGCTCATGCTCAGAACCTGCATAGAAACACGCGAGTGACGTTAGAGATTTTATTTTGAGTTTTTACGTTAGAGAGTGTACTGTGACGGAACGCAGGATACAAACTGCTGCATCTTTCAGAAGCACTGTCGTCTGCAAGAGGTCCGTATATACGTACCTTGACTTGGAGCTGCAGGAACTTGACGTAGTCGATGATCTCGTCCAGCATCGACGCCTTGTCAGTCTGCAAATCATCAACAATCCACCGACGTACTTGTTACTACGATCTCTCTCAGCAACAACGACTCATCTGAAACGTCTTTTTTTACACGCCCAGATTAATTTTACACAAACCAGATCGCAGATTGACCGCGGCATGGGACGTGGGAGTGGGAGTGTGATGAACTGATGACTATTGCTAGTGCCGGGGTAAAGGCATGGCAAATCGGGGGAAGCAGGGCATCGAATGCGGCCCATGTGCACATTCACTGCATGCCACATTCTTCTTCAGCTAGCTCAAGACTTTGCATTCTTCAGTCTAAAGTCTTTCCAAGACGAACAATTAAGCTTCAGGGACTCGACACGTACGTGTGGCTGTGGCATCGCACATCGCCATGATCGATCGATCGAGCTAGGCAGGAGCGACACCTCCTTCCCTCACCAACCGGCGGCGTGCCCTTTTCTACCATACAACCCCACTAGAGAAAGCACCCCTCGTCAAAGAATGACATAAACAGGCAAGCATTCCGTCGTCCCTCTCTCTCGGGTGTCGGGTCCATGGCCTTGCACCATTTCTACATCAGTTTCATGGCAGAAAGGAACGGAGGAGATGGTGCTAATTACCTTGTTGGCGTTCGGGACTAGCTCTTGCAGCGACTTCATCCGCTCCGCTATCCTCTCCCTGCGGAGCTGCATGCATGATGATATGCGAGTCAGCGAGTGACACAAGCTCAAGCAAAAGTTCAGAAAAGTGCAATAAGATCCGGTGCACCTACTGATTTTAGCGTAATTAATTAACAGGTAAAGATCTGGGATCGATGCAAGAAATCTCAAGATATGGTATGGAATTACAGAGTATCATCTTGGGCGGGCGGTTGAAAAAGTTCAGGGTTGTTGATGTGCACGAACATGCATGTCGGGGATTTTAAAATTCAGAGGAAGGGGGCTGGCCGGCCGGGGAGGAGAGGTAGGTAGGTGGTGGTGTGGGAGCTTACACGTTCGGCGATGCTGTGCGGGTCGGTGGCCTGCCCTCTCCTCGCCCGCACGCGCGTCTGCCGCGGCGGCGCTGCCGTGCCGCCTCCGCCGGAGGAAGCCAGCGCCGTCGTGGCTCCGCTCGCCGCCGGCCCTCCGAAGCTCTGCCCCGACATTGAGCCTCCCTGCGATCAGACGACAAGTCAAACGAGCGCGAACTCTTAACGGATCGATGGCAGTATAGCAGACTTCGATCGTACGTGTACGCTTCTTGCATCAGCGATACAAACTGCAAAAAGGAGAAATGGCAGGTTCTTCGACCTGACCGGTGCATGATCTTACCTGGCCAAACGGCGGCTGGACGGCGCCGGCGCCACCGTGCACCCCGAATCCGTTGAACATCGCGTGATCGCCTCCCTGCATGCACCAAAGGAATCCATGCATGTCAACGGAAAAGCTTCAAAAACGACTAGAGAGAGAATAAGTGAGAGGAAGAACGATCGATCGTACCGTGCCATTGGGCGACTTGAAGCCGCCGTCCATGTCCTCCCGCGACGTCGGGGGAGACCGGTCCGCGAACAGCGGCAGCGGCGAGAACCCGCCTCCGCCGCTCTCCTCTCCACCACCGCCGCTGGCGAGGCCCTGCCGCTGGAGGTCGGTGAGATGCAGCATGACCGGCTTTTCCCCGCTGCCGATCTGGTGCTGCCGGAGACGGGACGCGAGCATCGCCGACTCGTCGAAGGCGTTGAGGTCCTCGGCGCCCGCCGCGATCTCCCACGGCGACTTGCCGCCGGCGCCCAGGTCGCTCCACGCGGCGGGCAGCGTCGAGAGCATCTGGTCGAAGAAGTCGTCCTGCGCCCCGCCGCCCCCGCCACCGTCGCCGCCGGCCATCGATCTGCCCGGGCTGTGCAGCTACGAACGAGCTGACGAGTAAATGCGCTTGCGAGAAGGCTGGAGGAGGAGAGGCGAAACCTATCTGTTGCGACGTGCGCGCCTTTATAATAGCGTGCTACGTGCCAATTTTTAAAGCCAAATCAGTTCAACTCAGTTCGTGCAACTCTTTGGCGTTTATATATTGATCTTCCGTGTAATTTTTTTTTACTTTGTTTGAGCACAGCAAATAGTAGAAACTTGTTATTCAAAACAAAAAAAAATAGTAGAAACTTGATATTTGAGTACAATTTGTAAATTCTCTGTTGATTAACAGTTCCGTAGATCTTGGTCACGTGAGACGATGCATTACTCAGTGTAAAATTACAGCTAGAGAAAATGTGCAATTTTGGCACAATATAACTACAATTTGGATTTTCATGCTCGTGGAACATTTGTGATGCGCGAGTGATGTATAACAAGATTAAAGCCAACTTGAAAAATACACATTTAATTATGTTTGCAAAAATAATCACTTAATTATGTTTCTAAGAAGATAATCACTTAATTGTAAGGTTTTTATGGTTCTGAATAGCTTGATGGTTTGTTAATTTTTTTTCTTGATATGCCTAAGCTTTTACCATGTTTGTATCTTTTTTACTAAATTGCACAATGCACCAGAGAATTTAGTACCACCTATGGTATGCAATCTTGTGTCACTTAGCACATGCGAATAATGTGGCTTAATTTAATATCACCTATGGTATGCAACCTTGGCACAATATAACTGCAATTTGCATTTCAAGCCCATGGAACATTTAATTTGTGAAGTGCGAGTGATGTATAACAAGATTAAAGCCAACTTGAAAATACACATTTACTTATGTTTGCAAAAATTAATCACTTAATTGCGAGGAAAAGTTTTTGTGCTTCTGAATAACTTGACGGGTTTTTAATCGAAACTTTTAGTTTTGGGATCTAAGATTCTTCTTATGCAGGAAGTTCAGAAGTTAAAATACTATTGTTCCGTTCAGAGTTTCTGTCCTAAATAGATTTTTTTTCTCGATCAGCATAAGCTTTTATCATGTTTGTATTGTATAATCTTGATTCTTTTTTTACTAAATTGCACAATGCACATGCGGAATTTAACACCACCTATGGTATGCAATCTTGTTTCACTTGGCACATGCGAATAATGTGGCTTAATTTATACATTGGAGATGACTAGTATGTTTCGGTGCATAGGTGGTATATAGTCTGTATTTAAATAACAAAAATATCTTATATTATGGTACATAGGGAGTAATACATAGACGTTTAGTACATTATGGCTATCTAATTATCTATCGCATATTCGCATATCCACATAACTGTGGTGTTATATCAAATTAACAAACAACAACAATGTTCCAAGATCAGATCCAACGAACATAGCGGCATTACCGCGTGGATGCGATTAACAAGCACGCAGTAGTACGCGAGAATGATCATCAGTTGAGAAGCCAGGCTTAAAAAAACCAAGAGAGTGCACGGGGAGTGGACACGAAGTCAGCAGCGAGCATTAATAGCGACATATTCCTCTTGCAGAGCTGAGGATCCAAGAGGAATGGTTGTGGCAGCGTGCGGATTTGTTTAGGTAATCCCGGGACTGCATTAACTGCGCCGCTAATCAAAATCCCCCAAGCTCCCAACATCGATGCCACACGTCCATTAGTTTAAGTTAGAACAACCCAGGTTGGATGGATGGTAGAAAGTGTGGTTGTGCCTTGCGTGCATTATGGATCAGATTCCCTAGTTTGTCGTCATGTGTGCCGTTGACAAGGTGGATTATTCTAGATCATTATTTGAGTGCGAGACGACATTTTCGTCGACAGTAAGATAGAAATTGTGTGATCATGTCATCCTGTGTATGTGTGTTCATCTACGTTGTGCTCGATGTCAAGAAAAATGTTCAAATCCATGCCTTGCAGGTGTGTCCGGAGTGTCGAGCATGTACACTCGCAAGTCCTTCGATTGAGGGTTGGGCATTTCATGTCCTCTTTTGATTGGAATATTTTTATATACAATTTGAAGCAATGGATTATTTTTTAGGAACTTTTACTCAATTTGTAGGAATTAGAATCTCACGGGGATTTTTCATAATAATTCAATTGCACTACATTGCGCCTGTACCAAGTATAGGATACCTAACCCTGATGATGTTCCCATTGAGGTGTGGAGATGGCTTGGAAACATGATAATTGTATGGTTAACTAAGCAATTGAACCACATTATTTCAGCCAAACACGATGCCTCAAGAGCGGAGTACGAGTATATTAGTACATATCTTCAAGAGTAAAATATATATTCAAAGTTATATTAACCATGCTATGAAACTTTGAGAGAGAGAGAGAGAGAGTGATTGAGAATAGTGATGAATGTCACTAAGAACCATTATGGTTTTATGCCTGGGAAATCGAGTATGGAGGCGATTTCCCCGTGTCACTAGCTTACGGAGAGATACACGGAACAAAAGGACCAATGCGTGATTTCAATCGACTTCGGCATATGACAAGATACCAAGAACGGTCATGTGGTGGATACTAGTGAAGCATAAAGTCCCAACAAAGTACATTCCTGATCAAAGATATGCACGATAATGTTGTGACAATTGTTCATGAAGGTGATACTGAGACTGACCTTTCCAATCACAGTAGTACTACATCAAGGGTTAGTCTTGAACCCATATACATTTTTGAGCGGTGCTACACATCCGACGTTTTTCCATCCGATGCATGTACGACACCAAGTAATCACCTTTGGATCAAATCCTTAGCTGAACAGCAAACGTAGGATCACACTATCGTACAAATATCGTACACAGAACGTCGTACGCAAAGCTATTCTGTACATTTTTTTGCCTTAGCGATGGATGAAGTGACTAAAGATATACAAGAAGGTAGCTCTTGGTGTACGCACTTTGCTAATGATCGTGGTATTAGTAGATGAAACTAGGGTCGCCGTCAATAAGAATTTAAAGCCCTCTGATTGCCCTGGGGTACAATGTGAGATGCATGTACAATCGCTGAAAATGCCACACACAATGGCTAGTGTAGCAATGGTAGCCTTTTCTCTCCATGTTCTGTTTAGCGCATAATTTATCTCCACAGTAGGACTAGATACTAAAGGCCTTTTTTGAATGTATAATTGCAGGGTCAACCATAAGACTCAAAATACAGTAATAAAAATGTATAATTACAGGGTCAACCATAAGAAAAAGTACAATCGGCAAAAAAAAAATCAAATCCTATAGGAACCTGCACTAACAGTTGTTTGATTAAGTGGAACCAATGGAAATCTTTCTATGAATGAAAAGGAACCATAGATAAACAATTCCTACAGATTGTAATCCCACAAATCAAATGGTTTAATATAGAAAAAGCTCCTCCGCATTAAGGTTCCCCAAAAATTCTTTGAATCAACTAAACCATAAATTAAAAATGGTTAATGGGAGAAACTTGTCACTAAAAGTTGAAAAGTGTTGTCATGTTGTCCAGTCTCTTTTGGATGGGGTAAGTCCAAGCAAGTGTGTTCCATAGAAAAAGACTAAACTTTGGTTTTGTATGAGAAAGGTTTAATAAACTTCAGCAGAGAAAGAATATCAGATATCACAGAGAACAAAGCACCACTTCGTAGAAAGGAAGTTGCAACAGAGAACAAAGACAGGAGACCAGAGCACTTTCTAAGAGGATAAGAAATGAGGAGTCAAATTTTGTACAGTAATATCTTTCAGGTGAAAAAAAATCTTCCAAATCTATGAGTGCTTTTTCGTAATAAAATAAATAAACTGAATGCAAATCTTTACAAGATTGCAATATGAGCTAGGAAGGAGCCCAGATATTCGCTACAGAGATATATATTTTGAAGTGCTTCGGATGGTTTCTGAGTGGGGATAGATAAATCAGCCCTTCCCTGTTGGACCGTTTGTCTGAAAGACTGAATGATGGGGGATAAGACTGCAGATTAGCAGTACAGCACATAAAATGGGAGAAATGATCATATGGGAATCATCTGTCTTCTCGGGTATGCAAATTTCGATATCACTCTCTTGCATGAAATCTTTATTAAAGAGACAGCATAGGCCAACCAAAATATACATGGTTTAACACTACTTGAATCTTTCCTACTCTTGTATGCATTTATATATCACCAAACACTTTTTACTGGCAAAGATCAATGACTTCTGCAGACTTGATATAGACAAAAGGAAAGATTATCACGATTTATCATGGAAACAGAGAACAGACTCAGAGATACCTTAATCATGACAGAATATTTCGATCACAACGCTGAACTACCGTCAGACAAAATTTCAGATAATTCTTACCAGTGCAGTACTGGTAATCCTAACAAAATGACCACTACAGATCACTGGAAAAAATAGTTTGGTCACTTTAGTCAGGAAGTCGAAAGATAGTCTGGAGCAACGGACCTTTTTAATGCTTATTACCGCGACACAGCTTAAGCAGCAGAGTGAGTATAAATGTTTTGACAAACAGATTGTTACCAATCAAAGTGCATGAACATCATTTTCCCATCTCCCAGACAACCCCACCATCCTCTGCATGCAGCAATTAACAAACATAAGAAGATGTGGAAACTACAGAATCAATGAAGCAAAACATACATAATGCCTTGATGGTTTTTTCGTGGTACAGTCCAACATATCAAATTTCCTGATGGACTAGTTTTCTTAAAGTAAGTTATTCCTCCAGGCTCTTGCCATGCAATGCAGAACTGTACCTTTGATCTTTTTCTTTATCCAAACCTCAACCAGCATCCCTGCACCAACTCCAGCAGCACAAACAGCACCATAGATAGCCAATGCAGAAGGCAAAGATCGTCGAGGCAGAAAGTAACACTCAGGGACTTGTCTGATTTTCTTCGGAAGACGCTTCTTGACAACCGGCTGACTTGACTCGACAGTCACTGCACCACTCACTGTCTTCCAGTCCGCATTCTTCAGCATATCTTTTGAGTCTTCACTACCCATCCTGAAACTGCCGATGCATGTTAATCAGAAGCGATCTCCATACAGCATCTTAAAGACGGTCAGACAATAGCCATTGTAGTTCAAATAACACGCTGCTAGTTTTATATTCATGGAGAATATAAGCAATGCAACGGAAACTCATGTGCCCCCATACTGAAGCTGCCTATGCAGAAATGTTAATCAGAAGCGATCTCCATACATCATCTTAAAGACTCTCGGACAATAGCCATTATAGTTCAAATAACACACTGCCGAGAATATAAACAGTGGAACAGAAACTCATGTGTTAATATAAACAGAAGCGAACTCCATACAGCATCTTAAAGACAATCAGACAATAGCCATTGTAGTTCAAACAACAAACTGCTGAGAATATAAACAATGGAACAGAAACTCATGTGCACCCCTCCCAAAGAAGATGTTGATACGCTTAGCTAACAGAGGTACAGTGGCAGGTTAAAGTTGGATTAACCTTTATCATTGACATTCTAGGTTGCATAGGACAGGGATGAGTATGGGGATACAGCATCTCCCAGAAACACCAATTCAGGGATACGACGAGCGTAGATATATATTGAGAAAAACCAGAAGATGTAAAACATAAATAGTGAGGATTATAAAAATGATGTTAGAGAACTCTTGTAGTTCCCCTCTCTTGAGCTCTTTGATAATCAATTTCTCATACCACAGTCCTCGCAAGCAGCAAAAACTAGCCATATAGATGAATCATACAAAACAACAAATAAGTTACTGAGCCAACCAAAACCACAGTCCCAGATTGAGCTGGCCAGTAAATTGCATAAATCAAACTACAACCTGGTTCTACTGGAGAAAAATTTCAATTTAACTTTTGACAATTAGAGGGGGGGGGGGGTCTAGACGGTGTGCCGGGTGGGCCTCGCTGGATCCGAAAAAACTCACCGGGGACTTGCGGACGGGCTGGAGAAAGCAGGATCTCGGTGTCCCGACGAGGAAGAGCAGGAATGGAGATGGCGGCAACGCGTGAGAGGCAGGGTCGTTCGGAGCCGAGCGGTGAGGTATGTGGGACGGGTGCTTGAGGCGTCGGCGGTGACACTACAGAGCGGCGGATGTGGGCACGGTGTAGGAGCCGCCACTCAGGAGGAAGAGAGAAGGGAGAGCCGGCCGCCACTACAGGGTTTGCGGTGCGACCATCTTGCAGTGATTGACAGCCGCTAGATCAAAAACGGATGGACGCCTCCACCAGCCATCCGGAATATTTACAGAAAGCCCCTCAAACATCTTGTTCGTGGCAGAAACAAATAATCCATTACCCTTAAGCATCTCTAGCAAGTAGCAACCCGTGTATATTCCCTAGAAAAAATACAACCCGTGTATATGGGCGTATAAACCATATATCAAATATATACGTTTTGTACAGACAAACGCTTGCTAGCAGCAGCTTGTTTAAACGCATGTCCAAATTTGCACATCGTCCAATTTTCACTCATATTGTCCACACCTGGAAAACAACGTCCAAATCGAAACCATCCTTACGAATCCTCGCTCTCGCCCGATTCAGAACTGTTGGGACCCCTCGCGCTGAAAGGATCGGCATGTTCGACTAGAATGGGCCAACATGAGACAACAAAGTCCACCATAAGGTAAGCTCACAAGTTACAACAATAACAAAAGCAACAAGTAAATAAGGTAAGAGACAATCATAAGGTGGAGACGAAAGTATGTCTCTCTCGAAAAAAGTGTGGCGACACAAAGTCCACCAACGCTACAAAGGCTCACATTATTCTTCTTGTTCCCTCGAACAAAGGTTCCACGATTCCACTAAGCAGGCACTTGAAGGCGACGATTGAACCTTTACATACAAGGTTGAGGATATCTCCACAACTCAATTGTAGGCTCCCAACGCCGCCACGAAGCTTCACACACCAAGATTGAGTTTTGAATAGTCTTCTTTTGTCAAGGATTCCAAGAAACCCAAGAGAAACAAGTTCCACGATGGAATGCAAGGGGAATCAAATTTCCTTTGGTGAAGTGGTAGATCTAGATCTTCTCACCCAATTGCTTGAAACACATCAAGTTTGGTGGGCTAGGTAGAGAGACCTAGGACAATTAAAGAGGGAGGCGAGCAACTGTCTAATGGAGAAGAAGGGGGCTTTTATAGGTTCACTCAATTTCTAACCATTGAAGCTTTTGTTGGAAATATGCCCTACATGCAATAATAAAGTTGTTATTATCATATTTCCCGCGTTCATGATAAATATTTATACTCCATGCTAGAATTGTATTAACTGTAAACCTAATACATGTATGGTTTCATAAACAACATAGATTCCCTAGTAAGCCTTTACTAGACTAGCTCGTTGATTAATGGATGGTAACGGTTTCCTAACCATGGACAAGGATTTGTCAAATTAACAACGGGTCATGTCATTGGAAAATGATGTCATGGACAGGCCTAAATTTATTGTCAAATGTTCTATTTCTTAGACCATGAGAGATTATGTTACTCCCTGGTACCGGAAGAAGCTTTGGGGAATCAAACATCACTTCATAACTAGGTGATCATAAAGGCGTCTTACATGTTTATGGGAAAGTACATGTTGGGCTGCGTATTTCAAGACTGTGATTTTTCCCTCCATGCAATGGAGAGATATACTTTGGACCCACTCGGTAATACACATTCAGTATCGCTTGCAAACACGTGGCTAAGGAGTTAGTCACAGATAATGTTGTGTTATGAAACGAGTAAATAGAACTTGTCGGTAATGAGATTGAACTAGGTATGGAGATACCGGAGTTCAAGTCTTGGGTAAGTAAAACATCACGAGACAAAGGGAATGGAATACGGATTGGTTCAATCCACGACATAGTGGTTCACACGATAAAGATCTTCATGTATAATTTGCGAGCGCTCATGGGTCTCCATATCCCGTTGTTCGTTATTGACCGGAATGGTTTCTATGCATTTCTACATTATATCGAACCCGTAGGGCTACACGCTTAATTAATAGGTAGCATTCTTGTAGAACGTGTTTTGTGATTAGATTAAATGAGAGAAGAATTACCAAAATGTGTTTTGGCTGATCTCTAAATAGTTTCGAGATGTCATGGATAACTTTGGAGGTGCACGGAATAATCCAGTGTAATATATGGAATGCTCTAAAAGAATCTAGAATGTTGTGGAATAGCTAGTGAAGGGGTTCGCAGCAGAAAACAATATTTTTTCTAATTAGCGTACGCCAAAACTTAGCCAGGATCTATCTACTAGTAATGCGGTAACGGGACGGATTCGGTAACATACCTCTTATAGACCGAAAGGCGGGGATTACGCTCCCGCACAAGCGTTACCGATGAAGCCGACGTAGCCGACCTCAAGGTCGCGAAGCCTGGCGCGACGAAGACGAAGACGGCGCCGTGACGAAGCCGACGGCGCGACGATGACGCCCCTGGCGCCGCAAGTGTAGCACCTCCGAGTACTCACACACGTGCGGAGCTTGACGACGACTCCCGGTCTCCCCGATCCAGCCGGGATTGCGGAAGTAGAACTTTTGGGTGGAATTCCGCAGTACGACGACGCACTGCGGTATAGACGTCTCACGTGCGTGCAGTCCTAACAAGGGACCGCGCACTACGGGAGATACCCTTCTCCTAAGTTCCCCATGTGGGACTAAACAAAAGGAGAGGATGGGGTGGTGGTGCGGCCAGCCTTGAGGCTGTCGTGGTGGCCATGGGCCCCATGTGGCCCAGCCGCACCGTCCCCTTTGGGGGGTTCGGCCCCCACATGGGCCAACCCTCCAAGGTTTGGCCCATTTAGGTGGGCTGCCCATTTTTTCTCTTTTATTTAATATTTAAATATATATAATTCATTAATTAATATATTTGCATATTATTTAATCTCCCGTGACTCCGTAACTACTTCCGGACCACACCGAACTTTCTTCGGTCTTCCCCGGAACCCTTCCGGTCTCTCTTCTCTTCACTTCTATAATTCCGATGTTTCCAAAATGATCTCCAAGCGTCATCAAGACCTTAAGTGTGTTACCCTATGGTTCGGGAATACTCCAGACATGGTCGAGACCCCTCGCTCGCCAATGACCGTCAGTGAGACCTGGATGCCTATAACGATCCCTGTGCATTCCACGATTATCGTCGTTGAACCATTAACATGATATTCGTTCCTTTTGTTCCTTCGATACTACCCTTGTCCGAGATACGATCGTTAACATCCTATGCATTATTTTATCTCGTTACTGACAAGGGCTACTTAACTCGTTCTGTGATATTACACCCCCATGACCTAGTCATACACTGCGCAGCTTTATAGATGTAATCTCACCGAGTGGGCTCAGAGTATCTTTCCATCACGCGGATGAACAAATCCCGCTCTTGATCCATATGCCTCAACGTACCCTTTTGGAATACCCAAGGTACACCTTTTTAGTCACTCATTTATGGACTGACGATTGATGCACTCAAAGTACCCTCCGGAGGCAGCGATTAATACGATCTCACGGTCTGAGGAATAAGCTACCATATTACTTTCCTATTGCAACAATGAACTTTGTGACACGATCCTTTTGCAATACTTTGTTGGGTATGTCCATCATCTTATTCTACTAATAAAATGACCTCATTGTCAACCGACAAAAATATCCATGATCGGGAAATCCCGATCATCCGTTGCCCAATGAACTAGTTTGTATAGAGGCTTACTAGGGACTCCGGTTTGTTTACATACCACACGTGTATTGACAATTCCGATTAATACAGTTATAGCATGGTATAAAACTTATTATAAATTTAATGAGATAATGCGATAAATATTTAATATTTATTTGCCTCTAGGGCATATCTCCTTCAGCTAGAACCTTGTGGAAGGCTCTGTAAGGGAGGAGGCAGCCATATGTGGCATGCCAAGGGACATGTGGCATGGACCATACCATTTGTTGTATTGAGAGTCAATGCACTTGACAAGTGTCAAGAAAACTGGACATGTGTTGCCTTACATGGCACCACACCCGACATGTGACGAGGGCTCGAGGCACATGCCATGTGGTGTCGTAGATACCTTGCAAGCCAAGGCGTCTTGGCCCTATATTTACCCCCTTGGCGCAGCCAAGTAAGGGGTGGATGTTGATCCATTCACACAAGTGAAGAGTTTGCTTGGATAGTCCTACTCAGCCACAACACCCATACTATCGAGGAAGTGTTGTCGGGATTTCTACCTCTCTTAGATAGTGATCTAGAGAATATCCCAGAGACCTTATATACTCCAAGCTCGTTCCCGTGGCATCGCAGACTGGAGCATCGTGACGGCACGGAGTTGCTACCTTCGGCGTGTGTGGATACCTCAGAGGTGTTGTACATTCGACACTTAATTGTGGAGCTATTGTGAGTGGGAGTCGGCATCGACGGGAGTCGTGCTCCGACTCGGGACCGTGCGCGGTCTCGAACGGGATTCGCTTTGACAACGAGGAGATATTCTCGCGGCTGGGAGGTATCCCCTAGCTACGGGAATCGGCGACGGCTACGCTAACCACGTTTGTAAAACGTTTCCGCTCGTGCTCTTCAAGGGTATGAAGACCTACTCTCTCGTTACAAGCATTCTCCGAAACTAGATTTTGGCTGTTTCGTTTGCATCTCGTAGGAATATTTTTGTATGTTGCGAATACCATCAGATTTTGGGACATCGGGAGTTCTAAACATAACTCCGGAAGTTCCGTCCAACCTCCGACCAAACTTACGTATCATTCTAGAGAGTTGCATGACACAACACAACTCTTAGGAGTGGAAACGGAAGTGCGCTCCGGATGTTGGTGAAATTCCAGCCTACATTTGCCAAAGGAAGACCAGACAAAAGCTGTGAAAGTTTGGATCTTTCACCTTCAAATGAATCGAAAGACGCCATTGATGACGCGTGTTGTTCATCGAGTGATTGTTGAGGTTGAGGATCTAACGAGGAAGATGGATGGCCTCTTCCGTGCGAGCTTGTTCTTCCGTCGTTGTGAGGAGACGCGCCTAGATCCAAGCTGTCCTGGGAGCTGGTCCTGATGATGCTGGATGCCATGGACTCATGGTGGCGATAGGGAGAAATTTACCACCTTATCAATATGATTTGCCAGCCTCACAAATTGCCACCGTCGAGAAGAAGGTTTTGGGAGGGGGAAGACGATCGAAAGGACAACGAAGTGCTCTAATACTACTTTGTAAAGACCGCAGTGGTCCGGTAATGATAAGGATATGAATCCGAAAAACAAGGAGAAAAAAGAGGGGATGAAATTGCAGGAAAGTAATGTTGAAAGGGAAAAAAACATGAACTACAGGGTTTTGATTTCTACTTGGCCTCCGAGCCACACACACTCCTTTTATATCGAAAGGTAGGCACTCGCAAGCAATCAACAATACCATTAGTTTACCGTTACAAACAAGCTTACTAGAGTGATTATGACACGAATAACTAGAGCAGAGCAATTAGCACTCTGGACCATTCGATCGAAGTGAAACGGCATCGGAGCATCCAGACTGTCTGAGCTTTGTCGTTTTTGCCCTGTTGATCTTCAGATACCATTAAGAGTGACTTCTTTTGGGCTGATGATTATGCATAAGCCTGCTTATAGATTTTGGTGGGCAGAAATTCTAGAAACTCCTCAGGAGACTTCTTTTGGGCTTGTACTGTTTTGGCTTATTTGCTGCGACGAGTTATAAAATGTCGCTTTTACCCCTAAATTTGATATATTGATTAAATAAAACGTTGTATATAATTTAGTACATGCTGAAAATAAAATAAATTTGATAGTGATTTTGAAATTACAATAATCAATGTCAAATTCTGGATAACATACATGCATCTTGGAATACACATACATGTTTGCATACGCGAGGATTACAAGAACAACTTCTGCACAGACGCACAACTCCATGGCACTGAGGCATTACAGCAAGCAGCTCTCGTTCGCTTGAATTTATATTTTCTACTAGTGGAATTCGGTGCGGCGACACACCGCACCCATTGTATTTTAAAATGTCGGAATTTGTCGTCTATTTTGTCCAAAATTTTATTAAATTGGAGATGTGGAAATCTGTCGGAATTTGTAGTCTATTAAATTTTATCAAAATTTTCACTAAATTGGAGTATTGAAGCATGCTCTTTTTTTTTTGCAGGCACGACACATACGTTGTATTCGAAAATGTTGAAATCCGCCTGAATTTGCCGTTTATTTCTCTCTAAATTTTCACTAAATTGGAAATGTCGAAATCTGTCTAAATTTGTCGTTTATTTTCTGTAAATTTTCACTAATTTGGAAATGTCGAAATCCGTCGGAATTTATCGTCTATTTTCTCCAAATTTTCACCAATTTGGAATGTTTAATTTTTTTTCCATAAGAAGGATGCATATTTTAACTAAATTGGAAATGTCGAAATCCGTTGGAATTTGGCGTTGATTTTCTCCAAGTTTTCACTAATTTTGAATATTCAAACTTTTTTTTGGTTTTTGCCATGAATGGTTTGCATTTTTGTTTCTGGGAATTTTGATACATTTTACATTTTTTTCCGATTTGTAGATTTAAAGTTGTTGATTTTAAAATATTTATTATTTTTTCTAGAAATTGTTTAGGGAAATTGGGCCCACCTGTCACGGGTTTCACATTTTCTGGGTTTTTTTTACAGGAAAAAAAAAGAACTGGCATGTGCAGATTCAAAAACGTTAAAGTTTGGAAGTTATTGGAATTTTAAAAAAGTTTACGTTTTAAAAATGTTCGGATTTCAAAAATTGTACAAATTTAAAAGTTAGTAAGATTTGAATTGTTCTCACGCTTATGGAACGACCAGGCTTGAAAGAATTTTAAAATTTTAGAAGACTCAAATTTGAAATTAGTATTTAAATGCCCCAAAATGGTTGTATTTTCCCATAAATTTATCCAGTCCAAAATTTCATTAAATTGGAGATGTGGAAATCCGTAGGAATTTGTCGTCTATTAAATTTTATCGAAATTTTCACTAAATTGGAGTATTGAAGCATGCTCATTTTTTTGCTGGCACGACGCATACGTTGTATTTGAAAATGTTGAAAGCCGTCTGAATTTGCCGTTTATTTTCTCTAAATTTTCACTAAATTGGAAATGTCGAAATCCGTCTAAATTTGTCGTTTATTTTCTCTAAATTTTCACTAATTTGGAAATGTCGAAATCCGTCGAAATTTATCGTCTATTTTCTCCAAATTTTCACCAATTTGGAATTTTTAATTTTTTTCCATAAGAAGGATGCATATTTTAACTAAATTGGAAATGTCGAAATTCGTTGGAATTTGGCGTTGATTTTCTCCAAGTTTTCACTAATTTGGAATATTCAAACTTTTTTTTTTGGTTTTTGCCATGAATGGTTTGCATTTTTGTTTCTGAGAATTTTGATACATTTTACATTTTTTTCCGATTTGTAGATTTAAAGTTGTTGATTTTAAAATATTTATTATTTTTCTAGAAATTGTTTAGGGAAATTGGGCCCACCTGTCACGGGTTTCACATTTTCTGGATTTTTTTTTTGCAGGAAAAAAAAGAACTGACATGTGCAGATTCAAAAATCGCTAAAGTTTGGAAGTTATTGGAATTTCAACAAAGTTTACGTTTTAAAAATGTTCGGATTTCAAAAATTGTACCAATTGAAAAGTTAGTAAGATTTGAATTGTTCTCACGCTTATGGAACAACCAGGCTTGAAAGATTTTTAAAATTTTAGAAGACTCAAATTTGAAATTTGTATTAAAATGCCCCAAAATGGTTGTATTTTCCCATAAATTTATCCAAATTTTGACCAATTCAAAATATTTAAACGTGTTTGTTTGATTTCCATAAATAGTTAGTTTTGTTTTCCTGAGCATTTCGATATATTTTTTTATATTTATCCGATTAATATTTGTAGAAATGTTTCCATTTCCATTTCCTGCTTTTGTTTTGTTTTAAAAAAATCTGGCAGGATGGGCCCACCGCTACGTCAGGATGACGTCAGCAGTGGCGGCAGCGGGCACGGCGAGCACGCCGGCGTCGAACCACCGCCTTGTGGGACGCGCTGCTCGGCGCGTCGGAGGCACGTGCACGGGCGCCACCGACGCCGCTCTAGTTAGGCCGCCGGAGCGCCGCCGGCGGCGAGCAGACGCGGTGGATGGTGGAAGCGGACGGCGGCGATGATTTCGTCTCGTGCGTGGCGACACGGCACGCGATTTCCGGCGAGGAGGGAGAGGACGCGGCGGCGAAGCTCGACGCGTGCTTCGATTTGAGGGGGAGGAGCGGAGCGGCGACGGTGCGCGTCGGCGGCGGCGGCGACGTCACGGTCGCGCGGGAGAGAGAGGGAAGGGGGGATTTGTGGATGCTTTTCCAAAAAAGTCCTTGGGTTTTTCTGTAATTTCAAGTTAGTCCTTCTTCTCGTAAAACTGTGGGTTGCGGAGCTATTTTATCGGCTTGCGAGGGGTGTTTTTGCAAATGTACCGCAGAGATGCCGTGGGGTCTGTCGGATCGGGAAGCGACGGTGCGGACCGAAACACTGTAGCTACTGTTCATTAGAACAGTAGCCGAGCGCTGAGGGAGCGCGAAAGCGCTTGTCTTTTATATAGTTAGTAATGCATGTTCGTTTGGTTATCAAGTAATCCACAGAGCCATGTACTCAAGAACACACAGATACAGAGCACGAGCTGCAGCCTGCAGGCCGTGCCGGAGATCCTGGGACGAGCTGCTGGTCGGGATTGACGGCGATTTGGTTGGCACGAGCGACAGGTTGTCGGGCAGGGGCAGGTGGAGAGCCGGCGGAGGTTCTCGCCGGTCGGGGAGGCGGCCGGTCGGGTCGTCGGGCTAGATCAGACGGGGGCGGAGCTTTCTGGGGAGGTTGTCGCCGGTCGGGGCGGCGGGTGGGGATCCGGCAGCGGAGGGAGGAGATCCAGCGGTGGCAGCGGTGGTTAAGCGGCGGCGGGGCTTGGGGAGCAGGGGCCGGGATGGGCGACGGTGGAAGGTCGGGCCGAGAGCTGGGGTTCGGGGACGGGGTGGGTTTCCTTTTTTTCTTCCTTCTACTGTCTGTTGACCGGTGCGTGGATAGGAGGCCAGCGGGTGGCATTCTGGGGGTAATTACCTTGAACGATGTGCCCTTTCCCGAAACGCTTCGACGGCCAAGCGGAGAAGCTCGGGAAACTGGTGTCGACCAGTTTCTCCCCGCTGCACTAAACTTGGGTTTCTCGGGTGGGGAGAATCATAACACTTCTTTTTGGCTTGTGTGGTTTGGAACCCAAAGCTTGGTGAGAAGCATAAAAGAAGTCACCCTAAATATGCCTCACAACAGACAGCTTCAGGTTGTTGGTACTGACAAGAAATATTTTAAAACAACACATGCACACATCCAACGAATGAACATCCAGATCGTCCCGCAAATTATGCAGCGCACCATGCAGTACCAGCAAAAGAAAACAAGAAACTCATTTCTGAGCACAAAGCTGCCCGTGAAATTAGCCTGTTTTTGCACACGCTCTGCCTGCCACTGTCACTGCACTCAGTGGGAGCAGCTTCTACTGCTTCTATTCTTACCACTGTTACTGCTGCACTGCAGCTGTCTGATTTTTTAACGGCCCGTCAGTTTTCCCTTTTGCTGCCCATTCATTGCCCCTGAAGGACACACAGTAGCAGCTGCCAATCTGCTAAGCCGCAGTCGCCCAGTAAATTCGATCAGAATCAGACCATTGCTGCTGGAGATAATGTGCGATTACCTGGTCCCCGGTTATTTTCCCTCGCAGAATTTGGAACAAGGACAGAATTCAGAACAGATTTCGCGATCCGGTCCCAGTATTTTTCCCTCCCATAATTTGGAATTGAAACGGAATTCATAAAAAAAAAATCATGGAATGGCTCGAGTTATTTTTGCGGTCAAGTCGGCTTTTGCTCCATCAGCTACGATTCGGATTCAGTATTAGGGAATGCGCTCGAATTTTACAAACAAACAAACAAAAAAAATCCATGCATGTGCTCAAATTAATTCAAAATGTTCATCCGAAAAGGATCTCCGATCAATCAGAGAAGATCCATTACCAGCATATGTCTAGCTGATCCAGCAGCAACATGATTCCAAGGTAGCAATCGAATACAGCAAAACAAGTACACCCACAAGCACACGCTCGATCGCTTGGATTTGTGAAACAAAACTCTGATCAACCATTACACCACACGCGCGCGCGCAACCATCTACAAACTCACATCAGTTCCCGCCATTTCCCAACGCCCGCGCGCGCGCGCCAAATCAAGCTCGATCGAGAGTTACACCACCTCACCCGCGCAGCGTGAACGCGAGCCGTCGACAAGTACCCGACCGTACGCTGCATTCCCCTGACAACGCCATAACTCTGCTACGTACACGTGAACTGACACGCATGCACGCACGCACGCGTGCCGATCAAATCAGGAGGCGGCGGCGCAACGGAGGCGGCGGGACTCGTCGCGGCGGTGGGAGACGAGGTTGGCGGCGTCGCGCCACCACACCACCTCGCGCTCCCGCTCCTGGAGCCGCCGCTGCGCGCCGTCCAGCGCCGCTTCCAGCTGCACGATCCGGTCCTGTTGCCGCCTCTGCAGCAGCTCGTGCAACCGCCGCTCCAGCGCCCGCGCCGACACGCCGCCGTGTGGCGGGCTGGTGTTGCCGTCCACCACGACGCCATTTCCCTCCGTGTGGTCGTCGTCTTCATAATCATCATACTCTTCTTCTTCATCGTCCTCTTCTTCCTCCTCCTCGTCCTCTTCAGCAGCGTTCCCTTCCGCCACGACGCCGCCATTGCCGTCGTCCACGCAGCTCCTCGACGGCACGTGGCCCTTCGTCTTGACCTGCAGCAGCGGTAGCTGGTGGCCGGGGAGAGAAGACGCGTGCACCATCAGCAATCGAACGCGCGTGTTTCCAAGGTGCATGCATGCATGGAGTACGTGGTACGCATCGTGACCCCTAGATATGCCGTGTGGTACACTCGATCGTCGAGTACGAACGTACCTCGAGTCCATGCATAGGCTGTTGTGCGGCGCGTTTCTGTTGAGTCTGCAGGCGGCTGAGCTCGATCTGGAGCTCGGCCTCCATCTGGTTCTGGTCCATCACGATGACGGCGCGGCGGTCTGCGGTCCGGGCGCCGGAGCAGTTGTCGGACAGCGCGTCCTCGGCGGCGGCGGCGTGAGCGATGGGGTCAGTGATCACGGTGGTAGTGGCGGTGGTGCTGCCGTTGGATTCTTGCGAGGAGGCTGGAGCAGGGGCGCCTTGCTTCTTCTCCTTCCCGATGGCCTCCTGCCTGATCTCCGACACGAGCGCCTCCATCTGCGAGCGGAGCTCCACCATCCTGTTCAGCTCCACCGCACTCTTGGACAGCAGCAGCACCAGGCTCGCGCCCAGCCCAAGGTTCATCGACACCAGCTCCTCCTCCGGCTTCTTCCTCCCTGCACAAATCCATCCATCATCCACAAATTCCGATCAGCATCATCAATTAATCGGTACGAATTGTACGCGATTGCATTGCGAATTGGCATGAAATTAGTACCTAGAGAGCTCCGTGGCGTGTCGACGGGCAGTTCCGGCGCCCGCTCCACGACTTTGATCCTGGCGCTGCCGATATCGTCCGCCGACTGCTCGGAGGCGGCGCCGTCGTCCTTCCCCACGCCACCGAGGGACGACGTACTAGCAGTGCTGCTGTACCGCCGCGGCAGCCTGACTCGGCACCCAAACGTACCTCCCCCGCCGCCGTTCCCGGCGTTATGATCCCCTCCGCGCAGCAGGATGCGCGACAGCAGTGACCGCGGCGACTGCTGGCAGTCCGCGCCGCCACCCCCGGTCCTCAATAGCAGCGCTCGAATGGAGGCCGGAGAGGAGGAGGACATCGCCGCGGCGAGACGCGGCGGCGGAGGAAGAGGCATTGGTGGTGCCATCTCCTCCGCCCTCGCCCCTCCCCGCCCGCCACCCCTCACCGAACTCGCCATCTGTCGCTACCTCAACTGATGATCAGCCAGTGCACGTGGAATTCGAATTGAGTGGCGGTCGATGGATGGATGCCTCCGGCCACGACGACGGCCGGTATTTATAGGAGACGGCTACGGCTAGGACCTAGGAGCAGAGTATCCACGAACGTCGGATGGCTGCGCGGCAAGTTTAAATCCCGGCGCCCATTCAAAAAATAGTACGAGCCGGATTAAAACGCCATGCGATCAATCAATGCGCTAATCCTTGGACGCTAGCCCGCGCCATTAACGGCGAACAGTGCAGCAAGCAACACCAACGCTACTCCACGAGGCTCCGAGCTCGATCGCAGGACTAAGTGGCGATGGTCTCGCGAGCAGTACCACCTTAACTGAAAGCGCAGGCGGGCGGGGAATTAAGTGCGGTGGCGAGCAACCCATGTCGCCGCAGTGAAGGCGGCGGGGCGGTACTGACGCGGGCGACTGTGGCGGGCTTCCATTTTTACCTTTTGTTTGAAATGGAAGCTGTGAATTCCTGCTTCTTACTGACGCGCCGTGCAGGATGCAGGGATGCAGAGTGCGTGCGCGCGCCGAGCAGAGCAGAGCAGCTGCTGTGCTGCATGGGGAAGGGAATTTCTTTCGCAGCACTGAGCTTCTGCGGCTCGGCTGGAATAGTGGGAGTACTACACCATGGCAGTGTGGGTATGTGCTCTGCTCTGCTAGCTTCAGCTTTGCAGGCTTGCAGCAGCTTCTTGGTCCTCTTGGAAAAGGAGGCTTGCAGGGGAGGATGTAGGTGCATTTTTGGGGCCTCGGACTATGTGCGCACAGCCGTTAGATCCAAGATCGGACCGACCAGATTGGCCCGTTATTCTGAAAGAACTCTGCCCATCTTAGCATCGTCTTAGGCGGCAACGACGACAACATAAGAGCATCTCCAACAGCAGCGCTTAAAACGCCGCGCGGCCAAGAAACCGCCGATATCGCGCGCGCGTATTCGAAACGGCTTCTCCAGCAGCCGCGCTAAAAATCCGCGCGCGGTAAAAAGGGGCCAGCGCGCTGGCCCAAGCGGTACTCGCTGCGCTGAATTTGGGGCGGCGGCTCCAGCGCGCGCGGTCGAAAAGAAACTTGCGCGTGAATTGACCAACCGCCGGATCTGAATCCTCCACCCGCTCGCACCTCCGACCGCATCTTTTCCCCATTTTCGCCGGCAACCAGGGCGCGCGAATAGACCAGCCGTCGGCGCTTCCCCCGCTCGTCCCCTGCGCGCCGCCGTTTCTGCGTACGCGGGACAGGTCGCCGCCGCGTCGATTTTGCCCTGCCGTCACCGACGCCACCTCCGTTTCCGCCGCTTCCGCCTCTACCCCAAGCGCGCAGTTCGTCCGACGAACAGCGCTTCCTCGCCGCTCCTTGCTCCAGCTCCTTCGTCGCCGCCAGCCAGCGCGCAGTTCCTCCGACGAACAACCGCGGAGGAGAGCGGAGAGGGTGGCCCGCTTTGTTGCATCTTACCATGCCATTCGACGTAATGAAACACATGATGAGGTTCAAAAGGATCTTATCGAGGAGTGGTGGACATGGAACATTGAGTTGAATTTGTATGTTTGTTTCATTTGTTGTGTTATTTAATGAACTATTTGTTCTATTGTTTCAAGAACAACTATTTATTTGTGTTGTAATAAATAATTAAACTATTTATTGTTGATTTATTTTGTATCTGTTTGATTCGGTTGGTTTGTATGTTTGATGTGAATGTTGTTTGCGCTGGACGCGCGGTGGAATTTTAGCGACTCTGCTGGAGCTAAAAAAATGTAGAGCCGCGCCACGCTAACCATAGCGCTTCTGCTAAAGCAAAATAGGCGCTCCGCGCGCTAAAACACAAATTTGACGCTGCAGAAAAAATTTAGCGCGCCGGCGCGTTGGGCGTCTGTTGGAGATGCTCTAAGCAACATTGCTCATGGCACAACATCCGTTGTGAGTGCGGTAATTAACCATGCTGTTCAATCGGGAGATAGAGTGATAGACAACAGGACGAGTACATCTATCGGCCATTTCGAAAGGCTATTAGTACTACTCGCTCCGTTCCAAAATAGATGACTTTCATTTGTCTACATACAGATGTATATAGACATCTTTTAGTGTGTACATACATCCATATGTGGATATATGGAAGTCAAGTAATTTGGAACGGAGGGAGTACGTAGTAACACATGGGGTTAATTAATCATCATGTGAAAAATTCAAACGGGATCTAAGACGGAAAGCCATGAACAGGTACAAACCGAGCGGTGAGGCGGCATCCTGAGCGGCGAATTAGAAGAAGCGTCGGCGCGAGAGAGAGGGGAAATTTCAGAAGTCATTGGGCGTCGCGCGAGCGGCTGTGTCTATCCAGCGCGCTGGACGCGACGTGTTATATATAGCGCGCGGGATGAAATTTGCCACGCGCGCTTTTTTCGCTCCTTCACGTGCTATATATCGGCTGTTTTTCGCGTGCGCTCGCGTCTGTTGGAAATGCTCTAAGCTAGCCGTATTGAATTGAAACTCTTAAAGTAGGTGTAAGGGGTTAGTGACGACTAATTTGTTGGTAAGTAAGCCGAGGGTCCTAGTAAGCATCGAGCACCAACGGTACAAAGTCGACAACCCCGGCCGACTGCCCGGCCGGGACTACATATCTAGGTATCGAGTACTCCATTTACATCTACTAGAGCTAGCGTACCGGTCCGTCTAGGCTCCATCCATCGACCGTAGCACGCCATGGTTCAAATTTCCATTTCACATGACACTACGCATGCACCACGTTACGTACGTACGTACCACTCATGATTTCCAAGATATCTTGACTGCCAACGTACGCGCGCGCGCATGTAGGCGTCGACCGATCGATCATAACACGCATTAATTGCTTTGAAACGGAACGTTGCAATTTTCAAAAAGATCGAGCTAGATGGCGTATTCATTACACATGGCTTCCATTTCATCTCTCGTCTCTACCAAGTACGTACCATATGTTTCGAAATTGGTTGAATGGAATAGATAAGAAGAATAAGGCTAGAATTTGTATTGGCATTTCAGCTATTTATTGGTCTATTTAGAATTGCAGGAATAACCTTGTCTTTAACAGACCACAAATTTTTCACGTTTTACAGGCGGCAGGCGGTGCACTGGATCCAGCTATGTTCTTTCATGCTTCCTTCGGACCAGCGGGGCCTTATGGCTACTGGATGCACACGGCCGTTGTTGGTGGCACATGATTTTTTTTCTCGCGGCATACGTGGCAACATATTAGTCGACTTCAGTAGTTGAGTTTATGTTATTTTTCCGCTGGTTGATTCATGTCTCGACCTTATGTTATCGTTGAGATGTAAACGTTTGGTACTTGAATAATTTTGCAATAAAAAAAAGTTGTGCATCACTCGATGGAGAGGCTGAGGTACCAACCCCATTTCGAAAAGAAAAAACATGCAGCATTCCGTCCCAAGATTTAATTCTACGACGGTTTGAATCGATCCCGCCAACTAGTAAAAGAGATAAGAGTTCCATTCAATCTTGTTGCCGCGATCGTCGAATCCGCAATCATATGGATACGAAATCATCTCGCCATGCATGTTCACGACGCTCGCGTTCTACACTCATCAAGGCGCACATTTTGAATACTTACGTGTACGTACGGCCTACTACTCCACTACACACTCATCAGGCATGAATACGGGAGTATCTATCTATCTGGATCTCACCTTGTCCCGGCCGGCCTGGCAATAAATCTGGCTGGAGATCGATGATACGAAGAAACCATCGGCGTTGGCCTGAAGTTATTGCTCAGCTTTCAGAAACTTCATCGGTTCTAAACCAAAAAATAAAATCGTCTGCGAATAGATCCCCTGGGAATTTGCGTCGACCCGGTCTATCTATCTTCGTCTGAATTCACTCGAAATCGTCCATACGGTTCAGTTTGTTCCCTATCAGGCAGACTCTGTTTGAACTTTTTTCTTCCAGGAGCCATCTCCTCCATCGACATAACCATGGCATGAAGGCACCAGATTGAGATCGAGCATTCATGAGACGCTCCAACTCAGCAGGGCAGGATCGTATCACCACTATCCGTTACAGCACTAACTGCGTGGTCCGGCCCGTCACTTCTCCGATCCTCCAGGTTGTGTCAACTGACCCTGTACGCCCTAGCCATTAAACACCACACACCACCTCCCTCTCCTTTTCTTTCAAGGCCAAACCGACGGCAACCGAGAGCAACCCACAGCAACAATGCTCACAATAATTTACAAGGGTCATTCTGCAATTCTACCATACCCTAATTGTGTTGTTTGGAGAAATAATAACTTATATTTATTCATAATTGTACTGCTGGAGAAACAAGTACAGGTCCTGATGAAGACTTGTCTTCGAGCTGTCAAACAAGAACGTGAAACAACAACAACAACAACAACAACAACAACAAAGACAATCATATCCTGAAAAAAATGGGTTGATACAACAACAATTTTTCTACGGGTTCTTGGGGTGTCGTCTATCCGGCTCGTCTAGTGGTTTGGTCTGGCAGGCTTGTTCCACGGTCTCGACTGGTACGACTTTTGCTTCGTCTTCTGCTCTGACACGAAGTTGGCCTCCGCCTGGAAGGGGTTCTGCCCATCGTCGTCGTCATCTTCCTTCGCCTTTCTCACCTTCTTTGCCTTTCCACGGTCATACTCCTCATCCCTGGAAACACATACCCTTAAATCAGTCACAACTCGGCCAGAAAAGCACAAAAGATCAGTGAAGAATATATATCTTATGGAGAATCGCAAAATAACTAACCATTCATCCAAGACATATCCGATGCTTTTCTTCCCTGAGTTCTTGTACTCGCTAGTCTCACTGTTTGTCACGCCAACATCATCCCACCGTGCAACTGAAGAGGAACATGTTCCAGATTTAAAATTGGAAGCAAAGCAGAGTATTAACAGAACATGAGTAATTGGGCATATCTGCAAAGAGAATTGCTAACCAGTAACTTCCGCCATCAAGTCCTTTGTGAGAATGCCGACATGTTGGGAGGGGCTCCCTTCTTTGCTTCTATGTTGTTTCTTGAATGTGATTGGTTTGCAGAAGAACTTGAGTCCAACTTTGGAAGCTCAGCACTAGCAGAAGTTGCACTCTTTCTGTTTCTGATGTCTATGTTATGATCACCAGCACCAGCTGCTGGTCCCAACAACCTGCTGCGTGTCTTTGAATGCTTGGGTGTCATTTTCAGAGCTTACACTAGCACAGGAATGTTTCCGCTTACGAGATGTACATTCTGCAAGTTCATGCGGCATAGTTGCTGATGTTGATGCCTGCTGCTCATTGGTGCTGTCACCAGAACAAGGAACGTTGCCATGTCTTTACAAACTACATGGTTTCTTTTGGTTCTCTTATGCTTCTTTTTCTTTTGTAGCTTTAGTGACCCTAGTAATAATGATTGTCTTGGTCCAAGCCGCAAGTTCACGACTGGATATCTCACAAGTTTCTTTGACTTGGAGTCCACCCTTTTGGTCTTTCTGCCTTACATGAATCAGCTCCAACCACCTTCATGGAAACTTCCGAGGATATCTGTTTTACAACATCGACTTGTTCAATTCCTGGTACTATGATGTTATCCTTTTGCATAAATGCATGTGTAAAGCATATTACAAAGATTGACTCGTATTCAGCAAAAAGATGGAAGCTAGGGTTCAGTTTATGTGCTGGAGCAGTATGATCACAAGTCTACTGGTCTTATAATGGGGTAATAAGTAATGACAACACTTTCCTAATTAGAGAGAAAAATCAGCCATAGGCCAGTAGCATACCTTGCTCATAGGGAGTTCCTTCACTGTTCTGTCATCTTGCTTCAGAGGTTCTGTCAAATCCTTCATAGAAACTGGAACTCCACTGGTAGTGCTAGTGATGACACCATTTGAAACAATAGCATCCTACCATGTTGCATAAAGATAGCATGAGTAATAAGGCTGGAAATTTAAAAAAAAACTAGTAGTGACCATTGCAACGATACCTTAGAAGGAAAAAAGTGCTGTAAATCTGTTAAGTGTGTTATTTACCTTGGAACTTGGCTTGGAATATGTTTCAGAGCAAGAAGTTTGTTTATCAGTCTCAGACAGTCCAGCTGAACTACTGACCATAGATGAGGCAACAGAAGTACTGTTCCCCAGCTTGGGAAATGCACAACCAGCGATTGTTTGATTGCTGCTCGTGGTGATAAGAGATGCAGGTTGACCTGATAAAGACGCTCTTTATGACTAATCGAAGCAACTTGTGTTGATTTAGCTGATAAGATAGCACCATCATTCCCAGGTACAAGAGCTTTCTGTGCATTAGACATCACACTTTTTGGGGGGGCTGCAGGAGATTCAGTTTTGCCATCATTCCTTGAACAATGGTCCACTGAAGTCATACTAATCATGCCAGAATGGCCATTGCTTATACTCTGCGACCTCTTATCTGCATAAGGAGATGACAGACCACTCGATTTTGCTTCCATTACACCACTTTGCGTTACACCATTAAGACATGAGATCTTCCCAGGGATCATCTTGTTTACAGGCACATTAGGAGTTCTACTGTCTTTGCGCACCAATGTGTTACTGACTCTGTCACGTACATAAAATAACATATAGGCTTTCTGCTTCAATACGTCTGCCTCACGAACTTGGCGAACCTGAAGTTGATGGCCTTATGAATCAGTACATCAAAAATAAAAGGGCTGCCAGAATAAAAAAAAGGGAGCCCTAACTGGAAATCATCAAGCAATATAGCCCAAAATGAACAAAATCCAATCCGTACTTCTGATATTCAAAATCTAGCTAGCGGATTCTTCTCAAACAAAGCGATCTAAAGTACAGTGGTAACTTATCAAATATATTCAGCATATACTAGTACAGTGAATACATCACAAACTGGAACAAGCAAGGAGTGGCTTCCAAGAAACATGTGAGGTTACACACTGTAACTACTGTGCCCTGAATGCTGTAAAAGTAAGGATTACATGACATTATGAGAATACGACTTTTCTATGTACAGTCTATGTGTAATACAATGCAAGTTTCGAAGATATAGATAACGTTCATAGCATAATTCTTCAAGAAGTTGGAGCAGCAATACTTAAATATGAAGATGTTCTTGAAAGGGAAAACAATTGTTTCAGAAGTAGTATTTCATTGATGGTATATGAGCCAGCATGCTAAGGTTAGCACTATAAAGTACAAGTAACATAGTAAAAGTCCAATCGTATACCAGACCTGATTATCATCAAGATTGTGCCACATCCCACTGGAAGTCCGAACATAACAATAGTAATGACCAGATTGAGTGCTCCAACCAGCATGAACCAAAACACCATAAAGGCTGTATTTGTAATCTGCAACCTAACATGATCAAGGAAAATGAAAATGCTGACGTTAATTACAGGGAAATCAAGGTAAATATCAAACATTTAGTCCAAATTACTCACTTTAGGATCACTAACAAATGGTTTCAAGTCTAGAACAGGTTGAAAATCCACTTTTTTGTCAATCTTATCGCGGGGATTGAAAGGGCTAAAGCGCTTCAGATGAACTGTCAAAACATTTGGAGCCCTATCAATTGTAAACCTTTTCCTTGCTTGAACTTTCTGCCTGCAGCGCTCGCACTGATATTGTTTTTTACCCCCGTCGAGTAGTTCATCTTCGGTAAAATTTTCAAGTGCTCTCACCAAAGTTGTGGCCTTGCCAATATCAAGACTGAGATCCAAGAAAGGATCAAATTTGTTGGAACAATGTGAGCACTTTGAGCATTTCACCTGGAGCATAAATATGTAGCAAAGCAGTGATGACAACGGAAATGGGTTTTCCTAAGAAAATGCTAGTCCAAATGTACGAATGCACATGATGTACCTGACTTCTTAGGCGGCCACCAAATATTTTGTGAACTAAGCTCTTCTCATAGGCACTTGCAGACTCACTCGGTACTCCAGAAGGTAAACAGCATTTATGCATGGATTCAAGCAAGTTAACCATCAACTCATGTGCATCTTCCTGCCTGGAATTGCGGAAACTACGAGAAATGCCTATCTGCGGTCAAGGATTCACATTTGATGCTGGATAAGAATAGACCATACAAATTCTGGAAGTTAAAACTAAAAGAGGAAATCAATTAAGCTGGAGCAGATGGAAGGATACACCGCAAGTTCTTGACAATCTGTGATGGTGTCACTATTTTTCCGGTTGATTGTAGAGCAGTCTTAACATGGTTCTGAAGAGCACATAATGCACAAAATCCAAGAGTATGACCTAAAAATGGTGGGAAAAAAGGAATTAGCAACAGATGTGCGATAAATGCCTTACAGGGGCAAAAAAATGAAATACACAGACACTATATGCTTAATTAACATGATAGAGCATACAAAATCACTGTTAGCTACTCCCTCCGTTCCAAATTATAAGATATTTAGATATTTCAATATAGACTACATACAGACTGAAATGAGTGAATCTACACATAAAACGCATCTATGTACATCCGAATCAGAAAAAAGCTAAAACATCTTATATTTCGGAAGGGATGTAGTAGAATAGAAGAGTAGAACAAACATACAATGGCATAGTTGTAGGGCTGTAGGGTTTAGTTGATTCACAGATAGCAAGGTTTGTATTGCTATCCATGGTGTTAATGTATTAAAAATAAGATAGTGATAGATCACTGTGGTAGGCTAGTGTGACTTTTTACTCAGAAATGTTGAAAATAGAGCAAAGTTAAATGAGGGGAGAAGAGAGAATGTCATTAAATACATATGCATGCCCTATCTTTTCAATCAAGACCAGACGAAATGTAGGCTTTATATTTGCAAGCCACATTCCCAACCTCAAACAGAAGCATGTCACTTGATAAAGTACTAAATTACATAAAGAGAATAGGTCGGTAATTTAACACATAAGGCAGGAAGCCAGGAATAATTTTGAATCACACTTATTTGACGCAGCGATAATTCTATTATCTGACTTAATACATGTTCCATTAGGTGTGACTCAACTGATTGTAAGGATAATCATCCATATACAGCAGCCAACCGTTCTCATCCACATAATTTTCTAACAAAGTAGAATAACAACTTTACACGACTTTTCCAGTGGATGATAACGGTTGACAGATCAAACTTGGAGATGGGATTGCACGTATTTCTTGATCCATACTTGATGCAAGCTGGAGGAATGGTGAAACTTGCCAATGGTGTGGAAAGAATAGCCTTGAGTCGTGGGAATGCAAGTGCTGTCTTTGGTAGGGATACTGATCTTCAAATAGTAGTTGCATGGATATCGGTATAGCCTAGAGCCCAGATTATACCTTTGTCAAGGATTAAGACTACATTAAAATACGCGATACTCCAATCGGCAGATCAATTTACTGCTAGCTTGGGAATCCACAAGCCTGATGCAATATCATCAATTCATTCATACCACACTAAGCCGGTGGACAGTTGCAAGTTCTGACAGCACTTACATGAAGACTTGTGCCTTCCACTTGCAAATACGCTGCGAACGGCTCGGTGTAAGTCAAGCATTGCAGAACTGAGTTGAGGTAGCAAGTGTTCCCAAGATTTTGCAGACCAGCACCCTGCAATGCAGTCCAATTTCAGAGCTCGAAAGGACATACACAAGTTGAACGCAAAATCATCACGAACCATACTAAGACCTCAAGAAATGGCAGTTCCGTGAAGCAAATTATGTACATTTTTCATTGACTAGGAGCCCAAAATCGTAGCTAGGCGAGCTACACGCCCGAATCGACAAATTTGGTGCCCGAGCACCAAAAATCACATCTTTAAGAGCACAAACCCCCAAAATAGAGTTGCGAGTTTATGTACTCACAATTCTCCCGAGGTAGATCCTGGCGACAGTGAGCTCCGGATCCAACCCAGCAGCCTCCGCCTTCTCCGGCCTCCTCGCCTCCCCCTCACTCCTGGCCGCTCCCGCCGCCGCCGCCGCCCCACCGCCGGCATCCGGGTTCAGGGTTTCCATCCGGAACCCGCCTCCCCCGACTGCCAAGGCCGCATGGGGCTTCCTGGCGAGGTGGAAGTCTATCCTCCTGTGCAGCACCCCCTCCGGCACCGGCGCCGCCGTGGACGCCTCCGCCATACTCACTAGGGTTCCGACGTCGCGCCGGAGCGGGAACTGAGCAGCGCTCCGAGATCGGGAGGCGAGGGATCGATGCTCCTATGATTTTGGGGGATTTTCTCGGATTAAAATCCGCGGCTTCGATCGATATGGTAGTGGGAATTGGTTGTGGTTTTTTTTCTTTTTTCTTGTCCAGCCGCCGTTCTTGCGCGGGGACGGAAGAGAAGGAGCGAGGGAGGTGCGAGGCAGAGCTATAAACCCTATACCCCTAGTGAATGGACGGCTGAGATCGGAGAAAAGGGAGACAAGGTGTAATCTGGAACGTTAGATCGTAGCGCACGTGCTTTTTTGGCCAGTGGCCCCAAAGAAGAGCAGTGAGTGGGAAAGTGAAGCTCCGTGAGAAAGAAACCATCTCCACTGGAGGATCTGAACCGTCCACCACGTCAAATCCAACGTCTGAGATTTGTCCAATGTTGTATGATGTGCATCTTTTTTCTTAAAAAAAACCTCACTACCCCGAAAAAGGAAACCGTCTTTTCCCCCGCTCCGACAGCCACGGCTGCCGCACATCCACCCACGCGCCGTCGCCGTTCCCGCACCGCCGCCCTCCCCCGCGGCCTATACGCCGGCAGGCGAGGTCGCTGGAGATCGAGGAGGCACCGGCCTGCACGCTGCAGCGACAAGGGTCTCTACCAGCCGCAGCCATCCCGCCGCCATATCCTGCACGGGGACGGCCGCGCCCTGCACGCCGGCAAGCGAGGCGGCGACCAGCACGCCGGAACGTCGGGCCGGAGCCTTGCAGGGCGAAAGCCGGAACGCACCAAACCGCGTCGCCCTATACGTCGCCTGCACCTGCCGGCCGGCCGACGGCCGCACGCAATTCATCCACAGGTTGCCACACTTGATTCAGGTTCGGTGCTTAAATTCAATTTGAAGTTCAATGTTTCTATCTTGCTACGCTGCGTCCTGATGTTTGAGTGTTTTCTTCACAGGATTCGGAGAGAAAGCCAAAACGGAGAAACTTCTTGTCCAGTTCACCAAAGAACATGTATCCTAACTCACGGGAATTCAAACTTCATATTGCAGGGATCTATGTGACTACTTTAATTCAATACTAGGTGCAGTATGCTCTAGCTTTGGTGAGCTCTGATTGTGTGTGCTATAGCCTCTAATGCATTTGTTCTAAGCTTACTACTTTAAATCAATAATTCATCTGATGGATATCCATCATAAACTTATTTGTCAGTCTCTGCTCTTCAACCTAATTTATCTGATATTGGTGAACATGGGAAAAAACACTTCTCTATTATTTTTGTTTATGGATAACGTTGGCTGGACAATTTGTTTTTTGGCTGTTTTCAGTAAACTCAATCAAATTTTGTATGAGAATTGTGTGTTGGTACCATTCTTACAGTTTGTCCACTAACTGTTAAGTTGGTTTCAGCTAGACAAAGCTATGTGGAGCCAGATCGTTGCACCGCAACTGAAAAGAAATGGCAGCGGGCTAGGGAACGCTACTCAAATATGCTAGCCGAACAAAGGGTATTGTGTTGCAACGGAACCGAGATAACAAGAAAGGAAAATTCATAGAAGCAACATCGTCTCCTTTGTCGATCATGAATATGTCCTCCGCAACAATTATAGGTCTCTTGCCAAGCACTCCTGCCATTCAAGGACGATCTAAAAATAACCCAACAGGTATTCTTGACCCACAGTACATACTGTACTAAAGTTCCCATCATTGAGTTCCTGCTATTTGAAATCAGTACCTTCGCATCTTCTAGATGACACAAACTATGACACAAATTGATCTTCTTTATTTGTGTTCGCAGCAAAAAATGCCTTACATTTTGATGTCCGTACATTGCTTTCACAGGAGTGGTAGCATTTCAAGAGGATTCAAGGGATAGTTCAGAACTGGTAACATTTCAAGAGGCTTCAGGAATGGTACGTTGATTTATGTTTTTCCTTACGGTTATCGATTTTTGGGTTGCTAACTTACCTTTTTTTCCCATGTTTTCCTTTTATGTCCTGACATTTTTTTTCTTCAGGCATTTTTTTCTTTATTGCTCGCCAGAAACTTGTTGGTGTCGACCATCTTCGTCCTGACGAGTACAAAAATGTTGAACTACCTGCCCCAAAAAACTCAAGACCGAAGATGGCTCAATTTCTTCCCAAGATTTCTCACAGAAACATTTTTCAACTATATGATTCATAGTACATCCCTAGAGCGGAGATGATATATGAAACGCCCCCGCGAGAGTGGGTTAACAAGATGGACGAACTTGATTAGAAGGCAGGTCTGGAATAAATAATAAGTTGAGTGGTCCAGAATAAATTATAACACTTCCAATGCGTCGTGTGAAACCTCATTTATTTTCCGCCGAGTTTACACAAATTGTATGTCTAAACTACAAATTTCCTATGTTTCAAGTATGTTTATGCGATATTTGCATTGATCCGCGGAGTAAAAAATTCAGTAAGAACGAGTCGGAAAGGGGTGAGAAATAAATGGAAAACGTGCATTGCACGTGCACAATTACTAGTGTAAAGAAATGTTGGCTACCGTTAAAAAAAACTGGCTACATCTTTCTTAGTTTAAACTTCTTGAAAAATTGGCTTATGAATCCAGGTGGGAATAAGGTCCAGATGGGATAAGTATCAAGAAAGTGTTTTTCATAGTCTTTTCGGATTTATTTATTTGAATTATGATTGGTCTGTAGTGCTTCTAAATTTCAGTCGTGTCAAGCTTAATTGATAAGATTATTCTTTTAGACATTTTAAGTGCACATCTTGCCCTTTTAGCTGCTAAGAGCATTGAAATTGTTCCTCTCATAGTGGTTTGGCATTGTTTCATCCAACTTATGGAGCATAACATCTTCAATTGCCCTCGTTGATTTGCTCACTGCCATATTCATCACATGTCACATAATCTGCATCAAAATAGCATAAAACACATCTACACACCGAAATTTCACCTAAAATTTGCTAGAATTGTGCATCTCATTGCAGTGTTGCATACATATTGAGCGTCAATAGTATCACAATGTCAATCAATAGCCTCCTGACTGAAAAAATAATAAACGCATATACACTAAAGCCACGGAAGAGTCGAGGTCGGGTTGTGGTCGACGGCTTGCTCAGGGTGGAGGCCGCTAGCTTGGAAATAAGGTGGAATTTGTTCACGTGAGTGGGGCAACGATGAGTGGATTTTACTAGTGTTTTGCAACCCGTTAATTGAGATAATGTTCCTCATATCATGATCCATCTTAATCACTTCAATGTCCAATATGCATGATTACTATTGTGATCGTTGCGCAATATTTAGCTTTAGGTTCTATTTCTATTCCATAATTTTGTGTGTAGTTGATGTGGAACTCCCATTGACTTTGCACTATGAGAGGATTCAAAGAGTCAATAAGTTTGGGCTCCCCACGAAGTTGGTATTAGAGCCCATCCTGATTTTAAGAAACCTTAGTTCCCATGGATGTTAGTTAGGAGGGAAATATTTGTATGAACTTATTATTACCAAACCTATTTTACATAAGTATCCCAAAGTATGGATTCTACTCTTCTCATCCATTCAAAAGTTCTATATTTTTTTAAGGTATTTGAAAAGCCTTACTTTATTGTCTCATCCCTTCCATATATTTTAATTTGACAACTAAACAAATGAGACCTAAATACCTATTGTATGGAAGATGAAATAACTCCCATCTCAAGACCACAAGATTTAACCCATAATGCTCGTTACAGCTAAGACCACTACTCTAATTAAAGACCCAAGGCGAGACACCAAGTCTTTATGATTGAAGCAATCTCGCTGCCCAAGACCTCAACACAAGAAAAGTGAAGAAGTCTATGAGATACAGTGAAGAAAACCCAAGCGATATCATGACTATGTCAAGACAAAGCAACCGCCGTACTTAGTCACATTTTCATATATCCATTATCATCAAATGGACATCAAGGTTCAAGAATATGATATATTCGAGATGCGCATCTTGAACTTGCACTTCTCAATCTCGACGACGATCACCATTTGATGTCATCCTCTTATGGTTGGTTATATGGAATATTCTTTTGTATATAAGCACATGGAAATATGCCTAATCCCATATAGAAAGACCAAACATATAAATCATGGGTTCGTTCACAAAGTGCATTTGACAATTGCTTATGATGGCACATTATCCCTTGAACCCACTCGGTACATCATTTACGCATTGTGTGTTGATCAAGCTGACTCCAATCTTTGCACTTTATTTGGTTCAATTTTGTATATTTTATTCTCTTTTCGTTATGATGATGTCTAGAAGTTAGGCATGGATGCTCGCTCAATATACTTCTTCAATACAGGCTCGTCACAAGATCAACGCTTTCACGACCATTCTTTGAATCACGTCTTAAACATCATCTTGGTCATCGCTTGATTTACTTTATGATATATCACAATCTCTTTAGACACACAATGAATTTTCACTTGATTGCATGCTCCAACTCTTGACCAACCATGGCTTACACATGAGTCTATCATGATCGCGACTTAAGAGGCATACTGTGAGTTCATCTCTTGCAATCGTCTTCTGAAGATTTTCATCCTATATGGCTTAACTCATTAGTTAGAGCATGACTTTTTTTAGTTGGACACAAGAACTCCATAGTTTTTTGGCTTCATCTTCACTTTTTTTTTCATATCATATTGATAGCTTAAATCAATGATCCTTATGCCAAACACAATCATAACATTATTTTCTTGACATCGGGCCTTGAATCCAACACACAGATCAAGCATTGCCTATAGAAATCCCTTCAAATATAGTTTAATGAAATTATCAATCAATAAAGATTGTCATTAATTAGCAAGAATACATTTAGGAGTTAGATGCACTCTCACCAACCCAATGGACCACCCCATGGCAGCTGCGGCGAAGGCACCAAAGCGGAGGCTTGCCCCGCTCGTGGTTTAGAGGAACACATTTCGTAGACAACAAATATAGGGTGTAAAAAACTTGTCACCTGACAGTGTTGTCAGTGTATCATGTCGTTTCCCTGTATAGTTAACAAATCTTTTTACAGGAATTAATTCAAGTCCACGATTTTGTATTTATTCCAGTGAAAGTAAATTAAAATACACTTGCGGGTTAAATATGTAATTTCTTATAACGCACGCACAACTCATTTGCTTTGAGTTTAAAATATCTTGTACACGACCCATTCTGCATACAAATCCTTAATTCCTCGTGCTTGGGCTTGACTTGACTTTTTCCCGGTGTATCGATCATTGGTACTTCGCTGTACATGTTTTGTGATAAAGACGGTAGTTCGCTGCACATGTTTTTTTCTAGAAAAAAAGTGAAATCATACACCGTTTAACATGTTCGTTTCTTTAGGCGTGCGTGGCGTGTATGATGCTCTGGCAGTGACTAGAAATCAAGTGAAGAAATAAAGACGGGAATCTGTCATTTTTGGGGTATGGAAGGCATGATTGATGGTATGCACAAGCGTGGCGCTGCCGTCGATGTTTGATGTTGGCCGGATCATTTGGGATGAGATAGCAAAACACGCAATATACTACACGGATGAACCTGGAGAAGGGATGAACTAGCGGTGGGTGTGTGCGGAAAGCACGAAGGGAGGCCGTGCTTCACGGATCACTTTTTTTGTCAAATATTTATAATCGGTATTTTTAGTTTAAAAAATTCAAGAAAAAAATAGTATATGCAGATAATGATATGATCTATAAGTGTGCAAACTTTCGGTCTAAATTTTATATTATTCTAGGCTACACTAAAAAGATAAATCTAGCAAAATTTCAAGTTTTTAAAAATGTGTATTGTTCACCGACCCAGATCCACCCATTTGTCATGTTTGGTCAGCCTAAAATATAAAGAATTTTGAAATGGATTTTCGCACACTTGTAGAGCATGTCATTATCTACATCTTTTTCCCGATTTTTGAAACTTCAAAATGCAAAATTAAAACCGTTCAAAAGAGCAACACGGAGCTCGTCCTCCAAAACGCCTCACTGTGGGTGTGGGTTTCTTCTTTTTGGCTATTTTAGCTCAACTCGGAGATAATTTGATTCCTTCTAATCGAATGGTAAAGCGTCGGCATTTCGCCTAAAGAAATAAGAACCCAAATGTAACATTTACGGGTTGGAATATGTCATGCACTATGGATTATTACACAAGTATGAAACACGTGAATGGTAGAACACATTTGTTTGTATTCTCCACAGGTGATTCCGTAAGGAAATATTTATTACTAATTAGAGGGGGGAGGTGGTGAACAACATGAAAGGATTTGTATAACTATGGACCTAAATGGTCGGCTTTTAGAGCAGCTCTAGCAAATTCCTTATAAGGTAGACCTAAGAGGTTTTAGGGCCGGTCCCTAAAAATTTTCTGGGTTACAGGGAGCAAAACTTCCACCGATTTCCTATAATGTAGTCTCCACATTTCACTTTTTTCTATTTCTCTTATCGTTATGAATATGAACTCCATTTTAACTCTGTTTCACGCTGTAATAGTTCAAACTTTACTGTTTCCATCACTCACAATTCAAGAACATTTCAAATCCATGACTTTAAGAATTTCTATTTCAAATCAAAATACATTCAAATTCAACAACATAGTAATGTCGGGAGAAGGGATGCATTGTGGTGGTTCTCTGCGACCAGAGGAGCAACATTGGGAGGAGAGATGCGCGAAGGTGCCCGATGGAAATGCGCAGGGGCGGACCTAGCGTCCCTGTTGCCCGGGCAGCTGCCCGGGCTTCCGGCCGGCCGGCACGTAATTTGTTGACTAATTGATCAATAATTAGCATCATAAGCCTTGGTATCAAGTGGTTGCCCGGGCTTTAAATTTTTCCTGGGTCCGCTACTGGAAATGCGTACCTTGCGATGGTCAAACTTGGTCCACCTGACGCTCGTGTGTGGTGCAAATGAGGGAGGCACTAAGGATAAGGGTGACGACCCGCAATAACACACACACGGGATCATGGCGGGAGAAGGGATGCACGAGCGGACTAGTGGCTGTAAGGAATTTGACGACGTATAGGCGTGTATAGGCGTGAAGGCGACGAGAGATCGTAGTGTGCGGATGGGCTACAAGATCGTGACAGCAGGAGGAGGAAGAGAAATGTTGCCGTGGTTGACTCTAATTTAATGTCGGTGGAGGTAGTTCTATGATTGAACATTTTTTTTACATTATGAACGAACCTTTAAAATAGAGATAAATGCTGATAAAGAGAATATGGTAGAGCGGTGTTTTTCGCTATATTGGCACAGGACCCGCTCCCATTTTGGAGTATCCGCTAGAGTGACATGTAAAATGTGTGAAAATATAATCACAAGGAATTCGTCCAAAAAGACCCACCGACACGGCGACACTCGAGAAAGCAAAATGCGGTCGCTCAAGATTCAAATTTCAAATCCACTTTTACCTTTCCAAAAAAGCGAGGAAAAAAGTGGGCCCGGCTCCTCTCGCTCACATGATGGAAATCTTCTCTTCCTCGGCAAGCTCTCGAGTCGAGTCGAGTCGAGCAGAGCACGCGCCCGCGACGACCTGTTAAACAAACCAAACCTTCTCTCTCCTTCCGAGAAAAACAACAAATCGCGGAAAAATTCCCAGTCGCCTCCCCCCAAATCCATTCCATAAACCGCCGCCGAGGCCGAGCTACTCCTCCCCACGTCGTCTTCTCCCCCCGCTCCCTCCCTCCTCCTCATCCACCTCTTGATCCCATTCTTGAGTTCTGCCTCCCTGGCCTGGCCTGCCATTCGACCCACCGCCGCCGCAGATGGCGTTGTTCCGGCGGCTGTTCAACTGGCGGATGCCGGCTGGGCTCGTCGAGATCTCCGGCAACATTTTGGGTGCGTGCTTGTTTCCTCATCAAAACGCCCCCTTTCCATTTCTTTTACTTGATCTGTTACTACGCATTTTCTCCAGACGTGATTAGGCTATGGTCCATATCGGTAAAACCTGCCCGCGTGCTTGCTCTTGCCTCGGAGCTGTTCGTCCGCGGTTCTCCAGTTCCAAGGTTTTAACTTAGCGACTAGTACGACGCCCTTCGTTCTTTTTTCCATCGATTTAATCTTCTTTCTCCAGTCGTATACATGTCAGAATTTCGTAGGAACAAGATGTGGGTTCTTGTTGGACTCGAGATGCAGAGTTTGTGTAAATAATTGATCAATGGAGACGACCGTGTCAAACGCTCGTGCTATCGTGGTGGCATTGTTTCTTGGTTTGACTTGGAAAAAGTTGCGTGTAAAGCCCATTGATTAGCTGATGCCGAACTCTACATTTGACCATAATAGAAGCACGAAATACATCGGATTAGTTGGCTGTCGCTTATCAGATTGTCATTATTTTCTTGATGGTCGTTTGTTTGTTTCAAGGCTATTCGGTAATGCTGGGGTAAATTTGATCAAGTTTTAGCACGAGGTGGTTTGATTTGAGGGCTTAGCTTTGTAGGACACCAAGCTATGCTTCAGAGCATGGGTTGCTCCTTCCGGTTTCTGGATTTCATGGATGGATTAAACCTGGTCACATTTTAGTAGCTATGAGGAATGGTAAGCTTTATAGCTTGAAGATCCATGCTTGGCATAACAAATATTTTCTAGTTATTGTTTTCTCCTTTTTACTGGGAAAGTTAACTTATATCCTTTAAGGCTTCCTGTTTTCCATGAAATCGACCACCTGAAACTTACACCATTTTTGTTGTATCCGACACCCACTTGTGTAGCATATGCATACCGACTACCATTTCTTTTCTTTGTAGGCGTGGATGCCTCATTGTTTAGGTTGGATTTTTTTGAAGTTGGTATACATACTTTTTTCACATTCGGTTTATATATGGAAATGCTCACCTGCTACCACTGGGCATGCTTTGTATGTTATGGATGATCTCTCTGTTTTATAGCAGAACTGAGGTTGCTCTCAGTGTCACCTTTCAGATACTAACTTTTGACTACTTTACTTTCCAGTATTTGACCAGTGCTTCTCCACGGATTTGTTTGAAGAAGATGAGCTGAAACCATACATCGGAGGCATCTTAAAACAGCTACTTGCCCACTACTCCATTGATTCCTTTATGGTATTCAACTTTGAGGGAGGCAAGAAGAGCAACCAAACTGCCCGCATTTTCTCAGGCTATGATATGAGTGTGATGGGTTACCCACGTAACTATGAGGGCTGCCCTTTGCTCACATTGGAGATGATTCACCATTTTCTTAGGTCTAGTGAAAGCTGGCTTTCGTTAAGCCAGGACAACTTCCTGCTTATACATTCGGAGCATGGGGGGTGGCCAATCCTTGCTTTTGCATTGGCAGCCCTACTGGTTTACCTTGGAAGGTACAAAGATGAGAGGAAGGCATTGGAGACAGTCTACAGCTATGCACCACCTGAACTGGTTGAGCTCTACTCACCTCTGGACCCAGCACCTTCTCAGCTGAGATACTTGAAGTATGTGTCAAGACGGCACATATCACCAGAACTGTGGCCTCCTGCTGACCGGATGCTGAATTTGAATTGTGCAATCATCAGGAAGGTACCAAATTTTGATGGTCAAGGAGGATGTAGGCCAATATTTCGAATTTATGGCCCAGATCCCCTGGTGCCTACTGACAGTAGTGCCAAAGTTCTCTTTTCAACTCCAAAGACATATGATTTTGTTCAACTTTACACACAGGTATAATTTAGTTTGTTATCAACATATCATGAATTACACATTGGTATTTTACAGTAGGTCTGTGGCTTTTTGTCTGTAATGTTGATTAGATCCCTGATCACTGATCAGTAGTTCATTACTGATCTATTCTCCAAAGGAAAACAAATATTGCACAGTTTGTGCTGGCCTCCTACTGCCTAACTTTCTCCCTAAAACTCTAAGATTCGCTCAAATCACACCGCTGAGCAAAAAGGCTAAAACAACCCTTGCTGCACCAACCATTGGTTAAGTGTAATTTACCACTTTTCTAGCTGTATGCCCAGCACATATGATGCTGGTCATGAGGCCAGATCAGCAAAAAAAAAACTTATTTGAATACCACCATAATTGTTGAATTTCACTGGTTTTGACGTCTGACAGTTGAAGGACGTGTAAGTACACAGTTTGGGTGTTTAGGGTTGAAGTTAGGTAGCTTGAAGAATGAATAGTTTAAGGGTGTGATATATTAATATATAATTTTCCCTTCTCGAACTACTAAAAAGTATCTCATTGGTCATCTGGAAGGATTATTGGCTTACACATATATTTCAATTTGTTTTCTGTTACGGTTCTCAATAGTTTAAACTTGGAAGCGCATAATATTGCATCCTTCTTTTGGCTACTTTATTTATTAGTTGTTATTTTTTCCAGTTCATATAACAGGTTTGTATTTACTTTGGAAGTTGCTATTGATATTGGTACTGATTATGGTAAGACATCCATAAGCTTCAATTGCTGACAATGAGATAATTGAACATTATACTGCTTTTGTTTATAATTTCAGGAAGACAATGAGATAATCAAGGTTAATGTTAGATGTCCTGTCCGAGGAGACATTGTCATGGAGTGCATCACCCTGGATGAGGATTTTAAGCATGAAGTAATGGTATTCAGAGTTATGTTTAACACGGCTTTTATTGAAGACAACCTTTTGTTACTTGATAGGGACCAGATTGACATTCTATGGGACACAACACCGGTTTCCTGTAGACTTCAGAGTTGAGGTAACCAGACAATTCTTGCATTTTCAAGCTTTCTTCACCTGTGCATTGTACCTCCCCACATAGTAAAGCACTCTTTCTGTCTGATTATAGGTTATATTTTCGGAGATAGATGCAACCACATCGATTCACACATCTGAGCCGTCGAGCGACCAGAAAGAAAGTTTTTCTAATCTTGATGTTGAATTCAGTGATGTGGATTTGTCAAGCCAAAGCAATCACATCGCAGTTACTGCATCAGATCAGAAGGGATTAAACAATGTGCATGATGGCTTCGATGTGATATCTCTCCAGGAAACAGAAATCAGCAGTGCCACACCTGAACGTAGCATTCTAGATAGTGGGTCTGTCCAGATTTTTCAGAAAGAACTAGAAAATATCTATTCTTCTGCACCGAAATTTGAGGGCAACAAAGATACTGTTTCTGATACATTATCTTTGCCAGAAGCTGAACCCTTGGTCCCAAACTCTCAAGAACGTGAACTCTTCGAGGATGCATCTGCACTTTCTTCTGCACCGAAGTTTGACGGCGATAACGATGACGTTGATGATACATTATCCTTGCCAGAAGCGGAATCCAATGGCACAAGCTCTCAAGAACGTGAACTCTTCGAGGATGCATCTGCACGTTCTTCTGCACCGAAGTTTGACGGCGACAACGATGCGGTCGATGATACATTGTCCTTGCCAGAAGCTGAATCCAACGGCACAAGCTCTCAAGAACGTGAACTCTTCAAGGATGCATCTGCACTGGAGAAACCAGAAGGGAATACCATCAAGAGCGTACCCAGTCCTGATACGCCTTCAGTAGACGTCCCAGGTTCAGAAGCTGGCGCAGTCACCGCTGAATGGTCTGACAGCAACACAGATACGTACCTGTCAGGTTCACCGTCAAGCAGCGCTCCATCTAGCCTGCCAAGGTTCGACGAAGATACCATGGAAGATGGAACGGACGAGGCCCATCCGCAATCAACAGAACTGCAGATATAGTTGAGATTGCAATCTGATTCTACTGTAAATGGGGGCAACACTGGTCCATGGAGCTGCCCTAAATGTAGTTACGTACATGCACTTCCACGGTACAGTGGAGAAAATGCAGGTCGTCCAAGACCAAAATCATTGTACAGTTGACGTTGTGAGAAATTTTCAAATTGTCTCTCCAGATTCTGGAGACATGTGGTACCTGGAGATGAAACTTCGATTTTTTTTCTCCCCTTCTTTTCGCTGAGTTCTTGCTTATGGCTAAGTTTCTTACAAATCGCAGGAATAACATTCATTACCAAAGCCGCCATTATGTTGCATCTGAATTCCTGACACGGATTAAAATTTTACTATTCCATATAAAAATATAAATGAATATAATTGAAAAATAATTGAAAAATCATTTTGCCTCCTGAGCTCTAGTGATCCCTTTTTTGTGCAAGTTTGAAAAATATCTGAAAAAATATTGTGATGTACCATACAATCATGCAAAATGGCAACGCTAGATTCTTTGAATTCTGATAAATTTTGGAGATTGAAAATATGTACTATTCAGTATTCACTATACTTATACTCAGATCCATATTTTTAATTTTTTGTGTAGCACATAATACAAACTATTTCTAATTGTACTAAACATATTTTGTGTACATCTGTTTCTTTTAATATTTTTTTGAAACTTGAAACATGATTTTAAACTTAAAAAAATAAAGAGATCACTGGATCTCGTGGGGGTAGAAATCCGTACTAAAAATAATCGAAAATCTTGTCAGCCTAGTGGGCCGGCCCACCAACCAGCCTTCACGAAATCCTCAAAATGGCAATTCACACCTACGCGAGGCCAATCCAAATCAATCTTGAGAGAGACTCCGTGGCGTCTCCGTCGGCGGCGGCGAGGTTGGGAAGAGGCCATTGCCGGCCTGGTCGAGAAGATGGAGGAAAGGAGGGAGGGCTCGATGGTCGCTGTCAGATGGGGTAGTTGTTTTAGCTAGCTGAGAGCCTGAGAATGAAGTGGCTGCGACTCTGCGATAGGAAATACACACGCTTCAGGATGGTTCGCTCTCGAAGAAACTTCAAACTTGCAAAACGAATGAATCAAGAATCTTATACACGTACGGTAGGTCGGTAGGTAACACACGTACATACATACATACATACATACATACATACATACATACATACATACATACATACATACATACATACATACATACATACATTGTGGTGTGGTTGGTAGAGTAGCCGGACAAAGAAGGAATGAGGCAGCGTGAGAGAAACAGTAAAGTGCATCTCAGACTGTCATGTTTGTTTTTCATTTCGATTTAATATCCTAGATGGTAAATATAATTAGTTCCTACTCCCTCCGTTCCACAATATAAGATGTTTTATGCATTTCACATGTTGTCTAGATTTGGACTAAAATGAGTGGACATATACACTAAAACGTGTGAAAGGACATTTTGTGATCTCTTAGTTTTGTGTGTTAGTTAACAACACTTTGGATGTTTTAATCTGGTGCTAAGTGATGCAGGTTTTATTGTATACAACATATGCACCAACACCAAAAAGAGAAAAGAGTTTCTGGAGCATTTCAGGCCGGAGTTTCCGGTCCTTGGTCTTGTCCTCGAAGAAACAGCAAGCTGCTGATTTGCTGCTCAGCCCCTGGTGTGGGGCGGAGTTTCCGGCCCTCAGGACCGGAGTTTCCGCCCCTGGCCAAACATTCCGGCCCCAGGGCACCGGAGTCTTTGCCCAAGCCTCTGCTGCGAAGTTGCTGCTCAGCCCCTGGTGTGGGGTGGAGTTTCCGGCCCCTTAGGCCGGAGTTTCCGCCCCTGGCCAAACTTTCCGGCCCCAGTGCACCGGAGTTTTGGCCCGAGTCTCTGCTGTCAAGATGTTGCTCAGCTCCTGGTATGGGGCGGAGTTTCCGGTCCCTGTAGGCCGGAGTTTCCGCCCCAGGCCGGAGTTTCCGGTCACTAGGACCGGAGTCTCCGGTGTGATTCTTCTCTGCAACGGCTACTTTTCTGGGAGGGGTATATATACCCCTCTATCTACCTCCAGCCAGCTAGCTCGCCCAGAATACAAGATCCCCATTGTTGCAAGCTCAAGAATCACTAGATCTCCCAATCCCTCCACCCAAACTTGTTGATCTTTGGAGGATTAAAGGAGAAGACCCCGATCTACATCTTCACCGAGCCGTTTGTCATTTCCCCCTCATTCACTTGAGGGACCATTTGCTAGGGTTTCCACTAGGAAAACCTAGCCCCCCATTGTACTCACTTGATTGTCTTTGTGACAGATTGTAGCTGTTTGGGAGCCCCCAATCCTTTGTGGGTTGTGCCCCAAATCGTTGTTGTAAAGGCTCCGGACTCCGCCTCGAAGGTTTCCGATAGTTGAAGTGAACCAAACCTTTGTGGTGCGGTTCACCGGAGAAGAGGGTGAGGCCTTTGTGGCCGTTGAACCATTGTGTACCGCCTTTATATCGTGCTTAGTTGCTAGCTTGTCATATAGGTAAATTCACCGTAGTTGCATATCTAGAGAATTTACCTTTTGTGTCAAGCCTAAATTGAAAAAGACTAAAATTGGAGTAGCACCTATTCACCCCCCCCTCTAGGTGTCATACCGATCCTTTCAATTGGTATCAGAGCTAGGCTCTCTTGTTTTGGGTTTAACCGCCTAAGAGAAGTATGACACAAAGTGAGGATGAGGCCGATCTTGCCAAGGCCAAGAGACCATGGCATCCATGGCCGATATCAAATCGTTGGAAACAACATTGACATCGTCCATGAATGACATGAATGTCAAATTTGATGAGTTGCGTGACATGCTCATGAAACTCACAAATGCCAAGGTTTCGGAAACCATCCCACTAGAGGGTATCTCTAACTCCGATGAAGGTGATTCCGAGGAGGGTAAAAAGAAAAATGAGAAGGGGTTGGAAACCATCTCCGGATCTAAACCATCTCCTCCTCCTCCTACCAAGCATGAAGATGGGAAGGAAGAGTACCATAACGTTCCGGGATGGTACCCTATCGACCCACCTATCACCACCCGCATAAACCCCATTGGTCCTCCACCTAAGCTTAATGCATTAGCCTTTGCTAGTTGGCAACGCTCAATGAAATCTCATATTAACAGTGCCTCTATCGAGCTTTGGAGGATCATTGAAGATGGGTACAAGGTTGCGGATCCAAGCAATGTGACAAGAAGAGAATTTGCCGAAAAGCAACTCAATGCCTCCGCACTCCATATGATTGAACTTTCAGTGGGTGAAAGTGACAAGCATTATGTTCTCAATGCCACCACCGCCAAAGAAGCTTGGAATTGTCTTGAGGTTGCATTTCTTGGGAATGAAAGCATGAAGAGAAACCGATATGAGTCTTTGAGCAATGATGCCGAAGGCTTCTACATGTTTGACAATGAGACTCATGAAGACATGTATGGAAGACTCAAGACTCTTGCAAAGGCCTTCTTTGATGTGGGGGCAACCTATGTGGATGATGCTTATGTCAAGAGGAAGTATGTGAATGCTCTCTTGCCTTCCGAGCCCATCGAGGTGAAGGCCATTCAAGGAAGACACAACTACAACGAAATGACATCCAATGAAGTTATGCAAGAAGTGCAAGCCTCCAAGGTTGCCACCAAGAATGCCGAAGATAGCCGTGCTAGGGCCATGGGGATGAAACAAGGCCCCTCACTTGCTTTGAAGGCCAAGGTGGTATGTCTTGATGAGGTTGAAGCGTGCCCAAGCAACATTGCTCCAAATGATCTTGAACCGGCTCTAAATGGTCATATAGCTCTTGCCACAAGAGAGTTTTGGCAAGACCCGGCAAAAGCTAAAGCCAAGGTTGATAAAGAGAACAACTCAAGTGGGAAGAAAGAGCTAGCCTCAAAGTGGAAGACGTGCTACAATTGTCATGACAAGAACCACTACATAAGAGAGTGTCCTTATGAGAACCGAGAGCAAAATGGTGGGAAGCTCATCCCCAAGGACCATTCAAAGTTGATCCAAAAGAAGCCCGCAAGACCAAGGAAGCCTTTCTTCAAGAAGGCACCAAGAATTGTGTTGGTGGCACAAGAAGAATATGCCACAAGTGATTCCGAAGATGAAGATGCACCTACTAAAGAGGTAGCCGCATTGGCTATTGTATCAACTTCATCATCTTCTCTCTTTGAATCCCCCAATGAGAACTTCTCCACCAACAACGCTCGTTGCCTCATGGCTAATGTCACCGAGGTATCATCTCCTTCTCCCAAGACTATGCATGAAATGAGTGATCAATCTAGTCTTGTGATTAAGAAAGAACTTGTTGCTTTCGATACTTTCATGACTAACTTGCAAGGTGAAGCTAAGGAACATGTTGAGTCTCTCATGAGACAACTATGTGCGGCCGAAGAACTTCTTCAAGAAAAGAGTAAGATTGAGAGAGAGGATTCTCTCACCATTGCCTCTTTGAATGCTTCCGTAGCATCCTTGAATGCCTCTCTTGATGAAGAGAGTGAAGAAAGATGTTCTCTTGAGGAAAGACTTGAGTCTCTTGATGCTAAAAATGATGATATCATTAATAAAATCATTAAGGATAGAGATCATGTTGTTGCTAAATATAAAGTGCTTAAAAAGGAGAAAGTTGAACTTGGGGTTGCTAATGCTAGACTTCTTGAGGATATGGAGAAGCTTGACAAGGCTCACAAGGCCTTGGAAACAACTCACTCCCTTTTAGTCAAGTCTCATGAGCAACTTCAAACTCAACTTTCTAAATCTAGCTCAACTAGCATATCTATTCTTCCTCGTGTTCATGAAAATGTTATTGAAGAAAATGTTAGTGCCAAGACCTCTATTCCCAAAGGTAAAGATAAGGGTATTGCTTACTTATTTGAGCAAAAACCACACAAAGGGAAGGAGGGTCTTGGTTATGTAGCCGAGCCCAAGAAGAAAGTGGGCAACAACAAGAAGATCAAGACCAAGCCCGCACAAGCCGAGACTTCCATTGCGGGTGGTAGTGCCACAAGGGGCAAGACCACTCGTAGTGACTTTGCGGGGCATAACAACCCCAACTATATTCTTTATGTTGATTATTATGGGGATGTTTATGCTCAATATGTTGGTCCATATGATGGTTACATTGATTACTCTATTTGGGTCCCTAAGACCTTGTTGCTAACCAAAGAGGACCCATTGAGAAATGGGTACCTAAATCCAAGCAATGATTTCTTGTAGGACTATGCTTCCGGTGGATCGAAATGGGTGGTTGATAGTGGATGCACTAGTCATATGACCGGAAGCAAGGAGATTATGACGGACTTGAGACCAAATCTAATTATACAATAACCGTCTCTTATGGTGATAATTCAAAAGCTGAGGTAAAGAGTCTCGGCAAGGTGGTAGTTGCAAGGGATATCACCCTTGTAAATGTCATGCTTGTTGAGTCTCTAGGTTACAATCTTATGTCCGTTCGTGCTCTTAATAAGATGAACTTTGATGTCCATTTTACTATTGATATGGTGGTACTCTTGAGGAGCAAGACTCTAAAGGTCATGTTCGTTGGGTATGTTGAAAATGAGTTGTTTGTGGTAGACTTTTCGGGGTCTACCAACACTCAAGCAATATGCCTATTCGGAAAGGCCGACGTGGGGTGGTTGTGGCATCGCCGCTTGTCCCATGTCAACATGAGAACTTTGCAAAGTCTTCACAAGGGTGGCCACATTCTTGGACTAAAAGAGGATGTTTCTTTTTCTAGAGATCGTCTTTGTAGGGCTTGTGTTGAAGGAAAGATGCATGATTCTCCCCATCCGGGCAAGACCATTATTTCATCAACGAGGATTTTGGAACTTCTTCATGTTGATCTCTTTGGTGCCGTGCCTCAACCTAGTCTTGGTGGGAAGAAATATTGTTTGGTGATTGTTGATGACTATTCAAGATTTACTTGGGTTTATTTCTTCAAGACGAAGGATGAAACCCAACAAACCATCATCGACTTTTCCAATATTGTTCAACGCCAATACAATGTCCCTATTTTGGTCATTAGGAGTGATAATGGCTCCGAGTTCAAGAACTACACCTTAAATGAGTTTCTTAGTGAAGAGGGGATTCGTCATCAATATTCCGCTGCATATACCCCTCAACAAAATGGTGTAGCCGAAAGGAAGAACCGGACTCTCATGGATATGGCAAGGTCTATGTTGGCGGAGTTTAAGTCTCCGCTATTCTTATGGGCCGAGGCTATCTCCACGGCGTGTCACTCATCTAACCGGTTATTCTTTCGTGTTGGCAAGAAGTTTACATCTTATGAGATGCTCACCGGCAACAAGCCCAATGTCTCCTACTACCGAGTTTTTGGTTGTAAGTGTTTCTATAAGAACAAAAGTGTTCGTTTGTCTAAATTTGAATCTAAAGCTTTAGAGGGTGTTTTTGTTGGTTACGGTGCCGAATCTCACACCTATAGAGTCTATGACAAGACCGTTGGGAAAGTCATAGAATCTTGTGATGTGAGGTTCGATGAGAATGACGGCTCCCAAGTGGCGCAATTTCATGTTTGTGATGTAGATAATGAGGAACCTCAAGAAGCAATAAGAAGAATGGGGGTTGGTTTCCATCGCCCCATTGAAATCCATCATGAGCCTCCTCAAGCAAGTCCTAGCTCCACTCATGTGGAGACTCCATCATCACAAGTTGAAGTTGCACCTTCTATGGAAGCAAATGATGCACCTACCCAAGAACAAGTTCAAGGCCCTCCTCAAGTTGACCAAGTGGCTATTCAAGAACCAAGTTCTCCTATTGTCAACACTAGCCAAGGTCAAGACCAAGATCAACCCTCTCCTTCCTTTGTTGAAGATGAGCTTCAAGATGATCAAGGTCAACACTCCGGTCAAGACGGGGACTCAAATGATCAAGATGATCAAGCGAAATTCCTCGCATCAATGAGGATATCGAAACCCGTCGTATAGCAAGAGTCAAAAAGGATTGGAGAAGAAAGAGTCTTCATCTAGAAATATCATTGTTAATGTCAAGAACAAGGTCACCACAAGAAAACAATTGGCAAATTTCAATGAACATCAAGCTCACATCTCTATGGTGGAACCAAAGAAAGTCTTTGAAGCTCTTGAAGATCCGGATTGGTTGGAAGCCATGCATGAAGAACTCAATAACTTCAAGCGCAACAAAGTGTGGAATCTAGTGGAGAAGCCAAAAGATTGCCTCAATGTTATAGGCACCAAGTGGATATTCAAGAATAAGCAAGATGAGCATGGAATGGTTGTGAGGAACAAGGCAAGATTGGTAGCACAAGGGTTCTCTCAAGTTGAAGGCATTGATTTTGGAGAGACCTATGCTCCCGTGGCTCGCCTTGAGTCCATCCGTATCCTTCTTGCATATGCATCACATCATAATTTCAAGTTGCAACAAATGGATGTGAAAAGTGCCTTTCTTAATGGTCCTTTAAAGGAGTTGGTATATGTTAAGCAACCTCCGGGATTTGAGGATCCACACTTCCCTAACCATGTCTACAAACTTGATAAGGCGCTCTATGGTCTCAAACAAGCACCTCGTGCTTGGTATGAGCACCTAAGAGAGCTATTGTAGACCGTGGCTTTGAAGTGGGGCAAATCGATCCCACTCTTTTTACCAAGAGGGTTAAAGGGGAGCTTTTCATATGCCAACTTTATGTTGATGATATCATATTTGGCTCTTCTAACAAAGCTTTTAATGATGAATTTTCAAAGCTTATGACCGATAGGTTCGAGATGTCCATGATGGGAGAGTTGAAGTACTTCCTTGGTTTTGAGATCAAGCAATTGAGTGGAGGGACCTTCATCTCTCAAGCCAAATATATCCAAGACATGCTCAAGAGGTTCAAGATGCAAAATGCTAAAGAGAAGAAGTTTCCTATGGACACCAAGTGTCATCTTGAACTTAATCCAAAGGGTAAAGATAAGGATGTTGATCAAAAGCTCTATCGCTCTATGATTGGTTCTTTGCTTTATCTTTGTGCATCTAGACCCGATATTGTGTTGAGTGTAGGAGTGTGTGCAAGGTACCAAGCGGCTCCCAAAGAAAGCCACCAAACGGCGGTTCTTCGAATCTTTCGATATTTGGTTCATACCCCAAGGTTTGGTTTGTGGTATCCTAAAGGCTCAACTTCTCTCTTGCCGGTTACACGGATTCGGATTGGGCCGGTTGCAAGGATGATAGGAAATCAACTTCCGGGGCTTGCCAATTCCTTGGTAGGTCCTTGGTGAGTTGGTCTTCTAAGAAGCAAAATTGCATATCTCTCTCCACCACCGAAGCCGAGTATGTGGCGGCCGCTAGTTGTTGCACTCAATTGTTGTGGATGAGGCAAACTTTAAAGGAATACGGTGTCCATTGTGACAAAGTGCCTCTTTTATGTGACAATGAAAGTGCTATCAAGATTGGCCACAACCCGGTGGAGCACTCAAGAACGAAGCATATTGAGATTCGCTATCACTTCATCCGTGATCACATCATCCGGGGTGATATTGAGCTTGGTTATATTCCCACGAAGATCCAACTTGCCGATATGTTCACGAAGCCACTTGATGAAGCAAGGTTCACTTATTTGAGGCATGAGCTAAATATCATCGATTCGGGGAGCGTCGCTTGATATCTTGCATACACACCTATCTTAGCTATTTGTTTGGTTTAGGTGTAGGCATGGACATAGGGGGAGTGCGGTCCTAATCCATTGGACTATCCCTCCCCCCATTATGCCGATAGAAAGAACTCATTTTGTCTCTATATTGTTCATTTTATGAATTGTGAGCTTAAATGACGAGTAGTGGCGGTGAACCCAAGATATATCTTCGCGGTGTCACACCACATACACTCATACATGGTGGCTTAGGCCACCGCCATCTTCTTTGTGAAGATTTGATCTTGTTGGAGCTTTATGGCCTTTTTGCCTATCCGTTGGTTTTATGGAAAACACACTCAAATGATGCTTCTTAATGTTTTCTTTGTGCCTCTTACCAAGTTTGAGTGTGAAGTACCATTTCCAGTGACTTTGTGTCCCATCCCAGGCCTCTCCCTTCTGAAAACTTGCTCCTCTTGCATCTTGCATGTTCAACAACAAAATCTGGCATTTTTGAGTTGGTGGGGCCGGAAACTCCGGTCCTTTGGGCCGGAATATCCGGTCTGACTGAAGTTTCCGCCCTAAACCCGGAATCTCTGGCTTAGGCCGGAGACTCCGGTGTTTAGGCCGGAAACTCCGGTCTGGGCAGTCTCGCAGGGGTCCAAAAGGGGATCGGGGTGGGAGTTGACTTCACAACTCCCACACACCCCCGACCCCCAACCTCTCCCCTGCAGCCGCCGCCGTCTCAAGTGCCACTCCGGCTGCTCCCCGCCGCCGGAATCCGCCGTGCCTCCGGCCTACTCCTCCTCACCAACGCGGGGACCTTCCTCTCCTTCGTTTGGGCTGCACCATGGACAAAAAGGGTACCTCCTCTCTCTCCTTAGGTTTTTCACCTCGATCTAAGTTTGGAGAGTAGTTCCCCTAGTTTTTCATGGTGTAGAATCTTCTAGATGGCAAGGTGTATCCTAGATTTAACCCTAGAATTCTCAGCACAAAGTTTCTTGAACTAAATCGAGGTTCCCCATCTCAGGGCCGGAGACTCCGGTCTTCCAGGCCGGAAACTCCGGTCAGGGCCGGAATCTCCGCCCCCTGAGGCCGGAAACTCCGGTGTAGATCAGACACTTTGTGCCCAGAATTCTTTGGTTACTTCTTCTTTGGTTCCTGGACATGCAAGCTTATCCCCATGCTTTTCTCCTATTCTGTTATTTCACAGGTGGGCAGAGGACAAAGGCTTCCATGAAACATCCTGAAAAATCACCAAGAAAAGTCATCCGTGCTCAAACAAGGGACAAGCTTCTTTTTGACAGCAGTGCTGGCCGTCTGAGACAGCAGGTACCATAGATGAAGAAGCCACAAGACATGCTGCCCTAGGTGGTTTGATAATGAAGAAGAGGCCGAGAGAGCTCATTTTGACTCCTTGACCACTGTTTTGGGCATGGGGAAGCTCGAGTTTCGTCGGATGAGATCTCAGCAGTTCTATGACTTGCCATCCAACACCGATGATCCTAGGTTTCCAAGGAGAGAGCAGCAGCTGATCATGAATGAGATTTATGCCCGCATTGAGAAGCATATGGTGTGTGAGCAAAAGTGTTGAGCCTTGAGAGCTTGGACAAGAAGCCTTATTTTCAAGAGGCCGTGTGGATTGCTCGGAAGCTTGGACTTGAGAGGCTCATCTCTCATGTTCATGAAGATTATGATATTCAGCTTGTGCATCAGTTCTTTGCCACAGTGGTGTTTGATAATGATGAAGATATCACCATGACTTGGATGACCGGTTCTCAAAAGTGCACCTCTAACTTTGTGGAGTTTGGAAGATGTTTGGGATACAAGTTCAAGGGTGCCACTACTTGTGTTGGGAAGAGGATGCATGTGGAAGGGGTAGCCTACAACAAACGCCGCTTGCGCCCTTTATATTCAGTTGCAAAATCCGTTGGCACCAATCAAGACCTCCTCCCCACCTTCAACATTTTCCTTCGCATGGTTCGGCTCAATCTTGCTCCTCAAGCCGGAAATGTGGATGCCATTCGAGGAGGGCTTGTCAATCTCTTATACCATGCTTACAAGGTGCTCCAAGCCGGTCCGGATTGTGAAGGCCAAGAAGTTGATGTCATGGATTTCATCAAGTGTGAATTGCATTGGGCCATTTTTGAGCACAAGAACCCTCTCTATGCACCTTATGTGATGAAGCTCATCCTCTCCAAGGTCTCCAACATCGATACCTCTCGCCTCACCAAGCATGCCAAGGGGACTCTCCACCAACTTAGCAAGCACACCAAGCAACCGTCTTCCTCTCGTGCACCTCCTCCGCAATCTAGTAGTGAGGAAGCGGAGACCGAGGCCCCAATGCCTAGAAGGAGAAGCAAGAATGCCGACCCTCCCTCCTATCTTCAAGGAAGGGCTCAAGTGAACTCGGAAGTGAGTAAACTCTCTTGGTGGAAGAGAAAGTTGCTTTGCATGGATGTTGCACTTCACAAGGAGAACCATGCCTCATATGTGAGAGAGAAGCATATCATTGACAACCAACAAATCATGATCAAGGAGTTGCGCAAGCTCAACAATGGTAGTATCACTCCTCCTCCGGAAGAAGATGAAGATGGCAATCCTATTATCTCCTCCTCGTCGGCCGAGACTATCCTCTTGAGAAATGGAACGAAGACGTCTTTCCTTGGTCGGATTATGCGGATGTGACTTCATTGCCCTCCTCTTCTCGCAACACCGGCAAGGCTCCCATGAACCTTTCCGATGAGGACTACAATCAAGAAGGGAAGGTGATGATGACATGGAAGAAAGCTCCGGGTGATCTCCATGGGTATCGTGTAGTTATGCTCTTTTCCCTTTTTGGCGTCTCGATGCCAAAGGGGGAGAAGTAGTTCTATTAGGTTCTCTCCGGGATTTGCATGGGTTGGACACAAGCATGTGCTTTTATCATTTTATTGCGCTTGTGTCCATTTTATGTTATTTGGAACTTATTTGCATCTTGTGTTGTGAACTATGTGAGTGTAAGACATTGGATTTCTATTATGTATGGTTGAACCTATATTATTGTGCTATGGTTATATGGATGTTTATCTACATTTATATGCACAAGGTATGGTTTTTATCTCTAGGCTCAACCTACTTTGTGATATGTCTTGTTTGTGTTTGTATCGTTTACATATCATGTCACCTTTTGTGGAACTTGTTTCTCTATATGTGTGCATTTGCATTCCAAAGCAAATGAGTTATATGCACACATCTAGGGGGAGCTTTTCCTTTTGTTAAACATGATAGTATGGTGAACTTATTGCAAATCCGTGTGTTGTCATCTAACACCAAAAAGGGGGAGATTGAAAGGACATTTTGTGATCTCTTAGTTTTGTGTGTTAGTTAACAACACTTTGGATGTTTTAATCTGGTGCTAAGTGATGCAGGTTTTATTGTATACAACATATGCATCAACACCAAAAAGAGAAAAGAGTTTCTGGAGCATTTCAGGCCGGAGTTTCCGGCCTCCAAGGCCGGAGTTTCCGGTCCTTGGTCTTGTCCTCGAAGAAACAGCAAGCTGCTGATTTGCTGCTCAGCCCCTGGTGTGGGGCGGAGTTTCCGGCCCTCAGGACCGGAGTTTCCGCCCCTGGCCAAACATTCCGGCCCCAGGGCACCGGAGTCTTTGCCCAAGCCTCTGCTGCGAAGTTGCTGCTCAGCCCCTGGTGTGGGGCGGAGTTTCCGCCCCTGGCCAAACTTTCCGGCCCCAGTGCACCGGAGTTTTGGCCCGAGTCTCTGCTGTCAAGATGTTGCTCAGCTCCTGGTGTGGGGCGGAGTTTCCGGCCCTGTAGGCCGGAGTTTCCGCCCCAGGCCGGAGTTTCCGGTCACTAGGACCGGAGTCTCCGGTGTGATTCTTCTCTGCAACGGCTACTTTTCTGGGAGGGGTATATATACCCCTCCATCTACCTCCAGCCAGCTAGCTCGCCCAGAATACAAGATCCCCATTGTTGCAAGCTCAAGAATCACTAGATCTCCCAATCCCTCCACCCAAACTTGTTGATCTTTGGAGGATTGAAGGAGAAGACCCCGATCTACATCTTCACCGAGCCGTTTGTCATTTCCCCCTCATTCACTTGAGGGACCATTTGCTAGGGTTTCCACTAGGAAAACCTAGCCCCCATTGTACTCACTTGATTGTCTTTGTGACAGATTGTAGCTGTTTGGGAGCCCCCAATCCTTTGTGGGTTGTGCCCCAAATCGTTGTTGTAAAGGCTCCGGACTCCGCCTCGAAGGTTTCCGATAGTTGAAGTGAACCAAACCTTTGTGGTGCGGTTCACCGGAGAAGAGGGTGAGGCCTTTGTGGCCGTTGAACCATTGTGTTGGTTCACACCTCTCCAACGAGACGTACTCCCCTAAAAAGGAGGAACTCGGGATTACATCCGTGTCTCCGCGTGCTTTGACTTCGGTTACCTCTATCCTTGTTTACCGCCTTTATATCGTGCTTAGTTGCTAGCTTGTCATATAGGTAAATTCACCGTAGTTGCATATCTAGAGAATTTACCTTTTGTGTCAAGCCTAAATTAAAAAGACTAAAATTGGAGTAGCACCTATTCACCCCCCCCTCTAGGTGTCATACCGATCCTTTCAACGTGTCTATATACATGTGTATACATGTGAATGTGGAAAATGACTAAAACATCTTATATTGTGTAACGGAGGGAGTACATTATTTTTCTCATTTTCTAGATTTTGTAATATTTTGTCTAAACCACTGTGTAATTTTCACAGTATGTCATCTCGCGAGATCAATCGAGTGGGAGCACCTCAAGGAGAATACCGCCTCTGTCAGAGCTGTTGGTAGTGGCGTGCCTGATGACACAATGCAGCTCCACAAGCGCCGCCTGCCCCCTCCGTGCGATCGCGGTCGCACCGCCAAAGGCGAAGCACGAGGCAGACGCCAAGGGAGAGAGCTCTGTTGCCTCCTTCAAGTCTCGTGTCATCCCACTGAAGCCGCTCGGGGCGGATGGAGGTGACTCCAACAACCAGTGGCGGAGCCAGGATTTGGCGACGCCCCGGGCCAAAAACCAAAGACGAAAGACTGCTAATTTTTTTTCATTTTCAAGATGAAAATGTAAAGCTCAATTGCACACATATTATAGAATGTGGACATAATATTTGTCAGATTTTTTTTTAGATGGATATTTGACAGACTTGTGGGTGATACAAAATATGGTGCCTAATCCGAAAATTGTTTGATCGGGGCCTCCCATGACTACATGTAATCATAACTAAATCTTCAATATTAAAAGAAGCTAAACGTTCAATTTACTTTTTATATGTAAATCAGTGCTGGAGAAGGGCAAGGGGTCGGCTCGCCTCGTCCCGTCTCATCGATGCTTTTCTTTTCATCTTTGTTGTTTTGTCTTGGACTCTTGGCTGTGTGCCATTTGAAGTTGGACTGGGACGCTGCAGTGTTTTGGACTGTGCAGTACCGCTGTGAAAGGCCTGCAAAAGCAGTTTAGAGATGGTGCGTTGAATCCAAGGCTTCGGGCCACTCAAAAGAAGAGATAAGATACTAGCTTGTACAGATTCCCACGACCCAGGCCACGGCCCAGGCTGCCCGGGGCCTGGCTCCGCCCCTGCCGACAACACCAATGATAGGAACATGAAATCCACCTCCACCGCAGCCAGCGCCTCGCGCCACAATTTCATGGGCTCCAACGCCTCTGCCGCCTTCTTGGAACGCTCGCACGGCCCAACATTCGGCATGCTCATGGTGAAGGGCCAATGATTGTTTTCTCATTGTCTTGTGTTATTCCGTAAGTGTTGAATAACGTGAGAAGTTTCTAAGTACGTCAAAGGGGGCACTGAGGTCACTGAGATGTTACCATTTGGCTACAACACTTTGCTAAGCAGATTGCAAGAAACCAAACTTATCCAAAATCTGTTAGTTAGTACTATGGAGATCAATCTGCCTTGTATGTTTTAGGCTGAAGCTCATTACTTTCTCTATCAGATTACATATGCATCTTACAGTTTTTAAATTAAAAATCTATTTACTTTTTTTATGCATCTTTTATCTTGCAGGTAAAAAGGAGTTATTCTTACTTCTCTTATAAATTTTGTCATCAAATCTGGATTTTTCATTTTATATTTCCAAGTTCATTGTTTGCATGGCTGTTCTGGAACTTTATCGTGGCTACCTTCAGATCATAGACAATCTGAGGTCTACTTCCTGGTCTTGCTTGGACAAATTTGGTCTTCTATTTCGGCTACTAATGTGAGGTGGATTTTGTGTTTTGGATGCTGTACTGACAACTTGAGCGTCTGGACTACCATCGTTTAGCTAGAGTAAAGACGCGTGTTGTGTTAATATTGGTCCTTTTCAAAACATCGTTGCATGAGAAATTACGCAATCATATTAGAGATTTTTTTTCTGAAATGTATCTCTACCTAGTTTATTCGAAACATCGTATACAGAATGATGCAAGATGTGTTTATTCAGTTTTGTTCAGACCCAGAAGATGCATTTAGGTACAGCTCCACGACTCCCAAGTACATGCTGGTCTCGCTGACCGAGGATCATCTGTACAGCCTCGACAAACTCGAAGAAAGGTCATGGTCTGGAGAATATATCACGACCCAGACTCTCCGGCTAAACCAACATGTAGACCTCTTGGTTGGCAAGCTGATCATATACTACTCTACCACTAACTTGAGTATGGAAATTTGTCAAATTTCTCTCTGTAATTGGACACATGATCTATGTTACTTTGCGACATACAACAATTTAAATTGTAGTCTTCGTAATATGTTTGGCTAGATATATATTAGTCGTTACGTGCATGCACGTGCAATCTTACTAGTCTTGGTAAAACAACCAAAATAAAATCATTGTTGATCTCCACTTCTAGGCTCAAGCAATGCATATTGGATTTGCAAAGAAGCAAGCTGTTGAGACAAAACTACCTTTTACGTATGTGAGTCTAATAAAAATGGTTGTATGCATCATCGAAATCGATGCAGAGGATGTGGTCCCGCTTTTTGGAAGAAAAAAAGTGAGGGTCTGCACCATGGTTTTAATTTTCAGTTTCAGAAAAATTTCAGCCACTACTGAAATCACTGAAATTCAGTGAATTTCAGTGATTTCGGTTTTCGTTTCGGTCAAATGACCGAAATTTTCTCTTAAAATTCATTTAAGTATTTGAAAATTTTAAATAATTTTTAAATTCCTTTGTAGTAATGAAATTGCTGAAATATTTTGACCGAAAGGTAATTATTTCGGTGCCTGCTGAAATCACTGAAATTCAGTGAATTTCGATGAAATTTCACTGAATTTGAAAACCATGGTCTGCGCACATCAAATCGTTTCAAAAGATCTTGATCAAGTCATAAATTCTAGAAGGGGAACTAACCAAGACAAGTCGAGAATGAAACATTATTTATTTTCAAGCCCTTCATTTAAGACAACATAAGCTTTTTTCCGAAATGGGGAACAACGACTTTGGCCTCTACATCGATTGATACATACGGCCAATGGACAACAAAAGCATGCCAATTAAACTTCAAACTGCTGCAAGATTGATATTTGCAACAGGTACAAAAGCCACATCACATAACCACGCATACATAGTCACATACTTCACCCATTACCTCGAATACCACCTAGACCAGATGCATACAGTTTGGGACGACACATAGGACGAGCAGACTTGTGTTAAAGCTCGACATGTTTGCTTCCATAAAACAACGCACACACTTCCTCACTGCTTTGCCGGAGCAGGAGGGGCTGGCGCCGCCGGGAGGATGCCCTTCTCCTGGAAGCAGACGACGGTGTCGTAGAGGCACTGTGCCGCCGGCGCGAACTCGACGCCGAGGTCACGGAGCCGCTGGTTCGATATCTTGTAGGGCTGCTTCCTCGGGTTCACCTCGTCGGAGCACCTGCCAGGCGAGAATGACGTGCAATAGTAACCAGTTAGTAATGTCACCAACCATGCATGATCGAGTAAGCTTTTGCACCACGACGAATTGGCCGGGCACGTATGAGACTTTACTGGCCATGCTTGGAAACTTACTGCATGCGTGCAAAGATATGTGGAAAGTTAGATCTTAGTACTTTGGAATTCATAATTTGGAAAGCCCCACTACTGCGTCATGTAATTACTAGGCTAGGATTGATCACGTGCCAATGAACTGTTCTTGACTAGTGCGTCGAGTAGAATTACGTGCCAACAAAGACTAAATTCGCCACTACAGCATGTACGGTTGAGCCGTGGGAGGTACTTAATAACAATCATGTCCAATAAGTTCCAAAAAAAAAAATCATGTCCGATAAAAGCGTCAAAGGCGCAATGTGTCAACAAAATGTGTTCCCCTATTTTTGGCGTCTGCTATTAGTATTCAATTACATGGTACTTTCTTTTTCTTCAATCGTCTCTTCAACGAATCGGTGGCGGTGACAACGACATGGTCGGCCGAGGCAAAGGTGGTGACAATACGTAGTGGTTGTGTCGATATAGACAAGGTTGAGAGGAGGGTTACAATGTCAAGGGTTAGGGTTTAGGCAGGTGTATTGTGAGCGAACAAACTTCGTAACTTCTTGGAGATAGAGGGATTGTTGGAGCCGGCGAGGGGACATGACATGGGAGCAAGACAACAACAATAACTATTGACCATTGATGTCACCAAACAAATTTAAGCTCTTAAATATTAATGATACAATTAGCACGTGTGTTGTGACATATTGGGACCAACGACAGGGACAGCTCTCACTTGCAGCCAACTTAATTAACAAGTTTTCGTTTTTTTAGAAAAAAAATCAATCAATAAGCTAGCACATGTACTTATAATTAGAAATATAGTACCATGACCAACTGCAATGACATGCCTTCCCCCCAACCCTAAGTGACTCCTTCCGGCTCTTTCACTCTCTACATCTCATCCACCCAACATATCGCTCGCATTGGACCCCAAAATGGAAACCCTAATACTTCATACAAGACTGAGTAAAAAATTCCTGTTTTGCTACTTCTTAGGAGGCAAATCGAGAAAATCTCTTTCGTAGTTAACATTAGTAAGTCGGTCCAAATGGCTAGACTCGTGCAAGTACGCTAATAAGACGTACATGCTAACACTACAGAAGCAAAATAACGTGAAACATAATTTACTCAAGTTTTTTTAGGGCAATTTACTCAAGTTATATGTCAATGTAATTTGCTTCGATCTTTTGTTTCTCGTGAACGGTAGAGGTGACAGTAGGGTGCTAGTATTCATGTAGATTTGTGTTGTCCACTTTATTAGGATTGGCACAAATACTACTACGAGATAATGGACAACCAATAACTCAAATATTTAGGGTGTCGCTAATTCTCATTCAGTTGAGAATTACTTTAATTCTCATTAAGTGATGTCATCATATGATTTTGTACTACGTCAACAATTATTTTACTATACAAATATTTTTATTACTACACAAATCATTTTTTCAAGTTGTAACCCACTTGCAATTTGGAAATGTGCTTCTCACTTACATTTGAAAATCTCAGCTACAATCTCACTTGCAACTCATAGAGTGCAGGAATTAAGATGCAATCGACGATTCTAGAGTTGAATGTGCTTTAACTTAATTCCCGTTCGATTGAGAATTAGCAAACCCGACATTTATAACTAGGAGATTTCAATCTACTGGTTTTGTGCGCACCAATCAGTAACTATTTATCTTTTCCAAAAAAAAATCAGTAACTATTTATTAGTCGAGGTGGCTCCCATTGTTTTCAGTTTGATTGAGGACATTGTGTCATTATCTACATGCACTGACCTCTTGGGGATGGGGTACTGGGGAAGAACTTGCGGAGGATGGTGACGACATCCTCCCGATGCAGCACGTCACCGTCCGCGCAGAGGTACCGGCCGGCGGCGGCGGGGGCCTCGAAGACGCGTAGGTGCGCGGCGGTGGTGTCGCGGACGTGCACGTACGCCTGCACCGCGTTGGCGTACGTCTTCACGGAGCCGTCGAGGTACTTGAGCACGTGCAACAGGCTGGCGTTCACCGCCGGCTGCAGCGCCGGGCCCTGCACCAGCACCGGGTTCACCACCACCATGTCTACCCCCAGCTCCGCCGCTGCCTCCCACGCCGCGCGCTCCGCCACCGTCTTCCCGTAGCAGTACCAGTTCTGACACACGAGAGCGCACACAATCAAATTATTAGTCCGAGTGTCCGACAACGTGCTGCCGGCCGCCGGCGACGATGCATGCAAGTTTAAATACTGCGCACCTTGGTCTTCTCGCAGAACTTGAGGTCGCTCCAGCAGGACTCGTCGACGACGGCGTCAGGGGCGCGGTTGGGGTCCATGGCCACGGCGCCGATGGACGACGTCAGCACGACGCGGCGGACCGTGCCGGACTCCGCCGCTGCCTGGATGACGTAGCGCGTGCCCCTCACCGCCGGCTCCACCATCTCCTCCTGCATGCACAGGAAGACGTAAAATGCTGCATCGATCACTGCATGCATGCAGCTACTTTGATACACAAACATTATTTTTTGAGCAAAAACGCTACACGAAGCTCTAATGGTCACTGAAAAAATGGGCCCAAGCCCAAGCAGTTACTTCTCCTGTTCTCCATGCGTATGATTATTACGACCCATAAATTCTACCTGAACCAGTAGCGATAAGAGCAGAATTTACCGGTGACTCATGTTCTATGAATTTTACGTGTATATAGATGTTTCGTCTGTGTCATGAACCTTATATTAGTGCATGAACAAATGTTTTTAACTACGCTGTAGGTATCGGTGACAGTAAAAATGCATTCTGCTAAGAATTGTCTAACGTAAAAAAATGACGAAATTGCGGAAACTACTAAACATCCAAAAGTTAAAGACCTAAATATGTTTGCAGCTGTATCGAATCCTCCAATGAAAATAAACACATACGGCTGGTGATATATACTGTCGATCCGCTGACATCCAAAATATGTTTGCAGCTGTGTGCTGTGTTTTATAGGACAGATCCGATCGGAAGCATCGGTTTCCTTATCGAGCGGTCAGCAAAATTAACCAGATTAATTAAGCTCTTAAATACACGCATGATTATCATACGGGATCGTCGGTAACCGGCGAGGCGGTGTGGAAGACGCCGTGGCAGCCGGCGATGGCGTCGCGCAGCGCGTCAGCGTCGAGCAGGTCGGCCCTGCACAGCACTAGCCTCTCCGCCGCGCCGGCGAGAGCCCTCAGGTGCGCGTTCTTCGCGTCATCTGCACGCAAACAATATCAGATTAACCAGCCGTAGATCGATCCACGCCGCCGCCGCAAGAACTGCAATAGGCAGGTAGGTATACCGGGGTTCCTGACGGTGCCTCGCACGGCGTAGCCCTTGTCGAGGAGGAGCTTGACGATCCAGGACCCGATGTACCCGCCGGCGCCGGTCACGCACACCGTCTGCCCGTGCCCCGCGGTGGTCTCCCCGACGGTCATGGCGCGGCAGGAAGATTTCCGGCGGCCGGCTAATCAGGCGGTCAAGTAGCTGGCCCTGTAGTGAGGAGCGCGTGTGTGTGTTTGGTAAGCGCCCTAGCGGGGTGGTATTTATAGAGGCTTGTGCGTTTGGTAGGTAGACATCCAGTTTGTTCTCACCAACAGAGGGAGACGTGGCATTTTTGGATCTCCGATTCTCTGTGTCTGTCAGCGTTGGATCGGTTGATGCATTTTTGGATCTACGACTTTCGGGGCTTCACCAAATTAAGCTATCATGCTTTTGATGTCTCAACGTCCATGGCATTGACATGGTCTTACACGTCTAGACCAATTGGTACCTTTCTCGACCGAGTAAGCTGCGGTGCGGTTTGGGCAAACGAGATTGCACGCTGCTAACGTTTCTCTTTTAACAGTGGTAAAAGTTTTGCCATTTTCATCGACTCAGAAGAGGTTTAGTTACACAAGAAAGTTTTTGCCATCTTTGAAACAAGTCAATGTTGTCCCGAGGAATTGAACATTGGATGTGGATGCGGTGGAGTACGAATAATCAGTCGTAATCTTTCGAACAATAGCATCATGTTGATCACAGTCAAGGTTTTGGTTCCCACTAGAAAAAAAAACTCCCTAGGAGGGTCGGGATTTCCGGTTACCGTGGTTACCTAAAAATCCCGACCGGTTACTGAACAAATTTTAAAATCAAAATTTGAATTCAAATTCCTCGGTATGACCATTTAGGTAGTGTTCTCCTTTAATATATTCTTTTAAAAAATCTGAATATTTTACTCGGTATGACCATTTCTTGGGGCTACTCGGGAAATCCGTGGTAACCCGATTTCCCGACCGGTAACCAGACCCCCATCCCAGTGTAACACGGTTCTCTCGATCAAGAAGGCCAGGTTGAAAAATTGCAGAATGTGCCTAACTAAAAAACCTCCATAGAAGTTGGTTTGCTTTGGTGAATGTGCTAATGTTTTTATGTGCAGGAAGTAAGTAATTAGTGAAGTACATGGTTGCCTCTTGTGTTGAAAGATAGGTTTCGGTCGACATTGCGATGGCATACGATATATTTGTTTATTTTAACCGCTTGGAAATGTTTTTTCCATGTGTAAATGTAGTTTTTCTTAATCCATATGCATCATTGTATCCTAGAATCTAGTTAGATACAAGTTACCTTGCAGAATAGCGTAATAGTATCCTACCAAGTTCAATCACCAAAATTGAGCTTTATACCACAAATGATGTTTAAATCATTGTTGTCATTGCATACCTATACTGAAAAAGGAATGTGTGGGAGGTGCCAGTGTGCAACCTACTCGACATGTTGTTCATTGCAGTAAAAATTCTAATGGCCAACTGCACCCATAAAAGTTCATAAGACAGAGCCCCCCACTCGCAACCCCTCCTCCCCCCTGCCGCCCCCGCCACCGCCCTAGAGCCTCTCTCGTCTCGCATTACCTAATTCGATCATGCACCCAGCTCGCCGCCCTTTCCTATATAGTCATTGAGCGCATACCATACCCTTTTCTTCATTGTCGTAGTCACTCCTCTACGCTATTGTCAATCCTCGTAGCCTCGACCGACCCTTCTTACATTCCCTACTCCAACCCCTTTGTTTTTAGCTAGGCGGAGGGTTAATTAAATCCCGCATACCTTGGTCTCAGCACTTTTCTGATCTTGTTAGTCGTCAAGCAACATGATACAATTGGTAATTCATGTTATAGCTCCCTCTGCTACTCAAGCCACTACAATTGCCGGATAAAAGTATTTCAAGGTACACATTGTCGCAAGATCTTAAAGTTTGCTTTGAATACTTTCGGTTCTTCTTCGATTAGTCCGTAGTTCCTACATACAGAGAGTTGTTTTTTTTTGGGGTTGACAACATCGCAAGACATCTCTTTTCCCCCACTATTTTATATTAAAAATTAAGAGTTGAAAGTCAGAGTTACTATTAGAAGTGTGTGTACTAGAGACGAAAGATTTTGGATTACAGTAGACATTTTGGGGCTTTTACTTACAAGGTGTGTAATTTTCTAGTTGAATTCTTTGATTGTGCGATTATAACTATCGCATATCGTCATTTGAAAGTTCTCTTTCTCTCACGAAATGAGGAAATGTTTATGCTTCTCCTAGACAACAAATGTGACACACTTGTCGTGGAAAAAGGCAAGAAAATATATGGTTTGCAGAGCCATGGATTGTGTTAGTAATGTTACACATCTATGAAAAACCGGCCTGAAAATTTAGTGTTGAGTTTGGCAAATCATAATATTTTTTAGCTTACTTGATGGATATACACAGGCATTTTTTCGTTGCCAAAGGTAAACTTGACTGAACAAGTATGTGCTTCTTTTCTTAATATCTATTTTACACTAGAGTGATATACACACCTCTATCATCCGTGAAAAGGAAAGCTTTCGGGAAAAAAGGCGCCCCATTTGCCGTTTCAAACTAGCTTACTTGCCGCCTTTTTTATTTTGTTCTTTGCGGGGAAGCTTGCTTGGAGCCTTTGCACACATCCAAGGAACTGAAGTTCACAGCAAAGCCTTCTGTTTTTTCCCCCATGCAGCAACGTCTCCTGGCCGTTTCCAAAAAGTCGCAGAGCCATTCTGCATCGTCCAAAGATGACCAAGCCAACGGCCTGTGCTGATCAGTGGCCAGTGTGTCACGCGCGCGGACGTTACAGTGTGACGAACAGACAGCCAGCCAGCCAGCCAAGAAAAGCCGAAGCAGCTAGCCTTGGACGCAAGATCCAGTGACGTTGCAGAAGAAGCTAAATTTTATGGCCGTTACAGGTAACTCGACCTTTTCTATGCTTTCTTGCTGGAGATCGAGTGGAGACAGATCGACAACAACCCGTTGTGAGTTGGTGTCGCAATGCGGGGAAGGGTTCAGAGGAATTGCTTGACGACAATCCCAACTGCGCCCGCATCTTTCCATTGATACGACCAACTCGCGGGGTAGCTAGCTACCAACCCCCCGAGAGAGACCGTCGCCGTCGCCGTCGCCGTCGGTAAGGAAGGTGGACGACGCCATTGCCGGTCTTGATCGGGAAGATGGTCGTTGTCAGATGGAGTAGTTGCAGCGTGCTGATACAGTACAGACTACAGAGAATGGAAGTGTCTGGGATAGGAAATGTACGATTCTGCCGACTTGGGTTTCTTGGAGGGTTTTTCAAATCGTAAAATATGTGAAGCGGGAATCTGTTAGATTTGTTTCGCTGCCGTTTTTCTCTGTACGGTTTGGGTACGTACGTATGGTGTAGTGCGGTTGGTAGGTATATAGCCGCGGACAAAGAAGGAATCGGGCAATCGTGGGAGAAACATTGAAGTTGCATCTGAACTTAGTTTTTTTTTTTTGGAACGGAGCTTATGTTTACTTTGTGGCATTATTATGCTTAAAATGTAGCACAACGAAGCCACATGTTGGCCTCACAAAAATTCAGGTGGCCAATGTATGTCAAAGCTTCGTATGAATATGTGTATGACTTAAGGCAAGGAAAGCGCGGGTTCTAGGTTATCTGACTCGATAAATGCAAGAAAATTGACACTGCAAGAAAATTGACACTACCAAACTAAACCTTAACTACAAATATATGTGTGTGCTTCTCTTTTTTATTATTTGTTTCCATACTGATTGTGACTAGATGGTTTCTAATAGAATAACCAGTGCTGTTTTAGACGGAAGGCTCGAGCTGAGCCCGACTTTAAATTAATAAAGCCACCGGCTAGGTTATACAACACAAACACATCAAGGTCCAGAGGACACACTAAGGATCCAGGTAGCACGCAGGCTACATCAACACCTCAACTCAAAACAGGGAGTGAGGGACACACAACCCGTAGGCACAGAACACACTAGCGGCAGGCGAGAGCGAGGAGACTAGTCCCTGTCCCTGATGGTGTCATGGAGCGCGCGGATCCTGCCAATCACCGCCTCCAACTCTCCTCTGTCCTGCCGTCTAGCCACTGGCTTCCACACCTTGCTTGCCCGCCGGAATGTCGAGGTTCTTCGCCGCGGTTCGCAGCTGCGCACGCTCCGCCGCCGGGACCGACGTCGCCGGGCCATGGAGGCGGGCACTCTTGCGTGGAGGACCAGACGCCACCGTCTTGGTGCGGCGCCGGCGTGGCAACGCGTCCGGCAGGTCGAAGTTCTCCACGGCCCCCTCCTCCTCCTCCGAGTCAAGGTCGACTGACTCCCTCTCACCCATCGACGCCATCTCCGTGTTCTTGGACGGGGAGCCCTCATCCTCCGACCCCGCCGTGGACAGCGTGGAAGAGTCCACCGGAGGCGACCGTGGGCCCTCGCCAGAGGGGCGAGACGCAGAGGCCAGGAGGACCCACTCCCCCTCCCTCAGCTGCTCCAGCGCCTTGAGCGGAAGCGGCCAAGGGCCGGCCTGCTTGAGGTGGCTCCCGTACTCGTCGAAGACGGGCGCCTCCTCAACACGGTCATCCATCACCACGTCGGAGCCTGCCGCGTGAGATCCACCCGCCGTGGCGGTAGAGGCAGCCCCCCCATGGGACCCTCCTGGGTAGACGCCCCGCCAGCCGCCACACCGGACTTGGGGCCGCCACCCGCCTTGCCCTTCCGGCCGAGAGCCTCCCACTCCTCCTTGGATGGAGTAAGGTCGTCCTCCATGTCGTCGTCGTCATCATCATCATCATTGCGCGGTGGAGGAGGGGGCGGTGGAATCACCGGCACCCGAGGGGCCTCAAGCTGCCACTACACCACGGACCAGAATTTGGGGCATGCTATCTGCCAGGAAAAGTCAGTATACAGGGCAGTTAGACTGCCGGCAAATCTTTTTTCCCGGCAGATGTGTCTGCCCGCTATAACCCTGCCGGCAAAGAGCTTTCCCGGCAGTTTTTCTGTTGCCGGCAGTTTGTCTGCCCCGAAATCTCTATTTTTTGCCGGCAGTTCCGTTTATCCCTGGCAGACAGATTTGTCTGCCGGCAATAATTGTGCCGGCTGTTTACAGTGTTGCCGGCAGTTAGATTGCCTGAAAATAAAATTAGTTTTGCCGGCTGATGAACTGCCCCCAGACTAAATGCCGGCAGTTTCTTAGTACTGGCGGCAATAACAGCATTTATGATTCAAACAAAATACAGTAATACATTGTAGCACAAACAATGCAACAAGTTTCTTCCAGAAGTGAACATCAACTCACTACACAATTCAGTTCTTCCACATTTGATCATGGACACGAATACATGGTTGATATCAATCCAAGATACAAATATCAGGTCAAGTGAACAAAAGAGCATATTTAAGCATACATGTCCTATAGTCTGCAGCTTAAATATGTTTCTAAGTCTAAGGTAGTAGTTTGCACCTTAAATATGTTTGTAAAGCTGTAGTCTACATCAAAGTGAGCAAAAAGAGCACATATATGTAGCAAGTGCTCAGAGGTCCACGATCTTCAGCATCCCCACTAGTTTCATCGGGCAAAGACCGTCCTCACCATGTAGTAACGTCCCTGAGTGGAAAAAGAACAAATATCACAAATTCTGACACTTGAGCTATATTTGAAATTTGAAAAATAGCTAACAGCTAGCTATTCAGACAACAAGTGGAAATTCGACTAAACTATTTGGACTCCTCGCCTGAATATTACAACTAAAAACTATAAGCAGTACATAGGCGGATAGGCCTACTGGTCCTCTGACAGGGCAGCAGACAAACTATAAGCCACATACCATATACGTGCATTGTGGTTTGCATCTAAGCTAATAAGATTGCAGCTTCAGCTAGCAAGCTCGTTTTAACACAACAAGCATCAGTTCAGTATTTTATGACCCATGCATATTGGCGGTGCTGGAATTAGTTGTTTGACTAAAATGGAGGAGGAACAAAGTAAGTAATCATGCACAATATCGATATACATAAGCATAGGTTCAACTGAATAAACAAAATTTACTGAATAAAGTGAGTAATCAGCTAGCAAGGTTACACTGAACACCAAAGAAGTAATAATCCTTCCCAAATATTTATTTATTATTATTACGCCCAACGCCCAATTGTCGCCTAGGCGTAGACATGTCGACTCAACTCTTCGAGCTCGACTCGACTCGACGACGTGTGAACAAAGATCATAAGTTCAGCTATCATAAGCTAAAACACAAGCTTAAATGCGCAGATACTTTCGGAAAAGGATTGCCCCTGCATTCCACATACCATTACCAGCGAAATTATTCAATAGAAAAATAGCGGGTGTGACCAGGTTTGGATAAGTACCGGAAACAATCAGGATATATATGTACCGACCTCACGCTCTCTCTTTTCTTTACTTTTTTTACAAGATCATCTAACCATTATTGTAACCTGGATTTTTTTTATTTAATTTGGCATCAATCTGTACATACATAGTGCCATATTGCAGCAATCTGTACAGAGCTATTTTCAAACTAACATGCTAGTGTTCTTAATCTGACGAGAATTCAGTCTAAAGCAACAAAGAAAAACTCACATTTTTTATTTCGCTAGTGCAAGGAGCATCAAAACATCAAAAGACCCAGGTGTTACGATGTAGGAATTGCAGTTCTTTGCCTCCAATTTTGGTCCGTGGTGTAGTGTGCACCCCAATAGAGTAGCCCTTACTCTTGTGGAATAGTTGGATGGTGCCTTTAAGCTTGGCAGGGTTGCGGCAAGCCACCCGCATCCGCACCGGTCCACGACGGCGGAGCGAGGCCGCGTCCACCTCGATGGGGCGCCCAAGCATGGCCTGGTTGGCCGCACTTGAAGCACTCAATCTTGGAGGAGGAGGCCCTAGCCTCACTTCCCTGAGCACTAGCCTTTTACCCTCGGCAGCCGGACGCTTGCCGGTGTACCTCTCGGGGCTGCGACCCTGGTTTTGCTCCACGGTACGGGAACCAGAAGCCGCCGCAGCCGCCGCCTCTGCCTCGGCCAACCGCGCCGCCGCTTCCCGCTTCTTCTCCCACAACACGAACCAAGCCGGAGGGTCGTTGGCCCGGCGGCCGCCCTGGCCCTCCGGCTGCTTGCGCTTGCCTTGCGCCACCAGCGCCTGCGCACGCAGCACACCCTCACGCTTGCCGGCCGTGCCCGCCGGCCGCCCCTCCTGGCGCTGACCTCCCCCGCGCTTGTCCATGGCCGCGACCTGCGCAAACGACCTCGAGAGAGTCGGAGGTGGAGGATTCACACGGACCCGACATGCCTTCTTCTTCCCTCGCCTCACTTCCTCTTCCGTTGCAGGATAGCCTAGGGTTAGGTCAAGGGAGCCGCGTCTGATCCAGAGCCACTTAAGTAGTGGCGGCGGGCGCGCACCAACCCCAGGTTCGAGCTGGGCCGAGGCCGGCGCGGCCGAGACCACATCTCCAGGCCCAAGCCCACCAGGCTCCGGCGGAATGAGGCCCAGCCACGGGTGAGAAATGGTGATCCCCAGGCCCAAGTCCACGGCGTCCACCCTCAGATGTGGAGGAGGCCCATGAAGGGGCCCACGAGATGGCCCAGGAGGCGGCCCCGCCCGCTCCGGAGCAGGCGTCTCCTCCCCTCGAGGCTCGACCACCCGCAACCCTAGCGGAGCGGAGCGAGGCGGCGGCGGCGGCGCCGACGCTGCCCGAGCTTGCGCAGGAGCCGAGCGTGGACAGGCCGGCGGAGAAGGCAGGCCAGGAGAAGACCGCCCCACCGTCACCGCCCAGGCTCCACGTCGGCGCGCATCCCAACGCCGCACGGAGGCCGAGATCCGCCCCACTTGTTCGCCGGCCGGTGACAAGAAACGGGAACCACGGCCGCCCGGCGCGAACGCCGATCTCCGGCTGGACCGCAAGGAGCCCCCACGCTCCCTCGCAGCTAGGTAGAAGTCCCCAAACGATGGAGACCGCTCCGCTGGCCGCCGACCCGGCGAGCCAACCTCGCCGTCGGACGCCTCGCTAATGGCGCCCTCGGCGGATTCCTCCTCGACAGCGAGGGCCCAGAACCGCCCGCCGAAACAGCCCCCAGACGGCGACGGGCGCGAAGAGAGGAACTCCGGTGAGCCGGCACGGATGCACGGGGAGGCGGCGCGGCCGCCCCCAGGCTCGCGGGAGCCCAATTCAAAATCCATCGCTTTTCCCTGATAACCAGTGCTGTTTCCACACCATTTTAATAATCTGTACAGATTTGTTGCCCCCTTTACGGCAGAGTGACATGCACACCTGACACCTCTATCATCTGAACCCCCTTGACGATGGCGTGCTATGTTTTTTATCGCCGTGGAGCTGTGAAAAGAAAGCTTACGGGAAGAAGGCGCCTCAGCTGACGTTTCAAACAAACTTGCTTGCAGCCTTGCACGCATCCGATCGAAGAACTGAAATTCGTTGTGAAGTCTTCAATTTTTTTTTCCTTTGCAAGTACAATGCTCGTGGCTGATCCCAACAAATTCACGGAGCCATGCATGTTCCTTCGTCAGTACTCTTGTTTTTTTTTTAGATAAGGGGGTACGGATCCCCGGCCTCTGCATCAAAATGATGCACACAGCCATCCGCAATTATTCAACAAAACTTACAAGTTACAACACTGATCAAACCGAAGTCCACCGCTCGGCAACAAAAAGTCGCTACAACTATGATGGAGGTGGACATGATCAAAGCCGCATGCCTTGACCTCCCACCTACGCGCATCATCTACAACCGGAGTACCGGTCCAGCAGACCCTCAACGCGCACCGCATGCGCGCTATAGAAGTCGCTTCCGCCATCTTCCTCTAACCCATCTTCAGGCAAAGATCAACGCCATGACCTTGCAAGGCCAGCCGGCGACGTCGCCATGACGCCAAACAGCACCACCTCCCTGCCCTCGTTCATTCGCACGCATCCACGCCGAGACCCTACTGCACCATGCTGCCGAGTCACCATTGTCGATGCGGAAAATGGCACGCCGCTCCACCATCAGACCTCTCCAGCCAGGATGTGCTCCAACACGATGCCCCCAAGGAGGAGAACGACACCGGAAGTGCCGCCATCGTGCGATCCGGGACACCCAGATCTGGAGTTTCCTCCGGAGCATCAGAGAGGGAGGCTAGAGCGTCGCAGCAACGACTCCTTCAACAAGGTAACAACGTCCGCGGGCGCCGCTGTCGTCGGCTCCGCCAACGGAGCCCAGCTCTCGCCGGCCGACACTCTTTCCTCCAAGATCCGCCGCAAAGGATCCAGAGAGGCAGGAGGACGCCAAGATCGGAACCCTCACTGCTCCTCACTCCTCGCGGAGATCTGATCCGCGCCGCCATCGCCTGAAATCCGCAGGCCGGCGAAGCCAACCGCCGCATCCAGGGTGCCGACGCCGGCAGGATCCAACCCCACCTCCCAGCCGCCATCATGGAGGTCCCGGGTCGCCGCCGCCGCCGTCAAAGACAGAGGCGCCTCCCTTGCCGTCCGTCCACACCCTAGCGACGGCCGCCGCCACGCGCTGCCGAGGAGGACGCCGTGGCACCCGGTAGCGCCACGCCTCCACCAAGGACACCGGCCCGCGCCGGCCCCCTCGACTCGGGAGGACAAACGATCCTCGCCGCCGCCGGCCAGCCAGGCTGTGCCCGGCCGAGATCAATGGCGACGGCGAGGGGAGGGAGCGGAGAGGGACGGCCAACTAAAGTTGACGATATTGCTACAATCTACCAAACTAAAGTTGACGATGCCAACGGCCATTACTTGTCAGCGTCGTACGTTAGCGTGGCTCCAGTAATAGAACAGCTTAACGAGTGAACTCTACATGACGCTTTTCGTGATGGAGACGATTAAATCCAGCGAAAGGCGGGTTCAGAGAAGGTGTTACCATACCCCGAGAGAGACCCTCGATGTCTTCAGCGATATCGACGCCTTCGCCGGGTTCTGATCGGGAAGATGGTCGTTGTCAGATGGAGTGGTTGCAGCAGCTGATCGAGAGAATTAAAGTGCCTCGGATAGTAAATATATGCTTATGCGGTTTTCGCTGCAGTTTTTCTCTGTACGGTTGGTACGACTACGCAGGTATATTTGGTCCGGTTGGTACAGTAGCCGTGCCGGACATTGAAGGACCGGGCAAGTATGTCATCTCCCGAGATCAATCGAGTGGGAGCACCTCAAGGAGAATACCGCCTCTGTCGGAGTTGTTGGTAGTGGCGTGCCTGATGACACAATGCATGCAGCTCCACAAGCGCCGCCTGCCCCCTCCATGCGGTCGCGGTCACACCGCCAAAGGCGAAGCACGAGGCAGACGCCAAGGGAGAGAGCTCTGTTGCCTCCTTCAAGTCTCGTGTCATCCCACTGAAGCCGCTCGGGGCGGATGGAGGTGACTCCAACAACACCAATGATAGGAACATGAAGTCCACCTCCACCGCAGCCAGCGCCTCGCGCCACAATTTCATGGGCTCCAACGCCTCTGCCGCCTTCTGGGAACGCTCACACGGCCCAACATTCGGCATGCTCATGGTGAAGGGCCAATGATTGTTTTCTCATTGTCTTGTGTTATTCCGTAAGTGTTGAATAACGTGAGAAGTTTCTAAGTACGTCAAAGGGGGCACTGAGGTCACTGAGATGTTACCATTTGGCCACAACACTTTGCTAAGCAGATTGCAAGAAACCAAACTTATCAAAAATCTGTTCGTTAGTACTATGGAGATCAATCTGCCTTGTATGTTTTAGGCTCGATTTCATTACTTTCTCTATCAGATTACATATGCATCTTACAGTTTTTTAATTAAACATCTATCTACTTTGTGTATACATCTTTTATCTTGCAGGTAAAAAGTAGTTATTCTTATTTCTCTTATAAATTTTGTCATCAAATCTGGATTTTTCATCTTATATTTCCAGGTTCATTGTTTGCATGGCTGTTCCGGAACTTAATCGTGGCTACCTTCAGATCATAGACAATCTGAGGTGTGCTTCCTGGTCTTGCTTGGACAAATTTGGTCTTCTATTTCAGCTACTAATGTGAGGTGGATTTTGTGTTTTGGATGCTGTACTGACAACTTGAGCGTCTGGACTATTTCGTTTAGCTAGAGTAACGATGTGTGTTGTGTTAATATTGGTCCTTTTCAAAACATCGTTGCATGAGAAATTACTCAATCATATTTGAGAAAAAAATTATGAAATGTAACTCTACCTAGTTTATTCGAAACATCGTATACAGAATGATGCAAGAGGTGTTTATTCAGTTTTGTTCAGACCCAGAAGATGCATTCAGGTACAGCTCCGCGACTCCCAAGTACATGGTGGTCTCGCTAACCGAGGATCATCTGTACGGCCTCGACAAACTCGATGAAAGGTCATGGTCTGGAGAATATATCACAACGCGGACTCTCCGGCTAAACCAACATGTAGACCTCTTGGTTGGCAAGCTGATCATATACTACTCTACCACTAACTTCAGTATGGAAATTTGTCACGTTTCTTTTTTAATTGGACACATGATCTATGTTGCTTTGCGACATACAACAATTTAAAGTGTAGTCTTCGTAATATATTTGGCTTAATATATATTAGTCGATAGTGCGTGCACGTGCAATCTTGCTAGTCTGGGTCAAACAACCAAAATAAAATCATTGTTGATCTGCACCTTCCAGGCTCAACCAATGCGTTTTGGATTTGCGAAAAAGCAAGCTGTTGAGACAACACTACCTTTGACGTATGTGTGGCTAATAAAAATGGTTGTATGCATCATCAAAGTTTTTTGGAAGAAGAAAAAAAGTGAGGGTACGTGCAAGTCAATTCAGTTTCAAAAGATCTTGATCAAGTCACAAATTCTAGAAGGGGAACTAACCAAGACAAGTCGAGAACGAAACATTATTTATTTTCAAGCCCTTCATTTAAGACAATATAAGCATTTTTCCCGAAATGGGGAACAACGACTTTGGCCTCTACATCGATTGATACATCACTACGGGAAAGGCCCAAAACGCCGACGGCCGGCCGCCGTCGGCGTACGCTCGCATCGGCCGTCGGCGTATCCCCGTCGGCGTAGCAGATTTGCCGTCGGCGTATCCGTTGCCGTCGGCATACGCCCCATATGCAAAAAAAGTTAATTTTTTTTTTTTTAAATTTTGAATTTTTTAACTTTTTAAAACTTTTTTCTATTTCAAATTTCGAGCTCAGCTACATACTAAATCTCTAATTACACATTTAATCATAGGTCAAAGTACTTACGCTGGTCAAAGTTCCCGTTCGGTCACCCATCCTCAAATTGCTCCAGCCCAAGCACGCTTAACCTTTGTGTTTCTTCATTGTTAGCTTCCAAATGAGAAATGAGAACTTACTGATACTTATATCATATCAATCATGTTAATCCCCTGATTTAGTATGTTACACTTTTTCATTGTTTAAATTTAGAAAATTCAGTTGAATAAGTAACAATGATGGTAGAATAGTATATTTTTAATAGAAGAAAAAATAAAATTATTTTTATTTCCTTTTTTACATTTAATATGGAATAATTCATATCTTTAATTCCGTTAATCGAAATTTGAAAAATAATTCATATCTTTAATTCCGTTAATCTAATTTTTTTACAAAAATACTTTCTAGGTACAAAAGTAGTGACTTTATCACAGAAATATCGATATTTTTAAAAAATGTGACCCCTTTCAATGAATAGACACGACGGTCATTTTGACCGTTTTTTCACAAAAATAAAAGAAAGTGAGAAAATACTCAAAAGATGAATTCCTTTCACATGGAGTCCTTTTATGTGTACTAGTTGATAGGAAAAATGATAAATTTGAGTTTTAACAAATATTTCAAAAAAATGATTCACAAAAAGGTCTATCATCTATAGACATGTATAACTTTCGTGTCAAATGACCAAGTTATGGCCATCCCCATGCCATAGTTTGTGATACTGTGTCCATACTTGACACATAGGGGTGTCTTGGTATGTAAAACATTGTTGACAAAAACAATTTCCAAAATATTTTAGTAAATATGATTTTCCATTTTTTAAGTGTAAAAAATGACTTTTTAATTAAGCAAGTAACAAACATATGTTACAAAATGTCATGTGCACGGTGAAAAAGATTTTATGGATGTCATATTTGGATTCCTCTCATTTTTCTAATCGATTTAGACATTTAATTTGTTAAATTCCGATTTACGGATTTAAAGATATGAATTATTTCATATTAAACGGAAAATAGAAAAAATTATACGCCGACGGCATTGCCGTCGGTGTATCAAATGTAAAAAATTGAAAAAGTGTATGCCGACGGCTGCCGTCGGCGTATCAAATGTAAAAAATTGAAAAAGTATACGCCGACGGCCAACCTCTACGCCGACGGCCAAAATCTATAGGCCGACGGCATTGCCGTCGGCGTATCTAAAAAAACAAAAAAAGATCTCGGTTGGCCTGGTCGGGGTCTACGCCGACGGCCCCGACATTTGGCCGTCGGCGTATGTCCTGGCCGTCGGCGTTTTGTGGGTTTCCCGTAGTGCATACGGCCAATGGACAACAAAAGCATGCCAATTAAACTTCAAACTGCTGCAAGATTGATATTTGCAACAGGTACAAAAGCCACACCAAATAACCACGCATACATAGTTACATACTTCACCCATTACCTCGAATACCACCTAGACCAGATGCATACAGTTTGGGACGATACAAAGGACGAGCAGACTTGTGTTAAAGCTCGACATGTTTGCTTCCATAAAACAACGCACACATTCCCTCACTGCTTTGCCGGAGCAGGAGGGGCTGGCGCCGCCGGGAGGATGCCCTTCTCCTGGAAGCAGACGACGGTGTCGTAGAGGCACTGCGCCGCCGGCGCGAACTCGACGCCGAGGTCACGGAGCCGCTGGTTCGATATCTTGTAGGGCTGCTTCCTCGGGTTCACCTCGTCGGAGCACCTGCCAGGCGAGAATGACGTGCAATAGTAACCAGTTAGTAATGTCATCAACCATACATGATCGAGTAAGCTTTTGCACCACGACGAATTCGCCGGGCACATATGAGACTTTACTGGCCATGCCTGGAAGTTTACTGCATGCGTGCAAAGATATGCTCGTGCGCGCGCTCTACTGAAAATTACATGTTAATACTTTCGAATTGATAATTTGGAAAGCCCCACTACTGCGTCATGTAATTATTAGGCTACTAATATTGATCACGTGCCAATGAACTGCTCATGATTTGTGCGTCGAGTAGAAATACTTGCCAACAAGACTAAATTTGCCACTACAACATGTTGGGTTGAGCCGTGGGAGGCACTTAATAACAATCATGTCCAATAAGTAAAAAAACCTGATCCTTGGTTTCTAGTAATGGAAATCGGAGGGCAATCCCCTCTTTTTTTTTAAGTCAAACAAAACAATCATGTAAAAAAAATCGTAAAAGACGAAAGGTGTCAATAAATGTGTTCGCCTATTTTTCGTGTTTGCTATTAGTATTCAGTTACACGACACTTTCTTTAGCTTCAATCGATTATTCAACGAACCGGCGACGGTGGCAAAGACAAGGTCGGCCGAGGCAAATGTGGCGACGATATGTAATGGTTGCATCGATATAGACACAATTGAGAGGAGGCTTACAGTGTCAGGGGTTAGGGTTTAGGCTGGTGGTAGTATTGTGAGAGAATCAGCTTCTTAACTCCTTGGAGCTAAAGGGATGGTTGGAGAAGGCGCAGGACATGACATGGTAGCAAGACGACCACAATAACTATAGATCATTGATGTCACCAAATAAATTTTAAGCTCTTAAATTTCAATGATACAATTAGCACGTGCGTTGACATGTTGGGACCAACGACAGCGACTGCTCTTGTTTTAGGCGCCAAATTAATTAACAAGTCTTCCATTAAAAAAATAACCAATCAACAAGCTAGCAATGTACTTATAATTAGACATATAGTACCGTCACCGGACGACACTGCAATGACATGTTCCCCCTAAACCCTTAGCGACTCCTTCCGCCTCTTTCTCTCTCTGCATCTCATCCACCCAACATATCGCTCGCATTGAACCCCACAAAGAAGACCCAAAAACTTTGTGCCAAACTTTGAGTAAAGAGTTTCTTTTTTGCTACTTCTCAGTTGGCGAATCGAGAAATATCTCTTTCTCAGTAAACAATAGTAACTCGATCCAAATGTCTAGACTGTGCAAATCCACCAGTAATCCATGCTAACGCTATAAAAATAAAACAATGTGAAACATATTTTACTCAAGTTATATGTCAAAGTAATGTGTTTCGATCATTTGTTTCTCGAAGACGATAGAGGTGACAGTAGCGCACTACTATTCTTGTAGGTTTGCATGGTTCACTTTATTAGGATTGGCACAAATAATACTATGAGAGAATGGACAACCTAGGGAGTGGCTAATTCTCATTCAGTTGAGAATTAATTTAATTCTCATTTAAGTGATGTCATCATATGATTTTGTACTATGTGAACAACTATTTTACTATATGAATATTTTTATTACTACATGAATCATGTTTTTCAGTTGCAACCCACTTGCAACTTAAAAACGTCACTTGCAATCTAACTTACAATTGAAAATCCCAGCTCTTTTTTTTTTTTGCGAAGAAGGAACAGTACATCAACCAAGGAACTTACAGAAAAGCCCAGAAACTAAAAAAATTACAACGGAGTCCCTCTGGACCCTGGCTTCGTCTTCGTCGAGCAGCACGCCGCGCCGGCGAAACCCACCGCTCCACCTCCATGACTTTGGACTGGGAGGTGCCCTTCCGCGAGTAGGAAGTCGAACACTCCTCGGAGCCGAAGCTCCTCCATCCTGCACGATAGCCGACGTCACCACCTTGGTCTTCAGCACCGCAACCTTCGGGAACGTCAATCTCCGGATCCACCTGCCCTTGGACTCCGGCGAAGGGGACGCCTTGTCGAGAACTCCGCAGAGCCGCGAGCAAGGCCCTGGCGACAGATCCGTGGCGGAGCTCACACGGAGCCGCACCATCGGAGAGGAAGTCCACCGCCACCAAACAACACCAGCGCCGCCGCTTCCACACCAACGCCGCCGGCGACACACCCCACGCACACCTAATTCACATAGCCGGATCCGTGGATCCCCCGTCCTCCCGCCGCCGGAACGGCCGCCGGAGGGCGGGGAATACGACGAATCGGCGGCGAGGAACTGGATCGCGCGAGGTTCGCCCAAAGAAACGCCTTTCTACTGTAGCAGGGGAAGGAGAGAAGGTCCAAACTCGTCTCTTGAAAATCCCAGCTCTAACTACACTTGCAAATCCTAGGGTGCACGAATCACGATGCCATCAACGTTTATAGAGTTGAATTCATTGAGAATTAGCAAAAACAAAATTTATAACTAGAAGATTTTCAGTCTACTGTTTTTTTGGTGCGGACCAATCAGTAACTACTACTATTTATCGTCGAGGTGGCTCCCATTGTTTTTAGTTTGAGGAGATTAACATCCACACTGACCTCTTGGGGATAGGGTATTGGGGGAAGAACTTGCGGAGGATGGTGACGACATCCTCCCGATGCAGCACGGCACCGTCCGCGCAGAGGTACCGGCCGGCGGCGGCGGGAGCCTCGAAGACGCGTAGGTGTGCGGCGGCGGTGTCGCGGACGTGCACGTACGCCTGCACCGCGTTGGCGTACGTCTTCACGGAGCCGTCGAGGTACTTGAGCACGTGCAACAGGCTGGCGTTCACCGCCGGCTGCAGCGCCGGGCCCTGCACCAGCACCGGGTTCACCACCACCATGTCCACCCCCAGCTCCGCCGCCGCCTTCCACGCCTCCCGCTCCGCCACCGTCTTCCCGTAGCAGTACCAGTTCTGACACACAAGCGGGCACCATCAAATTATCAGTCCGATGAGCCGCCGGCCGCCGGTGACGATGCATGCAAGTAAGTGTTTACTGCGCACCTTGGTCTTCTCGCAGAATTTGAGGTCGCTCCAGCAGGACTCGTCGACGACCGCGTCAGGGGCGCGGTTGGGGTCCATGGCCACGGCGCCGATGGACGAGGTCAGCACGACGCGGCGGACCGTGCCTGACTCCGCCGCTGCCTCGATGACGTAGCGCGTGCCCCTCACCGCCGGCTCCACCATCTCCTCCTGCATGCGCGAATGCGCACGAACACGTACGCCACGTCAAATGCTGCATTGATCATTGCATGCATGCAGCTGATTTGCTACATAAACATTATTTTTTGAGCAAAAAATGCTACACAAACAGAGCTTCATGCAATGGTCACTGAAGAACGGGCCCAATACCAAGCAGGCACTTCTCCATGGGGACCCGGAAATTCTTCTTGAACCGGTAGCCACTGGAGCAGATTTTACTGCTGATTTATAAATGGTCCAAGATTTGTGTCTCAGATAACCCTTATACTCCCTCCGTTCGGAAATAAATGTCTTGGATTTGTCTAAATTAGAATGTATGTAGACGTGTTAAGTGTGCACATACATCCGAATTTAGACAAATACAAGACATCTATTTCCGAATGGAGGGAGTACAATTTTTACGTTTATAGAGGTTTCATCTATGACACGAATTAGAGCATGAACAAATGTTGACAGCTAGGTTCCAGTAAAAAAATGCATTCTTCTAATAATTGCCCAACACGGGAGAAAATGACGAAATTGAGGAAACTACTAAATATCCAAAAGTTAAGACATCCTAAATAGTATTTTTGCAGCTGTATCGAATCTGGACTGAAATAAACACATGCATACGGCTTGTGATATATACTTCAAGAGAAACGGCTGGAGCATTAATTTCCCAGGAAGCAAATTTGCTAAGCGAAGCTTTTTTTTGGAACCAATCCTATGAGACTGTTTTGTACCGAAGGATCATCTGATGGAATATTAGTGTGATGTGTGCTAGCTGTGTTTTATAGGACAGATCGGCCGATCCGAAGCATCGATTTCTCATCAAGCGGTTAGCAAATTTAACCCCTTGAATACACGCATGATTATCATACGGGATTGTCGGTAACCGGCGAGGCGGTGTGGAAGACGCCGTGGCAGCCGGCGATGGCGTCGCGCAGCGCGTCAGCGTCGAGCAGGTCGGCCCTGCACAGCACCAACCTCTCCGCCGCGCCGGCGAGAGCCCTCAGGTGCGCGTTCTTCGCGTCATCTGCACGCAAACAACATCAGATTAACCAGCCGTAGATCGATCCACGCCGCCGCCGCAAGAACTGCAATAGGCAGGTAGGTATACCGGGGTTCCTGACGGTGCCTCGCACGGCGTAGCCCTTGTCGAGGAGGAGCTTGACGATCCAGGACCCGATGTACCCGCCGGCGCCGGTCACGCACACCGTCTGCCCGTGCCCGCGGTGGTCTCCCCGACGGTCATGGCGCGGCAGGAAGATTTCCGGCTGCCGGCTAATCAGGCGGTCAAGTAGTAGCTAGCCCTGTAGTGAGGAGCGCGTGTGTGTGTTTGGCAAGCTAGCCGGGTGGTATTTATAGTCTTGTGTATGTTTGGTAGGTAGACCTCCTGTTTGTTTTCGCCAATAGAGGGACGTGGCAAGACAGGATCTCTGATTCTCTGTGTCTGTCAGCGTTGGATCGGTTGATGCATTTTTGGATCTACGACTTTCGGGGCTTCACCAAATTAAGCTATCATGCTTTTGATGTCTCAACGTCCATGGCATTGACATGGTCTTACACGTCTAGACCAATTGGTACCTTTCTCGACCGAGTAAGCTGCGGTGCGGTTTGGGCAAACGTACTTGCACGCTGCTAACGTTTCTCTTTTAAGTTTTAACAGTTGTAAAAGTTTTGCCATTTTCATTGACTAAGAAGAGGTTTAGTTACACAAGAAAGTTTTTGCCATCTTGAAACAAGTCAATGTTGCCCCGAGGAATTGAACATTGGATGTGGATGCGGTGGAGTACGAATAATCAGTTGTAATCTTTCGAACAATAGCATCATGTTGATCACAGTCAAGGTTTTGGTTCCCACTAGAAAAAAAACTCCCTAGGAGGGTCAGGATTTCCGGTTACGGTGGCTGTCGGAAAATTCCGAACAGTTATCGAACAAATTTTAGAATCTGAATTAGAATTCAAAATTTCTCACTATGACCATTTAAGTAGGGTTCTCCTTAAAATTCAAAATTCAAAAAAATAAGAATATTTTGCTCGGTGTGACTATTTCTCGGGGCTACTCGGGAAATTCACGGTAACCAGATTTCCCGGCCGGTAACCAAACCCCGATCCCAGTGTAACACGGTTCCCTCGATCAAGGAGGCCAGGTTGATAAATTGCAGAATGTGCCTTGCAGAATAAAGTGATACTATCCTACTAAGTTCAATCACCAAAATTGAGCTTGATAGGACAAATGATGTTTAAAGCATTATTGTAATTGCATATGTATCATGAAAAAGGAATGCGTGGGAGGTGCCGGTGCGCAACCTACTCGACATGTTGTTAATTGCACTAGAAACCCTAATGTCCATTGCACCCTATAAGAGTTCAAAAAGACCGAGACACTACACCCCCCCCCCCCCCCCCGCGGCCGCCCGAGCCTCTCTCGTATTCGCATTACCTAATTCAATTCCGCACCCATCTCGCCGCCCTTTCCCATATAATCATTGAGAGCACACCATACCTTTTTCTTCATCGCTGTAGTCACGCCTCTATGCTATTGTCATTCCCCGTAGACTCGACCGACCCTTCTTACATGCCCTACTCCAACCCCTTTGTTTACAACTAGGTGTGGAGGGTTAATTAAATCGAGCATACCTTGGTGTCAACACTTTTCTGATCTTTTTAGTCGTCAATCAACATGATACAACTGGTAATTCATGTTATAGCTCCCTCTGCTACTCAAGCCACTACATGTTTCAGTTTAATGCCGGATAAAAGTATTTCAAGGTACACATTGTTGCAAGATCTTAAATTTTGCTTTCAATACTTTCGATTTTTCTTCTATTAGTCCGTAGTTCCTACATTTAAATAGTTGATTTTTGGGGTTGACAACATCACAAGAGATCTCTTTTGCCCCACTATTTTATATTAGAAAATAAGAGTTGAAAGTCAGAGTTACTATTAGAAATCGGTTTACTAGAGATGAAAGATTTTTATTACAATAGACATTTTGGGGTTTTTACTTAGAAGGTGTGTAATTTTCTAGTTGAATTCTTTGATTATGCGATTTGAACTATCGCATATCGTCATTTGAAAGTTCTCTTTCTATCGCGAAATGAGGAAAAGTTTATGCTTCTCCTAGACAATAAATATGTGACACACTTGTCGTGGAAAAAGGCAAGAAATATATGGTTTGCAGAGCCATGGACTGTGTTCTGTTCAAGTAATGTTACACACCTATGAAATACCGGCCTGAAAATTTAGTGGTACGTTTGGCAAATCATAATATTCGTTAGCATAGGCATTTTTTTCGTTGCCAAAACGAAACTTGACTGAACAAGTATGTGCTTCTTCTTAAAAAAAAAGTATGTGCTTCTTTTCTTAATATCTAATTCAACAATCAGTGTTGATTCATTGCCTTTTGCACCAGAGTGATATACACACCTCTATCATCCGTGAAAAGGAAAGCTTTCGGGAAAAAAGGCGCCCCATTTGCCGTTTCAAACTAGCTTACTTGCAGCCATTTTTCTTTTGTTCTTTGCGGGGAAGCTGGCTTGGAGCCTTTGCACACATCCAAGGAACTGAAGCTCACAGCAAAGCCTTCTGTTTTATCCCCCATGCAGCCAGCAAGGTCTCTTGGCCGTTTCCAACCAAGTCGTCAGAGCCATTCTGCATCGATCGTCAGTCGCTAGCCACCAAACCCAAAGATGACCAAGCCAACGGCCAGCGCTGATCAGTGGCCAGTGCGTCACGAGCGCGTACGATACAGCCAGCCGCCTTGGACGCAATCGCCAGTGACGTTTGCAAAGGAAGCTTTGCGGCTGTGATGCCCTCTGCAGTTACAGACAACTGATCCTGCAACATATTGTGAATTGTGTCGCAATGCGGGAAGGGTTCAGAGGAATTGCTCGACGAGAATCCCAACTGCACCCGCATGTTTCCATTCATAGATTCATTACGACGACCAACTCGCGGGGTAGCTAGCTACCAACCCCCGAGAGAGACCCCGTGGCGTCGCCGTCGCCGTCGGTAAGAAAGGTGGACGACGCCGGCCATTGCCGGTCTTGATCGGGAAGATGGTCGTTGTCCGATGTAGTAGTTGTAGCTTGCTGAACTTGGATTGGTAGTGTCTGGGATAGGAAATATACGCTTCTGCCGACCTGGGTTTTCTTGGAGGGATTTTGAAATCATAAAATAAGTGAAGCGGAATCGTGTTAGATTTGTTTTCGTTGCGGTGTTTATCTGTACGGTTTGGGTACGTATGTACTATGTTGTACTGGGGTTGGTAGGGCAGCCGCGGACAAAGAAGGAATCGGGCAAGCGTGGGAGAAACAGTGAAGTGCATCGTAACTTAGTTCTTGTGGAACGAAGCTCATGTTTTACTATTGGGTGGAAAGAATTACGAGGATTTACTATGCCCTGGAAAATGACATGATAGGCGTACTATAATAAGGTAATGCAGTATGGAGAAAATTTGTGTTGAGAATCTTGATTTTATTCTTGGCATGTATTTTGTCAAAATACTCATTGATTTAGAGATAAACACTATGGTAAAAGGAGTGGAATAAAGAATGTGAAGTCTAATATGTATTTGTATGGTTTTGCATTTGATGCACTGGGCTGAATGAAAATATTTTTATTACATTTTCCCATTACTTTTAGCTTAAGAAAACAGACTATAGCAAAACCGTTTTCTCAGACTTCAAATGACATAAAAAAATAATATAATGGGAACTGAACTGAATAACACTCAAAAGACAAATATTAGCCTAAAAGACATATTAAATATGCTAATTTTACGTTTAACCTACCTGTGCAAATGTGTGGTTTCTAGTTTATCTAACTCAGTAAATGTAAGAAAATTAACACTACCAAACTAAACCTTAACTGCAAATATATGTGTGTGTTTCTCTTTTTTATTATTTGTTTCCAGACTGATTGCGACTAAATGGTTTCTAATAGAATAACCAGTGCTGTTTTCACACCATTTTAATAACCTATTATTGATTTGTTTCCCTTTTCACACAGCTCCATCTAAGCTGCCTTGACGATGTCGTGCTATGTTTTGTATCGCTGAGAGCTGTGAAAAAGAAAGCTTACGGGAAAAAGACGGCCCAACAGGCGTTTCAAACTAACTTGCTTGCAGCCTTGCACGCATCCGAAGAACTTAAATTCGCTGTGAAGTCTTCAGTTTTTTCCTTGCGAATACAAGTCTCGTGGCTGATCCAAACAAAGGCACGGGGCCATGCATGTTCCTTCATCAGTACTCTGGCCAATATCTACCAAACTAAAACTGACGACCATGCCAACGGCCATTACTGATCAGTGATCAGTGACGCGCTCCAGTAACAGAACATCTTAGCGAAGAAGCCATGGACGCAAGAGCCTGTGACGCATGAATCCGTTGCAAAAGCTCTGCAGTTACAAGTAACAAGTGAACTCTACATAATGCTTTTCGTGATGGAGACGATTCAATCCCGCAGAAGGGTTCAGACTTCAGAGAAGTTGGTAGCAATGCCCCGAGAGAGACCCTTGGCGTCGACGTCTCCGACGAGATGTCGACGCCATTGCCGGGGTTTGTTCGGGAAGATGGTCGTTGTCAGATGGAGTGGTTGCAGCTAACTGATCCAGAGAATGGAAGTGCCTCGGACAGTAAATATATGCTTATGCCGACGTGGTTGTTCTTGGATTGGTTTTCGCTGCCGTTCTTCTCTGTACGGTTGGTACGAGTACGGACGTGTATTGTGGTCCGGTTGGTAGAGTAGCCTGACGAAGAAGGAACCGGCCGGTCGAGTGGGCGAAATATAGAAGTGCATCTTTGATGATCATGTTTATTTTTATTTTGTTTCGAACGAAGCTCTTGTTTAGTTTATGGCTTTATTATGCTCACAATTAGAACAACAAAACCTCAGGTGGCCAAATCCTCTATGAAGTTTTGGGATCTGAAGTAAAAAATATCTTATTTATATTAATCCAACGGTAAAAAACAATTGGCTAAAATTGCGAAACATAGTCTCTCTCAGTGATAAATACAACGGCCCAGATATGTTGGACTGAAGGCCCATGGTGCCACAGTATGTTCTTGGGCCACCTGTTGGCCCATGCTACATGGTAGCACGAGAAATTTTAGCATGTGCACGGGCGAATCCTTTATGCCTCCCGTTAGCGCCGCTTAAGGTGCGCGCCGCCTGAAGAATGGTAATTGACAGAAAATGCATGTGCGCTTTCTCTTGCACGTGGCATACGCGGGTCGTCGGAACGAGCGACAACGACGCATTCTTAAAAAACTGGCTGCTGCTCATGTACAAGCTTTTTTTTACTTGTCGTTTCTGTATGCAGTCTAACTCATCAGCCACGGCCACATGCAAACCAATTCTAAATTTTAAAAAACACATAACTTTTAAACTAAACGTCCAAATTAAAATCGGTTTTCACCATAGTGTTCCTCGCGACGATATGTTCGAAACTAGATCCCATATGAACATGTTCCGACCATTATTTTTTAAAAGCAATTTTGTGTTATAAACTTGCTTTTCTATCAGTAAAGCAAGTTTAAGGTAAAAACTTGCTTTTTCATATGAGAAGTTGCTTTTTTTTAGAAAAACAACTATGTATGTCGAGACAACTTTTGTTATGCACAAAAAACATGATTTCATCACGAAATACCGACAAAGTTGGCCATTGAGTAGACTAAAAACAAACCCTTCTCATCCTCACATATTTTTCATGTTTGTGTTAGAAAAGTAAGTCTATAATACGAACTAGCTTTTCGTGGAAGTTTGTATTACAAATTAACTAGGATTGTACAGCTTGCCTATCCTCGGATCCAAGTATCTGATCTCATTGGCAGTAGGTCTCTCGAAATAGGTTATTTTTCCAAGAAATCTCTAGCCAACCTTCCCGGAAGAGGTTTTTCTTAACACCAATGAATTCTATTAATGCTAGAAGAAAACGATAGGCCCAAGAATTTTTTTGTTCTCAACGCCCCCTATTTAGAGGAATTAGCCTCCGAATCGGAATCTGAAGAAGTACGACTTGATAATTTCCACTAATTTCAAGTTCTTATTATGATTCCTTTTATGAGAAAAATCTCTAATGTCTTAGATTCCCCATTACTAATCCTTTATGTACTTTAGTGTTCCTAACCCTTCACTAATCTTTTGGCGGGTCGGGCAAGTTGAGTACTAAGATTCGGCGCTTGCTTGACATCTCTCTTTGAATTTGAAACCTGACATGACCATTGATTCCGCCTCCATTGCTAGAAAGGATATCATATTCTATATATATATAGAAATATCATAGAATAGTATAATTTTTTGTTGGGAAATTAGAATGAATCATTGAGTGGTGGGTCGTTTACTGCATCTTGTGTTGATCTTGCACGAAGGCTTATCGCACCTGAGACCAGTCCCCTTACATTTGCGATTCATTTCATGAGAGAGCTCCTGTGCCAAGGAGAGATTATTATGCTCCTGCCCTTCAACAAAAGGAGCCGAAGGCTAGAATAAGCTTTCTTTTTACCTATTTGAAGTGGCTCATTTCATACCAGAAAAGCCCATGTATGAACAAGGCTTAATTTTACTTCCACACTTAGCTACTCTAGGGTGGGGAGTAGGACCAGGGGAGAAGTTCTAGATATTTTTCCCATACTTTGTATCTGGAGTACTTCACCTAATTTCCTCCGCAGTATTAGGTTTCGGTGGCATTTATCACGCGCTTCTGGCCCCGAGACTCTTGAGGAATCTTTTGTATGCCTTTATTATAAACTTGTTTTATCGTGGCAGAAAATTGAATTTTTAAAATTAATCAGAACATGTTCACGTGGGCTTTTGTTTTGAAGATCCCGCTCCAAGTAACACTACAGTAAAGATCGATTTTGATTTGTACACTCGGCTTGAAAGTTATACCTTTAAAAAAAATTGGCCTAGCTTTTCCTAAAAAGCAACTTCTTTGCTAAAAAGCAAGTATTTATCAAAAACATGCTTTTTGATATAAAAGCAAGTACATAGTACAAAGTTGCTTTTAAGAAATAATTATCAGAACTTATTCATGCGGGGATCTAGTTTCGAAGATCTCGTCGCGAGGAACACTATGGTGAAAACCGATTTCTATTTGGATGCTCGCTTTAAAAGTTATGCGTTTTTCAAACTTTTGGAATATGTTTGCATGTAGCTGACATCGTCTATTTGGCATGTATATTAAAACCATCTGCGCGGTGCAGGCGCTCAGGAAATTACGGTACGGACGTTGCATGCATCCACTCCACTTACCCAGATTGGAAAAAGCAACGTCACGCGGTGGAAACCTTTCCTAATTTGACCGCGTGCGCTCTGGACAGGAAAAGTGCGCGTGCGCTCTCCAGCAGTGTCCCTGAAGAATTCATGGCGCGACGCATTTTTGGGCCGGCCCATTAGTTTTTGTAGAATTTTGAGATTGGCGTATTTGGTGGATGTATTATTGAGCCTCATAGGCGAGTATATATAGGCGTACAGGGATCATCTTGGAGTTGTACTCCAAGTTAGGTCCGTATGGAAACAGATCATATCTCTATCCTACACGTATACTCTAACATCCCTCCGCAGTCGTATCGGTAGCGTCGTGAATAACTGGAGCATCGCGGATGGTCAGACTGGAGAGAAACCGAAGTAGAATCCAGTGGGCTGATATCCCCCCGTAGTACGAACGGGAACATCGTGGACGGTGTCGCGGCGCGGAGCTTGGACTGTAGAGGAAGCTGATGATGTGCTCAAGCGAGGTGGAAGCCCTTTGTGCCGATGTCGAGGGAGCCGAGAGCGTCCGGCGGTGCAGCCTTGGTCGTGGTAGCCGTGCGAGGGGTCGCCGTGTTCGATGTCATGGTCGGGGTTGCCGGTGTCGAGGTAGACGCACATGAAACCGCGGGCGCATTGTGCGCGTGAAGAGGACGAAGACGCGTCGTAGCAGTCGTCGAGGATGCCGATGCTGGAGACGACGCAGTACGAACCGTCGAGGATGAGGTGCAGCCATAGTTGTGCCAGAACAAGGCGCAAGTCGGGGACGAAGGCATACTCCGGCTTTGCCAGAGCCGAGTACGCATAGAAGAACTCGGTGACGTAGTTGAGGCAGTCGTAGAGGAGAGAGTCGATGCCGAAGACGTTGTCAAAGCCAATGTAGACGAGGTGCCAACCCGGGCTTGCCAAACCCAGGAACACGTCAGAGACGAAGGCACGCAACGGTGTTGCCAGTACCGTGCATGCGGGGGCAGGGACCACCGTGAACCATACGCTAGTGTCGGTTTGACTATCAGCATAGTCGGGGACGGGGATGATGACGCTGGCGACGAGGTCGTTGTGGACGAAGATGTAGAAGGCGGCGAAGGCAGCGGCGGCCTGGGGTGGCCATGCTGGACGCCTGGACATGGGGTGGTCGGTGGGACCTGCGACGGGCGGAAGTGGCCATGTAGGTTACTTATAGAGTTGCAGCGGCGTTACTCGAGGTTGGCGAGGAAGAACCCGGCGTGACGAAGACCATGTGCGGACGTTGACGACCCGCGCCATAGGAGGTGGCGCGGTGGGAGTCGAAGACGTCGGTGTGCGGCTACGGCACTACGGCCCGAAGGGGTGACGCAGCAGCAGCGCGCAGGTCGGGGCGACGGCGGGTGTCGCTAGCCACGTACATGCCTGCGAAGGCGCGTTGGCAGCCGGCAACATGGACCAATGGCGGCGCGGCAGCAGCCTTGATACGTTCAAAACGTATCTATAATTTTTTGATTGTTTCATGTCACTTTTATGTTTTTAGCACTTCTTTTTATACTAAATTTATTATTTATTTGGACTAACCTATTAATAGTTGCAAAAGTGCACAATGTTTTTGTTTTACAGAGTGTAGGAATTATCAAAAATACAAGAGAAAACCTTGTTGGAGTCGAATTGGGACTTTCCTGAAATCTGTCTGAAAACGTTTTTCGAAGATGGTCACGTTAAGGACTTAATACGACGTCAAATGGAAAAAGTCTAGTCGCGAAAGTTGTGGGCAATTTTCTGCGAATCGATCTGGAATTAAAATTCGGCCCAATCGGAGTCCAGACTCTCAAGATATCGCCATCCCACCGAAACCCTAGATGGGATGACGGAAATCCGAGAGACTATATAAAGGGAGGAAACCTAGGTCATGGGCAACACCTCATACCCACGAATTTCCAGCCACGAAAGCCACGTTTTTGCCTCCCCCATGGATCTCATCTCCATGGGGGAGGGCTCCCAAGAAGCCATGAAGGAAGGGGGCTAAGGGACGGCGCACCCCCTTGATGCCGGCGGCGCGGGAGAGTTCCCCGCGCCACCGGCGCCGCCCTGCGCTCCTCCCTGCCCCCTTCGTCATCTTCACCGCCATCTCCATCGCCAATTCCTCCATATACAGTGGTTCATCATCCCACACACCTCTGTACCGCTCTATGTAAATATGGTGTTTGATGCTATAAAGTATTATCCTATGATCTATGTCATTTTTGTGTAGTTTCTTTGTTATTTGATTGCATTGTTGAATGTCTTTGGTTCATTAGAGTTGTATGTTGATATGGTACAGTCCTTCGGTGTCCATTATATTTGTGCGCGCATGGATCAAACATCATAGGGTTTGTAGTATGTGTAAAAAAAGGGTGTAGTTGTGCCGGAGTGATAGAAACCTGAGGACTCGAACCGGAATGTTGCACGTATGGGAGTAAGAGGACCGTTAACTTAATGCTATGGTTGGGAAACCTTAATGAATTGTTAGCATTCTCGGATGCCCGCTAACAATACAATCATATAGTATGTGTAATCGCAAGTAGTCGAGTGCATGTATATTTAGCCTCTCCCACATGGAAAATTGCATCGAAGACAATGAACCAAATATCATCACTAATTAATCTTGGACAATTTCATCACACTTTCCACCACTTTTCCACACTCATGGTACTATTAATTTATGTTTATTTAGTGTACTTTATTGCTGCAGCAACTAACTTTTACTTTCTTGTTGTTTATTAGCTCGCAAAGCTATCTCTCATACCCGTATTGTTACTCTAGTTTTATTTCCTATTTAGAGCAAACGTTTAGTGTGCGTAGAGTTGTATCTCACCCGGGCATAAAAAACCGAAACCGAAGACCGAACCCGAAATAACCGTGACCGAACCTGAAATACCGGTCACTTCGGTCTTCGGTCATCTCTTCGGTCTTGGGTGTCAACTGACCAAAATAATCGGAAACTGTTCGGTCGTCGGAACTGGTAGACCGAATTGACCGGAATGCCCGTATTGTTACTCTAGTTTTATTTCCTAGTTAGAGCAAACGTTTAGTGTGCGTAGAGTTGTATCAGTGGTTGATAGAACTTGAGAGAATAATCATCCTACCTTTAGTTCCTCGTTGGGCTCGACACTCTTAATTATCGAAAAGACTACACACGATTCCCTATACTTGTGGGTTATCAAGACCTTTTCTGGTCCGTTGCCAGGGAGCCATAGCGTGGGGTGAATATTCTTATTTGCACTTGTTTGCTTTATCTCTAAGTATTATTTTTTCAGTTTTAAGTTGTTTTCTATCTTAGTATGGATAGAGAATGCGAATTATAAAAAAATTTGTTGTACTTGTTATCTAAAAACGTTTTCAAAAAGAGAGTGATTGGAAAGATGAGCAATGGTTAAGTGGGGGTCGACCTTGAACACTTGTGTTCATGCCTATGAAACCAAAGCAAATCTTTCCATGAAAGCTTCTCAGCTAAAAACATGTAAATATTGTGTATATACCTCTGTACATAAAAATAAAGTGCTAATTGTAGTCTCTAGTTACTTGAAAATTGAAAGTTTTGCTTTGCTGTCCAGAAATATATTTTCTGTGCTTCACCGTATAAAATGTTTAAAATTACCGGAATGTGATATTGATCTGAAATTTCTTGACAACAAAGCCCTTCTTTTTATATTTCTTTCATTAGTTTTGACTTTTCTGATTTGAGTTACGTAACTGTCTCTAAAAATTCAATCTTCACTGACTGTTCAGTTTTAACAGATTTCTGTGATTCTCTGTAAATAAAATCGTGATAAATCTCAGGATAGTATTTTGATCTGAAAATTCTTGTGCGTAAACCTGAGCTTGTTATCTGCCTTTCATTAGTTTTGAGTTTTTTCATTTGACCTACGTAACTATCTCGTTGAGTGTCATCTTTACAGACTGTTCAATTTTGGCAGATTGTTTTGTTTATTTAGTATTGTGCTTATACTCAATGTTTATAATCTTTATTTGATCGATAAAAGTTATAAATTGGCTAGTATACAGTAGGTAATGCTAAATTAAAATTATATAACTTGTCAATACTTGAACATGAGTGGATTTTATTTAATGAGTACTAACCCTAGTAATGAGTTTTGTGAAGTTTTATGTGGATATAGTTTGTAAGATCTAATCAATATGGTGATATGAGATGAACAAGAAGACGCAAGAGCTCAAGCTTGGGGATGCCCAGGTGCAACCCAAAAACATTATTCAAGTAGATTCAATCATTTAAGCTTGGGGATGCCCGAGGTATCCACTATTCATCAACTAACATGAGGTTGTCTCGTTCATAATCTATATTACCCATCCACATGATATGTATTATCTTAACTTGTATTATAATTTGTTTCTATTAGTTTTGGTTTTCTCTTATTCGGTTTTATTTGGTTCTTTATTTCGTTTTTATTGCTTCTTATTTTGCTTTCACTTATAAATTTAAAACAACAAAAATATTTTCTTTTCTTTTCCTTTGCTTCTTTATTTGGTTCTTTGTTTGAATTCTATTTGTTTTTTACTTTTGGTTTATTTGAAGTTTATTTATTGTTACTAGCTAGTTTAGGTCTTGTTTACCTCTGGTCTTTTAGTTTCTCAAAAATAAAGTACCAAGTTTTACCCATTTGGTTTTAGTTGATACATATTAAAAAATGGTTTTTCTGTTTTCAGCATCTGCTTCTCACTGTATGATTTTTCATATTTTACTGGAAACTCGACAAATCATGTAAAGTTTACATATTACGTATCACCTAATCCTCCGCACGCACAAAAATTGGCTAAAATTTCTGACATGTGTAAGTGCACCTAAAAATTACGTTTTCCAGCTGCTGTTTTTCTGGACAGATTCGACTTTTGTGCAAGAGTGGCCTCTTTGCGTTTTCATTTGATTCTTAATGGTTCTTACCTTTCATTTAGAAGTTGGCACTTAAGAAACCTTTCTATAGCTTAAAAAACAAAATTTGATTTGCTTTAATAGCATCACTTTGGGAATATTATCTATTGCACTAATGTCTAACCGCAGAAAAGAATGGGAAAGTTTTTGTGTTGAAGTTTTTTCACAGAGAATGAAGGAACACCAAACTGAGAGATATTGAAGAATGGTCAAAGCCATAAGCTTGGGGATGTCTCCGCATCCCTCTTCATCAACAACCACTCGGTTTGCAAACCTTTAAATTTGTTTTTCGAGCAACATAGAAACTTGCATAAACTTGGAGCGTCTGTATCTTATTATTTATTTATCTTAGCATCAAAACACCGGTTACATTAATAAGGTGATCGTCATATCTTTTATTTATCCCCTGTTTGGAGAGGTGGTTGGAAGTTTACTTGGTTAATGGATTATTTGTTGAAACTTAAAAATGATGTGTGAATGATATTGTTTAGTAGTTTATGTTTTCTTATGGTTAGTCTCAACTAGCTAATAGTGTATATTATGTTATTTTGATGTTAACATGCATTTCCTGTTCATAAGATGGTATGGTATTGTAGTATTCTCCTCTGAAGAGTTTATTTGGATCGACTTGGCACATGTTTATGACTAAAAAGAAAAGTCTATCAAGCCTGGATGAACTTTTGTGACTCAAAGTGGTAATATCACTCTTATGCCTCAGTTAATATTATTTTTTCGCAAGCATGATTATGACAGTTATTGCTCTCTTAGTTGTCGCTTCCTAGTCTATTGCTAGCCTCCACTTGTACTGAGCGGGAATGCTGCTCGTTCATCCAAAATCATTTAACCAAGTTTTCCATGAGAGTCCACTATAAATTCCTATTCATGGTATTTGTAAGCCATTCCAAGTAAATTTTCATGTGCTACCTTTAAAACCTTCAAAATACTTCTTATTTTGTGCCATTGTTTTTAGCTCATGAGAAAGTAGTAGTTGGGTTTGTTATCTTCCATGCTAAATAAAGTTTTCCCGACTTGCATGCTTCATCTGTTAGTCACTAATTTTGCAAAGAGCTGGTTAGACCATTATAATATCAAAAAGAATAAAAAAATAGACACTCCTCCATGGTATGTGATTGTTGGCAGGCACCCGAGGATTTGGTTAGCCATGGTTTGTGTAAGCAATGGTGGGGAGGAGTGTCAAGCTATATAATGTGTGCATATTATAAGTGCAAAGTATACATATTTCGAAACCGCTCTCAAAACTTGTTTAGCATGGAAGATAATAAAAACTCTATTGCCATTCGTTGACAGGAACAACCACCTCTCAAACAATTTTACTTCTGTTTTAAAAATAAGAAGCTCTAGCACATGTTAATCCCTGCTTCCCTCTGCAAATGGTCTATCTTTTACTTTTATGTTGAGTCATCATCCTTTCTTTGAGCACTTCTTCGAGAGCATAGTTGTCATTCTTAGTATAATGTGCTTGTCCCAAAATACAATTAATTGTGGCATGGTTGTGATGTTTCTATCTTTGATATCTTTATTTCTAGTCTCCACTTAAGCTTCAGAGGTGCTCTAGCATTTATGTTTTGCTCCACTATAAAGGGCAAGCGAGATACCACTTTACCATGCTTTATTATGATCATTACAATCTTGTTGATGTTTATAAATTTCATATTATGAGCTCTTATTTCGTTGATATCTTTTCATTAGGTAACATGATTGCTAAATTTTATTATCCATATATCATTTGTCATGCAATTGTTAAAGACCTGATCATAGCATTTACAATCAAAAATTATTTTGTTATCGTTTACCTACTCGAGGACGAGTTGGAACTAAGCTTGGGGATGTTGATACGTCCAAAACGTATCTATAATTTTTGATTGTTTCATGCCACTTTTATGTTTTTAACACTTGTTTTATACTAAGTTTATTATTTATTCAGATTAACCTATTAATAGTTGCAAAAGTGCACAATGTTCTTGTTTTACACTTTGATATGTTGGAATTATCAAAAATACAAGAGAAAACCTTTTTGGAGTCGAATTGGGACTTTCCTGAAAGCTGTCTGGAAACGTTTTTCGAAGATGGTCACGTTACGGACTTAAGACGACGTAAAATGGAAAAAGTCTAGTCGCGAAAGTTGTGGGCAATTTTCTGCTAATACCCACGAATTTCCAGCCACCAAAGCCACGTTTTTGCCTCCCTCATGGATCTCATCTCCATGGGGGAGGGCTCCCAAGAAGCCATGGAGGAAGGAGGCTAAGGGCGGCACATCCCCTTGATGTCGGCGGCGCGGGAGGAGTTCCCCGCGCCACCGCTGGCGCCGCCCTGCGCTCCTCGCTGCCCCCTTCGTCATCTTCACCGCCATCTCCATCGCCAATTCCTCCTTGCATACAGTGGTTCATCCTCCCACACACCTCTGTACCGCTCTATGTAAACATGGTGTTTGATGCTATAAAGTATTATCCTATGATCTATGTCATGTTTGTGTAGTTTCTTTGTTCTTTGATTACATTGTTGAATGTCTTTGGTTTACTAGAGTTGGATGTTGATATGGTACAGTCCTTTGGTGTCCATTATATTTGTGCGCACATGGATCAAACATCATAGGGTTTGTAGTATGTGTAAATGAAGGGTGTAGTTCTGCCGGAGTGACAGAAACCTGAGGACTCGAACCGGAATGTTGCACGTATGGGAGTAAGAGGACCGTTAACTTAATGCTATGGTTGGGGAAACCTTAATGAATTGTTAGCATTCACGGATGCCCGCTAACAATACAATCATATAGTATGTGTAATCGCAAGTAGTCGAGTGCATGTATATTTAGCCTCTCCTCATGGAAAACGTGAAAGTGCATGGTGTCCCCATGTATGGTTTCGGTAATTAATGACAATCATTATGGACTAATTTTTGTATTGAGATATTCTTATAGGTTTGTCCATAGGCATCGCTTGAACTCCATGTGTTTGATTCAAGGTATTATGCCATCAAGATCATTGATTATAATGGACATATTTGATATGATCAAGAAGATGAAAAGATACAAGGTTGATCAAGACTAAGTGCAAAGAATAGATTCAAGTTGATCAACACACAAAGCTAAATGATATACCAGGTGGGATCATGTGATCCAATGGTACGGTAAGCAATTGTCCATATAGCTTTGTGAACTAACCCATTATGTGTGTGTGGCATTCCTTTGTTGGGGTTAGGTATCTCTCCATGGGCTTGCATCAAAAGGAAGATTTCTTATAGCTCATGGAGGATGACGTCAAGTGTTGATCGTCATCAAGTTTGAGACATGCAAGTTCAAGATGGGCATCTAGAAGATATCATGCTTGAAGCTTGCAACCCATTTGAAGATAATGGTCAAGTGAAGATGTTCCTAAGAGAGGCACTCTCATCTTGGTGTATGGGGGAGCGATATGTGTGTCTTCACCAAGCAAAGCGCAATCAAGAAAGGTGGTCCACTTGAAGAGATCAAGATCGTCATTATCTAGCTCAAGTGGAATCCGCAAGGCAAAGGTATGATCTTGATAGGGTTTCTATTTTACCGGTCTCATCGTGTTAGTTGGAGATCGGGATATAGGATAGACGTCGTACTATCAAGAGGGGCTCTCAAGTGAGTAACTTGATCGCATCTTTGCGGAGAGCTCAAACCTTTGCATACTTGGCATATCATCTTTCTTGGTTCTTATTTGGTTCTTCTCCTTGTTGGGTTTTGGTGCTTGTTGTGATCTTCATGACAAGCCCAAGTTCTCCGAAAACGGATTTCGTATGGAAAACTTGTTGAGTTTTCGGGTTAGAAATATTATCGGTTTATCCTTGAGGAAAGTTCCACACCTCCATGTGTGTCAACTTAACTCTATTTATGGTTCTTAATATTTCCACTTTTTGTAGGAAAGCTCTTGTTGCTATCTTTCCAACAAAATTGGTTTCGCCTCATTTGGATTTTCCTTGCCTTAGTTATGCCTGTTCTGTTGTTTCTGACAGTTTGCAAAACCGGAATATTGGACCGGACTATTTGTGTCAGGGCCGGATATTCCGGGGTGCTGGTTTTTCTGCTAAGGAACTTGTGTGCGAGCCTCTGGAGAAACCGGAATATTGGGCCGGACCTTTTGGGTCTGGGCCGGATATTCTGGTCCCCTGGAATTTCGGTTAAGGACCAGCTGCCTGCCAGTTTTGCGAGCTTCTGGTAAAACCGGACATTTGGGCCGGAAGTTTTGTTTCCGGGCCGGATATTCCGGGGGGCCGGATATTCCAACCCCAACTGAGACCGGATATTCCGGGGGGGGGGGGGCGAATATTCCGTCCCCAACTCAGGCCGGATATTTCGGCCCCAGTTTCCTGTAACGGCTCTATTTTTGGGGGGACCTATAAAAGGCCCCTTCTTCCCCAAAGATACCAAGTTTTCTGCAGCACGTTTTTCTCTCTCTCTCCCACCTTTGTTGACCTTGAAAAGCTTGCCTCTCTCTCAATTTCTCGCATGATTCTTGCATATCTTTGAGTGAAAAGAGAGAGGAGATCTAGATCTACATCTACATTTCCACCAATCCATCTCTCCTTTAAGTGAGGGGAACCCTTTCGATCTAGATCTTGGAGTTCCATTTGTTGAGTTCTTCTTTGTTCTTCCTCTCTTCTCCCCCCACAAGCATTTGTTGCTTTTGGTGGGATTTGGGGGTGAAGACTTGAGCACTTCTTGTATTCTTGCCTTTGCTTTTGTGCATCGGTTTGCTCTCTCCACGAGGATTCGTGGAAGTGAAAGTTCGTGAGCTTGTTACTCTTGGGTCGTTGGACCCTAGACGGTGATTGAGACCTTTTGTGGTCACTTGGGAGCTCCCAATCCTTTTGTGGGTTGTACCTCAAGATTGTTGTAAGGGACTCGATTTCCACCCAAAAGGAAATCAATAGTGGAAGGTGAACCGAGCTTTTGCGCGAGGTTCATCGGAGAATAGGGTGAGGCCATTTGTGGTGTCTTGAGTTCGAAACTCACACCCCTCCTACGAGACGTACTTCCCTAAAAAGGAGGAACTCGGGAATACATCATCGTCTCCGCGTGCCTCGGTTATTTCTATACCCGAGCTCTTTACTTATGCAATTTACATTGTGATAGCCTTCGTACTTGAAGTCTATATCTTGCTATCACCTTGTTACTTGTCTTGCTTAGCATAAGTTGTTGGTGCACATAGGTGAACCTAGTATATTTAGGTTGTGTGCTTGTTAAATTAAAACACCTAGTTTTATTCCGCATTTATCAAGCCTAAACTGGAAAAGTTTTAAATCGCCTATTCACCCCCTCTAGGCGACATCCTTGTCCTTTCAAAACTGCATCGAAGACAATGAACCAAGTATCTTCACTAATTAATCTTGGACAATTCCATCACAGTTTCCACCACTTTTCCACACTCGTGGTACTGTTAGTTTATGGTTATTTAGTGTACTTTATTGCTGCAGCAACTAACTTTTATTTTCTTGTTGTTTATTATCTCGCAAAGCTATCTCTCATACCCGTATTGTTACTCTAGTTTTATTTCCTAGTTAGAGCAAACGTTTAGTGTGCGTAGAGTTGTATCTCACCCCGGGCAAAAAAAAACCGAAGACCGAAGACCGAACCCGAAATACCGGTCACTTCGGTCTTCGGTCATCTCTTCGGTCTTGGGTGTCAACTGACCAAAATAATCGGAAGTTGTTCGGTCGTCAAGAGAGTGATTGGAAAGATGAGCAATGGTTAAGTGGGCGTCGACCTTGAACACTTGTGTTCATGCCTATGAAACCAAAGAAATTTTTTCCATTGAAGCTTCTCATCTAAAAACATGTAAATATTGTGTATATTCCTCTGTACCATAAAAATAAAGTGATAATAATAATCTCTAGTTAATTGAAAGTTGATAGTTTTACTTTGCTGTCCAGAAACAGATTTTTCTATGCTCCACCGTATAAAATGTTTAAAATCATTAGAATGTTATCTTGATCTGAAATTTCTTGAGTGCAAAGTACTGCTTATTATCTTTCTTTTATTATTTTTGACTTTTCTTATTTGAGTTACGTAGCTGTCTCGAAAAATTCGATCTTCACTGACTGTCCAGTTTTAACAGATTTATGTGATTCTCTGTAAATAAAATCGTGATAAATATCAGGATAGTATTTTGATCTGAAAATTCTTGTGCGTAAACCTGAGCTTATTATATGTCTTTCATTAGTTTTGAATTTTTTGATTTGAGCTACGTAACTATCTCGTTGAGTGTCATCTTTACAGACTGTTCAGTTTTGGCAAATTGTTGTGTTTATTTAGTATTGTGCTTTTACTCAATGTTTATAATCTTTATTTGATCGATAAAAGTTATAAATTGGCTAGTATACAGTGGCTAATGTTTAATAAATTTTATGAAACTTGCCAATACTTGAACATGAGTGGATTTTATTTAATGAGTACTAACCCTACTAACGGTTTTCATGAAGTTTTATGTGGATATAGTTTGTAAGATCTAATCAATATGGTGATACGAGATGTATAAGAAGACACAAGAGCTCAAGCTTGGGATGTGTAGGTGCACCCCAAGAACATATTCAAGAATATTCAATCATTTAAACTTGGGGATGCCCGAGGCATCCCCTTATTCATCAACAAATATCAGGTTGTCTCGTTTATGATCTTTATTACTCGTCCACGTGATATGTATTGTCTTAACTTGTATTATAATTTGTTTCTATTAGTTTTGGTTTTCTCTTATTCGGTTTTATTTGCTTCTTTATTTTGTTTTTATTGCTTCTTCTTTTTCTTTCACTTATAAACTCAAAACAATAAAAAGATTTTCTTTTCTTTTGCTTCTTTATTTGGTTCTTTCTTTGTATTCTATAAGGTTTTTACTTTTGATTTTTATTTAGTGTTTTCCTTGATGTAGATAGAATGTTTAGGTCTTGTTTACTCTCTGGTCTTTTAGTTTTCAAAAATAAAGTACCAAGTTTTACCCATTTGGTTTTAGTTGATACATATTCAAAAATGGTTTTTCTGTTTTCAGCATCTGCTGCTCACTGTACGATTTTTCATATTTTACTGAAAACTCTAAAATCATGTCAATTTTACAGATTATGTATCACCTAATCCTCTGCATGCACAAAAATGTGCTAAAATTTATGACATGTTTAAGGGCACCTAAAAATTACGTTTTCCAGCTGCTATTTTTCTGGACAGATTCTGACTTTTGTTGCAAGAGTGTCCTCTTTGCGTTTTCATTTGATTGTTTTTGGGTCTTACCTTTTATTTAGAAGTTGGCCACTTAAGTAACCTCTATGTAACTCGAAAACAAAATTTGATTTGGTTTAATGTCAGCACTTTGGAAATATTATCTATTGCACTAATGTCTAACCGCAGAAAAGAATGGGATTTTTTTTGTGTTGAAGTTTTTTCACAAAGAATGAAGGAACACCAAACTGAGAAATATTGAAGAATGGTCAAAGCCATAAGCTTGGGGATGTCTCCGCATCCCTCTTCATCAACAACCCCTCGGTTTGCAAACCTTTAAACTTTGTTTTTCGAGCAACATAGAAACTTGCATAAACTTGGAGCGTCTGTATCTTATTAGTTATTTATCTTAGCATCAAAACACCGGTTACATTAATAAGGTGATTATCATATCTTTTATTTACTTAGTTGCTGGACTATTTGATGAAACTTAAAAATGATGTATGCATAATATTTAGTAGTTTTTGTTTTCTTATGGTTTGTCTCAACTAGCTAATAGTGTATATTATGTTATTTTGATTTAACATGCATTGTCCGTTTCATAAGATGGTATGGTATTGTAGTATCCTCCTCTGAAGAGTTTATTTGGTTCGACTTGGCGCTGGATGAACTTTTGTGACTCAAAGTGGTAATATCACTTCTTATGCCTCAGTTAATATTATTTTGTCGCAAGCATGATTATGACAGTTATTGCTCTCTTAGTTGTCGCTTCCCAGTCTATTTCTAGCCTCCACTTGTACTGTGCGGGAATGCTGCTGGTGCATCTAAAATCTTTTCACCAAGTTTTCCATGAGAGTCCACTATAAATTCCCATTCATGGTATTTGTAAGCCATTCCAAGTAAATTTTCATGTGCTATCTTTAAAACCTTCAAATTACTTCTTATTTTCTGCCATTGTTTTTAACTCATGAGGAAGTAGTAGTTGGGTTTGTTATTTTCCATGCTAAATAATTTTTTCCCGACTTGCATGCTTCATCTGCTCGTCTCTAATTTTGCAAAGAGCTGGTTAGACCATTATAATATCTAAAAGAATAAAAAAATATAGACACTCCTCCATGGTATGTGATTGTTGGCAGGCACTCGAGGATTCGGTTAGCCATGGTTTGTGTAAGGAATGGTGGGGAGGAGTGTCAAGCTATATAATTTGTGCATATTATAAGTGCAAAGTATATATATTTCAGAACCGCTCTCAAAACTTGTTTAGCATGGAAGATAATAAAAACTCTATTGCCATTCGTTGACAGGAACAACCACCTCTCAAAACAATTTTACTTCTGTTTTAAAAATAAAAAGCTCTAGCACATGTTAATCCCTGCTTCCCTCTACGAAGGGACTACCTTTTACTTTTATGTTGAGCCACCATCCTTTCTTTGAGCACTTCATTGAGAGCATAGTTGTCATTCTTAGTATAATGTGCTTGTCCCAGAATACTTTTAATTATGGCATGGCTGTGATGTTTCTATCTTTGATATCTTTATTTCTAGTTTGCACTTAAGCTTCAGAGGTGCTCTAGCATTTATGTTTTGCTCCACTATAAAGGTCAAGTGAGATACCACTTTACCATGCTTTATTATGATCATTACAATCTTGTCGATGTTTATAAATTTCATATTATGAGCTCTTAGTTCGTTGATGTATTTTTATTAGCAAACATGATTGCTAAGTTTTATTATCCATATATCATTTGTCATGCAATTGTTAAAGACCTGATCATAGCATTCAACATCAAAAATTATCTTTGTTATCGTTTACCTACTCGAGAACGAGTAGGAACTAAGCTTGGGGATGTTGATACGTCCAAAACGTATCTATAATTTTTGATTGTTTCATGCCACTTTTATGCTTTTAACACTTGTTTTTATACTAAGTTTATTATTTATTTTGACTAACCTATTAATAGTTGTAAAAGTGCACAATGTTCTTGTTTTACACTTTGATGTGTAGGAATTATCAAAAATATCAGAGGAAACCTTGTCGGAGTCGAATTGGGACTTTCCTGAAATCTGTCTGCAAACGTTTTTCGGATATGGTCACGTTGCGGCTCGAAGACGACGTCAAACGGAGACCTCACCGAAGACAAAGTTGCTGGCATTTTCCATACGCTTCTTTTAAGCCCAAGATCAGCCCAATCGGAGGTCGGACTCGGTCTACAAGCCCAATTTACTTAAACCCAAAAAGGGATGACGGAAATCCGAGAGGCTATATAGAGGGAGGAAACCTAGGTCGTGAAGGACACCTCATACCTACGAATTTCCAGCCACCAAAGCCACATTTTTGCCTCCCTCATGGATCTCATCTCCATGGGGGAGGGCTCCCAAGAAGCCATGGAGGAAGGGGGCTAAGGGGCGGTGAAAGGACAGGGATGTCGCCTAGAGGGGGGGGGTGAATAGGCGATTAAAACTTTTCCGGTTTAGACTTGATAAATGCGGAATAAAATTAGGTGTTTAAATTAACAAGCCAACAACCTAAATATACTAGGCTCACCTATGTGCACCAACAACTTATGCTAAACAAGACAAGCAACAAGGTGATAGCAATATAGAATACTTCAAGCATGAAGGCAATCACAATGTAAAGTGCATAAGTAAAGAGCTCGGGTATAGAAATATCCGAGGCACGCGGAGACGAGGATGTATTCCCGAGTTCCTCCTTTTTAGGGGAGTACGTCTCGTTGGAGAGGTGTGAGCCACCACAACAGGTCGGTCTCAACGCCACAAAGGCTTCACCTTCTTCTCCGATGAACAACACCACAAAAGGCTTGGTTCACCTTCCACTATCAGAATCCTTGGAGGCATAATCCGGAGCCTTTACAACAACAACCCGGGGCACAACCCATAACTGGATTGGGGGCTCCCGGATGGCTACAAGTGACCACAAAAGGTCTCAACCACCCCAAATGCGTCTAGGTTCCAATGACCCAAGAGTAACAAGCTCACAAACTTTCAACTTCCACGAATCCTCGTGGAGAGCACAAATCGATGCACAATGCAATGGCAAGAGCACAAGTGCTCAAATCCTTCACTCTCAAATTTCAACAAAGCAACAAATGCTTATGGGGGAATAAGAGAGGAAGAACAAAGGAGGAGAAACATCAAGAACTCCAAGATCAAGATCTACTAGGTTCCACTCACTTAGAGGAGAGATGAATTGGTGGAATTGTAGATCTAGATCTCCTCTCTCTTTTCCCTCAAAGATATGTAAGAATCATGGGAGGAATTGAGAGAGAGACAAGCTTTCCATGGTCAACAATGGAGGTGAGAGAGGGGGAAATTTCGTGCTTGGAAGAGCTGGTCTCTTTGGGGAAGGAGGGGCCTTTTATACGTCCCACGAAAAAAGAGCCGTTGCAGGAAAACTGGGGCCGGAATATCCGGCCCAAATTCAAAAGGTCCGGCCCCCCGGAATATCCGGTCCAAGAAACAAAAGGTCCGGCCCAAAGGTCCGATTTTTCCAGAGACTCGCAAAACTAGCTGGAAGTGGTCCTTAGCCAAAAATTCAAGGGACCGGAATATCCGGCCCAGACCCAAAAGGTCCGGCCCAATATTCTGGTTTTTCCAGAGGCTCGCACACAAGTTCCTTAGCAGAAAATCCAGCGCCCCGGAATATCCGGCCCTCACTCAAAAAGTCCGGCCCAATATTCCAGTTTTGCAAACTCACAGAAACAGCAGAACAAGCATAACTATTGCAAGGAAAATCCAAATGGGATGAAACCAATTTTGTTGGAAATATTAAGAACCATAAATAGAGTAAAGTCACCACACTTGGGAATGTGTGGGACTTTCCTCAAGGATAAACCGATAATATTTCCAACACGAAAACGCAACAAGTTTTTCACCCGGAAACCGTTTTCGAAGAACTTGGGCTTGTCATGAAGATCACGACAAGTACCAAAACCCAACAAGGAGAAGAACCAAATAAGAACCAAGAAAGATGATATGCCAAGTATGCAAAGGTTTGAGCTCTCCACAAAGATGCGATCAAATTACTCACTTGAGAGCCCCTCTTGATAGTACGGCGTTTATCCTATAACCCGGTCTCCCACTAACACGATGAGACCGGTAAAATAGAAACCCTATCAAGATCATACCTTTGCCTTGTGCATTCCACTTGAGTTAGATGATGACGATCTTGATCTCTTCAAGTGGACCACCTTTCTTGATTGCGCTTTGCTTGGTGAAGACTCACATATCGCTCCCCATAAACCAAGATGGGATTGCCTCTCTTAGGAACATCTTCACTTGACCATTATCTCCAAAGGTTGCAAGCTTCAAGAATATGATATCTTCTAGATGCCCATCTTGAACTTGCAAGTCTCAACCTTGATGCACTTTCAGGCGACACATCCCCTTGATGCCGGCGGCGCGGGAGGAGTTCCCCGCGCCACCGCCGGCGCCGGCGCCGCCCTGCGCTCCTCGCTGCCCCCTTTGTCATCTTCACCGCCATCTCCATCGCCAATTCCTCCTTGCATACAGTGGTTCATCCTCCCACACACCTCTGTACCGCTCTATGTAAACATGGTGTTTGATGCTATAAAGTATTATCCTATGATCTATGTCATGTTTGTGTAGTTTCTTTGTTCTTTGATTACATTGTTGAATGTTTTTGGTTCATTAGAGTTGTATATTGATATGGTACAGTCCTTTGGTGTCCATTATATTTGTGCACGCATGGATCAAACATCATAGCATTTGTAGTATGTGTAAAGGAAGGGGGTAGTTCTGCCGGAGTGACAGAAACCTGAGGACTCGAACCGGAATGTTGCACGTATGGGAGTAAGAGAACCGTTAACTTAATGCTATGGTTGGGGAAACCTTAATGAATTGTTAGCATTCGCGGATGCCCGCTAACAATCCAATCATATAGTATGTGTAATCGCAAGTAGTCGAATGCATGTATATTTAGCCTGTCCCATATGGAAAACTGCATCGAAGACAATGAACCAAGTATTTTCACTAATTAATCTTTGACAATTCCATCACACTTTCCACCACTTTTCCACTCTCATTGTACTGTTAGTTTATGGTTATTTAGTGTAATTTATTGCTACAGCAACTAACTTTTATTTTCTTGTTGTTTATTATCTCGCAAAGCTATCTCTCATACCCGTATTGTTACTCTAGTTTTATTCCCTAGATAAAGCAAATGTTTAGTGTGCGTAGAGTTGTATCAGTGGTTGATAGAACTTGAGAGAATATTTATCCTACCTTTAGCTCCTCGTTGGGTTCGACACTCTTACCTATCAAAAAGGCTACACACGATCCTCTATACTTGTGGGTTATCATCTGCCTTTTGTCTTGATAAGATCACAGATGTGCAGCTTTTGCCCAAGGGTGGCAAAGCAAGAACATGCTCTTACCGGCTCGGACTGAGGGTGGCGCTTGATCACGTCGGCCTGGATCGGCCATCATAACTGTGGGCTTGGCTTCCACTCACTTGGTATTGTCGTCGTCTGGCAGAGTTTCAGTGGAGATCTCGCATGTTCCCTAGAATGGGTCCCCTGGATGAAGCCCCATGGTTTTCCGGGAGGTATCGCTGTAGATCATGTCGATGTACTTCACACACTTTGTCTGGAACCAAGTATTTCTGTGGCGTAGAGGGTTCAATATGTTACCTTACAAGCTTGGTGGTCCTTAGCCCATGTTGACCGGGAGGGGGCAGGTTGACTGCCGCCCATGCGTGGCGGGCCAGTGGGAACCCCTAGTTCCACGGGTGCGACAATTGTCTAATCTAATTGACTTTTTTATTATTGAAGCTATGGATTCAAAAGCAGCTTTCTCTCCGGTCGAAAGCCCTGTCTAACAAGAATGCAAAAAGTTAGTTCTAGATTTTGAAAAGTTCAATTTTATGAATTGTAATAGGGAGTCTAATTAATTCTATTGCTCATGAGATGGCTCGCCTCGATACTGTGATTTCGACCGAATTGTGGCTGGATGACCCACGGAGTAGTATTATTACCCTGATGGTGGATAATGTGACCATAATATGATTTTAATAAAGCAAGCCGTGATGACATTTCCCTTTAGAACAAAGTGTCAATATCATATACCTTGGTAATAAGATGGTTATTAGGCCAATGAAAAAGAGAGTGATGTTTTGTAGCCCGGGCTACATGTAGCCCTTTATTTTGGCTATTCGAAAAAAGTTTTTTAATAAATTTGAAAAATATGTAGATGTAGCCACAAATATATCATAAAAATTTGAAAAATCCCAATCCGAAATACGGTGTATTGTATGCTACACAAAAAAGATAAAATTATAAATCTACGTGTGTGAATAGTGCCCACCAAATCTTGTTAGAATTTGTCTTTTTTGCGTATCCCAAAATATAACGAAATTCGGATTGAAACTTTGCAGAATTATTGGATATAGTATTGCATACTTCCAGATTTATTTTGAGATTTTTTTGAAACTTCAAAATACCGTTTTTGAAATTTCAAATTAAAAGGCTACATGTTGCCGGGCTAAAAATGCCTTTTTCAAATGAAGAAGGCCTGTATTGTCCTAGTTGCCCCTACCCACTGGTCATAAGAAATCTAGTTCCATTATATCTGCAATGCGTCTCACTGATACAAAACGATCAATCGCACATGTTTAAAATGGACCATCGCAAACCGTGTGATAGGGCTCACCGGCTCACCATCGCAGAAAGTTGGCAATACATTATGTGTGATGATGGTGTAAACCGCAAACATACAAAATCAATTTCAAATACTTAGGATCCTAAGCTACACAAATCTCTAAATGTTATCAGATTTTGTCATTTATGTGTAACCCATAATACAAAATATTTAAAACTGATATTTTGCACGTTTATGGAATAGGCTATTGGCTACATCCTGATTTTTTCGGAACTCTTTGAAACTCGTAAATACAATTTTCGATTTTTTTAAATACCAGGAGCACTGGAGCTGACGAGACAAAGACACTTCGGGCAGATCAAAGAGCTCATAAAATATCTAGTTCTACGAAATGGAACAGGTGAATGTGTCAAGATCGGAGCAGTTTTTTTTTTTTGCGAAAAGAGATCGGAGCAGTTGAGATGACAAAATAAGGACAAAGTTTCCAGCCCTCAACACGTCGGATCAATACATCCTCATGAAAAAGAGACACTGAATTGATGTTAGCATGCAAGCAGCAATGCAGCATGGGATTCTTGGCCGTTGTGGTTCACTGATCCGGTGACGGACGGCGACCAGGCCCGGTGATTCCTCTGTACAGCCAGCCAGCTTCGTCCTCTGGTACTGTCCGCCTACGACACCGAGTAGCGCCGGTTCCTTGACGACGACTTGGAGGAGTCCAGCGGCTTGGCCGACGACCTCGGGCTGTGTGAGCTCCCGGACGTGTCGGAGCTCTTGCTGACCACCTCGCCGGGCGGCTTCCCGCCGACCCACAGCCTGTCGAAGATCCTCCGCGACCGCGACGACAGGGACATCCTGCTGCTCTGGTTCGCGATGCTGGCGCTCCTTGCCAGCCGCCGGTCACCTCCGCCGTCGACGCGGCGGCGGTCTTCGTCGACCAGCTTCAAGCTCATGCTCCCGAGTTGGTTCCTCAGAGCCGCCGTCGGAGTCGGAGGCTTCGGTAGCGCCAGCGCCAGCGCGCGGTTCTTCCAGCAGTCGTCTTCCTCCAGGTGCGCGTTGTCGTCATCTGGAGCCGACGTCCCCAGCAGCAGCGGGGTGCTCGCGCTCCCCGGCGTGCGCAGCTGCTCGAAGAAGAGCACCTGCACGACGACGCGGAGCGGGAGGCGGTCGTTCTGCGCCGCGTGGATGGACGCCTCCTTGGAGAGCTTCTTCACGTCCATCAGGCTACTTATCTTCCTCTTCTCCGCCTTGGATAAATCGGGATGGAACTGACAAGAACCAACGATTGCACACATGTTAACAAGATCGACCAAGCAAAGATCATCATATGATACATTATGATATTTGTTAAGCAAATGTGAGATGTACCTTGAGGAAAACATCAATGGCGGTGTAGAGGCCATCATGTGCCGGCCTGGCCGAATCGGGCATCACCGTCGCCAGCCCGACAAAGCATGACACCGGCAGGTTTGGATCCCCGGCAACCTCCGCCAAGTACCCATCGACGAGCTTGCACAGCGCCAGCAGGGACTCATCTGCCTCCACGTTCGTGTCGAACGTATCCTCCCTGTCAAGGCCGTCGAGGAAGATCCCGTCTCCGGCAACCCCAGTCCCTCGCATGTACCTGCCGACGAGCGCCTCGACCAGCTGCACGTCGTAGGAGGTCTCCGTCGGCGGCCTTGCCGGGATCAGCAGATCACTCACTGACGCCTCGTGCAGCTGCAGGGCGACCCTGTCCATGAGTTCCTCCTTCAGCAGCTCCCCAGCTCCAACCAGGACAGCCAATTTCAGAAGATTCAGCAAGAATTGGCACGAACAGCAACACGACGATGGTCCATTGTCGTCCGGCGGCATCAGCCAGACGATGGTCTCGAGCACTTCCATGGAGCACGCAACGTCGTAGTTCGCTGGCGTATCACGGCAACTCTCCGGAAGCCACCTGGCGGCGTAGGCCCTGAGAGCTTCACCGAGGACGTCGGAAAGTACCCTTCCCCTGGACTTCACCGCCACCATGACACGCTTGTAGAGCTCCACGTCCAGCTCGCACAGGTCCTCCACCCACCAGTCCCTCGGCACCGTCTGCGACGACGACGAGCAGCGCCGAGCCTCGACGATCTCGTCAGAGGAAGCGGCCTTCCGGTTGTAAGTGTACGACCAGACCACTGTCCCCGGGCTCGCTGTCGCCTTGGCGGCGATCGAGTCGACGCACCTCGCGACAAGCTTCAGCTCCTCCGACCACGGCAGCAATGCGACGGTGCTCTGCAGAGCTATGATGGAGTCCTTCCAGCTCCGGAAGATGCCGGAGTTGAGGAACACCTCGATCTTGAACGCGAGGTTACTCTTGTCAACGTCCTCTGTCATGCCGAGGTGCTCGGCGGCGCACCTCGCGGCGACGACGTTGTAAGGGTTCAGCGTCACGACTATGCCGTAGCAGAACTTGGCGCAGATCTCGAAGGCTTTCACCCCGCCGGGAATGCTGTCGAGGTAGACCTCGTCGGCGCCGTTCTGGCTCGCCTCGATTATTAGGCTCTGCAGCAGACTGCTCTTGGAGAGCAGAGGGAACTGAAAATAGATTGCGCACTGGTCAAAATTACAGACATGAAATTAACCACTGGTCTTACAGGAAATAGTCAATTTGGTGACAATAATAACAGTAATTAACCAATGGTTTTAGGTGGAGATTCAGTGGGCATGATTGAACAGTGGGAATTTCCTGTTCTGCTGTAGCATTTTCTGCTTGTTGAGCAGAACAGTTGCAGCAAACTGACATATTTAATTGTGAGGTACGTGCAAATGCGTAGTCACCAACAGAAAATGGACAAAATATATGGAAATGAAAAGATGATCTAAAGGAACTCTTGGAAAGATTCTGAGAGGCAGCATGGATCCAAATTACAAGTGGCGTTCTTGACAAAAAAGAAGATGTTAAACACATCAGCATCTTATGGTGTGCTCATAGCTGTACATTGGCGGATACATTGTCTTAATAAAGTTCAGCACCACCCCCGTTAGAAAAAAAAAATTCGGAAACACCTTCGAGTTTTTCATATATAAAGTAATTATAAACTGGCTTGGGGGCTGGTTTGTCATGATTGAGTAAAATGCAGAGGAACTAATTACCTTGTGCAGAAAGAACCTTGCCTCCTCGACATGGACGACGATGTCTGACGGCAGGTCGGACAGCACAAATCTGCAGGAGGATGATCTGTTCAGAGTTACAAATGGTTGAACAGGGCATGGAACATGAGAATGTAGCAGAACATGAAAACAACGTTGAGAAACTAGCAGAAGACGAAAGAAGCAACACCTCACCTCACCCCCGCGTCGCCCGCGCCTGGCGACACGGGGGAAACCTAGCCACCGCCGCCGTCGGGCTCCCGCCGCCGTTCACCGCCCTGTCCCCGCCAGAGGAAGCGACAGCAAAGCCGTCCGCGTCCAAGAATGGTGGCGACGGGGCCATTTTCTCCTTTTTTCGGCTCGGGATCCTCCACGCAAGCGCGGCGTGGATGGCGAGCACGGCGGCCGGTCGGCGCGGCTCTTGCCAGCGCGAGGCGTCCCTGCGCGGAGCAGGCACGGGGAGGAAAGAGGGGCGCGGCCCTGGGACGGCATCGGCCAGCGTCGGGCTGTGCGGGCCTGGCCGGGCTCGATCTGGGCCCGGCGGGCCGCGGCCGTGGAGCTCGTTTCGGCGGGCGCTCGGTGCTGGTGACGCCGGCAGGCCGGTGAGGAAGCTGGGGCAGCGGCCCCAGAACGAGGAAGATGCGGCGGCGCCCGCCGAGGCAAGGGGTGCCGTGGTGCGGTTCCGGCGCGCGGCGGACTTGGTGGTCGGCGGAGACTCCGGAATGGGGGCAGGACGTGGCCTCTCCTGCCGCCAGGATTGGGCGTCCGGGCGGAGTGGAAGCCGGGGCGGCGGCCCCGGACTAGCGGTTGGTGCGGAGGCGGGGCATGGGTGTCGTGGCTGTGGGCGCCGCGGCCGCCATGGCCCACGGTGGGGCTTGGAGGTCGGCACTGCTTCTCGTCGTCATTCTGGCGGCTCCTCTCGCTTTGCGGTCGGATGGTCCTCCTGGGCGAAAGCCGTGCACCTCACTTCGGTGGGTGCCGACGACGGCGGCGCCTTTGGCGTCGTTCCCTCTCTTATTTGCGTCGTTGTGGTGGTTCCATCCTGACCGACGTGAGCGGTCCTGTGGTATCCGGGTGAAAACCCAAGCTCCTCCGGAGCGGGCGGCGGCGACGGACACGTCGTGACCTTCTTGGAGGCGTCGCCTTGGAGACCCAGGCCATCACGGTGCGGTTGGTTCGCCGCAGTTGGCGGCTGAGTTCTAGGTGGCCGGGGGACGTGGATGTCGGGGCGGCGGCCCGGATGGTGGTGGACACCGAGGCAGCGGCCTCGGGCTCCCACGACGCGACGGTTCTATGAGGCAAGGCCGTGGCTTTGAGTGGTTTTGGGTGGCGACTTGGATGAAGACTGCGCGGGCAGAGGGTTCGTCGACCTGACTGGATCGCTTTCGGGCAATGCGAAAGTCGATCTGGTTGCTACTTCGGGGCGGCGGCCCCGGTACAGGGTGGTTTTGGTGGCAACCTGGATGAAAACTGCGTGGGCAGAGGGTTCGTTGACCATGACTGGATCACCTTCGGGTAATGCGAAGGTCGTTCTGGTTGTTACGCCGGGGCGGCGGTCCCAGAGCGGGTGGTGTGTGTTTTGGCGTTTGTCGACTTGTGTCGTGTGGGCGGCGGGTTGTTTCGTTTGTGTCTTTCTTTTATACAGATTGTATGGTTTTTGGAACCGGTTTCCCTTATAAACTGGGTCAATTCTTTGTATCTATTCGGCGGTGGATACGACCACCTTATACCTCAAAAAAAAAAGTTGAGAAACTACCAAGGGAATATCAAGATATGATTCTCGGAAGAAGAAAAATAGCAAGATACCCTGTACAATGTTTGGTAGAGTTCAGATTAATCTCTTCTGTCGATAAAACATTTTTTAAGGGAGAAGAACAAATCCAAGCATTCTTTAAAAATACCGTTGTAAGAACAAGCATTCTTGTCTAAACCCCCAAGTATTCTTGTTCAGGTCGAGCCATACAGATAGACTCCAACCAAATCTAAAAAATAAACGGGAGGCGATGTGAAGTCCAAGATCCGGTGAGCGTGGCCATGTGCAAGGCAAAGGGGAAGAAGAGAAAGCAAGCAATATTTTGATCAGCATTGCAACTTTACAAGTAAAAAAATAACAGGAGCAGAAAAGAATCCTGTGATCCATATCGCAACTGCCACGACCATGTTTTGTTTGCGCCAGCTTTTTCGCCTCACTGGTCAAATGCCGCCGAGGGCAGACCCACGTAAGCTCACGAGAACTCGAGCAGTAGCAGGGTAGCAGCAGCCCCACAGCTCAAGATCAGCTCACCACTGTTAAAAACTTATTCCTAGAACCGAAAGAAAAAAAAATACTTTTTGGGGGAGAAAAAGATCAAGAACACATATGCAAGCAAGAAATCCACTACCAAGTAAAAATTGATTTTTCGGGAGATATTTCTACGGTTCTACCTGTAAGAGACAAGCTACTTTGTGGTATAAAACACTGCATTACTATTTTGTTCCCTCGAAGAAAATATTTTCACAGATGAACATGAAGAAAATGAGCAACCATGCAATGTTGCAGAGAAACAAGGGAGAGTAAATAAAGATCGAGAAAAGAACAGAACTTCTCAGTTTGATCACGCAGGTAAAAGGAAGAAGCGGAGACGCATGGGTCGCAAAAGTCCAAGAGAGGACGATGGCTCACCTTGAGTCGCCGCCGCCGTCGGCCTGGAAGGCGTCCGGCTTGGAGCCGAGCTTCATGAACTTCATGGCGAAGACGCACGAACTGCTGTTACTGCTCTCTGCTTCCCTCTCTCTCTTTAGTTCTCCTCCTCGACAACTTCTCTGCAGCTCGGCTCAGGGCGCGTCTCTCGCTTTCATCTCACGTCTTCTTGCCTCCTCCCCCTCCTGCTCCGGCGCTTCCCCAGTTTTATTTACTCTCAGAACACAGGAGACTGTGGAGGGAGCAGAGGTCGTAGTCCCAAGAAACGCACACGGGCAGACAGAGGGAGAGAGATGGTTCAGGTTTGTTTGGTGAGGAGAGGGATGGTGGAATTAACTCGGCGTCTTTACTGCGGGTGCATGCCGCGTTCGGCTACCTAGCACTCTACTTGCAGCAGTAGAGCTAGAGCAGCACGCCGCACGCCTGGTCTTTTCCTTTCAGTTGCGCGCGCGCGCGGCGTGTGATACGGGGTTTTCTGAATTTCTAAGATTTGGGGCTGGGCCTTTCAAAGATCTACCTTCAGAAGGATTAAAATTTAGAAACATGCTTTGACCGATCCAAAGTCCACGGTTGGTATATGGCAGGTTGGCATCTTCGGTTCAGCTTTCTCTTTTGAGTAAAGTGTGCAGAGGTAAGGTTCTCAAAATGGAATCACTTGTGAGGTTGATTTTGACAAGTCTTGTGACAAGGTTAAGCGGTATTTTAAAATTTCATGTACAAAGATTATCACTACACAATGGTCTCAGTGAATCGAGGAAAATTGTTAGGGTGAGGTGTGGGTATCAGTATTAATGACGACATTAGTCACTACTTCAAAACATTAAACGGGCAAAATAGTAAGGCCAAGTTAGTGCCAACTAGGGGTGGAATCGAGCCGAGCCGGCTCGAGGCTCGGCTCGGCCAGGCTCGTCAAAACTTGAGCCAAGCCAGGCTCGGCTCGGCACGGTAACACAATCAGAAAATAGGCTTGAGGCTCGGCTCGGTAGGCTCGGGGCTCGGCTCGGTGGGCTCGCGAGCCGGCTGCCAATACAGAGTGACCCCACCCGCCAGTTCCCTGCAGAGCATCTCTTGTTTCCCGAACGACCGAAATCGACGCCCACAGCTACTCGCTACGCCCGATTCGCCGGCCGCCACCGACGCCCGCCGCCACCAGTCACCCCCAACGCCGATCGCCAGCACCATGTCGTTCTCTCGTGGCGTGCCTACCTTGTGCTCATCCCCAGCCCCATTCCCCTCTAACGCTCGGCCGCTTGGGGATTGGTCGCCTAGGGTTAGCAACGGCCGCCGCTCGCCGGGCCTCCGGCCTCCGCCCGCTAGCCCTCCTTTCTGGCTGCGGCCAACTGATTGCGGGACGCTGGCTGATCGTCTGCTCCTGTTCTCCAAGACTCCAACAGATCAACACGACACCACACCGATGGGTGTTCCTCTGCTCCAGTGGACCGATCCACCACCGACGGGGTTGATCCTCTTCTTCAGTTTTCAGCTCCAGCCCACCACCGGCGGTACTAGCTTGCTACTTGCGTACTGCTTCTCTCCTTCACCGGTGGTCCTTCACTTATATACAAGTATTTGCATAAATGGTGCTTATTTCATGTATTTACTTGCTGAATTATGTGGACTTGACATGAATTTGTGTGGCGGACTTGTCATATATACTACTATTATGTGTAGTTGATACTTTGTGAAGGTTGTTAGACTATGTTATGGATATATTTATGCTCTATTGTTGATTATGATTGTGAATTGTTACAATTTTATTAAAGGGCATGTCAAATTTTGGTATTTCATCGAGCCTTCGAGCCGGCTTGCGAGCTTCATCGAGCCGGCTTGTCGAGCCTCGAGCCTTCTCCCGAAGGTTTAGGCTTGGCTTGTCCGACCTTCGAGCCGAGCCGAGCCTTGTCGAGCCCGAGCCGAGTCTCGAGCTTCATGTCCACCCTAGTGCCAACGTTCCTCATCTCGTAGTTGCTGGCGTATCCATTCTTCAACATGTGCAAGACGGGCGCGGATTGGCTAACTTTGCAGTACACAAAGTCATGTGACTTTGGCTCACTGACACGTGGGGCACACCATGTGTAGGGTTCACATGTCAGTGACTCAAAGTCACCAGAAAGTCAGCCAACGCAAGTCACCTAATCTCATTCGGTGCATGACGCAGGCATATTCATCAAGGACGGTATGGAGAAGATGGTATAAATATATATATATATATATATATATATTCCGGTTATTCAAGAACCAGTTTCTGAATAACTATTCAGAGCACCTTTTCTGAACTTCCGGTCGTATACTATGTTAACTTCCGGACGGAACTCTCATATTTTCTGTTTTGCGGATAGTATTTTCAACACAACTTTTGAACCGTTTATCGGAATGATGCATGCGATATACCGTTGGAAAGGTACGGAAATTGCGCACCTTTTTCATTTTGACGGGTTTTCCAAATTATTTACGGTTTTAAAACAATTTTAGAAATACTACTCTCAGTTTTCACGAGTTTCTCCGTTTTTGTACTGTTATTTGGCCGCCATTTTTAAACCCCTCATCGGATTGATGCAAATGATACGCTGTTGGAAAGGTATAGAAAATGCGCATCCTTTTCGTCTTGACGGGGTTTTCAAATTCTGTACGGTTTTTAAACAATTTCAGAAATACTACACTATGTTTTCGCGAAGTTTTCAGTTTCCGTACTGTATTTTGGCCACCATTTTCAAACCGCTTATCGGATTGATTCAAATGATACGCCGTTGGAAAGCTATGGAAAATGCGCATCTTTTCTATCTCTGGCTAATTTTCGAAATTCGTTACGATTTAAGAGCAGATTCAAAAATAAACAATACGGTTTTTTGAAATTTTAGACCCAGCGGACAGTTTTTTCGCCAATTACTTTCAAACCGTTTGTCGAAACGTAACAAATGATATGGCGTTGGAAAGATATTGACTAGGTGCAACTTTTTCATATAGAAATATTTTCCAAATTCATTACGGTTTTTGATTAATTTTTAAAATACGAAAACAGAGAAATGAGACAATATGGGAACGATTCAAAATTGGCACTTTTTGTGGTATTCGAATTGGATGACTCGGCATGAGAGTGTCAAAATAGACTCATATCCTTGCTAATTGCACGCGGCGGCTGTCGATTTGGACAAACGGAGCTCATAGCGATGATTTCTATGCGTAGGATTTCCGCCCCACAAAAACAGAGCATCCGAACTTCTTATTACACGTTTGTGAACTTCTGTGTGTGCCATAGTGAACTTCCGATCGCGAATTTTTCTGTTCTGTGGTGCGCACTGTTTTTGTTGTCGTTTTTAAACCGTTTGTCCAAACGATGCAAATGATATACTGTTGGAAAGGTATGAAAATTGCGCATCCTACAGTGTTAACCATTTTACAAAATTATTCGTGGTTTAAAAGCAGTTTTAAATATACGAACTGATGTATTTTTAGATGTTTCCCTATTTTCATGTTGTTATTCGGACTGAATTTCGAGTTTGTATACTTTTGAACTTCGCAATTTTCTGAGAGTGAACTTCTATAAATTTTGAACTTCACGAGAAAAAATTGCGAAACTTTTTTCCAGTCTCTAGATTTGAATTTTTTCAGTTAACTTCCGATGCATTTAAAGTTAACTTCTCAAAAATTAAGAACAAACTTCCTTTTTATATTTCGGTGAACTTCTGATAAAACAGTAATAATCCGATGTGGCCGAGAATAACTTCTGATGTATTTTTAGGAGAACTCCCAATATAGATGTAGATAAACTTCCAATACCTATAATGTGAACTCCGAACATGGTTAACATGAACTTCCCAGAAGTAATAAAATAAAAAATATGACATGTACAGTAGCTAATGTGAGCATTTTCTCCAAGCATCAGCCAGGGAATAAATACAAAATAGGACATGAAATTGACTGTCCATCATGCATTCCCACATCACGCATAAGCACAAGGAACTGAACTGAACTTGACTTACACAAATTTATCCATCTGTAAAAGAGGAAGGGACGGGCAAAAAATGGAAGTTCACGGGCATGGGGAACAGCAATTCGCTGCCAAGGAATTCTCAGTACAGACGAGCTCATCTTGTAAAGCAGCACCAAAGAGGTCGTGGACCAGAGCTCATTTGGTGCGCCCGGTGCCGCCGGCTCGAGGTGCTGGGCTAGGCAGTGTGCCGGCAGCCGAGTTGCTGGCATGGCGTCATGGCCACACGGTGCAAAATCACAAAAAAGAAAATGCTCGTTGGCGCATCTTCAGGATTTTGGAGAGGGGAAGGCGTGTGACATCTGTTGGGGCAGGCGCGCAACTCACCAGGAGGATACGTGGGGGCACCGCCTGAATCCGCGACGCACAAGACGCTGGGTGCCAGAGAAAGCATACAACATTGTGTGCTAAAAAAAGAACAAAAACAACAGTGCACACAATCGAACTCCCCCTGCAAACAAAATGCTCGTTGTGCAGCCTACCCACTGAAGAAATCCAATGCATCTTGCGCCTGTGCAGGAGATCAGACCGAGCGTCGGGCGGGAGTGCAGACTGGAGGCGCCTGACGTGCTGCAGGAACGGCGGCCAACGACGGTGTGCCCTCCGGCCTCCGAGTCAACGGCGGTCCACGGAGGCGAATGGGGAGGTTCAGAGAGGGTGGAGGTATCCATGGCGGTCCACGGTCCGGGTGCGGGAGGCGGGGGAACGAGCGGCATCCGGCCGTGCGCTTGTCCACCCCGCCTTCAAGCTTGAAGCAGTGGCGGAGGTTCCATCCGAATCGCGAGTTGGTCGCCATGATTTCTGTTGGATGGACTGCCGTCGAGGCACCGCGTTGCTCGGAACGTGGAAGCAGGGAGGTGAGGCCCTCCTGCCCGGCGCGAGGCAGAGGTCGGAGCCCTCCCGGGGCGGCGGGCGGCGCAGGTGGGGGCCCTCCCGGTCGGTGGAGGTCGACGGCCCTCCAGGAGGGGCGCGGGGCAGAAGTCAGGGGCCTCCTAGGGTGGCACGCGGTGGAGGGCGGGGCCCTCAGGGGGTGGCGAGGTTAGGGGCCCTCCCAGGGACGGCGGGCGGTGGAGGTTGGCCGGAGTAGGAAACCGGTGGCAGGGGAAAGCTGCCTGGTATTGGAGCGCTGCGGTAGGAGCTCGCGGGCGGCTCGCAGGGAGGCGCGGCGAACTCGCGTGGTGCACGAGCGGCGCGGCGACCTCAAGGCAGTGGGGGAGGAGCAGCCGACTGGAGCATGCTGGATTGGTCGGGGAGAGAAGAAGGGGATCAGGGAAGTTGGGGATTGGGAGAGAGAGGCTCGGAGGAAGAAGGTGGGTGGTGGGTTCGGGAGGGGGTTGACCGGTTCGTTAGTTTAGCTGCGGGTCGGGTCGGGATAAGAAAGTCTGTAGGATGGGAAAGGTGCTCTTAATAACTATTTAGAGCACTCTTAAGGGTGGTTTCTAAATAGTCCCACCCTATATATATATATATATATATATATATATATATATATATATATATATATATATATATATATATATATAGGAAGCTCAATTGGGGCACCAAGGAGCCTGGGCACCATGCATCATAACCGTCGGATTAGGTATCTAGATAGAGCCTCTGTAATGGTTTCTAGTTTGCCGGGTCAACCCGTTAGGGTGGCAATTAAAAAAAATTGTATGCATTATGTACGTGAGTAGAGAGAGAGAGAGGAAAGCATTTCAAATTTTCAACCTTTTGTTGCCTTGTTTGACCGGCACAATCTTACGATACCCAGATTTCGTTATATACCGAACGGGATTTAAGGTATCTGTTATGGTTGTGTATGTAGGAGTGTTAAATGCTGACCATTTAATTGAGGATAATCATGATGGGTGATGCTGGTGGAAACGGTTGACTCAATTGGTCGACCACATATTTAAAAAGGATATTTGAGGCCATGAAACTTCAAATGCATACCTACAAATCGTGGACGAATTTTCTAACATTAATGGACGGATGATTATAATTTGTCCTGATTCATTGTTTGACTGAATACTAGAGTGGGTATATGATCGTGTGCACTGGAAACACCAAGAATCGTCTACGCCATGATTTGGTCCGAACAAGTGTGTGATTGTTTTAGTAGTAATTACACATGATATTGTGCAAGTGATACCCAAAAAACATGGACTCGTCATGTATAGCTGTACATACATTGTGCTAATATATTGGATCTTATTATTATGGACTAGGGTATTTGATCGTGTGTGCCTGCTTCTTATGCATGCATGTCCGAATTTTAATTTTGGACTGGGTATATGGTAACTGTAAGTCAATTGAATTGGTCTATAAATTTGACACTCTAATTAAAGTATGAAATTGAGCTGTTTTTTAAATAATCTGGTAACTCGGTTTAATAGTACTCAATTACATGATATTGTGTGCGTCTATATTTGGGTATACTCAATTTGTTTCTGGGTATGTTAATAACAATCGATGCTGCCAAAAATATCCAGTCGCGAATTCTGGGTATGTTGGTATGTTAATACCTAGTATGAAATGTCGGAGGTGAGCCGAGGTACCATGTGATCCTAGTGATGTTTGGGCGACAGACACCGTTCCATGTTCACTCGTCCATCCAACGAGGTTTTAAGTATCTCGCGCAAATAATAGAGTATCTCATACACAATATATGGTACCCGAGGTATCAATGTATCATACCTAAGTAAATAAGGTATGGATTAGAGCATACTCATTATGTGGTACACGGTTAGCTATATCAAGTCGTCGGCATCACATGCTAGGTATACGATACCCAGGGTATGCGATACCCAATTAAATGAGGTATTGAGTATAGCATACTCGTTATATGGTATGGGGTTTAACTATAACACGCAAGCGATGTTACATGATGGGTATGCGATACCCGCAAACGCTTTGGCAGCCGATCGGGCCATTACCGCTGAGAAGATTCAGTGGGTTGTCGATTGCATACTCATATCATATGATATACCCACTTTAACTTAAAATTTAGTTCGAGTAAACAGTAGGAACAAAGTGTTTTGGGTATGGTTATGTCACATAATCAGTTCTTACATACCTTATTGTACTTACGACTGGACCAAAAAAAGAAAGAAGAAAACTTACTGGACTTATTACATAACACTCTCTCTTAGTAGAGTGCATTGTTCGAAAAGAAAACATTGAAATTATTACATAGACATTTCTTAATATGGAAGATAATTGTAGCCAACATAATCTCAGTTATAACTATGTCCATAGTTGTGTCGCCTCATATGTATCCCAATGTGTATTGTCTCATCAATCCTTGCACGAATCGGGGGACGACGCATCATCATCTTTTAATGTAAGAATGTCCATCATAATCTCGGTTCTGACATTATCCATGCAAACCTGTGTGTGGACAAGCAGAAAAAGAGAGTAACCAACGGGAGTATGTGGGTATTCAGGTATATAGTCTAGTACGAAAAGGTATTGCATGAATGTGCAAAAATACTTTCAGTAACATATTGGCAGAGTTACTGAAAAATACAGAAAATTTCTGACGAGTATGAAAAGTTCCAGATTCCTGATCGAGTACTAGTTGCAACAAAATAATACCCACGTTCCTGATCGAGTATAAAGTACCAGATGCAACAAGATTACCGAAATTCCTGATCAAGTATGAAGTACAGTAGTGTGATGGAGTAGGAAGTACTAGCTGCAACAAAACACTCATTTTTGCGTATGCCCCTACATGCATGCATCATTTCTAATTCTAAAAAACTACGCTCTAATACAGCTCCATTTAAACTAAGAGTTCATCAAATCAAGTCATGATTCTATCCACAAGATAAGCCACATCTGGATTGAGGGGGAGGAAAAATCCAATCTATAAACTAATCATGGCCACGCTGCCGGCGGCCGGCGGCCGGCGGCCACGATATACATCAAAAATAAGCACCAAGAAAGTAAGTGTGGAAGAAACTTCATACCTGAGGCCACAAAATCGAATGAATCAATGATGACAAAATCAGCCCAGCAAACCTCCAGCTAGCTCATGACCTGACGTGAGGGTGTGAGGGTGTATTCGTAGCTAGGCAAGTGAAGAACGTGATTTAAGGAATCATTAATGCGCATAGCAATTAAAGGGCGAGGGATACCTCATTTTTTGGAAAGGATCGCTAATACCTATTCAGCATGAATCACGCTCGCCCATAAAAAAGGAAACCTTCAATTAATTTCTGATTGATTCCCACGGTTCAAAAATTTCAAACAGCTGTCTAACGGGTTTTAAAGTTGTACTAACGGGTATTCTTCAGCTGGCATACCCGGTTCGTCTGTTGGCCTAATGATCACGATCAAAACAATCGTACGGTTGGCGATCAGGGAGCCCATACATCATGGAGCCCCTGTTAATTTACCTATATATATATATATATATATATATATATATACACAACTAAAAAGGAACCTATTCCTGTTTAAGCTAAACAGGAACTTTCTGAACTTTCACGCGAGTGCTAAGTGAACCTTCTCGCGCATGACATGTGAACCTTCAGACGGAACATGAAGTGAACTTTTTTACTGAACATTTTTTCGGAACGAGGTGAACTTTTTTTCGCAATTGCACATGAACTTTTTTCTGTACCAAGTGAACTTTTTTTACGAATGATGTAAACTTTTTTTTTAACACAGTGAACTTTTTTTCTAAACTTTTTTTGGAATGAGGCTTTCTGAACTGTCTCGGCAATGATATGTGAACTTTCTCGCGCATGACATGTGAACTTTCAGACGGAACATGAAGTGAACATTTTTTCTGAACGGAGTGAACTTTTTTCCTGAACCTTTTTCTGAACGAGGTGAACTTTTTTCAGGACTGCACATGAAATTTTTTCCTGAACGAAGTGAACTTTGTTTCTAAAACTTTTTTTCGAATCAAAGTGAACTTTTTTTTAAACGCGGCGAACCTTTTTTCTGACGAAGTGAACTTTTTTTTTGAGTGAAGTGAACTTTTTTCTAAAACTTTTTTTGAACGAAGTGAACCTTTTTTTTCGTGAACTTTTTTTTTAACGAAGTGAACCTTTTTTAATGTAGTGAACGATTTTTCTCAAGTCTCACATGTGTGAAATCCACTGTGAACTTTGTTTCTGAGCAAAGTGAACTTTGTTTCTCAAATCCACCGTGAACAAAGCGGGAGCGATGGATCGGTGAGCCCACGCACGGTGGAGGACAGTGGGGGCGCGCGTGCACAATGTAGTCGAAGACCTGGGGCGTTGCCGATCCACCATGGCGCTTCGGAGGTACATCCACAAGTTGTCTGAACTATGAATTTCCACTGCTGTTCAATTGAACAACACTAGAACTGAACTAAACTGCACTCATGAACGGCAAGGGTCTCCCGACCTCCAGACGGTGGACTACTCCGGCTTCGAGTTGTGGAATCCGTGGGCGTGCGGAGGAAGGACGGGTGCGGGCTGCCGGGCCGGACCAGCGAGCAGTACTGGGGTGAGGTTGCGCCTGGGAGAAGGACGGCGCGGATTCCGGTGGGCCGCAGCGGAGCGTGCCGGCGGCAGGCACTTCACGGGAGCAGGTCGCGACGTACGCCGCCGTGGATGCTGCAGGGAGCAGTCCAGGAGCTAGGGGGGTCCCGGGGAGGCGGTTCGTCGCAAGTGGAGACGAGGCCCAGGGGTAAACGCGCGGTCGGGAACTCGGTGGAGGTGGGGAGATGTGATGCGCAGGTGGTCGTCGGCGGCCGGGACCACGCGGGAGGAAGGAGGACGAGGCCGGAGGCGCGCCAGAGGAAGGACGCCGGGGGCACACCGGATGAAGGAGGCCCGGGACGCGCGGAGGAAAGAGTCTGGGGGCGCGCGGAGGAAGGAGGCCGGGGCTGCGCCGGAGGAAGGAGGCCGGGGCCGCGCCGGAGGAAGGAAGCCGCACCGGAGGAAGGAGGCCGGGGGCGCGCTGGAGAAGAAGGAGGCCGGGATCGGGGGAGGTTGACCGCGCGTGGTAGGTGCGGGTCGGGTAGTTCTCCTAAACAGGAATAGTTCATGTTTAGATTAAATAGGAATCTCTTAGGGTAGGTTCCTATTTAGTCCCGCGCTATATATATATCTATATATATATATATGAAGGTAAATTTGTGCACGTTCCGGAAGGTGTGCGGTCTTAAATTTTACTTTCGTAAAAAGTGAATTTTCATGTTTCAAACAAGGCAAAGAGGCCAAGGTCCAATGCAAAATGTGAGGTTGGGCACTGCCATTTAGGTACATCAAAACATTTCCCATTATTGTAAGCGCCTTAACAAAGAATGGAAGATGATCGCGAAAAGGTTGAGAAGAATGTCACTAACTTGCAAGTGCAAAGCTATTGTTCTATGGAGGACGTCTTGTACTAATCAATTATGTTCTCACTGGTTTACTGATGCTAATGTTGACATTCTTTATAGTGTCAAGATGGGTATAAGAAAGAAAGGATTTCTTTAAATCCAGACTTTTGTTCCAAAAAAATGAACACAAGAAAATACCGGCGTTCTATCAAAAATTCATTTGGAAACTACAATTTTCATTAGAAGAATAAAATCCGTGTGTGATAAGTATACTAAGGAGAGTTAGTTTTAACTAAAGATAATTGCCTAAATGTGATTTTCATTGCAGAAGAAGTGTTGCTTTGCCTTTATGGTGATGAGAAAATAATAATACAACATATCTTTCGTAACTTTCAATTTCGTGTCTCTTTTGTGCAGGACCATCTACATCATTTTAATCTACCACCATCGACAAACATTTCCAGTGTGTTTATGAATTGGTTGAGAGGGTGAGTAAGAAACAATGGCTGGCTCATATCCAGGTTGGGGTATGTGCTTTAGTTTGAACTATTTGGAAATTCCAAAATGAAACACATATCTAGATTTTTCATTTTTTTGTAGGTTATTTATAAGTCTACTTAGTGGATTCGTATGTGCTTATTTATAAGTCTACTTAGTGGATTCGTATGTGGCAGTCACTAGTGAAGGAGGACGAATTTTTTTGAGGTAGGGCAAACTCTCAGGCATAAAATGGTGCAAAACCAAACCTTTCTTGTAGCTTAGACCTTTCCATTCATGATATCTAGTTATTTTATTTGCCTGCTGTTGAGAATAAATGTATTATCACATTATGGAGGATATGATGTGCATATTTCAATTATAAAAAAAGTGAAGAACTAAGGTATTGGCAATTAAAATCGATATTGTAAATGATCTTACTTCTATGTGGCATGTTAGCCCAAACAAGTTTCAATTTTCTTAAATGTCTTTGTTGCTCATGTTTTGGATGTTTTTGTGAGATATTTATTGGTGTGATTATCCTAAAATTGTGCTTCTATATCTTATTTGGAAACTGTTTGTTTCAAGTTTTTTATAATCATTACTTGGCATGATTCCTTGACTATGTGGAGCTACCAAGAACCTCCAGATAAGCATGGTTATTACCTTTATATTTTTTTCATATGTTTTTTGTTGTGAAGATAATCTTGAATTTCTTTGCAACCCGCCGGCAGAAAATCATCCCACACTCCTTGTCCTTTGAAAACACAAGATGATGGATTCAAAACACAAGATGATGGATTCAAAAAACACAAGATGATGGATTCAAAACGGTCTTTTTTTTGTAAACTTTGACTAAGTTTATATAAAAAAAAATCAACATCTAGAATACCAAATTGATACCACTTGATGTATAATTACACATTTAGTATTCTAGAAATCGACAATATTTGATACATAATAGTATCGCAATATGTACTACTATATATTATGGCAAAGAAGAAGTTGCTTTTATATAAAATTGATATGCCAGCTTGAGTGAAGTCGCTGCTCCCCAGCCCCAGGGACATGGACGGCCGGGTTCACAACGGACATGGTTACAGACAGTTTGGTGGATCATGGCTCCGGACGTGGGGAGCAGATGTATGAGCAGGAAACCGACCGGCCGGGCGTACCAGTACCGGTAGGTTTCCGTCTCTTCACGACTTGAATCCGCGCCGACCCAACCTACCTACACACCCGTCCTCTCCGCTTGCCTATGTTCCTTGCACCCACCGGCAGTTGCACTGATGGCCGGTCCCGCTCGCGCCCTGGCCGAATTTTTTACAAATATAGCCCCTTGTCCAATGTAATTGTCAAAATTAGCCCCCTCCAAATTTTATTGTCAAAAGTGGCCCTGGCGGGAAGACAACAAAGCGACACGTGTCTTCCAGCCATTCCAGTTGGAGGGAAGTCTCCTCCCGCCGTACCAAGTGGCGGGAAGTCCCTTGGTACTGAGCACCAGTCCGCGTCTCGTCATTCTGACCCCACCACCTCCCGCCACTCCATCCGGCGGAATGTGCCACGTGTCGCCGCAGGAGACTTCCCGCCATTCCAGATGGCGGGAGGACACGTGTCGCTTCCCTGTCTTCCCGCCAGAGCCATTTTTGATAAAAAAATTCAGAGCAAGCTATTTTTAGCAATTGCATTGGACAGTGGGCTATATTTGTAAAAAAATCGGGTACCCCTGCCGGAGTTTGTTCTCATAAGGCACGCCGGCCGGCCGCGTCGTGCGGCAAGCGGATACACAGTTGACGACGCTGTCTGCTGCTCCACCGCAGCGTTTGTTTGTTTTCTGATGAAACTGTAGCGGCAGCGGTTGCTCTCTCGTCTGCTGCTGTAGCGACCACTGGCCGGCGGCTTCCTTTTGCTCCCATGTCTACTCGCTACTCAGTGCTTGCCGCTGTCAGTATAGTTCTTGCCATCCTCTCCTACAGTGGTTAGTTTAGCAGAATATACTGTCGTGGATGTATGGAGAAACTCTTGAATAAAAAATAAATAAATAAAATCCGGAATCGGGGGCGATGCACTGTCTGTCGTGGGCTACACCGTAGAAAGCTAGCGTGGCATTGCACGACAGAAACAACTCTATGGCAGTCTCATTTTGCTTAATCTGATATACTAGTATAAAGGAAACACCACTGGCCAGTTAATTTGTTTATACCGTGGCTGCTGACGTCAGCGCCATAACTTTACGAAAAGGCTGCTAGAAAAGTACCGCTCAGGCCGTGTGTATCATTTTGATGCAGAGCCCGGGGTTTCCCCATTTCAAAAAAAAAGTACCCTTTGGCTTGGGAATTGGAAATGGGATGGGGATTGTGAATGTGCAAAATCGGGTAAAGAAGCTAGCAAGGGACCCATATGTGAGGATCATGCCCTTTTTGAAACCAAGGGCCCCCATTTCTCATCCACAAGACAAGGGGCAGGAGAGGCACGCCGTAGCTTTTTTCTTGCCCTCCTCGTCCCAAAACGATCATTGGCCGCAAGTCCCTAACGTGTACCGTAGTACTAGCAGAGCGTGATAATAAATCCAGGAGAGCTCATGGCAGCTACGTATAAGTACTCCCGTAACAACAACAACAACAACAACAAACTACGTACCACTCCAGTTCATAGGCGCTATATATAGGCTAGGGCTTTGCTGATGTTGGCCAAGTCACGAATCCACCAACAGGAGAGGGAACAACCAAAACGATGTAAAAGTATGGTTGTCCTCCACGAATCTCCTTTTCGGATCTCAAACGCATTTGCTTCGCTGCTGGCTGGCAAATATCATTCGTGGAGGAGGACGCAGCCTGAAGCGCCGCCAACATGTACGTAAATAGACGTCCCAGGTCACAAATTTAAGTAGTCTGTCTAAAATAAAATCAGTTGAATGGCTGAATCCATGAAAAGGTCTCTGTTCATCCTAAACCGCTGCCGGAATTCCTTGTCCCCGTGTGTGGGATCGTCGGCGAAATAGTCTTGCCACAGCGTCATATGTCCCTCCATCCGTCTGCGATCTTTGTTCATCCTTTTACCTGGCTTCAAACCTCCAATCCGAGACGTTGTCCAAGCAAACCAACCAGGCAAGTGATGATCGCCAAGTGTTCGTCAATCACAGCGTTGGAGGCGGCATGGGCGGTGAGCAATGCGCCGACCAGCTGGAGTACGTCGTCGCTATCCATCTATATCAACAAAAGGTTTAGCAAAAAAAATGAAGTCTAGGAGAAAAAATGAGCTGAGCAATGTGACGAACGCCTTGCTTGCAGGGAAGTTCTCGGAGGCGGCGACGGTGTAGCGCCGGACAACAAGTGCGGCTCGACGGAGAAGAGACTACAGACACTGCGACGGCAAAAATAGTGCGCCGTTCCTGGCGCGGAGGGAGACGGGCGTCCAGCCGGCGGAGGGTGGGTGGCGGCGCCGGCGATTTAGTAGGGAATGGCGACTCTGTAGAGAGGGGGATGAGCACAGGCCACAAAGAGACGCTGGGGGAGAAAATAAAAGGGTTGGGTCACTGATGCGTCGGGCCTGCCCGTCGGATTTCGACGAGGCGCGCGTTGCCACGGTTGCCGGCACACCCGCTTGCGTCTCTAGAACCAGGGCGCGAATCGGGGTTGCCGGACGCTGTATTGGGGCGCGCCGGCAACTTTTTTGCTATTAGGCGCGCCGTTGGGGGTGGTTTGCTGCCTGCGCGTCCAAAACGACAATTGGAAGCGGAGTTGGGCGTGCCGGTGGAGATGCTCTAACGTACGTCCCAAATCTTAAGCAGAGGCACGCACGTATCCAGCTCGTAGAGTCATAGCCTTTGACAATTCGTCCGTACGTATAGTTAACTGTAACATGCTGATTAATCAATCATGCTGCTCAAGAAAAAGGTGCTAATCTCTATCCTAATCGCGTCCCTGGGAGTGATTTGCGTTGGACCACCTAATCGCCAATATAATTATGATGATGCATGATGATCACGCCTTTGTTTTCAATTCTTCATGATTGCATTACCGGGGCTGATGATACTAGCTAGTAGTATCCTGATGGACATGGCGAAATTAAGCACGCTTGATTTGCATCTAGGGGACCAGACCAATGTATGTGGTCCTAACCCTTGGAAGGTCAAACAATGGGATTATGAGAGTGTAAGCCTTTTGGTCCCGCTTTACCTGTGGTTGTGAAAACGATGGGATTTTGACTTTTTTTTTTTAGGATTGTAAGCAGGAATGGCTCCTTGTCTCATCCATCGCTGGGCTTATTCTCCATGACCATGTTTGGACTGCCGACCGCCTTCAACGTCGAGCGTGGCTAAGCCTAAATTGTGGTATTCGCTACGTACTCTATTAGGATTTGTAATTCCCTTTTCTCCGTTGATCGACTTGGGCTACCCACGGTGGACACGACGCTTTGGTCATCTTTGCACTCGATGAGTCAAGTAATATATGGTTGGAGGCATTCATCAACATCCATGGGACTAGAAGAGGAGAATCTTTGGCCTATCTCATCATGCTCACCTCTTGGGTAGATTCGAACGAGCGAAATGCAAGGATTTTCCGCAACATCTCCACCATGCCAACCATTTTTGTTTCAAAAATTAAAGCAGAGGCTATGTAGAGTTTTATTTCTCCGAGCCTTTTGCTCGCTTGTATTTTTTCGAAACTCAATCCTTAATCAGTGAGACGAGTCAATACAGCTCTTTTCATCGAGACGACCGGTGACGTACGGTGTCGATACAGCTCTTTTCAGTGGATCAATCAGCAGCAGCACACCGCGACGAGGTCAGGTCGATGCATAGACATTCACGCCCAGCTCTCGCTTTGCGGCATCACAAGTTCACAAATCGATCTGCAGCAGCAAAGCAAAGCAAAGGCAAACAAAACAAAGCCTGCGCCAGCACCCATGCATGCATGCATGCTTCCTTCGCACGAGCCGCCAGCGATCGATAACCAAACTATTCCGTGATTCCCGGCCGTGTGTGTCCTCTCTCTCGGCACGCGCGGCCGGGCGTTCGTACTAGGCGAATCTTGCTAAGTTTATTTTGAGAATTTTACTTGAGTGAAAAATAAAGAGTTACACTTGTTCTACTACTCTCTTCGATACGTAATAAGTGTCGCAGTTTTTTGAACATTCAAAACTGTGACACTTATTTTATGTCGGAGGTTGTACTATTCATCTACTCAAACATGGTCGTCGTGCTCAAATATCTAGTCGTTAACGACCCTCGCCCATCATTAACCCAACGTGCATCCTTCTTCTACTCCTTGATGATCACCCCTTCTCCTACCAACACAAAGCATCTCGTCGAGTTCATCATCCTCGAGTTGTCGGAGCTTGGATAGATCGTCGATCTCTAAATCTTCCTTGTATGTGTCATCCTTTTTCCCGCCAAGAACAAATTGACACCACCAATACCCTAGGGTTTCCATCCGAGGAGGCTTATGCGGAATTGTGCTAACCAAGGCCGGAAAATGGGCTAACCGTCCGCTTAATCAGTCCAAGTCGTAACACATGGGACTATGGGAGGAGAAAAACTTCGCCTGACTATGATTCAATCGCATGATGGATTGTTTACATCACCTTATTGTACTTGTTCTAAGTTGACACACATTTTTCAAACTATGCAGCTGCTACCGTTTACATGATTGTGAGCTTTTAATAAAATTTTGGGCTATATCCATGCAGAGGCCGGATAATAAAATATTCCATCTTTTTTAAGAAAAGGACGGCTGATCCACTCATGAAAACCTCATCTCCAAAAGGAGAAACAGGAACATCAACAGATCGCACAGCGACACAGGCTTTGGTGCGTTTGCGCCGATGTCTAGTAGCAGTAGTGGTACTAGGCCCTGCCCCGGTTTCTCCCCACCCAGGGTGCACAAACAGCAGCGCTGCCGCTCTAGCGAGAGACACAAACAACGCTCTACACCTCCGCCTACGCCACCGAAGTTGGCCTCTTTCTCCAAAGCAGCAGCAGTCGGCCAACTTTTGTCGAAGAATTCACCAAAACTAGCCAGTAGCTTTTGCCTCCGATTCCAAGAGAAAAGCCGATGCCCGTTGTTGGTCAATTCGGTTCAATTTTGCTTTTGGAAAAAGGTACTGATGTTTGTGTTGTGGTTGTGTCCTAGCTTGATTGGTCTGCCCGAGTCAGCAATATCCGCACGCCTTCACGGATTTGACATTGTCTTTTGGAGATGGACATGGTGTGGATTTGACTCTTGCTGGTGTGGGATCAGAGGATATTTTGTTCCAGCAAAATGATACAGGATGTTTCTTTGTTTACTATAAGAGCAATTCTTTTGTTTGGAAAGTGGGTTCAGTGATCTTTAGGTAATGCCTTGAGCCCTTGACTACTACGCTTAATTTGCATAGAGAAAGACAGCGCGGTTGGCGATTGTGTTGCATGAGTTTTACGCCGGCCGCTAGATCCCAATCATGCGTGGCTGGGGAAACGAATAAGAGTGATTAGCACGTGTGAGAGATGATTAGGATCCGAGAGCAAAATGTGAGTAGGCGATGATGTTGTGATCAAATCAATCGGTTGGAAAGTTGGTGGACGAATGCACTCATCCTTCTGTCCATTTTTTCGAGACTCCTCACCGCGGGAGCAAACTGTGAACACTTCTGTTGGGAAGGTGTCAGCAAGGCGGTTGAGAGGGGTATCAGTGACATTGAGGAATTTGACATAGACTATATATTTTCTGTGGATGAAAATCTATTATGTAACCTTCTGGCTAGGTCAACAAGCTAACTTATAGGCAGGTCAATTTGAGGCCGCATAGCTTGATCTAGCTAGGTGCAGTAGGGTGTATCCAGACCAGTGATAGCTTTCCTTGTCGCCTCCGTGCGGAAGGCTAGCTACCAAGCTACGAACGCAACCAAGCTCCGGAGTTACTAGGCATGCGGGTGCTTGAACTGTTCATCTCCTACCTTCCAAGTTTACTACAGCTAATGTGGCCTTCAGATTATCAGTCGAGTTGTGGTGATCTCACGGCCACGCAAAACGCTCACCAGCCTCGTCTACTACTCTCTTGTTTCCAAACATATTCGCTAATTTCTGACAAATCAGACCAGCTACGTGAATGAATTGACAAAAATATCACACGCGAATGAAATTGATAGAAATACCGTGGCAGCATGCCCGGCAAGTGCCACGTGGCACTTGCCGCCACTGTCAGAGGCGGCAGGCACTGCCTCGACTAGAACATAAATCATGGCCAGACCGGAACGGAAAAAACGGAATTGCTGGCCCTACCGCCACCACCCATGGCGGCATGCTGGCATGCTGCCCTACCGCTCCGCCTTTGGCGGCGATGCCTAACAGAGCGCAATCGATCGAGCTAGCTAGCTACTCCGTGGGCGTGTTTGGTAGCCCACCGAGTACCCAACCAGGCCCTGGTGATGCAAATTTCAGCCATTTGGTTCCCTGGCCCGACTCGCGTTCCTGCATCGCACGAACCTTAAAGTAGTCTCGAGACAGGTCCGATAGGAACGGCCGAATCGGCCGTTTCCGCTGAGCCACCCTCGAGCGCCCTGTAGCTCGTGCAGGGAAGGGAAACGCGGAGCCGAGTTCGTCCATCCGAGCTCACACGCGCAGGCGAAAAAGTGGTGGGACAAATTTCGGTCACCTCCCTTCAATTTCGCTCGCCTATTTTCACCCCCTCCGCCTCCCCGCCGGAACTCTCGACACCATTCCCCCCCCCCCCCTTCGAGCTCTCCCCTTAGCAGGTTTTGCATAGAGGAGCGGCGGCTACTCCTCCGGCGGTCGGAGCTGGTCATTGGCGGCAAACCGTCTTTGTCCTCGACTCCGAGATGTCCTCCTCCAGCTCCTCCTCCTCCGTTGCTTCCCTGGCTAGTGTAAGTCTACTCCTCCGTTGGTACCCTAGATCTAGTATTGTCTAGTTAGATCTGAGTAGTATGCGGTAGTATCTAGTACATCTGGGTAGTATGTGGTTGTTCTTGTACTCCATGGTTAGCTCCTGATGTAGTGGATCTTCGATCTTGTACTTCATGCTTAGCTCTTGATGCAGTAGTTCTTCGATCTTGTTGTCCATGCTTAGCTCTTGATGCGGTAGTTCTTCAATCTTGTAGGACCCCGATCTATCATCTACGTCTGTGCTGCCTTTGCCTGCGAAGCCGATTCGGTACATTCCGACACCTTCCTTGTCCGCCACACAGCAAAGGGGAAAGCCGACGGAGTTCATCGCAGTGCAAAGGGCGAGGAACGGGGCACCAATGCAGTGGTCAGGTGCTTTGTCCACCTTCGTGCTCAATAGGATGGTCGAGCTCATCAAGGATGGGCTGGATATTGACAGCGTCATGAAAGACAAGAGCTTGGACAAGGTTTGCCAAGATGCTATGCTTTTCTGCGGCGCCATGGTGAACACCCAGTTGTACAATCATCTCAGGAAGTGGAGTTACAGGTGGACATATCTCCGCACTTTGGCACAAATTGAAGGAGTGGAATGGCGTGAGGATACCACCACTTTCTACATGGATGATGCGGCATTCCTCAAGCATGTTACTGTAAGCTTCCTCACTTCTTCAGTTGGTCCTATTCTCTACTTGCTTTGTGCTGGACTAACAGTTCCATCATTTCAGGTTCACCCGAAGAACGAGTACTTCATCAACACGCCAATTGAGAACTATGACCAGATGAAGATCATATTCAGCAGACCTCGTGTGCAGAATCCTCTTGCGGTCAATACGCTCCACCTTGCTCTTGGCTACCTCATGTATATGAAGAGGAGTGTGTAGCCTATCTTGCTGGGAATGAGACAGAGAGGAAGACGTGGTACTACTCCTACTATCGCGCGCTCTTCCGGGCGATGGAGTGATGATGCTGTTGTTGCTGATGTGCTTGAAGTCATGCTCTCTATAATGTCCCCTAGTATGTATGCAGAACCTCCTAAAACTGATGCCAGATTTGTATATTTTGTGAGGCGGTATACTAAAGTCCTCATGATGAACTTATGGTGCGAGGCGGTATAGTAACCCCTTCCCAGATGATGAACTTGTGGTGCATCACCAGCAGTTGTTGTGCTGAATTTGTGATGCACCATCTATTTTGCTAACTAGTAAGTGCATGTTTAGTTCAAGCCTATGAACATTGTAGTTAAATTTGGTATGTTCACCACTCACGCAACATGATAACCACATCAGGGCATTTACACGTAACCAAACACCTTGACATTTGCTCTGCGAAACAGAAAGATCAACCAAACACCATGTGCTAGAAAATTTGCATCCAACTAAACGGACCTGCCTAGAACATTGTTGAAAACCAAACTACATGCACAACATGGCTCAGACCACGTTTTTTCGGGGCCAGGCTAAGTAAGGCCGCGGAGACGGGAGGCCTAAAATCGGTGCGGGTAACCAAACAGGCCCTGTATTTCCGTTGTTGCTGCTTCCGGGAAAGATGCTATTTGCATGCGTGCCACCGTTGGCTGGCACCGGCTGCTATCCTCTACCTAACTAATGTGTTGCTGGTACTATTTACTCAGCAATGCCATCCGTGAGTGCTAGCCTGATTAAACCTATAAACGATACAACACTACCGGCCTCTCCTTCGTTTCAACCCCCCCCCCCGAAGGCAGCTTATCTCAGCCCTCCATTTGCCCTCGCACAGTAATTTTTTCCACCGTCCATTCTTTTATAGCCGTTCGATCGCGGTTGTTTTCGGTTTTTACCCGCTGCCACACACAGCATGTCCATGACGTGTGGGCCAACAAAGCGGAGAGGCTCACCCGCACCACGTATGCCGCGTCGCCCTCCTTTTCCGCCTCTTCTACTGGCGCGATGGATAGCGATGGGCCAATGGCATCGCCGCGCTTGAAACCCTAGCCCAATCGTGCTCCCATCTCTCTTCCCCAATCCCCATTCTCCTCCAGCTCGCGCCTCTCCCCCAACTCTCCTTCCCTCTCTGCTACAGGAGATGGCGGCGGCTGCGAATCAGGCGCAGAGAGGCGAAGATGGCCGGATCCACGGCCAGGATGGGAGAGGCGGCCAGGCCGAGCGGTGGCCGGGCTGAGCGGCGGCAGCCGGTCTAGGCAGGGCAGCACGGCGGCGGCCGCCGAGCTGGGAGAGCTGCGGTGCGCAGCGCTCCGGCGTCATCCTCTGAGGCAGCAGTGGACAGGCGTCATCCTAGCGGCGGCCGAGCAGGGTGGTGGCGGAGGCCGGGCTAGGCAGGGCGACAGCGGGCGGCCAGGCCACGGTGGCCGTCGGGCAGGGCGACGGTGGCCGGGCAGGGCAGCGGTGGCCGGGCGTGAGCGTGCTGTCACCTTGGAGCCGCCACAGAGCGGCTATGGAGGTGTGTGAATCGGGGAGAGGATGGCCTGAGCGTTCTCGTTCAGCCTTGGTTCGTTTTTCTCCTTCCCCCCAACTGCTACTTCCTGGTTGCTCTTACTAAAATGCTTTTTTGGGATTGAAAAAATCCAGTTTGTTTCCTGCCATTTTAGTTTGATCTGATCATTGTTTTATTCCCTATAGGATTGGGTTTCTCTAATTGGTGGAGCAGGTGGGGAGCAAGCAGAGCTCGACAGCCAGTAGAGGTCGCCAGCCAGCCCAAGGGCGACCTCAAGCGGTAGCGGGAGGAGGTGCTAGGGTTCTTCCAGGTTTGTCTCTCCCTCTTCTCTCTCTGCTCTCATTCTCGTCTCCCCGGAGGCAGCCATCACTAGTACAGAACGACACATCGGATACCCCTCTATGGAAACGGCAGGCGTTAGGCGACGGAGAATCGCGCTTTCCGCACGGCTAGTGCGTACAAACCTGACCTAGGCCATGGCTGGCCCGTCAACATAGGTAACGGAGAAAGTATTAACTCCGTTACCAATAGTATTGGCAACGGTCTTAATTCTGGCTCCGTTTCCGATATGTGCCTCTATAGCAACGGAGACTTTTGGGTGTCCGTTTCCAATGTGGACACGTTCCATCTTCTTGGAATTCAAAGCGAGGCGGAGTAACTGCTATGGCGTAGTGGCGTAGTGGTGCCGCGGCACCGTCCATCTCAGTACGCCACTTCGCCGCAGCCATGGATACTCCTAGCAACTCCTCGGGCGTTCACCGTAGCAGTTTCCCGCTTTCGCTGAATTGGAACCGCGTCGTCGTGCCGGAGGCCGTCGCGCAGAGGCACTGGCAATATAGGAGGCCAGTGCCTTGGTCAAATGTTAGCCTCCCCGCTGGCTGGCGCGTCAAGGACAGGAGGGTGCCTATGCCGCCGGAAGAGGACGCGGGATCCTCGGGCGCCCGCGACCGCAGCCGCTCGCCGCGGCGGAGAGACGCTCGTCCGCGGTCGCCTGGATGGAACCGCGTCATCGTCGGGCAGGCCATCGCGGAGCGGCACTGGCAATATAGGAGGCTAGTGCCATGGTCAAAGGTTCGGCTACCCGGTGGCTGGCACCTCAACCGCGCATCGGTGCCTATGCCGCCGGAAAGAGTTGAGCTGCTTCAGAGCCGCCGGCTCCTCCTCCCGCCGGAGCTACGCGACGATCCTGCCTACGATGACGACGAGATGTGGGAGGGGCGCACGGGCGGCGATGACATCGTCGGCGAGGAGCCGCGCGACGACACGGACGACTACGCGGCTCTCCTCGCATACGAGCAGGAGAAGGCGGAGGCCGAGGAGTAGTTATAGTTATTTATTTTTATGTTCTTCAACTTCAATACTAGTAGAGATCAGTATAAGCCCAGTGTGTCAGTGAAAAAATCAAAGGAAACGGTTGTTTATACCCTCCGTTTCCGATGTTCTATTTTGCTATAAATGCGCCCTTCACACAGCCCTAAACTCTATCGCTCACTCTCAGCCTCACTCTCAAAGTGTGGCGGCACCTCCACGCAGCACCAGATCTTAGCTCCACCATGGCGGCGCGCATCTCCCTCCCTCCGACCGTGGCGGCGCGCATCTCCCTCCCTCCGACCATGGCGGCGCGCATCTTCCTCTCCTCCGACCGTGGCGGCGTGCATCTCCCTCCCTTCGACCGTGGCGGCGCACATCTTTTTCTCCTCCGACCATGTCGGCGCGCATCTTCCTCTCCTCCGACCGTGGCAGCACGTACCCGTTCTTTGCTCCACCCGGGCAGATCTCATCGCCTGATCTGTAGCTGGAGGGCGCATGGCATGTCGATCCGAGGACGACGAGGATGACTACGTACTCCCGCCGCCAGATCCAAAGGTAATACATCTATTTGTGACCGGCCGTCATGCCGACGAACTAGGGTTGTTGTCATTGTTTTGCTTAGGTTTTCTTCCATAGGACACTCATGAACAGAACTAGAACTAGGGTTGTAATACATCCGAGGACGATGAGGATGACCACTGGCGGATCCACCTTGAGCCAGCCGGGTGCACAGGACACCGGGAGAAGGAATTTTTCTTTGTAAATTAGCAATTTTTCATCACATATGCACCCCTAAAAATTGTTTTAAATGTATTGTGGTAACATGTGTGCATCCTGGTTCAATATGTTCTAGCTCCGCCACTGAGGACGACTACGTAGTGTCGCTCGAAAAGAACATAACTAGCACAAATCGGTAGTGTATGAAACTCATGGCTGACTTATCTCCTTTACAAAACAGATGTACATTTCGGTGACACTGTATAAAAAGCCGGGTCCTTAGCCAAGGTGCGCTTGTCGTCCGGCATAATTGTTGGTACACAACAACTATGCAATGGATTTGTAAGTTTGTTGTTCTGTCTTATGCATCCTTTTGTGTTGTATGTCCTTTATGCTAGATGTATAGTGAGCTAACATGGAGTCATATATTCTCTCTTTGCATTTCAGTGACCACTTTACAAAAGAGGCACCTTCAGTACATCAGCACTCGCTTATTGCACTATGTGCAGAGCATGGTGCTGATCCGTTTAGCTCATTTAAATGAGCTAAATACAAGGTCGGGGACAAAGCGGCGAGTTGATTATATTTTGGCGACACCGTCCAAGAAGAAGATTGAATTCATGAACTCTAACAGCAAGTCATGAAGATAAATTAAGTTGGAAATGACAAGGATAAGTTTAGAGAGGCATGACATAGATAGATTTAGCTAGACATGTCAATGATAGATTTAGAGAGGCATGACAATGAAGATAAGTAATTGGTTGTCTTGTGATGCAATGTATCGGTGACATTTGTTATACCTTATGAATGAATGAATTTGTTAGCCTTTTTGTGCTTCTGCTATGAAATTTTAAATGTCCAGTGCCAAATCTATTCCTGCTCTAGGCTTATGAAGAAACCTCAATGCAAACGAGCAGAAACAGAATCTCCGTTACTGATGTTCCGACACATCAGAAACGGAGGTTGTGCACAACCGTTGCCAAACCGACGCCTCATCAGCGACGGTTTTTCGCCTCCGTTACCGATGAGGGCCTTCACATTAGTAACGGGGTCAGGGACACGAACCCTTTTTCCGTTTCCGATGGGGTTTTTGGCCCGTTTCCGATGTGTCGTTCTGTACTAGTGCATGTTTGTGAGATTATGAGGCATGCTCCCAGAGTTTCTCATATTTGTTTTTGCAGGTTTGGTTTCTCTAGGCCTACAAGGTGTTTGATGCAAATCCAAGAAGGCTGGGGGAGGATTGATCCAGCCATGCAAGTGGCGAGCTGCTGCTGGGTTTTCTTTCGGATCTTTTGGGGGCAGCGGGAAGCAGGTTTGGTTTCTCCATATTCACTCTTGTTAATCTTTGTATGTATGCAAGGAATCCAGTATTTGTTTCTTTCTATGTGGTGATTCAGTGCTAAATGAATTGCTCACTGAGTGCTTGATGAATCGCTTACAGAAAGCAGGGTCTAACGGTGTTCAATTTTGGAACCGATGGTTTAATTGTTCGAATGGGAGCTTTACATGGGTATATTCTCAATGCCATTATGTTTCTAGATTTTTGTTTTGTGGTTGATGCAAAGTTGGGGGTGCAAAAGTAGAGGTGCAAAATTGGGGGATTGGGCAATATTTCAGTTGTGCTTACTGATGAGAACATCTCTATCGTGATTATTGCAGATCAATTGTGAGGATACAATGATTGACATGCTTAGGCCTGTGTACGTGATTTGATTTTGGTTAGCATTTGTGTGGAGTTATAAATTGTTCTGTTTACCATCACTCGTGTATAAACTCAGCCCATGTTTAAAAATTTGTTAATTGCAGTCTGCAACTACACCTTGCACAATAAGAACAAGTTATCTCGTCCATCTATAGGAAAGTTACTGGTTTGGTGGTGGGGATTTCTGAATTTTGAGGGTCATTTGGTGCTAAAACGTGGTTCTTGCAATAGTAGTGATGTAAATATATTTGACTGCATGTACATTTAAAGTTTGAGAATGTGAATTGCTCCTGTGCAAAGATTGTTTGATCAGAAATCATTTTTCAGTTGCATTAGACGTTATTTGACATATCGTTACCATGTGAATTTGGATCCTTGCTTGCTTATACATACTTTAGTGCAGTTTATTTTGAAGGTCCGCGTCTGGATCAAGCTTTGGGCCTTTCTGAAAATATATTCAAGATGCTACATAATTTAGTGATCGTGTTTGTGATGAGCCTGATGGCATCATATGATATCCAATGGAGCTGATTCAGCATGCTATTATTATTATATGGATATCGACTGCCTCACAGGTAATGAGGTTATCTTTAGGTGTCAGTATTATGTTTGGTGTTTGGTACCTTTCGAAAAGAGAGTATATATGCACAATGCTTGCTTTTGCTGTACGTTTTCTTCATTTTAAGATATATTTGATGTCCCAGTGCTATACTACCTGTAGATGTGGAATTGGACTTTCAAAACTGAGCAAATCAATTTGCTCACAACGACATTTACTTGCTGTCGTTTAAACTTTGTGATGGATCTGTGACTGTCAAGGTGCAAAAGAATCATCCATCTGCTGCACATAATTCTATTTGTAGAAAGTAGATACTTATTTCATTGATTTAGGTTGTGACATCCTGATACTTATTTATGCATGCCGTGTGAAGTTCATTGTTGCTTGGCTGTGATGCCTTTGATTTTAGCTTGAGGTTGTGCAGCAGTGCAAGCATATTTTTTATAGACTGGGCGGTAGTAGGCAGGAATGCATGATGATTTCTGGTAGATCCGATTTGGTCTGTATACCAGTACAGAAAATTCAAACAACCAGAGAATTTTGTACAGCAATGCGCACAAAAGCCAAGGATCACCTTTTGTCACCTGTTGAAGGGAAGTTTGATAGTTCAAACAACCGGAGAATTTTGTACAGCAATACGCAGAAAAGAGCTTTTCTGGCTCTTCAATTTGATTAGGCTATTCAACATGAAAAATACTAGAAGATTGATTATGTGTATTGTTGGTACATAATTACTCTGCTTCTATTGATTTGTATTGGCATCCAGACAAGAGGTTGGCATTAAGCTAGCAGCTAATTACTGTGCTTCTTTTGATTTGTGTTGTCAGCATCTACATCTCATATTGAGTGTTGACCTTCTTCAAATGGATTGTTGTCTAATTCTTCAGGTTGATTATTGCATTCTTGTTCTTCAGGTTAAGTGTTGCGCAAGTGCTCCAAATCATGAAGTGCTGACGAGCTGGATACCAGTGATCTGCTAGGGGATAGAGGCCATGGACGACTGCCAGAATAGGTACTGTATTTTTCTTTCTTCCTGAATACATCCTTGGCTTTCTTTTTTCTTCTCAAATCTGAAGTAGATCTGCGTGTGAGTTTTATGGTTACTGTTATACACGAATACATGTTGTGACTACCTCATGTTGAGATAAAGTGAGCTACAGAATTGTTTTACGAGATCCTCTACGGATATGTTTGCAGTGATATTTCCCTAAAAAGATGTAACAAAGAGCTACCTGCGCATTTATCTTTATTTAATCTATTACTTGCAGCTTTGAAATATCACCAGCAGTTAATATTTGCGATTTTGCTTGGAATCTACAGTTGGTCCAATTGAGGAAGCGCACCTGATCTGCAGTGCTTCGATCCTGGGCACATTTCATTATTCAAATATGGTTCCGTTTCAAGGTGTATGGTCCAATTATATGCATGAGCGCACACAGAGAGGTACAACCTCAAGGGAGGAGGAAGGAGATGTTGATGGGCTTCGACGGTGGAGCAACACGACCATGGTCATCCATTTTGCTGCTCGTGGAGCCGGGTGGGGAGGCGTGCAGGTGAACCTTCACCAAAAGCAACGACAAAACAACCTAGAGGTGATTTCTCATGTTCGTTGCCCATTTTGTGTCATATTTCATTTCGTTTATGTTTTGCAGATCATTCACATCCCTGTTAATTAGGGTTCTCCCAGTTTTTCATTGCTAAATCTTATTGTATAAATTATTAGGTTATATTGTTAATAGCTTTGGTTCAGTTGTAAGATTGAGCACCAAAACTGCATTATAACCTGGTCCTGAAGCTATTCTAACCCAGCCTCTATCTCTTCTCTTACCCTTTTAGGAGCAGAGCAAGGAATTGATTGCGATTGGCGGTAGCTGACACCAAGGTTGCGGTTACGAAGGCGACACCGGAGGCAACTGAAGCCTACCTGATACACAGCTGAATCAGTTCTTCAGTTTCTCCCCTCGAGGTATGGCACCAGTTTGCAAACCTTAGATTAGTTTAAAATTTTGGTGCCTCCATTCTGTCCCTCCATTCCTAGACTTGTGGTTCAGACAGTACTCTGTTTGGGGATTGTGTAGATGGAGAATTTGCTTAGATTATGTGATTGCTCTGTCTTGGAGATTATCCAATTGCGCATGGTTTAATGATGGTAATTCTATATTGTTTTTGGTTTGACATGTTGCTTGTATGGCCATTCAGTCCATTCACTTGTCTGGGCTTATCTTTAGTCGCTTACATTCAGCTCATAGGAACATGCTCTGTTCAATCTACTCAACATTCCATTCTCTGCAATTCCAGGGTTTTGTAATTCATGTTATACATTGTCAATGAGTTGAATACAATTTGGCGCCCCTGCCTTTGGTTGCTTAAAAGTAGGAATATGGTCTGACGTCTCAATGTTATGTCTGTATACGCTGGGTTCAGTGAGACATTATTTAAATTGGAATACAGTTGCTTAAAATAGGAATATGGTCTCACGTCTCAACTTCTCTTCAATATGTTGCAAATGCATGTTTATTTCAAACTATTAATTATCAACTTCGCCGGGTTCTGATCGATATTGGCAGGTGGCTGCAGTGGTGAGGCAGATCTGATCGAGTGGTGGATGGTCCTGAGTCCTAACCACAACTGGTCAGCTGGTTTTGGCCTATGAGGCTTCGACACCTCGTGTCGCCTCCTGCAGATATCGCGCTTCTTTCCGATTTGCTTATCTAAGTGTGTTGTATGCAGAAAAAAATTATTCCTCTCTTAGCTTTATTGGAACCTCTTGCTCTTATATTCAAACTTTGAAGGTCTCAAAATAAATATCATCCACTGATTTGTCTCCGGTTAGTTTCTCTTATTAATGCTCTTCTGTTTTGTTGATACAGTGTACATTACATTACATTTTACTGTCAGTGTATCCACGGTTCCAAAGGAATATCACCATTTATTTTGTAGGGATTGGTGTTGAATTAATTCTTGTGTCTTCTAAGTGAACAGCTTCCACTGCGTAGTTGCTTTCTCTCCTGCAGTGGTAGCTTATCTTATTCAAGGAAATCATAGCTACTCCCTTGTGTTTTTTCTATAGACGTAGCGATCATGTGGGAACATGTCTGAAAGTAAAATGTCCTTGATGGTTTCAGAATCTGTGGTATCATATTTACCTGTACTGTGTTTATATGATTCCTGTCACATTTTTTTTGATAGCCTGCAACTACATTTTGATTAACTCTGTCGCTCATTGCCGACCTATATTTTTCTATGTTGTTTTGCGCAGGCTGTTTTGATAAAAGAGAAAGCAGGAGCAAGATGAGAGAATGAACGGTGTGATGACTACAAAAATGATTTCTCTGACGGGAAGGATGGATCAAGCATTATTGAAGGAATGAAGGATGGATCAAGCATTATTGACGGTGAGAAATGCAGTGAGACAACTATTCATGTTTAATTTGTCGTGTGGACTAAACTGAGTGAGAAACCATACAAAGACAAAACTGTTGTTTATGAACATAATTTGGCTGCTGTAGTTCAACCTGCTTAGTAGTTACTGCAGCCCGACATTGATCTACATTTCAGCCTACTTTGTTTGGCGGCTCAAAGTAGACCCATGCCCCTCTCTCCAATAGCTTTTTATTTATTATTATAAGGAGCTGTGACATATAATTTATACTCAGCTTTTTGTGGGCAGTGATTTAGTTTTTATTTATTTTTCCCCCTTTAAGTTGTTCATGTGCCCCTATTTGCAGATTTGGCGGTGTGCTCTGGTTTGAACCGGGGTTGGTTTTGTGGTTACAAATTCTATGATGGTTGATGCAGGAGCGGCCAATGTTGGTTTTGTACCTCAGATGGTGACGAGCCAAGGTAAGCAGCCGCCAGTCCTTCTCTACCATGTTGTCAAGAAAAATCCAAGCTTCTCTGCTGTATTCTTTAGGAGACATGATATTTCATATATTTTGTTTCATCGTGAGATTAGTGATGTTCTTTCATATGAACCAATCATTTTTTAATGAGAGATGCATTGAGAAAAAATAAGAGCATGAACTATCTATTTTCCTGTTGACCTTTGATGGAAAACTGAATTATTTTTGCTTACAGTTTGTTGGTGAGAGTTTCTTTAGATGCAGTTTGACCTTCTCGATGAAGGGCTGTGCTGTCTTACCATGTTTTTATACACATTTTATGGCATGTCATCTATATCGCTTAACAGTAAAAGTAGCTATACAGAGGAGCTTATTGGTCTTTGCATTATTGTCCATTATTATATACATGCTTGGAATTCGGCAAATGCATTTGCAGTACTTACCAGCAAGTATTATGCCACATTGTAGACGATAGATGAGAAGGTCAGTTTTACTAAACGAATTCAACACTCAGAATAAGGTTTGGGCATCTCTCATAATTTCAAAACACTGCTACTTCTGTCGTGAATTTCAATGGTCAATCTGGTCTTAATCTATTTGAGGTGAGAATGCTGCCATTAATATCAATGTTGTGAAATATTGACCTTTTTTTGTTTGGCATGCACATCGTAAGTTATGAGGGATGTGATCCTTTTTTTTTGCTACAAACTTATATGGTATTTAGTTATGTACCACCTGCAATATGCAGAAAATAGATGGAGAAGTATATAACCTGAATTGTAAAGATGGTCTGTTAGTTGTGTTATGGGCACTACTTTTGAACCTTTAATTCTACAGGTATTCCAGTCATTTGAAGTTATACCTCTCTACAGATTACTTTCAGCTGCAATTATAGAAGTGTTGTATATATGCAATTATTTCCCTGAAGACAATTGCTTTAACTCATTTTAACTGAATGTTAATTTGCTCACAAACCTTCTATTGCAGCTACAAATTATTGATCTTATTCCGCATTCTTATTCCTCGGTGTTTAGCCAAAGGCCAAGTTCAGATTGTTTTCGTGCCAGAAAAGAAATAGCCAAACAGGTAATGCTGGCGGGAGAGACTTCCGACGATGCGATTCTAGAGATGAGGACCGTAGCGCGTGATGCAATAGGCGTGGACACCGTGATGAAGAACACATGTTTACCTTGGGGAGTAGCACACACATTGAGTAATTGTATATGTCGAGACGCCATGGTGGGGATATCCCACTTCCTATATGTAATATGGCTAGACCTGAATTGGGTATCACAAACTGCGTGTTTAACATTTTTTCCTTCTCGAAATTGTCCAGTTGGGCTTTCATTATCACATTGTTCTGATCAGTTAGATAGACAAGAATACTTGCATGACAATACATAACTCTGCTCGCATGCAGGTGAATGAAAAAAACATATAAATATGTATTGTTTTCAAGGTCCCTAAGTAAGTGTTCATACATCTTCCTCTGTATGTTAAACTTAACTTTTATTTTGTTAGAGGGTGGATCTATTTTATTGAGTATATACACATGCATAAGGTTCTCTGTTATCTTGAGCCAATAGGGCATGAAGGCAAGTTTGCTGAAGCTATTTATGTTGGGAGGCTCGGATCTGTTTTGTTTTAATTCTGTTGAGCTCTTCTCTCAAAATAGACCGGATGCCACTCATAGGCAGTAATATATCTACAACTTGGATACATCTTATTCCATTTATGGGACTTGTCAAATTACTATTACTTTGTCTCCTTAGTACCCTGCAGTTGCTTACGACCAACCTTAAGTTAGTGAGTCTCAATCACGGAGCAAAAACATAAAGGAGAACACGTAAAAGTCATGGCTTGAATACAATTTTGATTTCGGCAATTGGTTGCATTTTTCTATGTGTACTAATCCTCAGAGTGAATCTCAATCATGGACAACAACTTAAATGCAATACACGTAAAATTTACTCTTCCTCTAACTGCGCCAGTGGTGCAACGGGTAACATTTACCTTATTTTCTTCATCTCTCATTTTAATTTACATGTAACAATTTTGAACACTGCTATTATGCAACGTGTTTTTAGCTCAAGCGCTATCGGAGGGCAAAGTATTTTTCAGCACAATTTATATAAGATTGCTTCAACCTTCTTAGGAAGAGCTCAACACATTCTAATCATGGAGCCATAGGATACTCTAACAAGTAGTTTCAATACACAAAACATATAAAACTTAAGTAGTTTCAATACACAAAACATATAAAACTTAAGGACACGCCTGTGACGAGTGTTAGCCCAGCCGGCCCAAGAAAGAAATTATCTACATTTCCGATGATGAAAAGTAGGGAAGTGTTTTGGATTACAATCGCTAATTAGTTTCCTTTTCTATGAGATAATTCTGTAAAATGTGATTTTCTGCTTGACTATAGGAATATGGTCTCACGTCTCAACTTCTCTTCAATATGTTGCAAATGCATGTTTATTTCAAACTATTAATTATCAACTTCGCCGGGTTCTGATCGATATTGGCAGGTGGCTGCAGTGGTGAGGCAGATCTGATCGAGTGGTGGATGGTCCTGAGTCCTAACCACAACTGGTCAGCTGGTTTTGGCCTATGAGGCTTCGACACCTCGTGTCGCCTCCTGCAGATATCGCGCTTCTTTCCGATTTGCTTATCTAAGTGTGTTGTATGCAGAAAAAAATTATTCCTCTCTTAGCTTTATTGGAACCTCTTGCTCTTATATTCAAACTTTGAAGGTCTCAAAATAAATATCATCCACTGATTTGTCTCCGGTTAGTTTCTCTTATTAATGCTCTTCTGTTTTGTTGATACAGTGTACATTACATTACATTTTACTGTCAGTGTATCCACGGTTCCAAAGGAATATCACCATTTATTTTGTAGGGATTGGTGTTGAATTAATTCTTGTGTCTTCTAAGTGAACAGCTTCCACTGCGTAGTTGCTTTCTCTCCTGCAGTGGTAGCTTATCTTATTCAAGGAAATCATAGCTACTCCCTTGTGTTTTTTCTATAGACGTAGCGATCATGTGGGAACATGTCTGAAAGTAAAATGTCCTTGATGGTTTCAGAATCTGTGGTATCATATTTACCTGTACTGTGTTTATATGATTCCTGTCACATTTTTTTTGATAGCCTGCAACTACATTTTGATTAACTCTGTCGCTCATTGCCGACCTATATTTTTCTATGTTGTTTTGCGCAGGCTGTTTTGATAAAAGAGAAAGCAGGAGCAAGATGAGAGAATGAACGGTGTGATGACTACAAAAATGATTTCTCTGACGGGAAGGATGGATCAAGCATTATTGAAGGAATGAAGGATGGATCAAGCATTATTGACGGTGAGAAATGCAGTGAGACAACTATTCATGTTTAATTTGTCGTGTGGACTAAACTGAGTGAGAAACCATACAAAGACAAAACTGTTGTTTATGAACATAATTTGGCTGCTGTAGTTCAACCTGCTTAGTAGTTACTGCAGCCCGACATTGATCTACATTTCAGCCTACTTTGTTTGGCGGCTCAAAGTAGACCCATGCCCCTCTCTCCAATAGCTTTTTATTTATTATTATAAGGAGCTGTGACATATAATTTATACTCAGCTTTTTGTGGGCAGTGATTTAGTTTTTATTTATTTTCTCCCCCTTTAAGTTGTTCATGTGCCCCTATTTGCAGATTTGGCGGTGTGCTCTGGTTTGAACCGGGGTTGGTTTTGTGGTTACAAATTCTATGATGGTTGATGCAGGAGCGGCCAATGTTGGTTTTGTACCTCAGATGGTGACGAGCCAAGGTAAGCAGCCGCCAGTCCTTCTCTACCATGTTGTCAAGAAAAATCCAAGCTTCTCTGCTGTATTCTTTAGGAGACATGATATTTCATATATTTTGTTTCATCGTGAGATTAGTGATGTTCTTTCATATGAACCAATCATTTTTTAATGAGAGATGCATTGAGAAAAAATAAGAGCATGAACTATCTATTTTCCTGTTGACCTTTGATGGAAAACTGAATTATTTTTGCTTACAGTTTGTTGGTGAGAGTTTCTTTAGATGCAGTTTGACCTTCTCGATGAAGGGCTGTGCTGTCTTACCATGTTTTTATACACATTTTATGGCATGTCATCTATATCGCTTAACAGTAAAAGTAGCTATACAGAGGAGCTTATTGGTCTTTGCATTATTGTCCATTATTATATACATGCTTGGAATTCGGCAAATGCATTTGCAGTACTTACCAGCAAGTATTATGCCACATTGTAGACGATAGATGAGAAGGTCAGTTTTACTAAACGAATTCAACACTCAGAATAAGGTTTGGGCATCTCTCATAATTTCAAAACACTGCTACTTCTGTCGTGAATTTCAATGGTCAATCTGGTCTTAATCTATTTGAGGTGAGAATGCTGCCATTAATATCAATGTTGTGAAATATTGACCTTTTTTTTGTTTGGCATGCACATCGTAAGTTATGAGGGATGTGATCCTTTTTTTTTGCTACAAACTTATATGGTATTTAGTTATGTACCACCTGCAATATGCAGAAAATAGATGGAGAAGTATATAACCTGAATTGTAAAGATGGTCTGTTAGTTGTGTTATGGGCACTACTTTTGAACCTTTAATTCTACAGGTATTCCAGTCATTTGAAGTTATACCTCTCTACAGATTACTTTCAGCTGCAATTATAGAAGTGTTGTATATATGCAATTATTTCCCTGAAGACAATTGCTTTAACTCATTTTAACTGAATGTTAATTTGCTCACAAACCTTCTATTGCAGCTACAAATTATTGATCTTATTCCGCATTCTTATTCCTCGGTGTTTAGCCAAAGGCCAAGTTCAGATTGTTTTCGTGCCAGAAAAGAAATAGCCAAACAGGTAATGCTGGCGGGAGAGACTTCCGACGATGCGATTCTAGAGATGAGGACCGTAGCGCGTGATGCAATAGGCGTGGACACCGTGATGAAGAACACATGTTTACCTTGGGGAGTAGCACACACATTGAGTAATTGTATATGTCGAGACGCCATGGTGGGGATATCCCACTTCCTATATGTAATATGGCTAGACCTGAATTGGGTATCACAAACTGCGTGTTTAACATTTTTTCCTTCTCGAAATTGTCCAGTTGGGCTTTCATTATCACATTGTTCTGATCAGTTAGATAGACAAGAATACTTGCATGACAATACATAACTCTGCTCGCATGCAGGTGAATGAAAAAAACATATAAATATGTATTGTTTTCAAGGTCCCTAAGTAAGTGTTCATACATCTTCCTCTGTATGTTAAACTTAACTTTTATTTTGTTAGAGGGTGGATCTATTTTATTGAGTATATACACATGCATAAGGTTCTCTGTTATCTTGAGCCAATAGGCATGAAGGCAAGTTTGCTGAAGCTATTTATGTTGGGAGGCTCGGATCTGTTTTGTTTTAATTCTGTTGAGCTCTTCTCTCAAAATAGACCGGATGCCACTCATAGGCAGTAATATATCTACAACTTGGATACATCTTATTCCATTTATGGGACTTGTCAAATTACTATTACTTTGTCTCCTTAGTACCCTGCAGTTGCTTACGACCAACCTTAAGTTAGTGAGTCTCAATCACGGAGCAAAAACATAAAGGAGAACACGTAAAAGTCATGGCTTGAATACAATTTTGATTTCGGCAATTGGTTGCATTTTTCTATGTGTACTAATCCTCAGAGTGAATCTCAATCATGGACAACAACTTAAATGCAATACACGTAAAATTTACTCTTCCTCTAACTGCGCCAGTGGTGCAACGGGTAACATTTACCTTATTTTCTTCATCTCTCATTTTAATTTACATGTAACAATTTTGAACACTGCTATTATGCAACGTGTTTTTAGCTCAAGCGCTATCGGAGGGCAAAGTATTTTTCAGCACAATTTATATAAGATTGCTTCAACCTTCTTAGGAAGAGCTCAACACATTCTAATCATGGAGCCATAGGATACTCTAACAAGTAGTTTCAATACACAAAACATATAAAACTTAAGTAGTTTCAATACACAAAACATATAAAACTTAAGGACACGCCTGTGACGAGTGTTAGCCCAGCCGGCCCAAGAAAGAAATTATCTACATTTCCGATGATGAAAGTAGGGAAGTGTTTTGGATTACAATCGCTAATTAGTTTCCTTTTCTATGAGATAATTCTGTAAAATGTGATTTTCTGCTTGACTATAACTGCAATATCGGTGTGTATAAGATGGTGTCTGAGACATGGATCTTGAGGGTGACATGGTTTCAAGACTGAAATATCATCTATGATAAAATTGGATCCTCTGAGCTTACTTGAATATGTAGGAACTATGGTAAATGAATTCCTTATTATTTTTCAATCAATATATTTGATTTCCATGACAATTCCCATAACATGCCTACATGCACCATCTTTATATGGGTACAGTGTGCAATCAGGGAACACTGTTCATTCTAAAATTAGCCTCCTACTGTGGTGCCTGATACTTCAAGATAATATTACTTGAGATTGTATAAAATATTTGTTGTCAAATTAAAATCCACTGTTGGTTCAAAAATTATCGATGATGATACCCGCATGATGGCCACGATAACAATTTGTAAAGTATATAAAACTTAAGGATACATTACAGTCTTGCTTTCGGCACCTGCGCCGGTGGCGCAACCGGTCATATTTAATTTTTTTTAAAACTTAAGGCTGCACTACAGTTTTGATTTTGTCACCTGCGTCAGGGGCGCAACCGGTCATCTAGTTCAAGTAAATGCGAGAACGCATGCTGCATGCACATCAACGTGCCGCCTTTGCTGGTGGCGGCATATGTCCACGTCCTCCGTTTTCCGTTCCTGCTTTTGAATGATTCCCGTACTAGCCTACATGCCACCGTGGCTGGTGGCGGCACGGCCTGCCGCCTCTCATGGTGGCGGCCAGTGCTACGTGGCATAAGCTGGGCCTGCCGCCACGGTATTTCTAGCAATTTCATTTGCATGTGGTTCTTCTTATCAATTCACTCATGTAGGTGGTCTGATTTGCCTGAAATTCTAGATTCACACGTTAGTCACATATTTGCACGAGGTTATTTTTGGGACAAAGTGACATAGTACAACTGGGAATGTTTTTCATGTAGGTGATGCATGCGAAGATCTCTAACCTTTTTTTCCCGTGGAGATGGTGTTGTGACTTGTCAGCAATATTGCTCATTTTTGCGCACAAGGAAGCTAATTATGTAGCTCACATATGCACTCATGAGGTGTACCATTGTGAGCGATGATGTTTTTTGACTTGTCACGACGCCTACATTTTAGCACATCCCCTTTTGAACAAGATTGTACGGTCGTGTTTGTTGACTGCATCACACTAAACCGCCCTATGGGAAGCAAAGATAGGCTTTGGATGCATGGCTGGATCGGGTTCGAACGGTACTCAAAGCACCTCCCAGACAGACCTGTGGGAAGGAAAATCGGTGTTTCTGTAGACCAAGATTCGCGTGGGCGCAATGGGGGAAGCGACACACATGGGACTGTACCGCTAGAAATGGTGGGAGATATAATATTTCCGGCACGGTATGTCGTCATAATCTCACCTCCTTCTTTATGACCTTGAGTTGTAAGGAAAAGCCCTAACTATTCTGTCAGCATCAGAGGCGGCACGGAAAATCCCCAACTAATGAGAAGAAGTGACCACAAACATAGATGCAATCAACCAAACTTGGTGTCATTGAATCATTGGATCCACTTGTCCTCGTGTGCAGGCAACCAAACCCTTGGTACGAAACGATCTACTGATACAATGCAGGTGCGCAAAATGGTTCCGGGTAACCAAACAAGATCTCATGCTATGCTAATGTATTAAAGCGCTTATTATGTAAAAATTATTGCTCCTTAAAAAAAGCTCAGAATTAATTCGTGTTTTTTTTTTGTCTATTACTCTTCCTTTCCTTTCCTAAGTTAAATGGTGTTTCTTTTCTATATTTTCAGGTACAACAAGGATGTCAGCATACCAATTATGATGAAGTACAAGTATACAAACATTGCATCACTAACTATATGAAAGCTGTGCAAATTCTCGCGCTGAGAGCGCTCACGTTACTGTATATTCTACAGTAACATACAATGTTCAACAGTACTACGATCTGCACCGTCGAACGGCGATCCAACGATCCACCAGACATGCCCGTGACACTTTTGCAAATAGAACCCCAAAGATCGCAACGTTGCCCCGCAGTCCACACATTCACGCTGTAGAGGTCCTATCTGCAAATTCCAAAACCACCACGGACCTCACTGCAAAAATGCCACAGATTCCCCTCCCTCCCCCTCTCTTCCGCACGACGCCGGAAATCGCCGCCGGCGCCGTTGCGCCGTGCCGTCGCTGCGCCTCTCCTCTCACAAATCGGGCCACACGCCGTGCTCCGCCGTCACCTCCCCTACCTCCTCGCTCACTTTCGCGTGCCGGGACGCCGCGTCGGCGCCAGAATCGACGCGGGCGTGCTCGTAGGCCGCGGCCGCGTGCACACGTCGCCGACGACGCTCCGCCGTCCCAAAATCGGCGGCGCCGCCGCCTGCAGCCACCCCACGTCCGCGCGGCTCTGGCGCACCCAGCCACACCTCCCGTATCGCGGTGGCGCCGCCTCACCATGGTCGCCGTTGCCACCGCATCCGGCCAGTCTGACGTCGCTGCTGCGTCACCGTGGACCTGGGCTGGGGGAGACGGGCCGCTCACTGGTCTGGGCCGATTCCTCTGCGGCCCTGTTTTGTTTTCCTTTTATTCAAAACTTTTGAAACTTTCATTACACAACTCGAAATCAAATCCGACCAATTTCTACCAAATTGTAAAATCAGTACAATCATTCCAAATGATTTGGGACCTTTTCAAAATTATTTGAAATCTTCCATTTCCAAATACATATAATTGAACCAAATACCAAAATTTTAAAAAAGATCATACTTCAAGCAATTGGAAACACTTCGTATATACTATTGTACAGTATTTAGGCAATTTCAGAAAACTACTAAATGCTGCAAAATCAGAAACTTACACAGGTTAATATTTCGAAATAATCCATAACGATGATATATTTCCTTCAATTATAGTGCTAAATTAAAAAATTACGTCTAAATGGCACCATATTTGGTCAATTCAATCCAACTAACATACTTATAGCTAATATACCTTAAATCTCTCAAACTACATAATTAAATTTCAACAATGTTTGATTACATGAATATTTGGAGTAAATTCAAATTCATACCCTTTACTTACGGATTCAATTTAAACCAAAATTAATAAATGCTCACATAATGCATTTCCCCTTATTCTCAATTTAAATTAAATATTTACGACAAAACACCAACATATCATATGTAAGAAATTTTTAGCAAAATGAAACCATATTTGACCATTCCAATTTAGCTAACATATTTCGAGGTAATATAAATTAAATATCTCTAACTATGTAGTCCAATTTTAAACATGCTTGGTAAGACGAATATTTCCATAAAATGCAAATTCAGATCCTCCAACTATGGACTGAAATTACATTTGAATTTAATGAATGCTCACATAATGTATTTCCTCCGATTATTGAACCAAATTAAATACTGAATATAAATACAAACATATTACATCAATTCGAATAGGTCAATATTTAGAGACAATACAACCGAACTCCCTCCAATTATACAACTCAACTTAATAAACGCTCACATTGAACTTAACTCTAACTATGTAGTCACATTTAAATAATGCTTCACTAGATGCATATTGGAGAAACCATAAATTCATTTCCCCTAATTATGGATTGTTTCGAAAGTGAATTTAATAAATGTTCAAACAATGTATTCCCTACAATTATTGAGCTAAATTAAATATTTAAGACAACATACAAACATATCATCCCAATTCAAATAGGCTAATATTTAAAAATAATGTAACAAGATTCCCTCCAATTATAATATCGACCAAACTCCAACGGATTTCCAAATCTCCAATTCAGCAAAATTTTGGAGAAAAATAGATGACAAAACCCGACAAATTCCGACATTTTAAAATACAGCGGATGGCGTTTGCTAAAGATTTTTTTTTTGGAATATTCAAATGTTGTCACTTTTTGGAAGTAATTCAAATGCATCTTCCCTAATTTGAATTAAATATTGCCGCCGAAATAAAAACATGTTCGACCATTTCAACCTACTAAGTATTTTAACATTACACAAAATTTATCAGAAATGCTCACAAAAAATGCTACCTATTCATAAAAAAAAAACATGTTCGAACATTACAATTTAGCCAACATTTTGTTAAACAAAAAATTTATAAATACTACAAAAAAATCACCAAGGGCGTGGCGTGACGCCACGCCAAATTCAACTAGTAATAGGTAGATACTTGAACTTTGGTGCATTGTCATCCGTTTTTGTTAAATTTACCAAGAAAACACATCTACAAAATTATTAAAAATACGCATACATGTAAGTATTGAATCAAAACCATGAACAATTTCGTAAAAATAAAATTGAGAAGCTTTACCATTTGCTTGCATCGAAAATTTACATGCATGAGTTTCAACTTAATATATAGACGTGTTAGATTTTTCATGGTTTTGTAAAACTTAGAAAATGGCGAAATTCACTTTTGCTCCTCGGGTGCATATGCTCCCTTCAACCAAAAAACATATTTTGAACCGTCGATTTTTTTTGTGAAAACATTTTGTGCATACATCTCCACATTCTATGGGTGCAAAAAAAGTTTTACGAAAAAACCCAACATTTTTATGACCTATGTAAAGTGACAAAAAAAGGCTCATGGAAAGGCTTATTTTGGCACCATTTTTTTCTTTGTTACATAGGCCACAAAAAGCCGGCTTTAGCTTTGTGAACACGTAGGATGTGAAGATGTACGTTTCAACATTTGTTTTGAATTTTTTTACCATTCAAAATGTGTTTAGGATGCATTAAAAAAAAGGTGTACATATGTTTTTTAGATGAACAGAGGATCACCCCGGCCCCATTTCATTGAATGAAACCATCCCAGATTGGACTGGTCACATGCGCCAAAGCGTTTTACCAACTAGAACTAGCATATTACAAAAGCCCTCATCCCATGAGGTCGATCAGTTTTTTTTTTTTGCTTTTTCAGTACAACGAAATGAAGTTTTGCTAGCAAAAGGTACAAGCATAACACAACCCAGGAGCTCTGGGGGTCCTATTCATGGTCTGCTTGCTTTTTCCTTCTCGGCCAAGCTTCCTCGACGTTCGTTGCTGGCGAGGGTGCGAAGGGCCTCTCCAGAGTCAAGGTAGGCATGGTCCACGTCCCAGGGCCTGCCATCTTCTTCAGCTCTGATGATTTTGGATCGTCGATGGCGAAGCGGGAAGCCCTCACCCATTCGCCAGCCACGGGTGCGCGCGGACGATGTTGTTCACCCTTTGGCAGAACGAATCAGTCTTCATCCGTGTCTCCTCCTTGAGGATCAGCTCCCAGTTTCTCAGTGAGCTCTCCTCCTTGAGGATCAGCTCCCAGTTTCTCAGTGAGCTCAGGATCAATCTCAATACATGTTCATGCCCAACCAAGTTTGAGCGTTAAAGATCGAACCATTTCGAATTTTCCAAATGCTCGACATAGCACAAGCACGAACACAATTTATAAAGTTGCATGACGTTTGTTAGCAATCCAGAGTCTAACTAGTGAGAGGAAATCACTTCAATGTCAACCTCAAAGTGAGATGAAATCTCTTGCCAAACCTGTTTAGCTACTAAGTAATCAAAGAAGATATGATGCACAGATTAGTAGACACACTCTTCTGATTTGTGCATGTTTCTCTTTTTTAAATTATCTCAAGTCATGAGGTGTTTCGTGCTAAGAGCCAAAGAAATATGGCTGCTTCTTGGAACTTTTTTTTCTTCTAATAAACGGTTTTGTATGTGGGCACTCATTAGATTGGACCCGCGAGTGGGCCGATTTTGCCCTGGCCGTTTGTAGCAACGGACATCGGGCTGTCATGCGAGAAAGTCTAGAGCTGGGCCAATACGTTACGATTCTCGCCCATTCATTTTTTTCTGTTTCTGTTTTTCTTTTTCATTTTATTTTCTGTTTTCGTTTTTCTTTTTTCTGTTTTGTTTTCGTTTCCTTTATTATTATTTTTATTTTTTTACTTTTTTTGAAAAATAGTTTCAATTTTTGGAAAATGGTTCCAAAATTGAAAATGGTTCCAATTTTGAAAATAGTTCAAATTTTGAAAATGGTTCTAATTTTAAAAAATGGTTCCAAAATTGAAATGGTTCCAAATTTAAAAATGGCTCCAAATTTCAAAATGGTTCAATTTTGAAAATTGTTCCAATTTTGAAAAATGGTTCCAAAATTGAAAATGGTTCAAAATTTGAAAATGATACCAAAATTGAAAATGGTTCCAAATTTGAAAATGTGTCCGAATTTAAAAATGGTTCCAAATTTGAAAATTATTCATTTTTGGAACTGGTTCCAAATTTTGAAAAAAATTCATTTAGAAAAACAAAACAGAAAAGAACCCTGGTTGTTGGCTTCAAAAAGCGTGCGCAAGGAAAAAAGATGGAGCAGCTAGCACGCGCAGAATTCATGGGCCGGTCCATCTAGCGAATCTAGTAGGGTGGCGCAAGTCCTAAGCGACGCTAAGGAGCGGCGCAAAGGAGCTCCCCAGAAAATGCTACGATGCGTGGTCAGGGTCCATGTGGCAACGGGGACACTAACCACCGGTTATTGCTATACCATAACCATCCCCACGAAACAAATTTCTTCCCGTCCCCATCCCCAATAACTGTCACGGGGACATGTTTCATACCATAACCACTACCCAGCGGGTAGCAAATAACCATCGGTTGACCACCTCCACTAACTCAGCAAATTGAGTATAAAAAAGAGCAACAACTCCCCTATACTAGCAAAGAAATAACACAAATATGAGCACAATCACAATATATGACAGCTACAATAATATAAAGAGTTCACAAAGGCACACAGCCACAAATAGATAATCCCCACGGCACTAGCTAAATAAATGATAGTTCACAAAATATATCACAGCAGCATAATATATCAAAGTTTAAAGCACAAAGGCACACATGCACAAATAAAAGTGTTCAACACACATACAAATCCATACCACAATTAAGTTTGGTCATTACATAACATAAATGGGAGTTTCCGAAGGCACACATGCCAAAAATACTTGGTTCAAATGTTCAACAAAGGCACACAGGCCATAACATTCAGAATTCGAAAAATGATAAATTTTGGACTTTGGGACTCCAAACTCCAGGTTTCATCATTGTAGACTTGTAGAAGTGCCGAAGTGCAGGCTGGCTGCCACTCAACATTACAGCTTCAGGTTCTGTAAAAGATTAAAAGACTATATTACAAATAATTCTATACAAGATAACAAACATCCAACCATAACAAACAGATAGAAGGTAACCTCCATCCCCTCTTCAACGTCTTCAAGAACACTCCAGAAGCTAGTTTCGTCTCCATCGTCATCATCTATAAGCAAACAACAATAACAACATTTCAGAATTAAAGGATAACAAGAAATATGACCAGAACATGTATTCTATGCATTTACCTTTGTATCTATTCCTAATCCGGATAAAGCGCATGCACCGTGGCAGCTAACACAACGGCGTGGTCGAGCCCGCCTCTCTCCACCGGAGCAGCAGACGAACCGAAGAGGACGAGCTCGCTGGAGGGCATGCGCCGGTGTGCGGAGGAACTGGGAGAGGATGGTGGAGACTGGAGAGAAGAGAGGGACGACGTGCGGCGGTGCGGGCGGGACGGCCGTGCGAGGGGAGGTGCTGGGTCGGGGGCGACTGGGCGAGCGAGAATGCGAGATGCGTGCGAGGCGAGCGAGATGCGGTGCGGGTGCGGCGGCTGGGACTAGGAGTGGGGAGTGCGAGAGGAAGGGATTAGGTTTTTCTGCTGTATATATAATTGCCTCTCACTCTCTAGTATTCTGGCCCGTCATATGATCTAGCGGGTACCGGGTAGAACGGGTATGGATAGTGGTGTTCTAGACCCGGCCCCGCTTTAACCGATGGGATTGTTTTTACGCTGATAAGAGCCCCACGGGGATTAGATCTCCTCCATAACCATCCCCTAATAGGTGAATTAACCACCGGGGATCGGGTAATGGTTAACCATTGCCAAACTGAGGTCATGGCGACTAAAACAAAAGAAAAGAGAATATACCAACTGAAGGCTTTAGTTGTCAAATAAGGCCCAAAAGGTCAACAGCTACAGTACTCCAAAAGTGAAGCCCACCCTCGCAAAAGTGTACGGCCGCGTGCTTGGTCCGTGGGATCGTGCGTGCACGTCATATATACCAATCCGACACGACAAATCCGCCGCAACTTCGAGACTGACACGTGGGTCCCGCAGCAGTCAGCCCCACATATCAGTCTCGCAATCGTGACGTCCGCCACCCTCGCCTCGCGCTAGTGCGACGGCGGCTTTTTCTCAAGAAAAGGCGGCGAAAAGGCAAAGCCGCTCTCCACTCTCCACTCTCGATGACACGTGGGTCCCGCGGTCGTGGCGACCCCACCACTCAGCGGTGGCGGAGGAGCGAGGAAAAAGCCTTGCACCAAAAACCCTCCTCGCTCGCTCCACGGCGCCACGGGAAATTAATGCGCGCGAGGAGCAGGGACGATAGGCTCGACAGTTCTATTCCCCAACTCCGTTCTCGCGGGTTCGAGCGGCGGGCGCCGCCGCCATGGATCTCCTCTGCCCCGGCGATCCGACGGTACGGTCCCTAAACCCTCGCGCGCGGCGCCGGGATTTCGTTTCCGAAACGCGGGATTTTTCTGATCAGGACGCGGCCGGCGGTGACGGATTTCGATATGCAGGTCTGGGACGGGAGGCGATTCGCTCCGTGCTTCGCCGATATGCTGGGGCTCGGCGGGAACGTGGTCGCCACGGTGGCCGTGGTCTCGCTCTTCGTCGCCAAGAGGAACGCGCCCAGGACCGAGGTAGTGGAACTTGGCCCATAACTGATTACCTGCTCTGCCTTGTACCTTGGTTCGTACCAGTGGTTACATGTTTCATGGCACCAAGCTACTACTTCTCATGCATTGCCGCATCCAGCAAAATCGCATACAAGTTTGCGTCTAAAGATTGGTGGAACGCTGCTGTATGTTTGCAGTTTTTAGGAATTAATGTTGGATGCCAACAACTATTTCTTCTAGACAGAGCATTTCCGGGTTTTCGATATAATAGTCATGCAACGAGGTAGAATTTTCATATTTTACCTTAAAATGTTCATTAATATATATACATGGAGTGGAGTGGCATAGTACTAGTTCATTTTCACAACTGATGGTACAAGTTGTTTGGGATGACCAAGCTTCAGGGCTTCAGGAGTCGATTGTACGTCCAAGGACTAAAGGAATATTTACTATACTTTCACTACTTTACTAGATTGCTTCTTAAGGACAATTCGTTAAAGTTCATTCGCAAAAAAAAATCGTTAAAGTTGGGGTCCAGTTAATCCAATGTCGGATGCTGAATTGCTAGCTCTACCTTCAGTACATATTGGGCACCTGCATGTATTTCAGAACTCACTTCAGGTTTTTGTTGGTGGTTATTCAACCGACTTGAATACAGATGTGTTCTGTTTGAACAAGTCGGAGTTGATAGCTCCTCAAATACTGCAGAAATTTAGTAACCAAAACTCACTGATAGCAAGACTTTAATCAGATGGCTGTATAATAATGATATACTCCCTCCGATCCGATTTAAGTGTCACCGGAAACAAACATACGAAGCACAACTCTATAGTCATACAGGCGACATTTATTTGGGTCAGAGGGAGTAGTATAGATGCACCAATGTATTATCATTGACTGTTAAAATGAATTCTAGAATCATATGTTAATCAAGGTAATTTTGCATAAGGATGTCTCAGTGGAATTATACCATCAAACTAACTAAAATTTAAAAACCCAGAGTAGCAACGGTCGTCTATAGTGGCATTTGTTTATTTGCAACAATGGTTAATTTGTTGGCAATTACTGCATTGTTATTTAATTATGTTTTTTTTGCCATGTTCTTTTAAGTATAGTAATTTGGCCTGCTACTTCAGAATGTCAGGAGATGTTTACCAGAGAAGTTGTTTGTGTTCGGCATACCCAGCTTTGCAGCCTGCCTTTCTTTTCTTGGTCTAATAATGCTTGTAAAGACGAAAGTTGAAGGGATAGATGTCCCAAACCACGAACCTTTCTTCAGACTCTCCCAGTTTCTTGCATGGGTAAGAGGTCCATTACAATAACAATTTGCATGCTCTTCCTTTCCAGTGATATGAACAAATGAAATAAAGCCATTGTAGTTTGTTCTTTGAATAGGTAGCGGTAAATCTTGTCTCTGCCAATGGGCCTTGGATTGAAATACTCTACAATCCAATCATATGCATCTGCTGGATGTTGAAGATTCTTCTAGAGATACCTCATTTGCAATACACGCTTACAGTAATAAAGGTATTCCATGTTACTTACAATTTGGCTTTCTTTCCCCTCGCGCGATGCTTTTTAGTTGCGGATACCAGTTACGGCACTCTTGTCTACAAATTTCTTCTGTATTATGATAACTTGTAAAAATTCTCTGCCAATTCTAGTGTTTCTCTAGCTGCACGCCAATGCAAGTTGCATATGCATTACATGAAATGGCAGCCACACAAAATAGAAGAATCTGGTTTATGGTCTACTTTGTATTCCTTACAGGCAGTGGCATATTTTACGGAGATGGTCTCATTCTGTACATCAATCACGTTTGTAATTTTTCTTATTGTCACAACTGCAGTAGGACGATTATGCAACAAAAGGTACATGGTTTGTAATCACCTGCAGCACGGTATTATTTTTATTTTTTAAATAGTTTTATCTTTCACCAGGTGCTGAAGTTACATACTAGCCCAAGTGCTATTTTAACTTAAAAGTTTATAATGATCTTCGGTTAGAAGTTAACCTATGATTTCCATGCTTTAGGAACGAGAAGTTATATTTGGAGCTAGGCCTATTTTTTTATGTCAACATGCAACCTAAGTCAAGGATATGTACTGTATAAATAACTTATGCTTTGTAGTTTTTATTACTCATGTGCTTAGATTTAATGTTGTCACTGTTCATGTTATGCGTGTAGTTGCTAAAAGGAGGAAAATCAAACTACTTGTAATTTGTTTTAGACCACTGCAGGAACTTGGTAACTTTGGCACATTAGACTTTTCTTTTTAATTCCTATATTTCTCTTGAATTTCTAAATTGAAGGATTCCCTTTAACTTTGGCACATTAGACTCTTCTTTTGCCAAGCAAAGCAACCTAGCCAATCAATTGAATAACTTTCCCTGTGTTGTTTGTTTCCCATCGATATAAATCATGCTAAGTCTGTTCTCACAACTCCTGTAAAACTGTGTGTTGTCTTTGCTTTCAGAGAAGTGAACTCTATCGAAGCTCCCCTTATTCCGAACAATGAAAATTCTGAGGCTGCAAGCACAAACTTGGTATGATTCTTTCTTTAATAACCTTTTTTGGGTTTCTATTGTACATTCAGGATGCGTGCAATTTCACTCTTCTGTGTTGGTGTGTTATTACTGCATAATTTTGCCTGGACTTGTGAAGTTAATGTTAGTTTTCTTGTCGTAACGATATATGGCATCTTGTTTTGAGAAGTGATTTCTGATACAAATCCTGCAATGTTGACAAAGCTTGCAAGTTTGGGCCGGATTGTGCATTTATGCTGACATGGCAGGAATAGCTGAATCAATATTTAAGGTTTCGCCAACCTATAATCCAGACCAGCAAACATATTCCTCTACATGACCATGCCAGTATGCTATGTATTCCTTGGGGTGCGGGAGTGAATATGCACCTGCTAAATTAGCAAATTTTGAGCTACATATCGCCACATGCGTTTACTTTGGTTTCATTATTTGTAACTGAAAGCTGGTAATTCCTGTAAATTAACCAAATTACATAGTCCACGTTCTGAATTTCTCTCTGTGCTTTGCGTCCTGCCCTCTCAGGTATATAAGCACCCCAATATCTGGGAACTGTTGACTTTTAGGACTGTTAATCCAATGATGGACATTGGTATCAAAAGACAACTTGACTTCGCAGATCTACTTGAATTACCTGCTGAGCTCAAAGCTGCTTCCTGCTATGACGAACTTTTGTCTTCCTGGACTGCTGAACATCAGAATCACCATGCTGATTCGTCTCTACTTAGAGCTATGTTTTACGCTTATGGATGGATCTACTTACGTTTGGGCATGTTAAAGGTACCTTTTTACAATTATTGTAGATGATTATGCTGTACATATGAATCGAGGGTGAAGGGTTATCATTTTATAAGGCGACGAATTTATGATAGGGATGGGATGTACTGCATGCCCTTGATCTGATTAACCAAGCGATGAAAAAGACACTATTGCATTACTTTTGGAAACTCCATGTTCTAAATGCTGCGATGGATTTTTATCACTTCAAAACGTATTTAAGGATAGACAATTAATCATTTGAAATGAATGCTTGTGAGCCCATACATACTGTTACATCTAATACATTATCATATTTTTTATTCACACAGGTGATAAATGATAGTCTCAGTTTTGTGAGCCCACTGCTACTCAACAAGTTCATAAGACTTATTCAAGAAGGTATTTTTTCCTAGAAGTCTACGAGGCTCTCCTATCGAAATTTTCTGAGGAAAATAACTACTGTATTACCTCTATGGCACTAAAACTTACACCATACACAATTTGCTCAAGAATTTTCTCAGTTTACTTCGCAGGGATAGTTCAGTAAAACCAAAGACCATCAGCAAGCATTCTTACAAGTTTTCTTTTAAGTAGTTAGGTTTCTGCTGGTAGTTCTTGTAGAAGCATTGTGTAATATATTGGGACTCACTGGAAATAAACTAGGATGTCATCTAAACAACATGGTATTTGAATAATGCTTTGTATCGAAATAGCATCCAGTTTACTTGTTTATTTGTACTTTTTTAGCAATGTACACAAACCAATTACCTTTTCTAGTATTTATATATTTATTTCATCAGGTTCTATTGGCATGGATGGATATACTATTGCCATTTCCCTAGGATTGACTTCGATCATCAAGTACATCTTCTCACCACAAATTATTTGTGCCTTTGCAATCTCCATGGACCCGCTTTTGATTTTTGTTCATCCCCCAAACGATGAAGTATATCATTTTCATGTTTTTTTCTTCTAAATTTAAGAATCCAGACATATAAATTCTTAACTAAGTCTTAGTTACTGATGAGTTAAGAGTGAATTTGTGGCAAGATAGTCACAGCTTATGAAGATGAAGTTTTTTTTTGATAACTGCAGGCGTATTATTCTTAACCAAGTATTAGATACAGATGAGTTATAAGTGAAATCTGCGGCAAGATAATCATAGCTTTTGAAAAATTGGAAATATTTTTTTTTTACTTTTTATACTTCAACTTTAAGTGCTGAATTTATTGGGGTCTACAGTAAACCTGCAGTTATGTTTTCCGCGAAATACAAATTTTAATAAAAAGTTGCTCCTCCCAGAGATAAGGTAAAAAAGTTGCAAATTGCATAAGCTTTTAGTCACTCACAGAGAGGACAGGTGATAGGCGTTATGGCCTCCCATATTATCTTCTGAAGAATGCTGCATCATGTCGTACATTTGTACATGTTCAAATTTGGTGGTGCTAGCTAGATTGGTTTCTTCCTGAATTGGAATAAGTATGATATGACTACTAGTTAAGATTTCTAACCTCTTGTTGTATTACAAGGGCATTTTTTACTTGTTATAATGAGCATGCTAAACAGTGAAACGACATAAATGTTCTGACCTTATTAATGAACAGTTCTTTCGAAACAATGGTGCTTAACTCACTTGTGCATGTTATCAAATCTAACTAATAACTATATTTATTCAATTCTGGTTTCCCGTTCGCTAGGTCATTTTTAGATACCCAGTACTCCTTTCGTCTAGGAAAGCTCAAGTTGATGATACGATCAAGCATCATGGGAATAGTTTACCGGAAGGTATGCCCATTCATAATCTGTGCCATTTACTATCGTTATGTCAAGAGAAAGAAAAGGTACATTGCAGCCAGATTGCATTGTACAATAGTTACTTAAACTGATAATGAGTGCATACTACTCAGATGTTTATGAACATTTCTAACCTTGGCTACTACCAAATATGGAGCCAACTAGTAGTCTAGTTTGTATAATAGTTCATACCTGTTTAGAGCAAACATGTGACAGTGTTCTGACTGCTGTAGCATATCTTCTATTGCTGGCTGCTCTGTCAACACCGAATCTTGTAACAACTTCCATTCTAAGACTTGAAGCATCATTCGAATAGTAATTGACTTACCTTTTCCCTTTTCATTTTGGGTGGTCCTTTAAAAACAGTGCCTATGTCTCAGTCTATCTGAGCGTTCTAGGTTTTCTGAAGGAGAGATTCAGACCTTCATGTCTGTTGACGTTGACCGCACAATAAGCATATGTAACAGCCTTCACGATGCTTGGAGGTATATCATTCTGTTCCAAAGCTAAAATACTAGACTTAAATTGTATTCTTGCACCCCCATTTTTAATGGTGGAATTGCACACTTTGGTGTTTGGCTAGCTTGCCGTTGCAGATTGGACTTGCTCTTTACCTATTGTATACACAAGTCAATTATGCATTCCTATCTGGACTCGCAATAACAATCATACTAATACCAGGTATTGCTCTCTTTTTATTGTTTCTTGTGAACTAGGTTTCTATATGTCTCGAAGGACTTGCTAGGTCATGCGTCCCCATCTTTATGAGCGTAGTTTGTAGATCATTTCTGCCTGTTACGTCATCTATGTTCTTTATATCATTGATGGAGACATGCACCTATGCTACCGCTAATACATATAAATGTGCATCTTAAGGCTAAGCCAAAATCTTCTTGAACACAAATCTTGAAGATTGATTATATGATTTGAACATAAATCTTGAAGATTGATTGATGCCAAGCCTTTTTTAATCAATCTTCAAGATTTATGTTCAAATGATTTATCATCAAAACACTAATGTATTATACAGTGAACAAATCGATTTCTACAAGGATTGCTACTGCCACGCAAAAGATGATGAAGCAAAAAGATGAGAGGTGAGACAAAAAATTCCTCTATTACTATTATAGAACCAAGAAACAATACATTTGTTTGCTATGTTATCATATTGTTTCATTTGATGACACCATAAGACATCTACTTATATAGTTATATTTCATAGCACAAACTAGTGTCCAAACTGAATAATAGGAATGGAAAAGGAAATTTGAGCAATTGTGACCATAAGACATCTACTTATATAGTTATATTTCATAGCACAAACTAGTGTCCAAACTGAATAATAGGAATGTAAAAGGAAATTTGAGCAATTGTGCGAAAATAGCTTTAGACACAATGGATGTTGTTATTTAACTAGAACTAGGATATGCCCATTGATCTATCTCTGTGGACAGGATAAGTTGTGCAGGAGAACTCTTAGCACACATTAGAACAGTGAAGATGTACAGCTGGGAGAAACTATTCACTCAACGGTTGAATAAAAGAAGAGAATTAGAAGTGACACATCTTGCGGTGTGCAATTTCTCATTACCATTCTATATTTCTAGTAAGCCGCATTGTTGGTACTGGAACTCAAAAGTGCTTCTTTCCCTTGTAGACTCGGAAATATTTGGATGCATGGTGTGTCTACTTCTGGGCAACCACTCCAACGCTATTCTCCCTTTCCACCTTTTCCATATTTGCAATAATGGGCCACTCACTGGATGCTGCCACGGTAAAACAATATCTTGAATTATATGTTTAAAACATGCCATCGGTGTGACAGAAATTCCTTAACATGGGTTTCTTCTTACAGGTCTTCACTTGTGTTGCACTCTTCAACACGTTAATATCCCCTTTAAACTCGTTCCCATGGGTTATTAACGGAATGATTGATGTAAGTTAGATGATCGTCATCTATTATTGCAATGCTAGATGTATATCTACCACTGTAACATATTTATTCTTTGGCATTGCAGGCTGTTATCTCTAGCAGAAGACTGGGCAACTATTTGTCAACTCTAGAGCTTTGCTCTTCCGAGTTGACTTCCTCATCTGACACTGTAAAGGGTGACTTTGAAAGAAGTACTGAAACAATTTACAGTCCCACAGCTGTTATTGTCAAGAACGTATGTTGTTCTTGGTCTAGTAGCTCCACTTTTGAGCCTAGCATAATTCTCAGAGACATATCTCTGCAGCTACAAAAAGGCCTTTTTATTGCCATCGTAGGCGAGGTGATTCTCGAAATTATATGGTTATTTTGATACTAGAGTGTATTTTATCTGACGGGGATAACACAATATTGTTCTTCTAATTGGTAAAAGAATACCTTGGAGATAGAATATTACTGGCAAAAAATCAAGTTTGAACCTGCAATACTACTACCAGTGAAACTTTCCATCAGCTTTATCCTTTTTTTGACACTTCTATAATGCAAATTTGTGTTTGATTTGGATGCTAATAGTGTGACATGGAACTTTCACAAGGCTTTCTGTTAAGCACTTTAGTGTCCAACGAGGAATAAAAATCACCACTCTTGTATAACTACATGATTATTGCAATTATTTTCTGTTAATTGAGAAAAATGTTATGTCCATTTCAGGTTGGTTCGGGCAAGTCATCTTTGCTGAACTCTATTATTGGAGAAATGTCTGTCATCAGCGGTTCTATTAAGTTATGTGGTTCAATTGCGTATGTGCCACAGGTTGTACTTCATGATTTTTTTTTCCGAAAAGGGGCAATCCCAGCCTCTGCATCGATTGATGCATGCGGCCTTTATTAATTCATGATTTGGAAATTGCTTAAGATTTGCAGTTGAACTCCACAAACCTAAAAGTGTTATTCATATTTTGTAGGTACCTTGGATACTATCTGGTTCTTTACGAGATAACGTTTTGCTTGGAAAAGGATTTGACACAAGGAGGTAGATTATTTAAATGTTACCTTTACTCACTAAAATAGAGTACATTGTACAGTTCTTTTTGCAGTCTACTTTTTTGCTTGATTTTCGTTTCTTCGCTGTACTTTCTGCACTTTCTTGGCGACCCATCTAATACAAATGACATGCTGTTCGTTGCGTGTTCAGGAAAAAACACTTGTTTTCCTAGTAGTGGTGCTTTTGTTTAGTTTTTCCTAAAAAGTGAATTACCTTGTATTTATTGTTTCGTATGTGTTGCAACATTCATGCAGATACGAAGAAGTACTACAAGCATGTACCCTTGATGTTGATATCTCAACAATGGTTGGGGGAGATATGTCACACATTGGAGAGAAAGGTCTCAACTTGTCTGGTGGACAGAGAGCCCGCCTAGCATTAGCAAGGTCACATTTAAAAAATATTCTGCAGTTGAGATTGGGAAGTCTCGAAGTTTTGCTACTAACACCATGATTGTTCACTTACAGGGCTTTGTATCACGACTCTGATGTATATTTGTTTGATGATATACTTAGTGCAGTTGACTCAAATGTTGCTTCATGGATCCTGGAAAAAGCCATTATGGGGCCGCAAATTAAGCGAAAAACACGATTATTAAGCACTCACAGTCTCCAGGTAATTTTTTCAAGGATATCTCAAGGTAATGATTATTTAGTCCCACACAAACATATTGTATCATGTTGCTTCTGAATATAAATATCTATATAAGATTCGAGACACTATCTGGTACTAGGAGTAAAGAACTGTATGCATGAAACAATAATTTGATCTGACAGCACGAAAATGAAGACTGCTGCCCCTAAAACAAAAATGACGTTTCCTTTTTTTCAGGCCATTTCTGCTGCAGATATGATTGTGGTCATGGACAATGGATATGTTAAGTGGTTTGGTACATTGGAATGTTTCTTGGCAACTCCATATTCAAGAATATCTAAGCCAGATAGTTCACGTGCTGTTCCAGCAATAATTTCACAGAAAGATAAGGGACCAAGCACCTCCTCTGAATTCATGACTAAAGATGTGATGGGCAATGATTCAGTGGTTGATCAGGAAGAACAAAGAGATCAAACTGAAGCAGAGGCCAGGAAAGAAGGCATGGTTGAGCTTATTGTGTACAAGTGAGTTATTTTGCAGAATTGTTGATTTATTGCATTATAGAATGAATGCTTCCTAATCCTCATACAACACCTAATTAAAAATCGTTTTTTACAGAAAATATGCAACATTTGCGGGATGTTCAATGGTATTTCTAATATTTTTAAGTGCCTTCTTGATGCAAGCATCTCGTAATGGCAATGATCTTTGGTTAACTTACTGGGTTGATACCAGCACAGGTACCAAGAACACAAGATTTTATCTGGTAAGAGTGTAAGACTTCTCTCTATCTAAGTGAACTGAATTTGAACATTTATCTATAACTGGTAACACAGAAAACCATGTGGATGAAATAAATAAGATGTAATGTACATTTATGTTGATTCAAGATTATGATCTGTGCAGATCATCCTTGCTGTTTTTGGTATAATCAACTCCCTTTTCACATTGGGAAGGGCATTTTCTTTTGCATACGGCGGTCTATGTGCAGCAATTCAGATACATGCTGATCTTCTCAGCAATCTAATCGGTGCCCCAGTTTCTTTCTTTGACCAAAATCCCAGTGGCCGAATACTGAATAGGTTAGTATGTCAGTTATCTTCAGTAAGCTCCACAATATAGACACACCCTTGATAAACTTTATGAACTTCCAGATTATCATCAGACCTCTACGCTATTGATGATTCTCTTCCATTTATCCTCAATATATTTGTGGCCAACTTCTTCAGCTTACTTGGCACTCTACTTGTTTTGTGCTATTCACAGGTAAATAAGTAATAGGTTTACCATATTTCTGATGTGTCCCAGAATTATATTCATACAAAGTACTTCACTTAGCTTGTAAAGTTGTAATTCATGAACATTGCCATGCAGGCTACATTCCTTCTCATCCTAGTTCCACTCTGGCTTATCTACAGCAAAGTGCAGGTACTGTAGCATACTAGCATCCATTTATTTTCTCATGACATTATTCGTTTTAGTCATTTCTTTTTCTAAAAGGCTTTGATCCTTCACATTCTTTTTTAAGTCCATTCTTCATACATTTTCAATGCATGTTATGTACTGATAATTTACTTAGCTCTTATGGTATCAACTATCAAGGTCTATTGCATAGCATGCCTTTCAGGAGATCCTTACACAAAACTGAAAAGAGAATGTAATGAGTTCATGTGCAGTAGTGCACATCTCATTCTGTCAGCCTAAATACATTTACAATGTGGCGTCTGATTCTTTATTTTTCTGTAGTTAGTATGGCTTATCGCACGCACTGCACATACTTTTGGAGAAAACACTAATGTTTTCTGCAGTTCTATTACAGGTCGACATCACGTGAAGTAAGACGACTTGACAGTGTTGCCCGCTCACCTATCTATTCATCTTTTACAGAGACGCTTGATGGTTCATCAACAATAAGAGCGTTCCAAAAGGAAGTATGTTAGCCAAATCTAGACTATTGAACATCACGTTATCAGAATACTTTCCTTCATTGGAACCTTGCTGTTAGAACATTAACGCTTTAGAGACTTGTGTTGGTGTGGTTTGTGCAAGATACTTACAGTAAAATACACAGGGTTTCTTCTTAGAGAGATTCATCCATCATCTTACACTATATCAGAAAACATCCTACTCTGAGCTTATGGCTGGTCTGTGGCTCTCGTTGAGACTCCAGGTATCTTTTGTCAAGTGATAATAACTTCATCTTCTGTTATGAAATCATGAACTTCTCTCTATCAGTTAGGCCTATTGCACAGTCAATGCAGTAACCAGCAAATCACTTTAGTTGCTGGCAGGGTCCATCATTTTGTTCATCGCCATCATGGCCGTCGTTGGCTTCCATAGCAACTCGAATGTTAACTTTGGTACACCTGGACTGGTAAGTATCACAGGGGAAGAAAATACCAACTTCAGGCTTAATTTTTGCATTCCCGCCCCTGTTTAAAATATTACCCTATTCTAACTATGTACTAAATATTAAGGATAAATAAATTCACTGCAGGTGGGTCTGGCTCTATCGTATGCAGCACCTTTTGTCTCGCTGTTGAATGGCTTCTTGACCACTTTTACAGAGACAGAGAAGGAAATGATTTCTGTTGAGAGGGTTGTTGAGGTAAACACCAGAAGTATTTTGGATGGTAGTAACCAGCATATTTTGCTCTAATAACTCAAGAACGCTTGCAGTATGTTGGGATACCTCAAGAAGAACTCCAGGGATCAGAATCTCCTCATAGAACTTGGCCAGCAGAAGGGAAGATTGGGTTTGAGCATGTAACTCTAAGGTACAAAGCGGATTTACCACCTGCTTTGAATGACATTTCATTCCATGTTGCATCTGGTATGCAGGTACGGTACTGTTTGCACATTCTTTGCTAAATCGTTCACAAAACTACTATTAAACTGCCCTGGTTTATTAGGTTGGAATAATAGGAAGGACTGGAGCAGGAAAATCCAGTATACTGAATGCACTTTTCCGTTTAGCTCCAATCTGCAATGGCCGCATCTTAGTAGATGGCTTTGATGTGGCCAAAGTTGCTGTTCGAGATCTCCGTGGACATTTTGCTGTAGTACCCCAGAGTCCGTTTTTGTTTGATGGTTCTTTGAGGTAAACTGTTAGTTGCTCTTATTTCTCATTTCTGGCCTTTACTGTTTTCACGATTGGATTTGTTGGATATTTGAAAAAAAAAACAAGAGAAATCTATTTCCAGCATTCTAAGTTTTAGTTGACAATGTCCACTACAGGGAAAACCTAGACCCTTTCAGTATAACGACAGATCTCATGATATGGGAAGCTCTTGAAAAATGCCATATGAAGGCAGTGATCGAATCAACAGGAGGGCTCGACATCCATGTGAAAGAAAGTGGAAGATCTTTCTCAGTAGGCCAGCGACAACTCTTATGCCTCGCCCGTGCCATCCTAAATCATCCAAGGTAACTGTACTATGTTTCTACTCTGAAACTCTCTGCAACTTTTCATTAGCAGCAAAAGCTATGATAGCTGTAAGTTGTGTGTCTCCTAGTTTCTCAAGAAGCTAAACTTGCTAATAACTCTACAGGTTCTTTGCCTTGATGAGTGCACTGCCAATGTTGATAATCAGACAGCATTCCTGTTACAGAATACTATTTCTGCTGAATGCAAAGGCATGACAGTCCTCACCATAGCCCACCGTATTTCAACGGTGATGAAGATGGACAATATTCTAGTTCTTGATCAAGGCAAACTGGTAAGTCTATGCTTTTGCAACTTCTCAGCAACGAGGTTCCTCGGAAAGTCAAATGTAGATACGTAAAATGCTTAACGGAAATGCACAAACGGAATCATAAACCAGGCACTCTTATTTGGACAGCTGTAGCAGCGTAATTACACTATGTTGAAATCATTAAACGCCCTTCACTCATCAAGTTGGTGTATTATCTAACTCCGTTTCCTCAAAATTTAGGTCGAAGAAGGAAACCCAGAGATTCTTATGAATGACAGATGCTCGAGATTCTCCCGATTTGCGAAGGCATCTACAATGTGATCCCATGAAAGTCATGTGCTACCCTGTTGTACTAGAGGAAAATTTCGATCACTGGTAGCTTCTTCTCCGATGAGCACGCTAGAGCAGTCAAGGATGATTTATATCCATAGCAGATATGGAGTAGTAGCTAACAGAAAGTCTGATCCTTGGGCTTATTGGGGACCTTCTGTAGCTTATATGAAGTGGTTTAACATAAACTAATTATTTTCTGAAATGGAACTAGGATGGGATCTACTGCGTTGTTTATATATAAGTATCATCCCGACAAAGTTAAAATGAACCAGGTAAATTTCATAAACCAGCACTGAAGCAGGCAAGTAAGCATTCATAAACGCAAATCTGGATCCAATTCAAGTATATATAACCTGTCCCAACTGTACATATACAGGGGCAGGAACAGCACTGGGATTCTACTAACCTAATATAACCCGATACAAAGGACACCAGCGCACGACGGCTGGGCTGGCCGCAGGTTGTTGGTCAGGCGACGTAGATGTAGTCGTCGGGGTCTTGGCCGCGGCGGACGCGGTCGGGGTCGACGGAGAGGATGACGTAGGCGGCGTAGAGGACGCCCGGCAGGTAGCCGAGGATGGTGAGCAGGACGCTGATCCAGAACTCCATCTGCGAATCAAACGGACGGGAATATGCAGCATCCTAGCTGGTGAGCTGTGGAAGAAGGGGAGGAAATTACAGAGGGGAAGAAGAAGGGGAATTGGATGACGTACGGAGCAGCAGCCGTGGCGGAGGCAGACGCCGAGGGGCGGGAGGAGGATGGCGCACAGGATCTCCAGGCACCGGCAGCAGCACGAGCACAGCCCCATCGCGCGCCGCTGTTCTCCGGTTCGGTTGCTCGCGGACGGTCGACGGAACTCGGAAGCGCGGCAGGATTGGAGGCCGACCAACGAGATTGGTGCGTGGCTCTGTTTCTCTGCGTATATTTGTAGAAAAATCGAGCGCGACTCGATTTGGGCGCGCTGGCAGGCAGGGGACTGGACAGCGAAGCCTTGCGACCTGTGCGAGATTTGCTGGAACTGGAAGTTGGTGTGAGGCACGGCAGTCGGCAGCGCGGTTGACAAGTTTGTACCGTCCAACCGAAGTTTTGCAGCTCGGGATTATCACAAGTTCACATGGAATTCGCCTCGTCCTAACAAAATTCCTTGCTCTTTTGTGTGTGTGTTTATTCTAGTTGTGAAAGTCTATGTTAAACCGTTTTTGTCCGATTTCCCGTTAATTAATTGGGCAACGAGGCAAATCTTTTGCAAAAAATGTCATGTTTGTTGGGATATATCAATTGGGGTATCTCTAACATGGTTCAATCCGGCTAGTCCAGGGTGGCCCAAAGTGTAAAGTGGTGAAGGCTTTTGTCTACCGGGCGGGCCAGATAGCTGACGAACAAGGCAGAAGGTGGTCGGCAAGAAGGAGGACAAAGACTAAAGCCCACGAAACCAACAAGCCCAACATGGAAGGCGGTAACTTAGCCGGCTAGGTGTAGAACTCTGTATTCTTGCCGGACACGTAACTCCTTTGTAAACCCTAGGTTTGGACGCCTATATAAGTCAGACCTCGGGCAGCCTTTAGGCATCATCCGATACCTCATTGTAACCTGTTCACGGCTATTACCTCATAGTGAATTATAGCAGCACGTATGATCTCGCCGTTGTCGTGAGATCCGAAGCTGGTTAAACTACCGTGTTCAATCTTGACCCGGACGACACCACCTTCTACCCCCACGTTCTCCCTTCGGCTAGAGGACCCCGTCTCCTATCTCCAATGCCGATACGATGACCGTTGACGCCCACCGTGGGGCCAAAGGCGCCAGCCGTCACGTTCCGGGCAGGAACAGGCGGCATCGGCGAAACCATCGCAGTTGGCCACGCCATGCGCTATGGCAACTACAACTACATCAAATGCGATGAAACCTGGGTCCTGACGGATGACTACTTGATCGGGTGCGGTATCATCCCGATTGGCGGCATCGACATCTTCATCGGCTTCACACCCGAGGCGTACGGGTTGCCGCGGATTTATTCGCCCACCCACCACCCCATCAACCAGGAGTTTGATGTTCAAGACGGATCTGAATCTGCTTTCTCCCAGGAGTCGGTAGATTCCGATCTACACTTCATCGGAGTTGCAGGCTTGGGATCCGACTCCCCGCCTAAAAGCAACGATCCTGAATCGATCCTCCATGCCTTTCAGGACGATACGATGTCAGATGCCGGATCTAGATCTACCGTTCCAGTCAACGGAGATTCAGAATCCGAAGACGGCTCCATCAGCACGTTCGAGGAAAAGGTCAAAGGTTGCATCAAGGCAACTGACGCGCCGCCTTCCGAGGTGACAATGCGATGTTAAACAGTTTTTGTCCGATTTCCCGTTAATTAATTGGGCAGGCAAATCTTTTGCAAAAAATGCCATGTTAATCTTCTCCGTCCCATGTGCCCAAAGATATGTTAATCTTCTCTGTACCTTGTGTCCAAAGATTAAAGAGTAGAAATTCATTTGTCCTTGGATTTTGCCAGGAGCATTTGGTACTCCCACTTCTCGGCACTAACGGTCTGTTTGGATTGTGGCTGGCAGTTACCAGACCAAAATTTCGGCATTGACCATTGACATAGGGTAGCGTTTGGATTGAAGCACAACAATCGAAGCCAAGCCAAAATATTGGTTGCTACGTCCGATTCTGCGCCCACGCACTGACGAAACCGGGGCGGGCAAATCCTTCGCCAAAATATTGGCGCACCCTTGATTTGGCTGGGCGGATGTGGGCACAAACCAAACAGCCCCTAAGACCCCGTATGGAGGTGCGGGTACATACTTTTTTTCCTAGAAGCTCGAGGTGTTCCTGCAATTCATTATAAAATAATTTGACCATTTAATAGGTGAAATCAGACCGAAAACAAAACAAAAGGACAACTTATTGAAGGAAATTGTCGTGGTATTTTCCAGACATCCCCCTGAGCCGGACCCAAAAGTTGGGGGCGGGGCGGACAAGAGGTTGCCACTCGAGATGCTCTTACTACTAATGCACCTGATTAGTTTGTTGGTTACAATGCTGGACAAACAGGGATGTCGATAACGTTCAGAAGAAACCATTTTTGCAACTTGACATCTCACAGTATAATTGTTTTCCTAATTCTCAATCGTTCTCAAGTAATTACAATGCAGTTTTTTTTGCATCAAATCAATTGTATCTATATGCTGACAATCTCTTACTCACTTTTGTGAATGGCACATGCATTTCTCATAATAATAGCTCTTTACAATCTTTTCAGTATAGAAACGGTTGCTTCACTGGTATTAAGTGGCATTTTCATGCATTGTGACAGTTCCATGTGTGTGCCTGTGTGCGCGCACTCACGGAGCTTTTAAATGTTTTTTTTCTTGATACCCGTCACAGATGATGCTTTTGTGGCGCTGTTGAGTTTGTTCTAGCACTCCCTCCAAGTTAGTTCGTTTACCTCAAATGTTTGTGTAAAATTGATTTTTTTACGGCAAAGTTACATTCACCATTGAATATTTTTATTTCACGGAGGTATTGAATTTCTTTACAATATGTAGTCGCACAGGAAAGCAAGGAGTAGTAACCTTAACAAGGAAAATCAATAAAAAATTGAATTAAGGAAAATCAATAACTTCGTGCACAACATGAAGAGACAAAACGGGCGCAGCAAAGCGCGCCCTAATCTGCAACCTAACTCTTTTCTCCCCCACGGCCCACCCTCCCTTAGATTTGCTCCACCAAGCTTGTTCCTCGCATCGCTGCTGCCCCAATTAATCCCGCAGTTCCACATCAAGAGGAGGAGACCGGTTATCCGCGATGCTGCACGTACCGCCCCTTCGCTGCAATCGTCTGGACGACGACGCAGATGGCTATTCCGAACAGTGGACGGGAGAGAAGAGGCGCAAGCACCTCGGCCCATCTCCTCCCAGTGATACCGGCGAGCTTGCCGATGCCCGTATCAGCTCATCATGCTCTGCTGCCCCTCCTGGGGATAAACAAGTACCTGGCCACGGAAAACATGAGGAGGCGTCATGGGTTCAACGAGTGCCGGCCGATCTGGAGGATCCCGTCGTCAGCGATGAAGATTTCCTCATAATCGAGGACACTATGTCCAAGAGGCCTGCAATTCTCGTCAGCTGTGGCGAACTGGACCTGGAGCCGCAGCGCGAGGTCTACAAGCGCCTTGTGCTCTACCGCATCAGAGCTCATAAGCTATCAAAAGGGGATTCCTCCAAAGAAAAGCTGCTGGCCGATGATGACGAGTTGCCTGCTTTTCTTGAACAAGCCGCGTCAATACATGATCTTCACTTCCTTGTCAACATCTACTTTCGCCACCTCGAGCAACAGGAAGGTGCAGGCACCATCGATTGGTACTTTCTCAGTCGATCCAAGTTTGAAGAAGACTCGGGTGCCGACTACTACCGGCTCGTTCTCAAGAACTACCTACCCGATGTGGGTTACGTGTGGCAGAACTGGGAGAAGTACCGCACAATATTTACTACCTACGAAATGGACAAGGATTATGTCAAGTTCGTCGAAGAGATGTCGAGCAAGCTCCGGTGGCTTAGACTCTACTTTGATCATCCTGAAACATCGGACGTGTGGTCAGATGCGCATCGTAGAGGAGCTCGGCAAGCATTCAAGGTCGCGACGCGCTATCCTCACATGAATTTCGTGTTAGCGTACACTGCCTACGAGGAGTACATTTGGAGTTCGCGGCGTGAGTACGTTCACTGTAAAGACAAGGATTGCCTCTTTTTTGAGATCCGGAAGCAAAGAACAGTATTGTTCCTGCGTGGAAGGCATCCCCGGCGATGCTTCGGAGGATGATGCTAGGGCCTTCATTAGAGCGGCGGTTTGGAAGGTGCATAAGGTGAAGAAGAGGCTGCACGAGTATATGCCGAGGAAGATGGAGATTGCAGAAAGCATTGGCTTAGTAAATTGCTTGACTTGACACTGGAAGATCTCGACCGACCTCTGTTCCTTTCGGATCCAGTCCGCTTCTTAGTAACGCCCAAATTAAGATCTATCTGCATAATATGTATTGCTATTGCTTTACGCTATGCAGCTACGGAGTGTTGCCTCTTTTAATTATTAGCAGTTGCTGAGTGTCAGATTTGTCTAGTTGAACATCTTGGGTGAACCAAGATGCCTACTTATTCGCGGGAAAAAAGACATCTTCCTATATGATAAAGTGGTTAGTTAAATATTGACGATAGAGTTTGCACAAAAAAAGAAAGAACAGTAATAAGCTTATAAAACCCCATCATACATGAGGGGGACGAGATCTATTTTATTATCCAAACAATATCACAGTGAACCGGGTAAGATACAAATAAACGAACAATCACAACTTAACCAGGCTCGTAAATAAATTGCAATCCATTGTAGCTGTATTTTAGCAGTGTGGTAGATTTTGCTACACCGTTTTGCTTGTTTCATTGTTAGGATAACTCCCTTTTCTACTTTTGTTCATACTTCTTTACAATAAAATGAAAAATCTCCAAAGACATCGGCATACGGCAGACTGATTCTAGCAATCGGCCAAACAGATCAAGGCTGGGAGACAGTATGGCCATGGATTTGGTTCGTCAGCCTGCAGAGTCATCGTCATTGTTGTCATCAGCATCGTGATGGAGGCCGTAGCTGTAGACGTTTGTCAGCATTGTAACCAACAACTAATCAGTTGTATCAGTAGTAAGAGCATCCGCACTGAACTGACAACCCCTTGTCCAGCCCCAACTTTCAGGGCCGGCTCGGGGTGTGTCGATAACGTTCAGAAGAAACCATTTTAGCAACTTGACATCTCACAGTATAAAGCTTGGAGACGCTCCCAGTCCATATTAATTGGGCAACTGACATATCTCGAGCACTATTTGATACCCCGAGGCCAGAAAAATAAGGAGGAATCGTGCTCTCATTTGTATCCCTGCTATATGATGAGACTAATGTGGTATGAAGGGGTTAGTGGCAGACCAAAAAAATCCACACAATAAAAACATGACTGATAATGTGCTATTCTCGCAGATAAATATCTAAATTGCGCATTCATGAACCTGGTTATACAATACAATCAATACGAGCTATGTTATGAAGACCAGTAAGAGAAAATAAAGATCGATTTCTCACAGGCATAAGATACTACTAAAGTTTTGTTTTGTAACTGTTCATATCATATATGATACCTGGAACAAGTTTTTCTGAATGATTTACTTCAGAGATTGTTTTTGACAGGCTAGCAGCTATCACCTGACAATAGCCATCACCAGTAACAAGCAATTTCCAACCAAGGTATTCGTGCATCTTCTCTACCCGTGGTAACTTGCATCAATCATGCCAGTAATTATGCAAAGTCGGAGTCAACCAGATAATTCCGGAGCAGGTGGCTCCCCTGCATCAATTCATCTTGAACTTATGAAGCAGATGTACAGCCTTCTCAAGCAGTCATGAATAAAACTTTCTATGACTGTAATGGCCACTATATTGCACAAAGACATGCAATCATCATGGCTGCTTCAATCACCAGAATCCCTTTCATCAGAGCCCCTGTCCCGGCGGGGAAGACTATTCTGTTGTGGCTGGGAGATCCAGTGCAGCCCATCGAGCAATTCCGAGTACATCCTCTGGTCCAATGCTGGACAAACAAGATGTCGATAATGTTCAGAAGAAAGCATTTTTGCAACTTGACATCTCACAATATAAATCGGTGCCACATGACAATGGTAAGGTTAGAGACGATCCCAGTCCATTATTCATTCGGCAACTGACATATCTCGAGCACTATTTGATACCCCGGGGTGGTTTCTTCAGGAGCTGATGATGTACACTCAGTCCTGATAATATAAGGAGGAATCACGCTCTCATTTGTATCCCTGTTATATTATGAGACTAATGTGGTATGAGGGGGTGGTGGCGGACAAAATTATTTCACAGAAATAAAATATGACTGATAATGTGCTATTCTTGCAGATAAATATCTCAACTGCACATTCATGAACCTGGTTCTACGATACAATCAATACGAATTGTGTTATGAAGGCCAGGAAGAGAAAATAAGGAGCAATTTCTCACAGGCATAAAATACTAGTACTATGACTGAGCTTTACGAGAAAAGGAAGTTAAAAATGTATCAATACTTCAGTATTGTTTTGTAACTGTTCATATCATATATGATACCTGGAACAAGTTTTTCTGAATGATTTACTTCAGAAAATGCTTTTGACAGGTGAAGTTCAGCAGCTATCATCCAGATAATAGCTGTCGCCATTAACAAGCAACTTTTTTATTCCACATCTCCAACGAAGTCATTTGTGCATCTTCTCTAGCCATGGTACCTTGCACCAATCATGCCAGTAATGTGCAAAGTTGGAGTCAACCAGATAATCCCGGAGCAGGTGACTCCCCTGTATCAATACATCTTGAAATTATCAAGCAGATGTACAGTCTTCAAGCAGTCATGAATTGATCTTTCTATGACTGTAATGGCCAGAAAATTGCACAAAGACATGCAATTCATCAAGGCTACTTCAATCACCAGAATCCCTTTCATCAGAGTCTCTATCACGACGGGGAAGACTATTCTTCTGTGGCTGGGAAATCCAGTGCAGCCCATCGAGCAATTCCGAGTACATCCTCTGGTCCAATGCCCCTCGCTTCCTCGCTTTCAGCTCCTCCAGCAACTCGAACGCATCCTCTGTCCGCGTAGCTCTGCACAGCTCCTCCAGCAGCGTCCTGTAGGTGATCATATCTGGCTTCCTCTTGCTGTCCAACATGTCCAAAAGCACCTCTCTCGATTCTTCGAACCTCCATTCCAACGCTAGCGCGGCAACCGCTGACATGTACACGCCGCCGCTGGGCACGAAGCCCTTCTCCCTCATCTCCTTCAAGTACAGCAACCCCTTGTCGGTCCTGCCCTTCTGGAACATGGCCTTGACGATGTAGCCGTAGGTGAACTCATTGGGCTCACAGCCATACAGGGGCATTTCGCGGAACACCTTGAGGGCGTCATCTATCTCGAGGCAGCGCCCGTACGCCTTGATGATCAGGTTGAGCAGGTACGTGTCCGGGACCACGCCGGAGGCCTTCATCTGGCGCGAGAGGGATCTGATGGCGTGCAGGTAGACCAGCGACGCGGGCGGTCTGCGGACGCGGCGGACAACGGTGCTGAGGAGCATCGTGTAGGTCTCAACGTTGGGGCGGCAGGCGGCGGAGGCCGGGAGGGCGCGCATCTTGTTGAACATGTCGAAGGCGATGGGGAAGAGGCTGCGGCGGTCGCAGCAGAAGCGGAGGCAGGCGTTGAAGAGCTGCAGGTCGGGGGCGCAGGCCCCCGCGAGGACGTCGTGGATGAGGTTCTCGGCGGCGACGGGGCGCTTGCCGGAAGCGGCGGCGTTGAGGGCGGCGAGGTAGGAGGCCGGGGCGTGGCGGAAGCCCGGGCGGAGCGCGGCCCAGCGGAAGAGCGCGAGCGCGAGGTCCGGGTCCTGCTCGGAGTCGATGGCGGCGGCGAGGTCGGACGCAGTGAAGCCCGGGCGGAGGCGCGTGACCCACGCCGCGAACTGGTCGTCCGGCGGCGTCCGGACCGGGGATTGCGGCTCCCAGACGGGCGCAGAGCTCTCGGGTTCCCCCCAGGAGGGGGGCAAAGAGCTCTCCGGTTCACCCAAGGAGGGGGGCGAAGAGGCGGATGCGAAGTGGTGGGGCTTTAGGAGGCGGAGGCTGCGAGAAAGGCGGCGGGCGGCGGCGGCGGCGGCGGCGAGGAGCGCCATAGCGGGTGGTCTTCGCTGAGTTGGTCGACGGCGGTGGAAGGTCACGCCTACGACAAAGGCATGATGGCGCCAGCCCGAAATATGGGCCGGCGTAGACGGGCTGACGAAAATTACAGGCCCATTCTGACCGAAATCAGTAGGGGATTGACACGAATCTCTCAGATCAGACCATGGAGATGCCGCCGTCAGTAGCGTCGGCGTCGCGCGCCTTCTCGCGGCGCCGTCGGCGGAGGCGAGCGACGAGGGAGACGAGGGCGGCGGCTAGGGCAACGCCCAGGAGGTCGGCGGCGGCGTCCCTAAGAGAGGCGCCGGAGGACCCAAAGAACCCAGCCTCGTCAGCGGTCTCCTTGGCGGCGCCGACGGCGAGGGAGGCCGCGCAGCCGAGAGGCAGCGCGTGGTGGCGGAGGAAGGGGCGGGAGCTCCGGCCGGCGAGCGCCGCGGCGGCTAGCGCGATGAGGAAGCAGGCGAGGACGTGCTGCAGCTTGTCCGGGGCGAGCCACTCGTCGCCCCACTCCATCCGTGGAGAATGTCTGTCAAGGTACACAGTCGTCAGTTACTTACAAAGCACATCCATCTGCTTTGAGCGTACTAGCTATAGCAAGTTCGATCAAGCTAGGTACGGAGACTCGTACGTGACTTGCCTAAGTGGCGACTGGCGACATGCCGAATCTCCCCTGAATCCTGATGATTCCCTTCCGATTCCTCCCCAAATCTGATCCCTCTCTGATTCTTCTCCACTTCCATCTCTCTGCCTTGATCTGTTCCTCCCATCGTTTAATTCTCAGTTTTTCTAATCTCTCCCACGACTCCAAGAATCCCTAATAAGAGGAAAAATCTGCCAAGCAACCTTGGTGCTCCGCCGCTTTTCTCATCGAATCTCCATGAGTGCGAACTCGAGATTAATCCCCAGGCGTACGCCTCTAGTTGCTGATATTGCTGCTTCAAGCCACCAATCGACAGGAGCAGGACTGGATCTCGCTGTTGGTGACGCTCGTACTGTGGCTCCTCCCACGCCGGTCTTGAAGTTCATCGGCTGGAATTGTAGGGGTAAGGGCAGGAGCCTTGCCAACTCCAGAAAAATGGAATATCTTGATAGATTGATGTATTCTACTGGTGCCCAGGTAACTTTTGTATCAGAAACTAGATCGTCTAAATGTACAGCTTCCGAGTTGAATGCTCGCTTTAACTCTGCAGCTAGTTTTGTCGTGCCTTCGGAAGGTCTCTCGGGGGGGCTTTGGTTGATGTGGACTGATGAAGTTCTTCTCTCAATCAAGTTCTCGAGTAGATATCTTATACTAGCTCTTGTTCAACATATAGCTACTAATGTCGAGTTTGTGCTAGCTTGTGTATATGGGGATCCTCATCACTATTTCACTAAAACGACTTGTGGCCATATTTTCAGTTTTGTAAATGAAAATCTAGGCAAGCCAGTAGTCTGTTTAGGAGACCTGAATAACATCATGTATGAAACGGACACCACCTCTATCAATATTAATAAGTATCGTATGAGGGCTTTTACTACTTTTGTTAAGCAATGTGGTCTCTTTGACTTGGGTTACAGTGGTCCGGCCTACACTTGGACAAACAAAAGATTTTCTTCTATGCCTATTTTTGAGAGGCTTGATCGCTGTCTTGCCAATGCGGAATGGTGTGCCCTTTTTCCTAATACTAATGTTTTCAATTTACCTATCATGCAAGAATTACGAGTCGACGAGTCGATCTAGAGTAGCGACTGGTAGACTAGTCGTGACTAGTCATGACTCATGTTGACTAGTCGACATGATTATACAGTAATATTTGCTATAAAATATCATATTATATTACTACTAGTAGTATAATACAAGCAATAGTATGTGCAAATAAAATGCTGGGGGACAGGGGAGTGGGTGAAACTTGAGCTGCAACTTGAGCTGAACAGGTTTCACGGCGGAAAAGGGCCGCTCGATCTAGGTTTCCAGCCGGGTCAAAGCAATATTGGAAAAAAAATATGACATGTGGGGCCTTTTTTTTAGTCGATCGACCGAACAGGTGCGACTAGTCAAGATAAGTCAGGACTAGTCGAGCGAGTCGAGCGACTCGCCCAACCAGTCGAGTCGACAGTTCGAGTCGACCTCCAAGTTACGACTCGTAGACTAGTCGACGACTAGTCGTGATTAGTCGAGCGACTCGTAATCCATGCTATCATGCTAAGTGATCATGCTCCCATCCTTGTCACTACTGATTCAAAATCGCATAAACCTAGACTTACCTTCAAGTTTGAAAATTGGTGGACCTTTGAAGATGATTTCCAAAGTATTGCAAAGAATGCTTGGCAAACTACTGTGAACAAATCCTTCTATGCCAGATCAACTAACCTTGCAGGTGTTTTGAAAAAATGGTGTAAGAAGAAGAAGCCAATTCAGCAGGAATTGGATAACTTGCAAAGCCAAATCATTGACATACAAATGCAACCCTTGCAGCAACAAGACCACAACCTAGAAGCAAATCTGGTAGCCCAATATGAGGTAAATCTAACCAAGCTTACAGAGTACTATCGACAGCGCGCAAAAAAACATTGGGCTGTTCATGGGGACAGGAACACTGCTTTCTTTCACAATGCAGTACAGAAACGTAAGCGCAGAAACCGTATTGTATCCATCAGAAATGCTCATGGAAATGACCTATTTGATCCAACTGAAATTGCAAATGAATTTGTCAACTATTTTAAATCCATCTTTACCTCTTCAGCTACTAACCATGTCAGGTACATCCCGAACATGAATTTACAGAACCATGCAGATGACTACACCAATTCTGTACCGGACAAGCAGGAAATATATGAAATACTCAAGGATATGAGAAGAAATGCATCACCAGGACCGGACGGTTTTAACGTAACTTTTTATGTTTCAACCTGGGATTGGATTGGAGATGATGTAACAAGAGTGGTCACGAATTTCTACACCTCAGGTATCCTCCCACCTCACCTCAATGATACCCAAATTGCTCTCATTCCAAAAAAACTTGCTTGCCATTTTCCTTCGGATTTTAGACCTATAAGCTTGTGCAATGTAGTCTATAAAATTATTGCAAAATCTTTAGCAAATAGACTGAAAATGCACCTCCCTGACTATATTCACCCCTCTCAGCAAGCTTTTATAAAAGGAAGACGTATTAGTAACAACATTATTGTAGCTCAAGAAATAGCTCATTCCTTCTCGCTTACTTATTGGAAAAGCCATGATTTTATGTTAAAAATTGATCTAGCTAAAGCTTTTGATCGAATAGAATGGCATTACATTGTTTCGGCTCTTGCTCGCAAAGGGCTTCATGGTCATTTCATAAAACTTGTGTATGCTTGCATCTCTTCACCGACTTTCTCTGTCATCGTAAATGGGCAAGCCTATGCGAATTTTACGAGCTCCAGGGGTATCAGACAAGGCTGCCCTTTGTCGCCATATCTTTTTGTCCTTGCAGTTAATGAATTATCTTTGCAGCTACAGGACGCTATGCAAGCCAACCATCTCACAGGTATCTTACTTGGGCCAAATTGCCCTCCTATCCACTCTTTGATGTTTGCAGATGATCTCATTGTGTGCGGCAAAGCCAACATGCAAGAGGCACAAACCATCTCCAATATTTTAAATCATTTCTGTCAAAACTCAGGGCAGATTCCTAACTGGAGTAAGTCCGGTATACTTTTTAGCAAGAGTGTTCCTCACTCGGAAAGAGAAAATATTAAGCAATTATTTCCAGCCCGCAATATTGACAACTCCTTTATTCATTTGGGGCATCCTCTCATTTTACCCTCTAAGGATAGATCTGCAGCTTACAATTTTGTTTATGATAAATTCAGGTCAAAATTGAGTGCTTATAAAGCAAACAGACTATCCCATGCAGCAAGGCTTACTCTTATAAAATCAGTTTTTTCATCTATACCTGTCTACTATATGTCCAACATTCTCTTTACAACAAAAATTCTTACCAAGCTCACGGCGATTATTAGGAACTTCTGGTGGACAGGTGTGAAAGAAGAGCCCTCTACGAAATGCTTGTGCCTTAGGGCATGGGCTGACATTTGTGTAGACAAAAAATTGGGTGGACTAGGTGTACGGAATTTGCAGGCGATAAACCAGGGGCTTATTCTCTCGGAGGCTTGGAGGCTGGCAAAGGAGCCTCAAAGCCAGCTAGCTCAAATCCTAAAAGCAAAATACCATGATTACACTTCAATTTGGAGGGCTAAGTCGAACAAGCCCAAATCTGCATTTTGGACTGCAATCCTTAAGGTTCGTCCCCTCTTAATCTCAGGTTCCTTTTATCAAATCTTTGATGGCAGTAGCTCAATATGGAGCTCTCCTTGGTTTAAGGGCTGGGAGGCCATCTATGATAATCTAATTATTCAGCCTCCTCCTTTCGTATATCCGGCTGTAGTAAAAGATCTTTGGCTCCCAAACCAGAAAACTTGGAATGAAAATTTAGTTCGCTCTCTTTTTAATCCTCAAACTGCCCAAGAAATTCTTCAAACTCCTATCATTGATGCAAATGAGCAAGACACTTTAGTCTGGAAGCTAACCCCTGCAGGTACTTGCTCTCCCAAGAGTGCTTACAAGCACTGCTTCAACAACCTCGCCCTCCCTCCAAATCAACAACCCAAGGTTGTTCCACAACCAGTTATTTCATTGCTTAATCAGGTTTGGCAGGACAAAGGGATGGTGCCTCATGTGCAAACCTTTGCTTGGCGACTTTTGCGTAAGGCTCTCCCCACTGGTAAGCGAGCTAGCAGATTTTCCAAACATATAGATAAATACTGCTCTAGGTGTGATGGTGTGGAAGATGAGATGCACATGCTCTTTCTTTGTCCATTTTCTAAAGCTGCTTGGTTCTGCAATCCTTGGTTCATAAAAACAGAGCTACTCGCCACTGTGCACCAGTCCATTCCTGACATAATCAATGCTTTGCTTTCCTCTAACCACCCGTGGATGAATACTACAAATCTATATACTTTCTTATGGCGTCTTTGGAAAGCCAGAAATGATACTCTTTTTGGCAGGAAAATTCGAAATCCTACCCAGGTATTTGCTGCCTTTAACGCCATTTTGCAGGGTAATAATTTAGAAGGCTGGCTAACTCATGCAGATCACTCCCAGCTGTGTGAAGATAAATTGCAGCTGCTTCACCCTATAACCACGCCTGCACAGAACCCTCTACAGATCCCTCCTTCTGTTTCAGGATCTTCTTTTGCAGGTTGCTCCATTTTCTGCGACGTGGCATGGAAGATTGCAGGAAATGCTCAGCAGGCTCCTGCTGGAATTGGGATTTATATGCAGGTGGATAATAACCGGCATTTCAAACAGTTGCATATTGCAGCCATGTCTCCACCCGCCGCATCTGCTCTTCAGGCTGAAGCCCTAGCTCTTGTTCTTGCTACCAAATTGGTTGCTGTTATCCAGCTACAGGAACCTCAGTTCTTCACAGATAGTGCTATCTTGGCTCAGGCGGCTTCTACCAACCATATCTTATATGCTCCGACTCATTGGGAGGTCAGGGCGCAGTTAGCGTCCATTCAGGCAGCCTCGTCTTTTCAACCAAACAGGATTAGTCATATCCCTAGAAGTTTGAATGTCAAAGCTCATCATTTAGCTAGATTAGCTACAAGGATTAGCTCTACATCAGGATGTAGGTGTATGTCCAGGCAGAGATATTCTCTCTGATCTATCTGTGAGTCCGTTCACGCTACTGTCTGTAAAGTGCTGCTGATATTAATAAAAAATCTCTTTGTTCAAAAAAAAATGATAGAATGCATTTTTTTTGGCGAAAAAGACCACCGATTGATCATCCACAGCAGTACAAAAGAGCCAAAATAATAAAATTACAAATAGGTCAATCGACCACCTAGCGACGACTAGGAACACTGGAGCGAGCCGAAGGCGCGTGCCTTTCCTCGCCCCTCACTCACTGGAGTCAGGCAAAGCTTGTCGTAGGAGAGCTTAGAGCTAATAACACTGCGCATACAACAATTTGCATTTTTTTAGCAGAATCACGGCACTTTATTGAACTAATGTATTGTTTGGAATTCAAAGACCATCAGGGGCTCGAGGAGCCAAACCCGACGTCCCACGCTACTAGAGGATGCAAAACGTACTAGTCTATGGGCTTCCGAAGTCGAAGCCCGGTTCTCATGCCTAAAGGACGCCTCCGCCAGAAGATCTGTCGTGACTTTTATTTCCCGGAGCACCATGTTGTAGCTCCCTTCGTAGGGTCTTGCCAGGTCGTTCACGATCGTAAGACAATCCGTCGCCACCGTGACTTTTTGGAGTTGCAGGTCTTGAGCCAGGGCCAAAGCTTCCCTGCACGCCAGAGCTTCTATCACAGTTGGGTCTGTAACTCCGCTGATAGACATCGTTGAAGCACCAAGGAACTCCCCCGTCTCACTTCTACAGATCACTCCTACTGCCCCGCCAGGTCTTGTCTTGGCCATTGCAGCATCGGCATTGAGTTTAGCGCAGCCCAGAACTGGAGGTATCCACTTCGGGTGGCTAGGTGTAACACCGACCCTTCCCTCCGGCCTGGCCGGGCTCACAACCGAGAGATCCCGCAAGTAACTCTCAAGAAAGAGATGGGTGAAAAGCGAGCTCTGGAACTCTTCTTCATGGATGATTTTCCTCCTTGCGGACTAGATGGCCCAAAGTGTGACTGCTACTCTCTCGAAATCGTCGCGTGATAGACTCTCCATCATGGAAAACAACCAGTGTTTTGCCGAGGGCTCCCCAATCATGCTCACATGTTCAGCGACCCCTTCATCGGCTAAAGCCCAGACCGATCTTGCCACAGCACAATCAAGCAGAGAGTGCCTCCGGGAGTCCTCCGCTCCGCAGATAGAAAAACGCACTCGTCGCTGCCATATGCCTGTGACACCGTAGATCCCCACCAGAAGTTCCGAAGCATGGACTTGATTGCCTTGCATAAACCTCTCGGTAACTTAAAACAAGACATGGAGAAGGTTGGGATTGTTTGGGCCACTGATTTAATCAATACCTCCTTCCCTCCTGAAGCCAATGTCTATTCGAGCCAACCTTGAATCCTCTTCCAGATCCGATCTTTTAGATACTTGAACACCCCATTGGTAGATCGCCCAATATCAGACAACATACCCAGGTACTTCTCATTTAGTGTTTCATTTGGCGCATGAAGAATATCCTTCACAGCTTGCCGACGCTCCTCTGGGCATCCTTTGCTGAAAAACACTGGCGATTTATCCAGATTCACTCGCCGAGCTTAGGCATTACAATACCTCTCCATGATATTGTTTACCTCAATAGCTCCCTCATCAGTAGCTCTCACAAATAGCAGGCTATCGTCCGCAAACAGGAGGCCGTTCACTTCAGGAGCTGTGGGAGCCACCTTGATTCCATGGAGATGCGGTGATTGACGACTTCGTCTCAAAAGGCCAGAGGGGCCCTCTGCTGCAAGCAAGAAAAGATATGGGGATATGGGATCACCTTGGCGAAGACCCCTGGATGGACGAAACTCCTCTAGCGGCATATAACAATTTGCATGGTGAAAGCAAATTGATATAACAACTTGTGGGGTGAACTAATCCACTAACTTGTGATTTAGGCCGCACTTGGATTATCGTTATTTAGCCCGAAACGACGAAATCCGTCGGGACAGAATCTGGACCTCGCATGGTCCGTAGAATTTACAGCCTAAGGAGTAAGGTCTGTGGAGAAATACGGACGTGAGAATTAAACGGGCTTCCAAGCGGGCCTTAGGTGCAAAACTAGTCCAAATAGTTAAAATTCTTACCTGACATCCCTTAAGGCCCTGTTTGGTTTCGTGATTCAAAAAACACGGGAATAGGAAAAACGCAGGAAAAGGATAGGAATGCAAGTGCAAAACAGAGGATTCAAAAACATAGGAATTTTATAAACTTGGTTGTTTTGTTCACAAGAATAGGAAAAACATAGGATTGCTAATAAACATGGTCAAATCAAAGTCAAACAATTTGGGAAGGTATAATTAGCATTTTATTATGCCAAGACAGACCTCGGTATCGTTCTTCGTGCATAGGATTTTGAAAAAATGTCCAGGTGGATTGTAAAATTTCTACGTTTTTCCATTGAAACCTACATCAAAGAAAAATTTCCTGGGTTTTTCCTTTGCTCAATTCCTTTGAACCAAACAGATGAATAGTGTCCCCATAGGAAAATTTCCTATTCCTACATTATTCCTCCACTTTTCCTTTGAACCTAGCGGCCGAATGCCCAATGGGCGGGCCCCTTCGCGGTCACGCGCACACTGTCCCTACGTTTGCTTCACGACACTCGCAGCCATGGCCGTTTCACGGTAGGGGATACGCTCGACGCCACCAGATTGGGGGGGGGGGGGGGGGGGGTTCTCCCCATAATCTACTGCCATTGAGCTCCACGTGTTCTCGTCCGCCGGAAATGACATCTCGAGCGTGCTTCTGGACGTTGCCGGCTCCCCCTACTCTCGAGGGTTGGATGATCTCAACCTCAGCAACAACAAGCTCGCCCGGTTGCTCCACGCCGTGGTCCTTGGCAACTCGACCAAAGAACATGTGTGCCCACAGACACAGCTTCGAGACAAAAAGATGAGGAGTTTTTCGCAAAAAGAAACATCGCCACGTGTAAGCACCAGATTGATTTGGACCAACTGTGTACCGCATGACAAATAAGTGCATCAGTTCACCCCCCAACTTTGAGGTTGTTATACCAACCTGCAGAGATCAAATCGGATCGAATTTTTTCCTTTACCATATCCTGATCCATATTTTTTCACGTGATTCAGATTGGAGCAGATAATATCCGGTTGCGGATTCGAATACGGGATATATCGAACAACAGATTCAGAACGAAAATAAAGCGGATATAGGGTTAAAGCAAAATTAATTCGTCGCGTCTGCGTTATGCTGGCGGCTCACCGTGCTAGTTTCCTCATGTGCATCGTCTTGACCGGCCCCAGCGGTCACTGACCCCTAGTGCTTCGTTCCAGCACATCGAGAGGGGTGTGGTGTGGCCCCATCCCCTGCTCATGGAGTGGATCTGGTCGCCCGTGGGAGGCTGCGTCGCGGCCTGACCCGATCTAGTTCATTGGCGGTTGCCGGCGGCGATCAAGAGGAGATGGGACTGCCGGTGAAAATCGAGCCGACTTCGGTCTTGGTGGCCGAAGGCTGTGTCTTGGCGTCCTTACCTTATTGAAGGTGTCATCGCTGCAGCTCTCGTCTCCTCACTCAAGCTGCTCTAGGGGAAACCCTAGATATTGGTCTCTTGAATCGGACGATGGCGACGCTCGGCGCCGCTCTCCCTCCCGGGGGCATTGTTAAGGAGCAGCGGCTGATTGGAGAGGTCATGAGGTGGATCGACGTGGTATCGATCGCGTCAACAACGACGGGTCTCAGCGGCATGGAGCAGTGGGTCGGGGTCTCAACGGTGGGTGCATGATAAGGGATGCGCATAGGACGGTGGCTTTGTCTGGCTTCAAAAAGTCATGCTATGGTCAATATGTTGATCCCTTCCGGAGATTGGTTGGAGGAAGACAATGGCGGCGACTTCTGAAGCGTGAGCAATATCATATGGTGTGCGTTGTGAATCTGCTGGAGCGGTTTGTGCTCGGATCGCCTTTGGGCGACTTGGTGAGGCCTCTGAATTTAGATGATGTGCGTAGGTGTGAGATCTAGGTATATGGCCCCGATCATGGCCACCCTTCATCAAGCTTCTAGGTGTTGCGATAATCGTCGTCATGAAGGTGGTTTCAGGTTGATCGATTTTAAGCCTTTGTTGAATAATATAATAAAATGCCGTGCTCCATTTCGGAAAAAAATATAACCTTACACCGCAGCTTGATCACAATCAAATTACCGTCCAAGAAACAAAGACTGGTAATACCATTCCTCTTAGAGTGATTATCCAAGCATACTATGAGACACGGAGTGAGAGAAATACATGAACTCTAGAGGCACTAGTAGAGAAAAGCTTATAGCTAGAAGATGATTCTGTGGGGCACCCATAATCGGTGCGCCACAGAAATAATTTCTGTGGCGCATTGTTTTGCATGCGTCACAAAAATTTAGAATTTTGTGGCGCACGAAAACCAAATGCGCCACAGAAATGTAACTTTCTGTGGCGCACGTCCCACATGCGCCACAGAAATGCGCATTTCTGTGGCGCATGCGGCCAGATGCGTCACAGAAAGTCACATTTCTGTGGCGCATGTGGCCAGATGCGCCACAGAAAAGCCAGATTCTGTGGCTCATGCGCCAGATGCACCACATATAGTTTCCTCTCTTTTTTGAATTCCATCTCCACACACCGGGCACCCCTGTGGCCCACGCACATGCACCACGCAACCCACGCACATGCACACAGCCACACACACTGCACCCACCGCATCCTCTCTCCTCTATCTTTCTTCTACCTTATCCCTCTCCTCTATTCTCTCTCCTGTACGCGCATGGCAGCCATGGCTCCTCATTTCTCAAGCCGCCGTCCAGCCATGGGGAGAGCTCGGCCGCCGCCCCGCCATGTCCGTCTCCCTTCGCCCCCTCTTCTTTATCCCACGGGCGAGCTCGGCCGCCTCCGCCTCCCCGTCATGGCCGTCTCCCTTCTCCTTCCCTTCGGCCCCTCTGCTCAATCCCACCGGCCGCCTCCCTGCGTGCCCCGCCGTCGGCCGCCTCCCTGCGCGCTCTCCTCCTCCTCCCTCGCGCCCCCGCCGCCGGCTGCCTCCCTGCGCGCCCTGCCGTCGGCCGCCTCCCCTGCGGCCCCTCGCGGCCGGCCGCCTCCAACGCCGGACGGGCTGCGGCGCACGGACCTTCCCGGGAGGTAGAGCGCCGTGGCGAGCGACTTGGGGGAGACCTCGATTCTTTTGCCGCGCACGGAGCTCCAGCCGCGGTCGGAGCCGGAGGATTTTCTTGTGTAGCGGGCGATGAGCTCGGCGACGAGCTCGGGGCGCGGGGCACCGGAGACGGAGAGGTTAGGCGGACGAAGTCGAACAGGTGGAGGTCGGCGGCGGTAGGAGCTCCGGCCATCGGTGGAGCTTTGGGAGGAGGGACACGGTGGAGGCGCGCCGCCGCACATCCCGAACTCGGCATCGGCGGCGGGGAGTGGGGTGCGGCGCGGGTGGGGCTGCGGGCAGCCGCAGCCGTATTTTTTTTAAAAAAACTGAAAAAGGGATTCTGTGGCGCATGGTTGCCTAGTGCGCCACAAAAAGCTGGATATTTTTGTGGCGCATGGGCTGGATGCGCCATAGAATTATAATTTAGTGACGACAATTCTGTGGCGCACCCAGCAAAGTTGCGGGTGCGGCACATAATTCCAAAAAGATGCGTCACTAAAAGGCGTTTTCCTACTAGTGGGGTTACATGTAGCTCCCAAAGAGCAGGAATAAACACCGGGTATTGCCCACTATAGTTAAGAACGTCGTACAAATGATGAGCTGCATTGAGCCCTTTATCCGAAAACAATGGTGAGCTGCATTGAGCCCAAAACTATGCATTATGTCCTTTGGCAGAAATTATAACAGAAGCATGCATCCGATCCAGCCATTATGTAATCAGCCTATAGTTGCCTCTCCTAAACGAGAGCTTGAGCCCTCAACCTCATCCTCAGACATAAATAATGGTGACGTTGATCTATTCTCATGTGGTTCCTCTTCCGTTTAGTACTTGTCTTAGTCGTTGCAGTTGAGATAGCACATTGTGCAATGCACATAAATTGTGTCGTAAGAATAAATACTGTTCATTTAAAACCTAATCTCTTTTCCGGAGCATTCAAATAGCACACTACCTTTTACCAAGTCCACCACTGCGTCTAGTCGAATTAATGCCGCAAGGCAGAGTAGTGTGTTATGCACATAAGTGCTGCTCAAGTACAGATATGAATTGCACTAATTTAAGCACACTTGTACAATAATGCCTTGACTAGAATGTAGGGATTTCGCAAGAAATAACATTTCCTGTTGGAATAAGTGAAATTCATGAATCCTAGACGTGGTGTAACATTAACCCTGTCCTAGCTTGCTGGACAGATTAAAGCTCTCGACCACTGAGCATTTTCATATGTTGAAGTAGGCATGGAGCACATTTAATCCACTGGCAGCACGTTTATTAATCTCAATTTCTTCTTACTCGTGCTCTAAAAGTACACATAAAAATCAACCCATAATAACATATGGACATATTTTCTAGTGTAAACTGATGTAACAAACCTCCTGATGGGTTGTTAATTAGCCAAATATAAATACATGCGATCCCGAGACCAAAGGACATCGTTTCCGCCTAGAAATTTTTCAGATACTTCTTCTGTTAGTTGCACCCATCAAAAGCTGAATTCTCTTGTGTTAGTTGTGTCCACGAGTTAATATGATCATGTAATACGTGCGTCTACAAGACAACATATATATTTCGTGTCTTAGTTGTGTGATTGTGTCACAAGAAACAGAGTTCTTGTCTTAGCCGTGACCACGAAAATTGTTTGTGAGTTCGTCAAGAGGGGAAACTGTTAGCATTAAAATTTCCATAGTGACGATAGCCCAACGCATGCAACTTAAAATAAGCGTGTCGGCGGTACATAGGCAGGCTATATATGACATAAAAGACTTGAAAGAAGCTCTGTCAACGTTTTTTTTTTTAGATAAGGGGTGCGGATCCCCGGCCTCTGCATCCAAAAGATGCACACAGCCCTCCGCAATTATTTAACCATCCAAAATACAAGTTCACAATTCATGGGTCACTTAAGGTGGCTACAAAGATCAACCACTCAAACAAAAGATTATTAAGCATCTAGACGTCTAGGTTGAAACCATCCACTCCGGCTGAAGATAACCCGCACAATCGTCAGCATACGGGTACATCCGGCATCCATAAGCCCACGCTGGTCCGCAGGAAGTAGGAATGACCATGAGTGGATCCAATAGCACGCCTTGTGAATAACCTGCAAATAATGAGTTGAATTGATTTGTTAAAAACAATGTCATTTCTACAGTTCCAAATAGCCCACAAAATGGCCGCAACACCAATACGAATACGAGCTTTTGTGATTTTATCTATTCCATTTAACCAACTACCAAACAAATCGCAATGCTCGTAGGTGGGTAAACATTGAAAGTGAAGTGCACTAGTCGCCAAATATCACGAGCAAACGGACACTTAATGAAGAGGTGTTCAACGGACTCATCCGCATCGCAGAACACACACTTCTTACATCCTATCCAACGTCTTTTAATCAAATTGTCTTTTGTCAGAATTTCCTTTCGATTGAGAAACCATAGGAAGATCTTTATTTTTAACGGAATCTTTAACTTCCATAGATACTTACGCAAATATCTAGTATGCCCATTTAATAAGTCCTCGTAATACGACTTAACCGTAAAGGTTCCATTAGAAGTAAGAATCCATTTAAATTTATCCTCCTCGTCTATGAGGTTCACTCGCATTAACCTCTCAACTAGATTAAGCCAATTTGTTCTATTATTTCCTATTAGTACCCGGCGAAAAGGGAGATTAATAGGTACTGTCCCAAGAACATTAGCTACTGTGCTATGCTTATTAGAGGCAATGGCATATAAAGATGGATATTCAGCTTGAAGAGAAACAGGACCTAACCAGCTATCCTCCCAAAACTGAATCTGCTCCCCATTACCAATCGAAAATCTTCCACGCTTAAAGAATTCATCTTTTACCTTCATAATTCCTTTCCAAAAAGGTGAATCCATAGGTTTAACTCGCACTTGAGACAACGTTTTATCCCCTAAGTACTTGTTGACTAATAACTCTTTCCAAACACCCTCTTCATTCAAAATTTTATACAACCATTTACTAAGAAGACATTTATTCTGCTCCTCTAAAACCGAAATTCCCAATCCACCTTGGTCCTTTGGTCTACAAACCAAGTTCCATTTAGTTAACCTATACTTCCGTTTGAGCTGATTGCTTTGCCAAAAAAACCGAGAACGATAAAAATCTAACCGTTTTCTAACTCCCTTTGGAATTTCGAAAAAGGATAGTAAGAACATTGGAAGGCTTGTTAAAACTGAGTTTATAAGCACAAGACGGTCACCGTATGACAACATTCTTGCCACCCAAGCCGCCAATTTCTTCTCAAATCTGTCCTCAACTGTTTTCCATTCCTTGTTTAGTAATTTTCTATAATGTATTGGTATTCCCAAATACCTAAATGGTAACGAACCGATCTCGCAACCAAAAATCCGACGGTACTCCTCCTGGTCATCCTTAGCCTTCCCAAAACAATACAATTCACTCTTGTGAAAATTTATTTTCAACCCCGAAAGTTGCTCAAACAAGGCCAGTATTAATTTCATATTCACGGCCTTCGCAATGTCGTGTTCAAGAAATAATATAGTGTCATCCGCATATTGAAGGATTGAGACCCCCCCTTCGACAAGATGAGGAACTAAACCCCCCACTTGGCCATCCTCCTTTGCACGAGAAATTAAGATAGCCAACATATCAACAACTAAATTAAATAAAGCGGAGACAACGGATCTCCTTGTCGTAACCTTTGAGTGTCTGGAAATAATGACCGATATCGTCATTAACTCGAATTCCTACACTCCCACCTTGTACAAACCGAGCCACCCACTCACACCATTGTGGCGTGAACCCCTTCATTCGTAACGTTTGCTGTAGGAAGGACCATTTCACTTTATCATACGCCTTCTCAAAGTCTATTTTGAAAAGAACCCCATCCATCTTTTTTTTATGTAACTCATGTATCGTCTCATGTAAACAACAACCCCTTCAAGAATATTTCTTCCAGGAATAAACGCAGTTTGGGTGGGGCGACAACTCTACTCGCAATAGAGGTGACTCGGTTTGTTCCTACTTTTGTGAAAATCTTGAAGCTCACATTCAAAAGGCAAATAGGACGATATTGTTCAATTTTACTCGCATCTTCTTTTTTTGGTAGTAAGGTGATAATACCAAAGTTTAGCTTAAATAAAGGCAAGTTTCCCGCACGCAGTTGCGCGAACATAGCCATCAAATCAGCTTTTATAATTCCCCAAAACTTTTGATAGAACTCCGCGGGAAACCCATCCGGCCCTGGAGCTTTATTATGTTCCATTTGTTGAATTGCCTCAAACACTTCTTTCTCAGAGAAGTCTTGAGTCAAAATCTCATTTTCTTCTTCTGAAATTTGCGGCATATCATGGATCACACTCTCGTCCAAAGAAAAATTATTTGTAACCGGCGCTCCAAATAATTTCTTATAGTACTCCGAGATATAAGTCTTAAGATTTTCCTGACCAACTATCGTGCCTTCCTCTTGTTCCAATTGTAATATCCGCTTTTTCCTATGTTTACCATTCGCGATAATGTGGAAATATCTCGTATTACTCCCCCCTTCCTGAATGTATTTAACTTTTGCTCGCTGTGCCCACTTAGATTCCTCATCACGACGCAATTGGGCCAGCTTATCATCCGCCTCTCTCTTGGCCGCCCGCTCGGCAACCGTAAGAGGAGTGGTTTCAGCTTTAGCATCTAATTCATTAATTAGTAAGATTAATTTATCCCGTAACATTTTATATTCCCCACTCAAATTCCTTGCCCACCACGTAGAAATGACGTAGATGGCGGATTTTATTTTGCCACCGCTCCACTGGTGAGTTGCCCGTTTGGATCGCATTCCATTCACGAACAATAATGTCATAAAACCCTTCTTGTCGAAACCACGATAATTCAAAAGAAAATCTGCTAGAATTTCCCTTAAACGCATGTTCCCCGGTATCCAATAACAACGGCGTATGATCCGACCCCGCACGAGTAAGAGCCTGCACCGTAACCAGTGGATACTTTTGCTCCCAATCCACACTGGCTAGAAAACGATCCAACTTCTCAAGTGTTGGCGTATCTCGTCTACTAGTCCAAGTATACTTTCTTCCAGACAATTCTAAATCCTTCAAGCTCAAACTCTCAATTATCGCATTAAAGATAGTAGGCCATCTAGCATTAAAATTGTCATTATTTTTCTCCTCTTGTCTCCTAATAATATTAAAATCCCCCCGACCAACATCGGTACCGTCTCTCCTTCGCAAATTCTTACCAATTCAGCAAGAAATTCTGGTTTTTTTTGTCCTGAGCCGCCCCATATACAACCACCAACGCCCAACTAAACCCATCCAACTTCGTTCTTAGGTGTAATTTGACGCAAAAATCACCTGAGACCACATCTTGTATTGTAAGGGTAGCATTATTAAACCCTAAAAGCATGCCTCCCGACCTCCCGTGTGGAGGTATACAATACCAAATAAAATCTGAACCCGCAGCCAAAAAATTGAGAAAAGGTGTGGCGAAAGAAGACCTCCCTGTCTCAATTATAGCCACAAAGTCAAGTTTATTCTCCTTAACAAATTCATGAACAGCCAAGTGCTTTGCTGTGTCTCCGAACCCATCTGAATTCCAAATCATGCCCTTCATTTTTAAAATTTAGAGTAGATGGCTAATCTCACACCCCTTCTAACCGCACGTTTAGAAAGTGTTTTTTCTTTCCTCTACCTCTTATTGATGCTAAAGTCTCATTAAGATCCGCATGATCTTCCGAAACCTCAGCCTCATCATCCACTAAATCTTCGCAAATATTAATGGCCTTTTTTAAAGCTAAACTAGATTCGGATTCATCATTTAATGGAGGCAAAGAATTTTTTAGAAAAATAACCTCCCTCTCTCGTTCTAACTCCATAATGGCCGAAATAGAAGAGTTACTTGCCCATCATTAAGTCCTAACGAAATACCCAATCTTTTCGTTCTATGTTTAATTTCAGAATTAGATAACGAACGAAAAGAAAGCTTGGCGTGTGCTGGAGTACCTGATGGGGAGCCATATGCCTTGCGTGAAGAAAGGTCCATCGCACGCTCAAGTTGAGGAAGATCCGCATTGTGTTGCTCCCTCAATCTCTGACTAGACCTCACCTCCATCTCCAACATCCCCCCAAAAGCCAATACCTCGCTCTCCGATGGCCTCGCTGTTAGCCCATCAACGGTTGATGTGTCCCTTGACGTCCCCTGCCCGCAAGACAGAGGTTGCGGCCTCAAAGGATTCCCCTGCCGACCAAGTACAAGCCACCTACATCCTCATGTGATATCGGAGATAGACACGGAGACAGCAGCTTCGTAGGCGTAGTCCACTCCGCACCCTTGGACTGAGAAACCGGCGTACCTCCTTCTCTGTCGCTGTCCGTCTGCCCGCCGGCAGAGAAAACAGCAGGATCGCTGCCACGACCGCAAAAAGACCCAGACATCCCATCCCCGCCGACATGATCATCAGCGATCATCGCCTGTTCGCTGCCACGACAGCGAATATCCGCCAGGACGCTCTTGCTGCATTCAGGGTAGTCATGGTTATCGGAGTCACTTCCGCATCCGTGACCATCAGCAATCAAACCATCACCAGAGCTGCTCTGAATCAGCGAGAGAAGCTCCTGTTTAGCAGCCTCGAATTGCTTCTGCACCATAGGGGAGAAGACCACACCCGACATCTTTTCTTGCATGGAATCTGGAGCCGCAGCACCCATGTTTTCTTTCCCACCTGAATCTTTTGTGGACTCATCCGTGACCATATCATCTGTGGTTTTGTTCTCCATCTCCCTCTCAGCTGTTTTTTTGTTATCCGACTCCTCATTAGCGCTATCCTCATCATCATCATCCGGCGGTGGTGACCTTGGATCATCATTCTCATGATCACCAACATCAACTGGATGCTCTACTTTAAACTTTAACTTATAGAACCCATCCTTTATAAAAACTGGCCAACTTACAGGAATAAGTGTGTAATCAACACAACCCACGAGGATACGCAGCACCCCATGCTTGCGAGTGAATTTCATATCAACTTTGATTGTTTTCCCGAACAAAGAACCCAAACTCCAAAGGGAAAGAAAGTCCCCTGTAGTCTTGGGAGGAATACCATACACTCGAATCCATTTTTGAGGAAGCTTCTCCATTGGTTCCACGGTGGCAACCAAGGAACCACTGTAATCTCACACTTTTGATTCGGCACCCTACATGCCCCAAAAACAGCAAGCCTTTCAAGTTCACTCTTAGAAGGAAACGGCACTTTGAAGACATTCTGTCCAACCTGTTGAACATCCCAGTGGAACTGTTCCCAAGGAACCAATCGCTGCAGCTGAATCACAATTTGAGGAATTGAGAGCTCACCGTTAGTGACCGTCAACATAGCCATACGAACATTGTCGATCTTAGGTTTGTAAGTGTCGGATGTTGGCTGCTCATAAAACATTAGCCCCTCATTTATCAACCCGTGCACGATCACTTGTGGTTTAGGCGCAGTCAGCAAGGGGCACACCTCCGGCGCATGTTCCTTGCTCTCACAAATGTCGCATACCTCAACTGAGCACTCCTTGCCATGGTGTCCAGGTTCATCACATCGATAACAGCGCGTTTTATAACCTGTTTTTGCCTTCTTAGCTGCGGAAACATCAGACCCACCCTGTCCAACAGCTCCACCCCGAGGACGACCCCCCCTGTCTGCTGTGTTTTTGAAACCACATGCGATGAGGTCGCATTCCCCACCGGTGTGGCACCCTTAGCCAACAATTCAGCCGCCGTCGCCGACGGTCCAGTCCGTGTCGCAGCAACAGATGGTTTAGCAGCGGTCCCCTGCGCAACAGCTACCGCAGGAGTTCTAATGGCCTCCGTAACCTGGCTCACAATCTTGGCAAGAACCTCCTCGGACAGGCCCGAGAGATTGGCATTCGCATTCGCATCTGCATATCCCCCTCCCTGGTTACCACGAGACTGTGTTGATCTTCCTCCATAATTCCCAAGAAACTGATACGGACGATTGTAGTTATACTGCCGCTGCAACTGTCCGCCATTGGCAAAACCCGAGCCTGCATTATAGCTACCAAAGTTCGCCTGGGAGCCTTGTTGCCGGAACTCATTGTTACCTGCCGTACCACTAGACCCACCAACCTCGAAAGTGTTCTGCCGGTGCTCCCCTTGACCTGCAGGAAAACCTGATCCCGCATTGAAGGATCCGAAATTACCAGCATTGTTCTGCTCAAAGTTGTTCTGCCGACCTCCTGCATACCCACCCGAGCCGCTTGAACTGCCCACCTCGAAGTTCCACTGCCTCTGATCACCTTGCCCGATCGAAGAATTCAGTCCACCCCGCTGGAAGCCACGGCCTGGACCTCCGCGAGGCCCCGATCCGCCGCCCCCATAGCCTCTCCCCGGAGGCCCTCCTCATCCAAAAACTCTACCGGGCGCAAATCCCCGGTTCTCGCCACCCCCACCTCTGCCACCACCGTTGTTCGCCATGATCGCGTCAATGCCGCCAGAAGATGGCGGCCGACAACGCGACCTGGAAAACCCTAGAGAATAACGAAAGCCTGGAGGTTGATCGAGACGTATTCGACCTGTACCAAGTTTCGACGTATCCCCTACACGGACCGCACGCCCAGGGAATTGTGATCTGTTCGGCCGCAGCCCAAACAAAATCTGTCGGCCCAATCTTCCTTTCGAAATTTGAATCGGTTTTGAAATTGGCGATCCGCAATTAACGCTCATCTTGTTCGACGCCGGCGACGCAGCTCCGCCACGGCTGCCCCGCCGCCCTTGAACCTGCTCCCAACCACCCAACCCATCATCGCAAAAGGTCGATGGTTCGAGAGCTGGAAGTTTGAACTCACATGGCCGTCCGAACAGCAGACGACCCCGAGCCAACCTCCGCGCACCGCCGAGCACAATCCGGTCCGGCGACGCCAGGACCACCTCGCGCTCCGATGACACCCCCTGCAAAGTAAATGCGACATACCTTTGCGCAAGCCGCTTGGCGATCCGCTTCTCCGCCCGGGAGCTCCGCTCTTCCATGGTCGTCTGCAACTCCGGTGACGGTGTCCGACACAGGTAGCGGAGAGCTCCCGAGCCGAGCGCCTCCTCATCGTCGGTGTCGACCTCCTCCACCAGTCCGTCAGACGCCGATCGGTCATTGCCGGCGAGATCCCTGTCCAGCACCCAGAATCGCCCTCGAGTCGCCTCTAACGGCTCTCCGCCTATTGCGGAGCCCTCCATGAAACTTTTTGTCAACGTTTATTGCTTGATGTATACACCTAGCGACCAACCGATCAACTGTTCTACTATTATCTTGCATGCACACGTAATTAAATACAACAACCACGTTGCGCGCATGCACTCTTGTTTATTTTTATTTTTTATTTTTTAGATAAGAGGGGCCCCGCCCCCAGGTTCCATTTCCATGCAACCATCAGAGTAACAAACATCCCAGTTTTACATCATAGAACTGACAAAAGCGAAGGCTAGAGCAGAACCACCGAGTTTAACTGTCTACAGCCAACAGGCACAAAGAAACCGGCAAAACCGCGAGCTACTCTACATCATCCCAGGCGATCCTAAGGAGTTCACTTCTGGTTCTTTCGAGCAGTAGCAAGTTCCTGTCCATGAGCTCCGAATGAGCAGCTTTGCAGAGCACACGCCATCTTTTTAAATGAGCTATCACCTTGCACCACAGCATGTCCAGTCCGAGCCAGCTTTTTCCCTGAAAACAAAGATCATTTCGAAGTGACCAAATAGACCAAAGCACAGCTGAACTGAACATGTTCAGCACCCCATTTTTGTTGTTGCTAATCCACCATCTGGCTACAGACTCAAAGTCATTACCAATATCAACATGCACTCTTGTTTATAAGTATTTAACTCTATACACGTTGATGTGGCGCGACGAGCATCGAGCGATGTCGGCCAAGAAGAAACGGTGCCAAAGAGGATGTGGGCACCAGATCAGCAAACGATTACACACATGGAGTTCGACAGCTTCTGCGTGCTAGCTCCATGCTGCCACTTATTCCCCGGAGAGCATCGGGCATACGATTTGAGCTCTTCATTTCTACTCTAGCTTAGCAACATGGGCTGGTCAGCTTTGGTGGTTAATTGAAGATACGTCAGTTACAGCATAGGGTTTGGCACTAATCCACATCCACTTGTATGCTTATTATCAAGAGGTGGGCTTAAGCCTGAATGCATGCACCAAGTTATTTTGATGGATTTGGTCTGCTTTATGATACTATCAATGAAATACTATTTAGCTATTGTACGAGGCCTTTTGTTGATACCACGTAGGATTGGGGTTTTGTAGCAGATGGGCTATTTGCGTGGCATCAGCTGATAATTAATCTTCGGCAGTTAGTACGTATATGATAAATTTTATAAGTTGTGCTGTATTTTTTTGATACATCATTTATGTTAATACAGTATGAAGGTATTTTGTTGGGTTAGTGAACTATGCCAATATTTATCCCCGGTCGAAATTTAGGGCCCCTCGTGGCGTTGAGAATTTAGTTTGATATTAGAATGCCCTCATCGGATCATATTTCTCCTTTCTTGTTTATATCTATATCTCACACCTTTTATCTTATAGAGTAAAATAAAATGATTTATTCATACTCATGAAGTCTTAGATTTTGTGGCAGAGCTCGATTTGAACCAGCCTAGACATATCCTCAACAAATTTACAGTCCGCCCCCAATAACCGTTCCAGCATCTTCCTAGGAAGAATTTATTTTACCTTTTTTTTGCCGGTATTTTACCGTTTTGATAGTCTATAAGACTATAATTAATCTTCTTCCAGAATACTCCCCTACCCCGGGTCAAGTCGAATCCCAGCTGCCTCCTTGCAGCATCGTGCAACTGTGTCGGCAGATTACAATATATAGCCTCATATGCGAACTTTAACTAGCAACAAGCACCTGTAGGCTGTAGCCATGGCCATTAGACGCTGCGCTCCACTCGCAGCCTGGGTTTTTCTCATCTTGTCTGTCGCTACGATCGTCTAAACTACTTGCCCGGTGTTCATGAACCCATGCACCCACTCTCTGTCCAGAGTGCTTCTCGCCGGCTCCGGCGTCGACCCGTACATCATCTCATGTGCAGTAGACGACGCCGCCATCACCAGCCCACTTTCCGACGACAAGAAAATCGGCGGTCCTATCGTGACCGACCAACGGATTTGCGGCGAGGCAAAGCTCCCAGAGCATTCCCTCCCGCCATTGCCATTCTACTGCTGCCCGCTGATGTCAACCTCCGAGCCGATCAACTTCACGCTCCCGGACCCGGCCGAGCCGCTCAGGGTCCGTCGGCCCGTGCACTCGGTGGGGGGGGAGCACATCGCCAAGTACGAGCGCGCCATACCGCTGATGAAGGAGCTGCCGCGCACCGACCCGCGCAGTTTCTACCAGCTCGTCAACGTCCACTGCGCCTACTGCACCGGCTCCTACCGGCAGACGGGGGACCCGGAGCTCAACGTTCTTCTTCGTGTTCCATCGCGCCCACATGTACTTCTTCGAGTGCATCGCCGCCAAGCTGCTCGGGGAGCCCGGGTTCGCCGTGCCGTTCTGGAGCTGGGACGTGCCCGAGGGGATGCGGATCCCGCCGGAGTTTGCCAACTCGTCGTCGCCGCTGTATGACCCCGTGGGGAACAAGATGCACGCGCCCCCGAAGGTGGTGGACTTGGACTACGCGAACGTGGAGAGGAATTTGAATGACGAGCAGCAGATCCAGTATAACCTCTGGGTTATGTACAAACAGGTGCGTTACTTCACTTCTTTGCCATTTGAATTCGACATTAATACTACCTAGAAATCTAGAATCACTATCTATGTATACGGTTTCACCCGATGAGATAAGCTTGATCGCCTGCTAACAATTTCAGATGATCAGCAATGCTGCTTTGCCCTCCCTCTTCCACGGCCAGCCCTTCCGTGCTGGCCAGCCCGACAAGCCGGGCCCTGGTTCAGTGGAGGTCTTCCCGCACAACTCCATGCACATGTGGACCGGCGACATCATCAACAACAGCCCAAACGCCGAGGACATGGGCACCTACTACTCCGCTGGCCGAGACCCGCTCTTCTACCCTCACCACAACAACATCGACCGCCTATGGCAGGCTTGGCGCCACCTAGGCCATGTCGACTTCACCGACCCCGACTGGCTCGACTCCTTCCTCTTCTATGACGAGGAGGCCCGCCTCATGCGGATTACCGTTCGGGACGTGCTCGACACCGAGAAGCTCCGGTACATATATGATGGCGTCGGCATGCCGTGGCTCCACGCGCGGCCGCCTACTACTCCCAACATAAACACCAAGAAGAAAGGATTGCTCGAATCCGTCAGGTTCCCAGTCTTCCTTGACGCTGTTGTAACTGCGAACGTGGTGCGGCCAAAGGTGCTGCGAAGACGAGAGGAGAAGGAGGCGCAGGAAGAGGTGCTGGTGGTCGAGGGCATCGAGGCCGACGGCACGGACATGGTCAAGTTCGGCGTCTACGTAAATGCCATGGAGCACGAGAAGGTCCAGCCAATGGGGCGGGAGATGGCTGGGAGCTACGTGTGCTTGAGTCATCCTAGCACAGGGAAGGGGATGAGTATCAAAACGAGCATGATGGTGGCGCTGAATGAGCTCTTGGAAGACCTGGGCGCCGATAGAGACGAGAGCGTGATTGTGACGCTGGTGCCGAGGCATGGGAAGGTTAAAATCGGAAGCCTCAAGATACTGTACATGGTGGAGTAGACAGATTACAACACGAAAACAAAACGTGCTGCATATCGTACTGTATGTTTCAAGTTTTTTTCTGTGTGCATATGCACCATGTCGAAGGCCTCTACTTTTTTCTGAGGATGTCATATTATTCTTGTGGTGTACTGTCATCACCGTAATGGTTATTTGTTCGCGATTTGTTTTGCTTAACGAAATAGCCTTTTCTTTCTTATAAAGGAGAGCTTTTTATTATCTGGGATGGTGAGAAGAGATATGTTTTACATCCCAGAGGGGCTATAATTGGAGATACTATTGTTTCTGGTACAAAAGTTCTTATATCAATGGGAAATGCCCTACCTTTGAGTGCGGTTTGAACTATTGATTTACGTAATTAGAAGTAACCAATTAGGTTAAAATCGGAAGCCTGAAGATAGTGTACATGGTGGAGTAGATAGATTACAACACGAACACAAAACTGCATATCGTGTTGTATTTTCACTTTTTTGTGTGGCATATGCGCCATGTCGTAGGCCTCTATATTTTTTCGGAGGATGTCATATTATACATGTGGTGTACCATGTTCACCGTAATCGTTATTTGTTCGCGATTTGTTTTGCTTACAAAAATAGCCTTTTGTTTCTTATAAAGGGGACCTTTTAGGTATTCGCTAACTGCTTCGTTGGATTTGGCAGACTGTTTGGTTCGAATGTTTTACTGTTTCGTTCGTTTCTTCAGTACGCCAACTGTTTCATTTGATTCTTCTTCTGTACGTTAGGTTTTCGCGCCGAATTTTAAAAAAATGGAACCATTTTTAAATGGATCAATTATGAAGTTGTAACCATTTTTAAGAAATGTATTTTTTTTTGAAAATGGAACCATTTTAAAAAAGGAACCATTTTTAAATGGAACCATTTTCAAAAACGGAACAATTTTTTAAATTGGAACCATTTTCAAAAAACGAACCATTTTCAAAATGGAACCATTTTCAATAAAGGAACCATTTTCAAAAATGGAACCATTTTTAAATTTGGAACAATTTGAAAAATGGAATAATTTTTTGAATTGGAATCCTTTTTTAATTTTGAACCATTTTTTAAATTTGGAACCATTTTCAAAATGAAACCATTTTTAAATTTGGAACCATTTTTTAATTTGATTAAAACCATTTTAAATGGATCAATTATGAAGTTGGAACCATTTTTAAGAAATGTATTTTTTTAAATGGAACCATTTTCAAAAAGGAACCATTTTTAGATGGAACCATTTTAAAAAATGGAACACTTTTTTAAATTGGAACCATTTTCAAAAAAGGAACCATTTTCAATAAAGGAACCATTTTTAAATTAGGAACATTTTGAAAAATGGAATAATTTTTTGAATTGGAACCCTTTTTTAATTTTGAACCATTTTTAAATTTGGAACCATTTTTAAATATTGATTAAAACCATTTTAAATGGATCAATTATGAAGTTGGAACCATTTTTAAGAAATGTATTTTTTTTAAAAAATGGAACCATTTTCAAAAAGGAACCATTTTTAAATGTTTTTTTAAATTGAAACCATTTTCAAAAATGGAACCATTTTTAAATTTGGATCATTTTGAAAAATGGAATAATTTTTTGAATTGGGACCTTTTTTAATTTTGAACCATTTTTAAATTTGGAACAATTTGCTAAATAGAACCATTTTTAAATTTGGAACCATTTTTAAATTTTGATTAAAACCATTTTAAATGGATCAATTATGAAGTTGGAACCATTTTCAAAATGGAACAATTTTTAAATTACGAACCATTTCTAAAAAATGGAACCATTTTCATTTTTAAAATATGAACAATTTTTTATTTTGGAACCATTTTCAAAATGGAACCATTTTTAATTTTGGAACCATTTTCAAAATGGAACCATTTTCAATAAAGAGGAACTATTTTTCTAAAAATGAACCATTTTCATAAAATCGTAACAATTTTATCAAATCGGAATTATTTTGACAAATCAGAACCATTTCAAAAGTCGGAACCATTTTAAAATGATTTTTTAAATAGTTCCGATTTAAAAAATAAAACTAAACTAAATAATTAGAAAAGAAAGAAATGAAACAATGAAACGGAAAACAAAAAAAAATGGAAAAAGAAATAAGAACCGAAAACTCCAAACTCATAACAATACAAGGGAGACTAATGATTGATGAACATAAACACGAGCCTAGCCCAGCAGCTAGCGCCCTGACCTCGTACTTGCCTGTCCCCGGTTCGAATCTCCTTTTGACCTTTTTTCTTCTCTTTTCTCCGGTGAGAACACTAATGGGCCGGCCCAAATTAGCGCATGAGGGTACGCGGAGGTAAGCAACCATCGCGGTACGCGATCTGTAGGTTTTACCGTAAAATCCTATTCTACGCTCCGTTTTCAGTTATATGATCGGTAAGTGGCCCGGCGCACATAGCTTCTAGGCCGGTTTTGTGAACATTCTGGAAGCCGGGTTTTTTTTTTCTCGTTTTTGTACGTTTTTCTGTCTTTTTTCCTTTTTCGTTTTTTCTGGTTTTTTGAATTTCGAAAATGTTCAAATTTTTAAAAAAAATCAGATTTTGAATGTGTTTAGATTTGAAAAATATTCAGAATTGAAAAGGTTAACGAACCATTTTCAAATTCATGAACCATGTTATAAATGCATGAACATTTTTTCGTGAACTTTTTTGAAATTCATGAACCATTTTTTCAACTCATCGATATATAGTCTTCCTCCCCCAATTGTGTCTCCCACTCTGCGTAATATGCCGATCTTTCAAGGAAGTTACTATTCTTCCTCAGGTTCCAGGCTACAAAATCTTCCATGTCAAAACAAGGAAGTGGGATAGCCTTGATCCTACATGCGTCAACTGGCCAGAATGTTTGGTCGATGAGCTCTTCATCCCAATGATTAGTAGCTGGGTTTATTAACTCATATCCACTCTAGTAAGGAGAGTCCGACCTATATTAGTAAAAACTTTGCGTGACGAGCTGTTTGGGGTCTACCTGTTTTCTCTCGGCTGTTACTCGTCTAGATATTTTTCAACAGTGTATTCTCCCTAAAAAAACATATCGTACTTGATGGTCCCATATATGAATCTACTGGAGTAGCGAGAAGTCACTTTGGCTTTCGAACTCCAGTGCTCTCAATATTAAAAAAACATATTTACAAGTTTTAGAAAAATCTAAAAAAATGGATGTAGTCAATTATGCATCCTAGGAGCATGCAAAATCACAACGTAATATTATTTGTATTATGGGCTATAAAAATGACAAAATCATGTACTTTTGATATTTGAAAGTGTGTACTTAGATCCACATATTTGTTATTTTTATGTAGCCATGTATATAAAATATTTCAAACTAAGATTTTACACATTTGTGAGATACATAATTAGCAACATGCAAAAAAAAATCTCTCGGATTTAAAAAAAAACTGTAAATCTGATTTTATTTTTAAAATATAGATGGCACTGGTGCTCGGTAGCAAGGAATCTTCACTCGTGGAGTAGCTTCAATTCCTGCGAATCGTATGTAGGGGGACCTGTTTGGTGGAAGTTTGGCATGGTGTGAGCGCGTTTATCAAGCTGACCAGTAAAGAAAGAATGACCATGGTCTTAATCAAACACAAACGTGTGTAATTCTCTCCTGCACATTCTTTTTTCATACACACCTGAAGATTCCACTTTACATCTAGCCTGTCTCCATATAAAGCAACCCAAAGACCAAACAGAAATTACACCAAGAGGCATTGCAGCTGAACACGATCAAGGCAAATACCTTACACGTCAGCACACTCCAATTAAGGACGAGGGAGTGAGAGATACACACCAGAGGCACAATGGCGACGGTGGAGGTGTTGGCGACAGAGGTGGTCGTCCCGGCCGAGGAGACGCCGGCGGGAAGCGTCTGGCTGTCCAACCTAGACCTCGCCGCGCGCAGGGGTTACACGCCCACGGTCTACTTCTACCGGCCCAACGGCGACCCGGCAGGCTTCTTCACGGCCAGCGCAGTCAAGGACAGCCTCTCGAGGGCTCTCGTGCCGTTCTATCCGCTGGCCGGCCGTCTCGGGCTGGACGGCGCCGGCCGCATCCAGATAGACTGCACCGGCGAGGGCGCCGTGTTCGTCACCGCGCGCTCTAACCACTACGTACTCGACGACCTGGTGAACGAGTTCGTGCCGTCCGGCGAGATGCGCGACCTGTTCGTGCCCCAGGCCCCGGCGCCGGCGCCGAACCCGCCGTGCGTCCTGCTGCTGGCGCAGGTCACGCGCCTGCGCTGCGGCGGCGTCGTGCTTGGCCTGGCGCTGCACCACTCCGTCGTCGACGCCCGGAGCGCGGCGCACTTCGTCGAGACGTGGGCCAGCATTTCCCGTGGCTCTACCGGGGACGCGCCAGTCCCGCCCTGCTTTGACCACATGCTCCTCGGCGCGCGCCCGACGCGTACGGTGCTGTACGACCACCCGGAATACAAACCGGAGCCGGCGGCGCCTGTGCACGCTGTCACAGCCTCGACGTACGCGAGCGCCATCATCACGCTCTCTAAACAGAAGGTGAGCGCGCTCAAGGATCGGTGCGCGGGGGCCTCCACCTTCCGCGCCGTGGTGGCGCTCGTGTGGCAGTGCGCGTGCCGGGCGCGGGCGCTGCCCCCGGACGCGGAGACGCGGCTGTACTCCATGATCGACATGCGCGCGCGCCTGGAGCCGCCGCTCCCTCATGGGTACTTCGGGAACGCGGTGATCCGCACGTCGACGGTGGCCACCGTCGGCGAGGTGGTGTCCAACCCGGTCGGCTACGGCGCACGGCGGGCTCGTGCGGCGACGAGCCAGGGCGACGACTACGCACGCTCGCTCGTGGACTACCTGGAGGGGGTGGACGCGATGAACCTCCCGAGGAGCGGCATATCTCGAGCACACCTCCGCGCCATCAGCTGGATGGGCATGTCGCTCACCGACGCCGACTTCGGGTGGGGCGCGCCTGTGTTCATGGGACCGGCGCTCATGTACTACAGCGGCTTCGTGTACGTTATGAACGCACCGGGCAAGGACGGCGCCATTGCGCTCGCTCTGTCGTTGGAGCCGGAGAGCATGCCAGAGTTCAAGAAGGTGTTCGCCGACGAGCTGGCTTGCCTCGAGGTGTAGTACGTGATAGCAGGACGCACGTCGACGTCGATGCATGGATTTTACGTAGCTGTTTGCTGTTGCGACGTATTTATTGGTGTCTATTATGTATTTTATTTCGGTTTTGTTGTTTCTTAAGCAACGAGAAATAACAATTTCTAAATAAATTATGTGAGCCATTTGATTCGATACATAAACAACGCTATTCGTGCAAGTGCAAAATAAAAAGTGGACATCATGATCTCTCATTTGGCGCTCCTATAATCGCTCTCTTTTTATACTCTCTCCGTTCACTTTTACAATGCATTCTACCTTTTTTCGAAAATACACGTATCTAAACATATTTGTTGTGTAGATTCACTTGATCCGAATCTAGCCCATATTAAAATATCTAGAATGCCTTATACAAGTGAACAAAGGGAGAAATATGCTCTCTCCGGAGTGTGTCACACAACATGGAGCATGGGCCGCTTCACACACTCAGTAGGCCATCTACTGTTTGTAGGCTAATTGATATCAAATCATAAGTGAAAAATCAGTAAAGAGGACGAGTCATGGCCCGGTCATAATGTTTTTTAGAACCATGGTCCGGTCATAGTTTTTTTTTGTCTTAACTGTGTTCCGCCACTCGTGTGCATGTATAATTGTATATGGCTCGAGGCCATGGGAGCTTTTTCCCCATTATCCATTGCAGTGAATTTTTGTCCCCATTGCATTTTTGCAAATTTAGTTAAACTCACTTTGAAATTCTAACCCATTTTTGTGTCTTCCACCTGATTAACTATATACACCAAGCAGAATTTCTTTTTCATATACTCCATTTGTTTCAATATAATCTACATTCCACGAATTATAAGACAAATAAGACATTAAGATTAATGGCATCCAATAGAGAGAGCAAGATTGTTTCGTTTTACGTGTTGGTGTTCATTATCGAGAATACAATGTCTCCAACCTAGAATGTAGATAAATATGGGGGAAAAATAGTCTAGAATGTAGATTATTGTGAAACAGAGGGAGTATTGTTATGACAGGGTCGACGTAAGCTTCGAGAGCGTTGTTGCATGTTATCGCGGGAGAGGATATGTACATAGCACATCATACCTTTCCCGGTAATACTCTTGCTCCTAGCATACAACATTTTTAACATTAGTAACCTTTTGTCACCATTGCAGTTTTATCCTGTAGGTTCTTGTTTTGAATCAGTCTCTTTGCATGAAAGTAAGGAAAACACTGTCCACAAGTTCCTTCCTAGATCTAGATAATGTTGATACCTAAGCCATTTTGTTTATTTTACTTCCAAATTTTTGTTGACCTGTAAAGTTTCAAGTTCATGCATAGTTTAGGTTGGGAGAAAATAAAACGACAAAAATGACTACAAATTTACAAAAACGAAAATTGCTCAGATCTTGACACTGACCTGGATGGCACCAGAGATTTAGAAAATCCACTATACATGATGACGTCGACGATGAGCTATGTTGCACACACGTCGATAACATCAGCTAGTGAAAATCTCGAATCTGTATTATCAAAATCTCAAGTTCAAAAAAAGATCTAGGACTTTCTGTAACCACCGCCAATAATACCTACCACTGAGTTTGCGCTTTAGTCTGAAAGTTGCTGCAGGAGTGTTGTATGAATGGCAGGAGGAGCAAGGTCGTAGAAATTTCTGCCATAGTCCGTACTGCCGTGTGAAGACTGATCGATGACAGCACTGGTTAGTGCGAGCCCTAAGTAATAAGTTTGACAGTTGACTGCGACCATGGAATCCGTAGGCGCGCACCCACCAACTGACAAAAATCGGCCGAAAATCGACTGTCAGACCGAAAAATCGGTGCCAGCGATAAACTCGGTCGATATGCTATAATCTTATCAGTCACCCCACGATTCACGATAAATCGGCCGATAAATCGGTCGATTTTTTAAACATTGATATATAGAATGGTTTATAAAAGTGAACAAAGTGAGTAATGTGCTCTCTCCGGAGTGTGTCACACAACATGGAGCATGGGCGGCTTCACACACTCAGTAGGCCATCTATTGTTTGTAGGTCTAATTGATATCAAATCATAAGAGAAAAATCAGTAAAGAGGACGAGCCATGGCCCGTTCATATTTTTTGTATCTTAAGTGTGTTCCGCACTCGTGTGCATGTATATGGCTCGAGGCCATGGGAGCTTTTTTCCCACTATCCATTGCCGTGAATTTTTGTCACTATTGCATTTTTGCAAATTTAGTTATACTCACTCCAAAATTCTAAACCCATTTTTGTATCTTCCACCTGATTAACTATATATACCTAGCAGATTTTCTTTTTCATATACTCCCCTTGTTTCAATATAATCTACACTACACAAATTATAAGATAAATTAGACATTAAGATTAATGGCATCCAATAGATTTAAAGACCCGCAGCAAATTCTTTCCCTAAACAACTGGAGGAACCACCTCTCAGCTGTCACTCCACCTCCCTAAATTCTGGAACTGTAATTGAACCTGTATGTGAACTGTGATGAGTGCAATATCATTCAGGTGGGGATGCTCTCCCCCCCCCGTGACCGTTTTCAAAAAAAAAAAAAGGCATCCAATAGAGAGCAAGATTGTTTCCTTTTATGTGTTGGTGTTCATTATCGAGAATACAATGTCTCCAAACTAGAAAGTAGATAAATGTGGAAAAAACCACTCTAGAATGTAGATTATTTTGAAACAGAGGGAGTATTGTTATGACATGGTCGACATAAGCTTCGAAAGCGTTGTCGCATGGTATCGCGGGAGAGGATATGTACATAGCATGTCATACATTTCCCGGTAATACTCTTGCTCCTAGCATACAACATTGTTAACAACTTAACATTAGTTAACTTTTGTCACCATTCCAGTTTATCCCGTAGGTTCTTGTTTTGAATCAGTCTCTTTGCATGAAAGTAAGGAAAACACTGTCCACAAGTTCCTTCCTAGACCTAGATAATGTTGATACCTAAGCCATTTTGTTTATTTTACTTCCAAATTTTTGTTGACCTGTAAAGTTTCAAGTTCGTGCATAGTTTAGAGGCATCCCAGCGGGGCCTAAGTCCGAGAGTTGGTGCAGGAGTGTCGTATGTATGTATGGCAGGGAGAGCAATGTCGTTGAAGTTTGTACCATACTCCGTACTGCCGTGCGATGACTGAAGACTGATCGATGACAGCACAGCTGGTTAGTGCGAGCCCTAATAAGCTAGAGATTAGAGAAGTTTGACAGTTGACTGCGATCATGGTGTCCAATGGCGCGCACCCACCAACTGACCGGCCATCCACTCCTTTACCCTTTTCTCACACGCTTGCTGCTCCGTGCTCCGGAAAGCTTAATCACGGCTGTTCCAGGGCTCATTGTTGTCCGCATTAATTAATTAACTACTCCTTTTGGCCATTGCAAATGATCTGTTTGGCCGGTTTTCATGTGCAGCTAGCTAAGGGACATAACTTGAACCTTTAAGAAAAAGAATAAAAACATTACGTAGATTTTGTTTTTCCAGTCCATGATAAAACTAGGAAAACTATCATTCAGCCGTATGTTATATTCCGTCTTTAAGCCCATATATGAAAGGAAAGACCCGCCAACTACCAACCGAATAGGTAACCATATCACGTAGCTTTATAGTAAGAACAGCTTTTTTGGAAAGTTCCGGTGGCTCCCAGTGCTCGATTTTATAAGAAATTGAAAGCCATATTTCTAGGTATCGAAAATAATTAATATTTGATATACAAGTGCATATACACATACGTACGGCAGAAGTTTCGTCAAAAAACAAACTTTGTATTTTAGGCTATACAAAAGAAATGAAATTTTGGGGAAAAACCCTACTATTTTCCCTTTTTTGTGTCCATAAATTTTGTTACTTTTCTATAGCTCGGAATAAATTGCACTGAAAATTTGCACATGCGTGTGTATCCAAAAAAAAGATCTAATTATTTCAAACTCAAATGTAATTTTTTCAAACTTTTTTGCACCCGAGTACATTGGAGAGGGCTTAAGCCAAAGCAGGTATAAAAACAGAGCGTACGTCTGCCTCAGAAAACGGTTAAAAACAAGGTGGGCACGCTGAACTCGTTTTTCTCTTCCTTTCTCTAATCTCAGCACACGGCCGGGATTCAGTTCAACGATTACCCTTTTCTCACACGCTTGCTGCTCCGTGCCCCGGAAAGCTTAATCACGGCTGTTCCAGGGCTCATTGTTGTCCCCATTAATTAATTAACTACTCCTTTTGGCCATTGCAAATGATCAGTTGGCCGGTTTTCATGTACAGCTAGCTAAGGGACATAAGTTGAACCTTAAAGAAAAAGAATAAAGAAATTAACGTAGATTTTTGTTATTCCGGTCCATGATGAAACTAGGAAAACTATCATTCAGCCGTATGTTATATTCCGTCTTTAAGCGGAAAACACTTTTTGCTCCTGAACTCCAGTGCTTCCTCTGGTTAAAAAAAAAAAAAATCAAAATCATATTTTAAAGTTTTAAAAGAATCGGAAAAAATCATGCATGTTACTAATGATGTATCCCACAACCGTTCAAAATTTTGATTTGAAATACTTTATATTCTAGGCTACACAAAAATAACAAATCTTGTATATTTTGAAGATTTGAAAGTATGTACATTTAGAGCCACACATTTGTCATTTTTGTGTAGAACGGAATATAAAATATTTCAAATCGAAATTTTGTACATTTGTGGGATATATCATTGACAATATGCAGGATTTTTTCCAGATTTTTTTGAAACATATAAATAGGAGTTTTTTTTAACTAGAGGGATCACTGTAGCCCGGGAGTAAGAAATCTCTTTTCGTCTTTAAGCCCATATATGAAAGGAAAGACCCGCCAACTACCAACCTAATAGGTAACCATATCACCTAGCTTTATAGTAAGGACAGCTTTTTCGGAACGTGCTAGTGGCTCCCAGTGCACGATTTTATAAGAAATTGAAAGTCATATTTCTAGGTATCGAAAATAATTAATATATGATATACAAGTACATACATACGTACGGCAGAAGTTTCGTCAACTTTCTATTTTAGGCTATACAAAAAAATGAAATTTCAGGAAAAAAAACCCTACTATTGTCCCTTTTTTGTGTCCATAAATTTTGTTACTTTTCTATAGCTCGGAATAAATTGCACTGAAAATTTGCACATGCCTGTGTATCCAACAAAAAAAGATTTAATTTTTTTTCAAGCTCAAATGTAAGATTTTAAAACTTTTTTGCACCCGAGCACATTGGAGAGGCTTAAGCCAAAGCAGGTAAAAAAAAACAGAGCGTACGTCTGCCTCAGAAAAGGGTTAGAAAACAGCCTAAGGTGGGCACGCTGAACTCGTTTTTTTTTTTTTGATACATGAACTCGTTTTCTCTAATCTCAGCACACGGCCGGGATTCAGTTCAACGATTAGACCTTTGGTTTACCGGTCTTCCTTCCTTTGGAGTGAAGAAGATGGCTATCTAGTCAGTGCATCTAATCATGCACTCATCTGCCATCACCCAAAGATTCATGCACGAGACGCATATATAGTCAATTGATTTGACTCCAACTATAGCAAACAAAAGAACGGGGGTTGGTACTTGGTTAGTTAATTGGTTACTATACTTGCAACACAAGGAGGTGTTGCCTCGGCGCCTGGGTTAATTTCTTGATACTTGTCCAATCATGCTACTACGAACTCCCCTCTTTTTTCTTCCAGCTGATCCTGATCGACCAACCTTGTTGCGATGTCTGCCTAACTTACCTCCCCCTTCATGGGTTATAGCCTCTAGCTCGATCTAGTCGTCCTAGTATCATAGAGTTTTTTTTTTTTTGAAAAATAGGGGCCACGTCCTCTGGTTCCATTTCATCAATGCAGCCAAAGTATGGTTGGGGTTTTGAGCACAACTTTATTTGTTAAGTAAGTACAAATACAAGAATGACAAGGAATGTTGCGAAAGAACATTATCAGTAACAAGGGACTAAATAATATAATTTTATTAGAAGCATTAACCTATAGAGATATTAAGAGTTATAGTCATATATTAAGAGCATCACGTTTTTTTTTCGAAAAGGGAAATATCCCTATCTTCGTTTTATCGAAACGATGCATATGGCCGCATTAAAAAACAACCTAGTGTGGACACCCTGAAGGCTGAACTCGTTTTTCTCTTCCTTTCTCTAATCTCAGCACACGGCCGGGATCCAGTTCAGCGTCTGGACCTTTTGTTTATCGGTCTTCCTTCCTCAAGATTTATGCATGAGACACATCACACATATATAGTCAATTGATTTGACTCCAAGTCTCCAACTATAGCAAACAAAAGAACAGGGGGTTGGTACTTGGTTAGTTAACTGGTTACTATACTTGCAACACACGGAGGCGTCGCCTCCGCGCCATGTCCAATCAGATACTACGAGCTCCCTCTTTTCTCTTCCAACCGATCCTGATCGAACCACATTGGTGCGATTTCTGCCTACCTTACCTGCTCCTTCATGGGTTTACCATTTGGCTCGACCTAGTCGCTCTAATATCATAGCTAAACTATTTAATTTTTTAAATACGGGCCACGCGCACTAGTTCCATTTCATCAATGCAACGAAAGTGTGGCTGGGTTTTGAGCACAACTTCATTAGTTAATTACAAATAAGGGCATGACAAAGAATGTCTAGAAATGAGCTCTGTGACATGAAAAAGTTAGATACGGTTAAGACGAGCTTCCTAATAGAATTTGGGCCCATTTGTGGGCAGTCTAAATAGACAATTTCTGACATCTCAAAAGGGACATGTACATAGCAAGAGGTGGGGTGGTGAAGTTTAGTACCACGTAAAAAGTTGGAGGTGAGTTGCATCACCTTATAAGGTGTAGTGTTTTACTACTTGGTAGACAAGAGAGAATAGGAGTCTCTCTCGCACTCATCTTTCTTCGCTCGCTTGTCGTGATTGTGTTTTGCGAGTCGCGTCACCAAGGTTCGTCTTCCGTCGTCCAAGTCAGGCGGTGCTGCGTACCGCGAGAAGCGTCACCACGGGTCGTCTTCCGTCGTCCAAGTCAGGTGGTCCTGCGTACCACCGTCTCAAACGTCGTCTACTACGACCTGTCCTTACCCCTTCATTGGCCACTGACGGTTTTACAATGGATGTGTGTCCGTATATGTTGCTACTGTTCATGTTGATTAGTATGTCTAGTATGTTTGAGTTTCACATGTTAGTAGATGTTGTTGTCATGTTTAATATTCTATAATTCTTCTGTTTTACTGGACGGAATTTTAACCAATAGGTTTCTACTAACTAAAACCAGGAAGCCATAGTTTTCCATGCAAAAAAGCCTTTCTAGTTTAAGCTTTACATTTCTAGACATTATGGTAGTTCGACCATGGAATTTTTTTTGTTTCGGTATCTCTGGAATATGAGTGTGTGACTTGTTAGAATTGACCCTATTGATAATGCATAAAGGGTCAATTATTTTTGTGCCCTGCTTCGCTTAACTTTCCTCGTTTGTGCCCTACTCGCTTAAATTTTCTCAGTTTTGCCCTACTTGCCTTTTTCGAGGCGCGCATGCGGTCAAGCGGCCGTTTCCGCGGGTCAACCTCCTTTGACCGTTACTTGGCCTGACTAGTAGGGTCGGCCTGGGGCACCTCGTTTGGAATCGCATCGAGTGGGGCCAGGACACTTGTTTAATCAAGGGAAACGCCGATGGCCCACGTAGTCTTTCTCCCCTGCTTCTGCCCAGAGAAACCCCAAGAAAATCCCAGGAAACCCCAAGAACAAAGCAATAGGAGTGGATTCAAGGCGCAGAGCAGGGTGATTCAAGCAGAGAGGAACTAATATGTTCCCATGTTAATTTATTATCCACCCCATTAAACTTAGAAAATTTAAGAACTCGGTAATCAGGGGGATAAGGTTGTAGATCAAAGTACTCGTAGGGTTTGACGTATGTTCTATGTTTTGACATTACCCCGAGTTTGCATAAGCTATTTGGTCGAATTTCATTTTGAACTTGGCCATCATATCATCCATAGTGCCGATTGAGCCGTACAAGAGAAGAACTGGCTGCAGGGCCGGCTTGCACCCAAGGAGCCGAACCTTGATGTGGCATTGACTCGTGTCCTAGAAGCCGCACCTTTTTTCCCAACTGCCTGGACGTGTAAGGCGAGCTCTGGATAGGAATCGGACATTGCGGTGCAGAAACAAGCATGTTTTCTGTATACTGATCTATCGGATGTTTGTTTGATACGTGGCTCTAGAGCGTGTTTTTCTTTGCCTTATCATGTTCTAGCATAAGATCGTAAACATTGGCAGTAAATTGTGAAACATGATATTGAATTTTGGCTATTTGTTCAGGAGAAAAAGGTGACTACTTAACGGGTTTGTCGGTGTTGATGTCCGGAGGTACAAACTCCGACTCCTTGATCAGCGAGATCACTCCCAGGCGATCTACCTTGAAGCTGGCCAAGTACAACTTGATCTTCTTGTTCCCGCTTTAGTCGCAGTGCCTCAAACTCCTTGTTCCTCTTCTTCTTCCACGCCTCCAGACCTTCGCGTTGTTCTTCCGACAACTCCTCGAGAGTTGGCTTGATAATGTTGTCGGTATTGATGTCGGTCATTGCTATCTAATTTTTAGATCGAATCGTCCCCAACGGAGTTGTCAAAAGTGTGTTAGCACACGAACACGTCCTCATGTACCCGCAGGCAGAGTGAGATACTCCGCAATTCGCACCACAGGGGCGGGATTAAAGCGCGATACACAAGAAAGGTAAGCGAGCGCTTTTAGGACCCGACGCCCACGTTCCTTGGGAGGGACCCCGTCGGAGATTCCGGCGGCGATGGGCCCAACTCGGTCGGGCTTGTTCGCTCTGAGCTCGGTTGTCGATATTCGATGAAGTTACGCGAAGTCCGAATAATGAAATATAAACAAGGGTTTGAGCATAAAAAGTATGTTTTGTATTGATAGATTGTCGATTGTTTGCTTAATTTCAATCGGCTAGCACCTCCCATAATATATGAGGCGGATGGATTTTCCGTAAATTGGATTTCTATAAGGATTACAATGCATGATCTAAGTCGAATTATATCTCTAAATTTGGTAAGCTTCTAGCCGGCTTCGTACTGGAACCGGACTCAAACGTCCATCTCCGACTCCTTTTGGAAGGCGCCTTTTATCCTTCCGTGTTGACTTTGAACTTGCCTTCTTTTTACGCTAGAATCAACTTGAGTTCGGGTTCCCGAGCGCTTCACATGTCCTGCATCCGGCTTCTTGCTCTTCTCCCAGTCTCTTCACCGTCATGCTCCTCCCGGGTCCTTGATGATGTCACCTTCCCGGAGGCCGCCTTTTGTTGGGTCACCAAGTCTTCCCGGGCTGTCATTTTCCGCCTTCCCGGGCCACACCTTTCTGGGTTTGAACCACCTTTCGGGGGTCTTTTCGGGTCGCCATCTGAGACCTTGCACTGTCTTCTCTGAGTCACCAATTCTCCGGGGCGAGTCCTGAACCTGGAGCGGTAACCTGTCAAAAATGGGTGCTAACAGGATGAATGTGAAAGATCGTTCGTCGGCATTGCGAACTTACCGCAATTCAATATAATAATAAGCTCATATTCTATACTTCTAAAGGAAAAAAAATTGGCAAAATTTATTTTCATCAAAACCAATTTTAACAGGAATCCAAAATACAAATTTCTCGATAAGTTTAGCTCAAAACAAGTTGGGCCGATGTTCCGTTCGAAAACTGAACAGTTTTTGTGTAACTTCGGTCGATCGTCTATCTGCGATCAGACGGCCACAGTCCCAACAGCATAAACCACATGACAAACCCCGGCATCCTGCACGGCCAGGACAGCACAGATGCCTTCTCCCCACCACCGAGCCTCCGCCGCCCTATTCTTCGCCGACGCCGGCGCTCTCCGGCGCTCATACCTACGCCTCATTTCCCTCTCCTCAACCCGCCGCCACCTCGACCAGCTCCTCGCTGTCTCCCTCGCCTCCGGCCATTACCCCCTCGACCCCGCCCCGGCCACCTCACTCCTCCTCCGCTACTCCTCCTTCCGCGCCCCTCCCCGCCACCTCCTCCGTCTCTTCCGCGCCTTCCCGCTCCCCGACCGCTTCCTAAGCAACGCCCTCCTCCGCTCCCTCCCGTCCCTGCGCCCGAGCTCCTCTTCCCCTCCCCTGACTCCTTCTCTTTCGCCTTCGCCGCCACCTCGCTCACCTCTTCCTGCTCCCGTGGCGATCTCATTTCTCCTTCGGTCGCCGTCCGCGCGCTGCACGCGCTCGCCGTGGCCGCGGGGTTCGCTGGGGACACGTTCGTGGCATCGGCCTTGACGAAAGTGTACTTCACTCTGTCCAGAAGCGACGACGCACGCAAGGTGTTCGACGCGGTGCCATTGCCCGATACCGTTCTTTGGAACACGCTACTCGCTGGGCTGTCTGGTTTTGATGCCCTGGAGGCGTTCGTGCGGATGACAGTGGCAGGATCGGTGCGGCCTGACACGACCACACTGTCGTCCGTCCTGCCGGCGGCAGCGGAGGTGGCAGATGTGACTATGGGAAGGTGCGTACACGCGTTTGGGGAGAAGTGTGGATTGACGCAGCACGAGCATGTTGTGACTGGTCTTATCTCTCTTTATGCCAAGTGCGGGACATGGACTGTGCGCGCGGTCTCTTTGACAGAATGGCGGGGCCAGATTTGGTTGCATACAATGCCTTGATCTCAGGCTACTCAGTTAATGGCATGGTTGGATCATCGGTGCATCTGTTTAAGGATCTGGTGGCCTTGGGCCTGAGGCCAAACTCAAGCACGTTGGTGGCACTGATCCCGGTGCACAGTCCATTCGGACATGAACAGCTTACTTGGTGCTTACATGGGCATGTTGTCAAGGCTGGGTTTGATGTCAATGCTCCTGTGTCGACAGCGCTTACCACTATCTACTGTAGGTTGAACGATATGGACTCTGCAAGAAGAGCCTTTGATGCAATGCCTGAAAAGACCATGGAATCGTGGAATGCAATGATATCGGGGTATGCCCAGAATGGTTTGACAGAGATGGCAGTTGCACTCTTTCAGAAAATGCAGGCGCTCAATGTGCGACCAAATCCACTCACCATATCGAGCACCCTGTCTGCCTGTGCACAGCTTGGAGCTTTGTCATTGGGAAAGTGGGTACACAAGATCACCAAGGAGAATCTCGAGCTCAATGTTTATGTCATGACAGCGCTAATTGACATGTATGTGAAATGTGGAAGCATTGCTGAAGCTCGGAGCATCTTCAACAGAATGGACAACAAGAATGTGGTATCCTGGAATGCGATGATCTCTGGATATGGCCTCCATGGTCAAGGTGCTGAAGCTTTGAAGCTCTACAAGGACATGCTCGATGCACACCTTCTTCCAACAAGCTCCACCTTCCTGTCAGTACTATATGCATGCAGCCATGGAGGATTGGTTGAGGATGGACGGACAGTTTTCCAGTCAATGACCAGCGATTACGGGATCACTCCAGGCATCGAGCACTGCACTTGCATGGTGGACCTTCTTGGCCGAGCTGGCCGCCTCAGTGAGGCTTTTGACCTCATCTCGGAGTTCCCCAAGAGCGCTGTTGGACCTGGTGTATGGGGGGCTTTACTTGCTGCTTGCATGGTTCATAAGAATGGCGACCTTGCAAAATTGGCCTCCCAGAAGTTGTTTGAACTAGAAGGTGAGAACACCGGGTACTATGTGCTGCTGTCCAATCTGTACACATCAAAGAAGCAGTTTTCAGAAGCAGCTGTGGTGAGGCAGGAGGCCAAGAGCAGGAATCTAGTGAAAACACCAGGGTGTACTCTAATTGAAATAGACGACAAACCGCATGTATTCATGGCTGGTGATCGTGCCCACCCACAGTCAGATGCCATCTACTCATACTTGGAGAAGCTAACTACAAAGATGATTGAGGCTGGGTACCGACCTGACACAGAGGCGGCGTTGCACGATGTTGAGGAGGAAGAGAAGGAGCATATGGTGAAGGTGCACAGCGAGAAGCTGGCTATCGCCTTTGGATTACTCAGTACATTACCGGGGACAGAGATCAGGATCATCAAGAACCTTAGGGTGTGCCTGGACTGCCATAATGCCACCAAGATTATATCCAAGGTGACACAGAGGCTGATTGTGGTTAGGGATGCATCGAGGTTTCACCATTTCAGAGACGGGGTTTGCTCCTGTGGTGATTACTGGTGATTTACTTGGAATGCCTCCTGATCTCTTAAAATGATGGATTGATTCTTTTGAGGCAATCCTCTCCGGAGAGCATTTACCGAGCTTAAGAATGTTGTAACCATAGGTCAAATTTATGATGCTGGGAAAAGTGTGAGAACCGACTGACAACCAACACATTCCGTTGGTCTTTCCCTACAAGAGCCAAAGGTTCAGACTCGCCAATATACAATTTTTTTTCTGGCTTACAGAGAAGCTCAACTGCTTCCAGATGCAACGCCGTTCATAAAAACATAATACTGAAACTACAACGATTGTAATTTATTAAAATTTCCAATTACCAATTGGCATCTGATTTGATGTGATCTACAGAATAATATATATAGCTTTTGTTACAAGTATGGTTAAAAGTGTTGCCCAGAATTGCTAAAAGCCAATACAAAAGATTTGTTACTTGCTTTCCTGGTAACAAATTGTCAGTTTTACACCAGATGTTCTCAAATTAAAGTTGTCGAGGGCAGCTTTTATGCCTAAATGCTGAAATAACTGCAGTATTTCAGCATGGCTGTGTAAAGGTTGCTGCTGGGCTGTTTTGTCTTAATCTTCTTCGGCAGATGTATAAATTCCAGACTACAAGATAAGTGTTCTTCCAGCTGCCACTGCCCAAAGATTTCTACTAGCCTCCATTAAGTAAACTGAAAAAAAAAATTCAAGTCATGTTATACAGTAGTAGTAGGACTATATTACCATATCAGAAAAGACTGTTAAGTAACTTACAGGATTGAAGGACACACAGAAACTCTGTCAAGCTCCAGAGACAATAGAACTTTATAAACATGAGAAGTTTGTCCATTTGTTCCTACCTAGTTCCTCAACGCTTGGCCGCTTGAACGTAGATGTTGCTCATTATGTAACTGAGACATATTGGCAAGCGTTGGGGACAAACAAATGTTATTCATGAGCTCAGATGTGCCTCTGCGTGCATACAAACTTTAGAGCTTTGTTAGTGTTGATATTGCCATAGCTATGTGATTACAGTCCGCAGCACATTAACATCAAGATTGTGTTTTGACAGTACACTCCAGCGCAGTTTTAATATCTAATCACCATGTAGCTTCAACATGAACAACCTTGAGAAGTAAATTGTTGTGGGCTTGTGGCAACCACTTACTCGTTATCCTCATTATCTCAGGTTCAGTCCCAAAAACTGAGAAAGTACTTACTCCATCCTCATTCTGCTTGTTTGGCCTCTCACAAGTAACAACCATATTTCCACGCACATTTAAAATTTCCTAGGATTCGAGTTTCCCTGGCATTCAATTTTGTGTGCACCCGGGAGGTATAAAGATAAATCCTCCTGAATAGTTAGTAGCTTGCTATGATTCATCAGTAAGAAAGTTCAAGTCTGCAGTCTTTTGTGTTCAGAGACAGAGAGCATCAGATTCATCCATTTTCAAGTCCCACAGAGCTGCACCCAGGTAGCTTGACTAATCCTCTTTCCTTCATTGTTCTCCTGATAGCAAGAGACTTATCCCACCTACCGCTTGAGGTATACAAGTTGGACATCAGCACATAAAAATCCGGTGTATCAGGATGAAGAACTGTCATCCGGTTGATGGCTTCTTCTCCAAACTCTAACCTGGAATGGAGCTTACACCCATGGAGAAAAGCTCCCCAGACACTAATGTCTGCCTGCATTGGCATCTTGTGTATAAACTCCAACGCTTCTTCCAGATTTCCAGCACGTGCAAGCACATCAACCATACATGCATAATGCTTCATGGAAGGGTGATGTTGAAATACTGTGCCATGCTATCAAAACACTTCTTTCCTACAGTAACCATCCCAGTATGGCTGCAAGTGGAAAGGATACTTGTGAACACTACATCATTTGGTTGGATATTGTCCTTCAGCATTTCATTAAAAAGATCAATAGAACCAGCAAATCGCCCTGCATACCATAACCGCCAATCATGGCACCCCAGGTGACAGAATTACGGCTTTTCATCTCATTGAACACCCCTTGAGCAGATGGGAGGTCAGCACACTTGTTGTACAGGTTAAGCAGAGCAGTATTGACATAAATTTGGACACAAATGCGCATTTGATAGCGTACGTGTGGAAACATTTACCAATAAGTATATCACCCAGGCAGACACACGCTGACAAAGCGTTTACCACGGAGATGGCATCAGGTTTAGAACCATGCACCCTCATCTGACTGAAAAGGATCAGAGCTTCATTTCCCATGTCATTCTCAACGTACCCAGCAATCAATGAATTCCATGTGACAACATCCTTGCTCAACATTCTTCCAAATACGGTGTTGGCCTCTGACACTGCCTTACACTTTGCATACATATCAACAAGCGCATTCATCACCACATCGTTGTCAACCGCGCCTAACTTAACTGATATTCCATGAATCGACCTTCCCAGAGACAAGTTGCGCAATTGAGCAGAGGCTGAAATTATCGTTGCTATGGTCACCCCATTAGGAACAATGTGCGCGAATTTCTTGTCGACGAACAGAAGTAATGCATCAAGAGGACTCCCATTCTGCGTGTACCCCACGATCATCGTCGTCCACAGAACAAGGTCAACAAACCTGAGCCCGTCAAACACTCGCCGAGCATCCTCTAGCTCTCCGCACTTGACATACATATCCAGCATGCTGCAGTAATGAAAGGGTTTGAGACCACGCCCTGTTTGAGCACTGACCCATGAATCCACCTCCCCTGGTGCAAACTACCGAGCATGGTGCAAGCAGTGAGCACGCTTGCCATCGTGTGCTCGCTCGGCAGCACATGCTCTCCCCTCATCTGGTTGAACAGCACCAGTCCTTGTTCGGCGAAACCGTTCTGAAGGCACCCGCTGATCATCGACGTCCAGGACACCACGTTCCGCTCAAGAACCCTGTCGAACACCTTCCGCGCGTTCGAAGTCGCCGCCTTTGGCATACATGTCGACCAAGCAGTTCATCACGAACCCGTCCCCGCCGCCGGCCTTGACGACGTCGCAGTGCAGCCGCCGGCCGTAGCGGAAGTCCGCGGACCTGACGGAGGCCTTGAGCGCGAGGGACAGCAGGACGACGTCGTCCAGCGCCGCGGGGCATCTCCGCCGCATGTCCCGGTGGAGCGCGATGTCTCCGCGTGGCGCCCCGCGGCGGCGTGCGCCCCGAGCGCGACCCTGTAGGTGTACGCGTCCGGGCGGGGCGTTCCATCGAGCACCCTGCGCGCGGAGGCGAGGTCGCCGAGCGCCGCGTAGCAGCTGAGGAGCTTGGTGTGGACGCGAAGGCCGCGGAGAAGGCCGTGCGTGAGGAGGCGCGCGTGGAGTGCGCGGAGGGAGGGAGGGTGCCGCACGCGGGGAGAAGGCGGTGGAGGAGGGCGCGCCGTGGTGTGCAGAGGCGCGCGGCAGGTGCTCGACGGAGTGCGCGCTCGGTGGGCAGGGTTTGCGCATTGGTGTCCCGGGCTTTCGGTTCTGTTTGCCTGCGAGATCCATATATTAGCCCACGACGTAATGTACTCCAATGCTAAGGCCCATTTTGCCGCCTGTCACATTTTCTTGCGAGGAAAGTCACATGTCAACGAGCTCCCAAGTCCCAAGCCACCCACCACCCCATCACCATCCCCACCTCGTGCCATCTCTCCCCCTCCCGCCGATGAGCTGTTGCCGCCGCCCCACCCTGCTTTGCCGGTACCTGCTCTCGTGGGATCCTTCGACTAGACTCCATTTTGTCTGTGCATTTTTTGCGCACAATGGAGTAGGATTTAGATGTGGGCCACGAGACGAGGGAGGCAAAGCACACCAGAGGCGAATCGTGTGTAGGATTTGTCACAAGTGATTTTGGAGAGGACCCATAGATGGTGAGGCGGTACTCTCATGATCTAACTGGCAGCGAGGCAAGCTCTGGATTCCCTGGGGACATGCGTCAATTCTGGAGCTAATCGAGATGTGATGTGGATGGATGCTCATGCTTCTCTGGGATAGCGTTGGGAGGTCAAGAAGGTGACGATGCGCTCGGAGGTGGTAGCGGCCATGAGTCCACCAACAGCCAGTGGCGCTTCGACGACTCAACAAGATATGAAGGTTATCCCCGGGAACAGGGTCACGAGAACTCAACATACGGTGATGCTAAACAAGTACTAGGTAGCCCGTCTTCCGCGACACACGATTGTGCGGTGCAACCACCGCCGATGCTAGGTGTAGAGTTTCTCGATGGGTTGCCGACAGGGGCGGATCCAGTGGGGGTGCCATGGATGCCATGGCACCCCCTAAAAAATACAGATTTTGTAATCTAGTACCAATTTAGTCTACTTTTATGTGTATTACATGTGTTAAAAAATACATAAATGATATTTTGGCCTTGAATACTGAGTTTGGCACCCCAACAATTTACTTCTACATCCGCCACTGGTTGCCGATCCACGATCTTCGAGCAAATTTTGTCAGGTAACTGGAGGAGGCGTCACCAGTTCTCCCAACAACCCTTTTGCCACAACAACCTCCGCATTAGAGGGTATGCTAGTCCCATGGATATGGCATGGGTCACCGACTTCAGCGGTGGGTAACCCGATTGGTCATGGTTAGGATATAGGTGCAAGTTTATAATCGGTCGTGGCTATAATCAACCCAATGCAAAGTGTGTTACTGCATTGCACAGAGCACAGGTGCACTGAGTTGACGTTAGTACCACATCGACTAGTAGGAGACAAATGGAGCGTGGCCATGACTACAAATGTACCAGCTAGCCGGCCAATTGTTTCGAACTCGTTGTACAGAAACCTAACTCTATAGGCAGAGTAAAAGTAAACTGAAAGCGTACGTATTCTATACCTGGTCGGTGCCGATGATCAGGTCGTCGTCTGTCAGGGTTGGGCATGGTCTTGAATGGTACTAGTGAAACCCGATTAAGGGTTCATACATGGGTCTGAAAGAGGCTGACCTGAAAAAAGAATGCAACTTTCCTCAAGTGAGGTGGAGTACGGTGTAATGACGTTGTGCAAGACATAAAGTGACGTCATTCTCTACAAGTATACAGAGAATGCAACTTTCCGAGTGCGTGATGTTACTTTTTTTTTTTTTTGAAATTTGCGTGATGTTACTTTTAGTTCCTATAAAACTCCTACCCAGTTTTTCAACGGAGTTTACGTGAGAGCAAGATTTATGACATATGTTCCAACAGAAATTACAATGCTCTGCCTCTTACTAACACTACACTACACGTTACGCTCGCCTGACGAAATGGCCTTCCAGTCAAAAGCCCCGAATAACTAAACATATTTGCCATGATTTGATGTCAGGACTCACGAGCCCATTCATCACTTCGCCCACACAGTGACAGGTATCCCAACAACCCCCGTGTGATCATAGGGTACGAAGCGGTACGTGAAAAGGCTCTAGGAGAGAGAGGTGGCCGGGAGGATCATAAAACCCCTACTTCCAGTCAGGTGTGGCGGACCATGGTCCCACGCTGACGGGAGGGTTTCGGTTCTTTTCTAGTATGTTTTCATTATCTTTTTTTGGAATGGTGAGGCGGCGGCAGAAGTCATAATAAGTCTCTCCTCGCCCTATCCTCGCTCCAGTGCTACGTCTAGCATCGACGGAGGGCGCGTAGAGTTGTGTGTCCGGCGGATCTCCGTGGATTCAGTCGGTTTTCCTATACATTGGTGTGTGGTTTCAGGTCTGACTCTTTCGATCTACGAATTTCCTCTTTGGTGATGGTTTGCTGATCTGGTGCATAGGTCCTCTGTGGCCTTAGCACGACGACTTTCCGTTTGTCTACTTCAACAAGCTCTACACTACGACAAGTTTTGCCTGGCTCCGGTGATGGAGTGGCGAAGACTGCGGCGCGCCTTCGCTCGTGCCAGTTTGGTTCAAAGAACTTTTTGTAAATTTTAATAAGTTTCGAGCTCTTTGTACACAATACATCGGTGGTGGACCTTTTTGGGGGGGGGGGGGGGGGGGGGGGGGGGGGGGAAGCGTGTGCTCCATCTGAAACCATGCACGCGAGGCCATTACTTTCCGGGATCCTCTCGTCTTCCTTTTTCCTCTCTTTGGACGCTCACGACACGAGCATCATGTTTTTGGTTCGGTGGGCCGGGTGGCAAATCATCACACTCCTGGCGTTTGGGTCTTCACGGTATGACCGGCCGGGAGGCGAAAGGCATCATGTTCATGTCTCTGCTGAAGGAAGCAACTGGCGATCGAGCAGAAAATCAGATTCGGAGAGGTCGATCGATCGTGTCGTGAGCTTTTGACCGCGGCGTCCGTGTTTGCGTCTTGATCGGCGTGCGAGTGAGTGGAGTGTGGACGTGGCTGCGTCCGCGCAGTGAACGGATGGACGGGAGCAGGGCCAGCGACTCCACCAAACCTGCGACGACGCCAGCCAGGTGCATTGTGTGCGTCGGCGTTTGGTACGACGCCGAATTCCGACGCTGTTTCTGTTTCACCGACGCATGTAACCACAGCACGTGCGTCACCTCCACGTATCTGCTGTGCGTTTTATTTACCCCAGCGTCTACGTAGCGTTTCACGGTTTTCTTATTAACCTCTTAACCAAATTGATTTACCCCCAGCGTGTGCGTAGCGTTTGCCTGTTTTCTTATTAACCTCTCCATCAAATTGATGCATACGGTCCTTTATTACCCCGTATTATTGTTGAAGTTGAAAGTGCAGCAAAGTTTACATCTCACTGATCATAAAGGGTCGATACAAATATCAACCACTCAAAGAAACAAAAAAAGACTTCGACGCTTCAACATGTTATCCTGTTATCAGACCACCGGCTGAATCGGTTGTATAAATCTCACGCAACGGATTCCAGGCGGCTGCACCCAGAAGTCATGGCATGCCGCTTCTCCTCTGGTCGGAGATAGGCCCACATACAGATCCAATGGACAGCCAAACATTCCAGATAGCCAAAAAAAAGATTAAGTGCAAATTCACTTTGGGCTATCTGGAATGTTCGTAATGACTTTATATTTAACAGAACGAGTGAATTTGCACTTAATCTTTTTTTGCTATACCGTTCAATCAATTCCCAAACAGATTAAAAATGTTGACGGGAGGTTGTACTTGTACATTAAAAGTCATGTAAACTACACGCCAAATACATTTTACAAAAGGGCAATCAATGAACATATGATGAATTTCATCCTTGTCACAGAATCAACACTTCATGTTTCCATGCAAATTCCTTTTTGTCAGGTTATCCTTAGTTGTAGAGAAACCACATGAAGATCTTGATTTCGGCGGCACTTTCATTTTCAATAAGTATTCTAAATAACGTGTGTATCTTGTTCATTTGTTAGGTTAACATGCATCAGGTGTTCGACAAGGTGCGACCAGCGAGTCCATTTGTTACCTGTTAAAGCCCGTCTAAAAGATAGGTTTAGAGGATTTCTGAAAGCACATTTCCAAGGGATACTTGTTCCTGCTGAACAATGTTGTAGAGGGTCGGAATTGCTCGGAAAAAGGCTTGTCCCCCTAGCCATACATCCTCCCAAAACCTAGTGGTCATGCCATTTCCCACCGTAAAAGAACCTCTAGAGAGAGAAACAATCCTCTTTTACCTTCATAAGCTCTCTCTAAAAAGGTGAGTCTGTAGGTTTCGGAGTGACTTGATAAAGAGTTGCATATACTTGTTATGTAGCAACTCTTGCCACACTCCTTTCTCATTTAATAACTTAAATAGCCATTACCGAGTAAGCATTTGTTTTTAATGTCTAAGACCTCCACCCCAAGCCCCCCTTGGTCTTTTGGCCGGCAGATAATGTTCCATTTGGTTAATCTGTAATTTTTCTTATGCCATCACTTTGCCAAAAGAAACAAGAACGATACAAATCTAACCTCTTCGTACCCCTTTAGGTATTTCTAGGAAGGATAGTAACATCGGTAAACTTGTGAGGACATAATTGATTAGAATAAGACGGTCTCTGTACGGGGGCAACTTACCTACCCAACTACTGAGCTTACACTCAAAACGATCTTCTATCGGCTTCCATTCTCCATTTCTTAATTTTCTATAATGAAAAGGTATCCGTAAACATCTAATGGGAAGAGATCCAGATTCATATCCAAACAAAACCTTGTCTTCTACTTCATTAGCTTGACCGAAGCATAAAATTCATTTTTATGGAAATTTATTTTTAAATTAGATAGTTTCTCAAAAATACAATTAATATATTTCATGTTCAATACTTTTTCTAAATCATGTTCAATACAAATAATCGTATCATCCCGTTATTACAAAATAGATACTCCACCCTCGACTAGATGAGGGATAAGAGTATAAGACCATGTACCTGCCCATTGTCTTTGGCTCGATTTATTAAGATTTCGAGCATATCTGCAACAATGTTAAACAAAATAGGAGAAATCGAGTCTCCTTGTCGCAACCTCGGGGCAACATGGATTGCACTTATTCAAATAACATATATAGGCCACCGACATGTCTGCACTCGACCTATGAGGCAACGAAGGCATTGTAGAGATATCCACCGTCATTCCGTCCTAACTGCAGCATGTTACTTTTTTTATCTAAAAAGGAGGTTAAATCCAACTCATTTATATCCTGTCCACACCTAATATAGTTCCAAGTTCAAACGTAATCCGACTCACGACGGACCATCAAGGCTATCTGTGTGGTTAAATTACCATTTCTGCCATACCAGATCACTAGATCAGGATAGCGTCATTGATATATTTGTCCTGTGCAGATTTTTCCCCGTGTAGATTATGGCAATCATTCATGGTTTATGGTTGTTGTGTTCTCGGAAACGAATCGTCCGCCGTCATCGTAGTATGCAGATAAACTGAAACTCAAGAAGTCGATCGGTCGAATTAGGCCAAGCTAACCACTGCAAAAGAACGACAGTGACTGCTCTCGAATTAGCTACCGAATTGATTACGCCTACAGACACCTAGCCTTCAACGTACCCACTGAAGTTATGAGTTATCCCCTGGCTCTGTTAAAGCAGTTGTGCTGTTGCTTTGCCTGCTAAGCTCTTTGAAGATTAAAATATTACCCCAAAAAGAAGATTAAAATATTAAAACTATAGATTTTCATGTTTGGGAGTATCTTACTTTTTAACATAGAACGCTTTCAGTTTCTTTGGATCATAGCTGATGTAGCAGTGTCGTCCTTTGTCATCCTTTGTCAGCACAAAAGTGTGTATGGAATGCCAATGCAAATACTACAAATACGAGATTTAGTCTTTTTATCCACCCATACAACCAATTGCCAAACATATTAGTAATATTGGCGAGGGGAGAAATTTTGAAAGTATGATGAATTAGTATCAAGTATATATGACGTGTAAAATGATAAGATATAAACATATGTTCAATACAGTCATCTAAATCACAAAACACACATCGCTTACACCCACTGCAACGTCTCTCTTAGCCGGATTGTTTTTAGTTAATGGAACCTTCGAAGCACGTAAGATTTCTCTTGAGTGTGCATGTACTCATAGTGGCACGTGTAGACAGGTGTACTGCCTCTCACCAAATACAGGACGTTATTGGCCCCTGGTTGAAACGAGGGAGGCACACGCTGTACATATAATTGTCCGTTGTTGTCATCAGCAAGCACTGGGGTGTTCGTGCGTACGTTCATAGGGCTGAGTGTGTGCACGTGTATGTGAGTGTCTGCGTTGTACTGTGATTCGCAAAAAAAACACTGCATACATCGGTAAAAAAAGGATACGAGTTGCCACCATTCGTATTTTTCACATCACATAAAAGAGGAAGGCTAGAGACAGTGAAACTGTGAACGGCCCTCTTATATTACTAAAAAAAATGTCAAACCATCCGTTTCCTATCATGACCTTCGGTTGCTAAACGATGGGACATGAATCATTGCCGGCTAGCTTGAAAGTTTCCTTTACAGAGCGTTCTGAATCGAAAATAAACTGAAAAAGCCATCCCAATATCGATTATCCAAAAATGCTGACCAATCAAAACTCATATAATATCATGACTGATCAAGGAGCAAGCAGTTAACTTCTACCGTTCGCATGGTAAAGGAGTGTTACCGATTGACGCCTCTTCATCTAAAAAAACTTATTGCGATGCTTTCAATGAGATAACGATGCTTAAACACCGTCATTGCCAGGTGCTCAGACCAGGGTTTTCACCCTAGTAATCAAAGAGCACCACCAATCCACCATGCCTTAGCCTCAGGATGCCACCTCCACTTTCCATCTATCATCAGCGTTCATAGCCTTGACATTGTCAAACTCGAACCAAATGTGTGTATGCCTCTAGCATGGAAGCTCACCGAAGATTCGACTGTCCAACCAGTTCTCCATGTGCACGCATAGGCCATAGGCCCAAGAATACCACCAATGGCTCGCACTAGAGAGGATCACACACGCATCACTATCACGGTCTTGATGCGACCTTGACACATACTCCCTCCGTTCCAATTTAATTGACTTGCTATGCATCAAATATGGATGTATATAGACATGTAACAAGTCTAGATACATCCACATGTGACGTATAGCAAGTCAATTAAATTGGAACGGAGGGAGTAACTGTTACGGGGGTGCTCGGAAGAGGTTTTGACGGCGCTATGGTTTGGTCCCTATGCCGTGCCGCCATGGGGTGGGAGACGGGAGGCTCCGTTGGCAAGGGCTAAGACAAACATCTTGTAATCATTTCCATCCATCTCGCAATTACCTTACTGGAGGCTATTTTTATACTATTTAGGGCCCGATTGGATTGTTGGTTCGTTTTACGGAACCGTAATGCTTTACCCCCGTACGCCGGATTTGTAGGAGGGCCTCAGCTGGTCCCTAAAAAATACCCGTCGTTTTTTCTATTAGACGCCATTCCAAGCGAGGAGCGTCTGTAGGGTTGCAACAACGCTAAGAGAATATTTTGCAATGTTAGACACGGGTCTAAACAGTGGACGGGGTAAGTGTAGTTTAGTTTTTTAGACTCGTGTCTACTCGTTAAAAGAAAATAGTTGTTTGCATCGTTCCATGCAGAGACAAGTTTATTCCCTATTAGCCCACTCTGTGGCGACTTTTCTGGACTTGCCTCCGTGGCGACTGGCGACATGCCGCTTCCCTTCTAGAAGTTTCCAGTCTCCGCCGCCGGCTCTCTCCGCCGCCGGTAGCATCCTCGCCGCCGGCAGAAACTCCAGTCCTCCCACCCCTTTCGTCTCCCCTTGGTCTCATTTCCTTTCAAGGCACGCCTCCGTCGTCCGACCGTTGGGTGTCGGACCTGCCGGCGAACTCGCCCCCGGGGATCTATCGGCTCCCCGCGGGTGGCGCTTGGGCGCCTCGATTTGGCCTTGATGGATCTGGAAGGTTTGAAGGAGCGGGCGCTGCAAATTGTCCACAAATCGCGTGACCCTGCACGTTGCCTGCGATTGATGCGGGCGAAGGCGACGGCGTTCCTCGAGTCCGACGGATTGGGTGCCGTCTGCCAGGAGATTTCCGTACCATTGGAGTCAGTGCCGGTCTCCTTGCCAAGAAATTTGCCCTCTCCTCCAAAGGATGCTGAAGACCGGGAAAGTGTCCCAGTGGCTACCAAGATGCCCCTGTTCGAAGAAACAGTTGTCGCGAAGCTTAATTGCAGAATTGATATGGTGATGCTAAAGCCTGCGACTATGGTTGATGGATTGAGCAAATTTCAGGCTGTGAGTTGTTTCCAGGCCATGGCACCGAAGGCTACAGCTACAGGTTCTATTAGTCCTAATCCTTTTATGCGATGTGACATGGAATTTGTTTTCAGGAGTATGATTGACGTTGAAGAGTTAAGTTTGGGTGGGTTGCTGTTACGAGTTGATGATGAGCCTCCGGATCCTGGGAAACCACTGCTACAAGCTGAAGAGTATGAAAAAGATTTAGTTGGAGGTGTATCGACCGAAGTTACCTTATATGAAGAGAAAGCGGGGCTGTCGGAACAGCTCCGCGAGCAGAAATGAGAATAGCATTCTGGAACGGCCGGGGGATGGGGAACGGCCGGCCGTTAACGGTCTTCTGGATCTCCAGAAGAAGGAGGACCCTGATGTTCTGTTTTTGTCGGAGACAAAGATGGAGCAAGGAAGATTGGAGGGGTTGAGGTGGAAAATGGGTCTGCCGCATATGATAGTGAAGAACCCGGTGGGCCAGAGTGGTGGGTTGGCGTTGTTCTGGAAGAGAGAGGTGGACCTAAAATTAGTGGGTTTCATGTCGAAGCATCATATTGATGCGGAGATCACCGAACCTGATGGTTTTGTGTGGAGACTCACGGGTATATATGGTGACCTACATCGGTTGGTAAGGAGAACACGTGGAGGCTGTTGCGAACGCTAAAACACCAAAACAATAAACCGTGGTTGTTAGCAGGAGATTTCAACGAAGTTCTGTATGTATGGGAGAAAGAAGGGGGTGTGCCGAGACCACAAGCATGTATGGATAAGTTTAAGGAGGCACTTGAGTTCTGCGATCTTGGCGACTTGGGTTTCACGGGGGATGCTTTCACCTGGCGTAACCACAACCATGATGCTAGCAAATACATCAAGGAGAGACTGGATCGAGCTGTAGCTACACCTTCTTGGTGTGACCGGTTCCCTGGATTCAAGGTGATTAACGGAGATCCGAGACATTCAGACCATCGTCCCATCATTGTGGACACGCATGGAGTGGAGAAGGCAGGCCGGAGACCGGCTCGGGGCTTGATGCTGAAATTTGAAGCAAGGTGGGTTGAAGAGGAGAGTTTCAAACAGATTGTAAAAAATGTATGGGAGGAGGAAGTTGACGTGAAGCAAAAGGAGGCGCAAGAGGCAGTGAAAGGTGTGTTGGGGGAGCTGCGTTCTTGGAGTAAGAACATGCTAGGAGATTTAGAGAAGAGGATTAGCCAGTTAAAGAAGGAGCTCGAAAGGTGGAGGAGGAAGGGCATAAGCCCGGAGCAGTGTAGAAGGGAGGAGTTGATTCGATTTAAGCTGAGTCGTCTGGAAGATCAAAAAGAACTGTACTGGAAACAAAGAGCGCATGTAAACTGGATGAGAGGTGGAGACAGAAACAAAAAGTTTTTCCATTCAGTGGCAACGGAGAGAAAAAAGATGAATAAAATTCAAAAACTGAGAAAGGAGGATGGGAGTGTAGTAGAGGAGGAAGCCGCAATGAAGGAAGTGGTGACTAACTATTTTTTAAACCTTTTCTCCTCTAATGCAGGTACCCGAGTTGATGAACTCTTAGACCATATTGGTCCGAGAGTGACACCACAAATGAACGAGTTGCTTTGCAAGGAGTTCACAGAGGAGGAGGTTAAGAAGGCGCTTGATAGCATTGGTGACCTTAAAGCTCCAGGAGTGGATGGCATGCCATCAATTTTTTAGAAAAACTGCTGGGACATTGTGGGAGAGAAGGTAACTAAAGAAGTGCTAAATGTGCTAAACGGAGGTCCAATGCCGGAAGGGTGGAATGATACTTGTGTGGTACTTATACCAAAAATGAAGAACCCTGAGAGTATGAAGGATTTGAGGCCCATTAGCTTATGCAATGTGGTATACAAGATGGTATCGAAAGTGCTTGCTAACAGACTGAAGCAAATCTTACCGGAGATCATATCACCAAATCAAAGTGCTTTTGTACCGAGGAGAATGATTACAGATAATATCCTATTGGCCTATGAGTGCACACATTTCATGAAGAATAAAAGAACAGGAAAAGAGGGGTTTGCTGCGGTGAAGTTGGACATGAGCAAAGCGTATGATCGGGTAGAGTGGTCGTTTTTGGAAAAGATGATGAGAAAGCTCGGTTTTAATGAAAGATGGACAGCCATAATCATGCTTTGTGTGTCGTCGGTGACGTACCAGTTTCGGGTGAATGGAGATTGCACGGATGTGATCACACCCCAGCGGGGTCTGCGACAGGGGGATCCTCTTTCCCCTTATCTAAACAAAGCTGATGAGGATGACAGGTTGACAGGTGTTCAAATATGTCAAGCTGCCCCGAGAGTTAACCATCTATTATTTGCGGACGATTCCTTGGTACTCATGAAAGCTTCACGTGAGAGTGCCAGTTCTCTGCAAAGTATGCTACAGCTATATGAGTGTTGCTCGGGGCAGACCATAAATTTCGATAAATCGAGTGTGTTGTTTAGCAAAACACAAGGAATGGAAGGCGGCAAGAAGTGCTGGATGTGCTCAATATCCAGGTGGAGGCTAGAACTGAGAAGTACCTCGGCTTACCTATCTATGTGGGTAGATCACGGGCCCAAACCTTTGCATATATAAAGGACCGTATATGGAAAAGAATTCAAGGTTGGAAGGAAAGGTTCCTCTCAAAGGCTGGGAAAGATATTCTTATTAAAGCTTGTGCACAAGCTATTCCAATGTTTGCCATGTCTTGTTTCGACCTTACACAAAAGCTCTGTGAGGAGATGAGCTCCATGATTTGTCGATTCTGGTGGTCTCAGCAGGATAAAGATAAGATGCATTGGCTTAGTTGGGAAACTCTAACAAATTCCAAAAGAGATGGAGGGTTGGGTTTCCGTGACCTCTATGGTTTTAATCTAGCCATGTTGGCGAGACAAGCGTGGCGGTTGCTTATTGCACCGGACTCCCTTTGTGCACAAGTCCTGAAGGCGAAATATTTCCCTAATACATCGATCCTTGAGGCTAAACCTGCGGGGGGCATCTCATATACATGGAGGAGTATCATCAAAGGTGTCAAGTTACTGAAGAAAGGAATTATATGGAGGATAGGAGATGGTAATAGTGTGAACATTTGGAAGGATCCGTGGCTGGCACGGGATGGTGCTCTTCTTCCTATCACTCCAAGAGGCCATTGTGTCTACAATAAAGTAAGTGACTTGATTTGTCCAATCTCTGGACAGTGGGATGGGAGGCTTGTGAGAGATACCTTCTGGCTGATTGATGCGGATGCTATACTTGCAACACCAATCCGAGAAGATTTTGAAGATTTCTTTGCATGGCACTATGACAGCAAGGTCTTTTCTCTGTCAAATCGGCGTACAATCTGTATGTACAGGATCGAGATGGATCTAAACAGTCCTCTTCAGCAGAGCCTAGTAGCACTTTGCAATGGGAGAAAATTTGGAAATTGGAGTGTCCTCCGAAGATCAAACAATTTATTTGGAGGCTTGCCCATAACAGCCTTCCTCTGAAATGAACATCAAGAAACGAGGTATAAAATGTGACACTCTGTGCTTGTGCTGTCATCGGTTGGATGAAGATGGTGCACATTTATTTTTCTATTGCAAAGAGGTTAAAACCATCTGGAAGGAGCTGGGCTTGGATAATGAGCGCATGAAACTGGGCGCCTGTCCAAATGCTAGAGTTGTAGTGCAAGAACTTCTTGGATTGAATTCAGAAAGGAGTATCTTGTGTGCAACCCTCCTATGGCAATGGTGGTCACGGAGAAATGAAATCAATGCAAAAGAGAAGGTTGGCCCCTTGGCAGGGATTCTGTCCCAGGTGAGATATTGGGTGGGAGAAGCAAAAACGTACTGCCGCAAATCCGCAGCGGGCAGAGTAAGGGCAGACGTACAAAGCTGGCAGCGTCCTGAGGGTGATATGCTTAAAATTAATATTGATGGAGCGTTCACGCCTGAAACTTGGCGAGGTGGCTGGGGCTTTGTCGTTCGGGACCAGTCAGTAATGTCAGAGGTTCAGGAGCTGGCTATCTGCCGATTATTGCCAGTGCGGCTCAAGCTGACACTATGTCACGGTGTATTATCCCAGGCACTTTGTTAGAGGCACATTTACGTAGTGCCGGGAAAAACTATCTTTTGGGGCAGTATTTATGAAGTGCCGGAAAAAAATTTAATTTCCTCGGGCAGATTTTGGTAGTGCCTGAAAAATTTCGATTTCTGGGGCACTATTTTGAAACTGGCTGGAAAGATAGATTTTTCGAGGCACTTTCCAATAGTGCCTGCAAAAATCGGAATGGATTTTTCAGGGGCGTCGCCTTCACGCTGCGGCGGATGTCTGTTCTTTTGCAAACACATCCTTCTTCAAGTTTCACTTACATACATAGGTCCTTCCGTCGTATGAGTGTATTGTGATTTTGAAAAGCGTGTGAGGATTTTTGCGAAACTATCTCTTATCCTCATCCCGAATTCGGTCGAGCTCTCGCCTCGATACTCGCCGTCGAGGTCTCACCTTGCCTTGCCGTCGAATACGCGGACCCGCGGCTCTCCACCGCCGAGGCCGTCGAATATTCGATCCAAGGCGCGTGGAGGGACGCAGATGGAGGTCAAGGACGCGGCGGTGGCGGGGGAGGACGCGTGGAAAGGACGGGGAAGGACGCGACGGGCCCGCAGCGGCTCCGCCTACACTGCCGTGGACGGAATACGCTCCACCGCCCCCGCCTTCTACCCGCGGAGATCCACCGCCGCGACCGTGGATCGTCGCCACTCGACTGCCGAGGCAATCGATCCGCGCCGGCGCCGCTCCACCGCCGAGGCCGAACCTGGCGCGGCGAGGGGAGCCACCCTCCTCCGTCCATGGCGTGCGGCTGCGGGAGGCGGAAGGTGAGGTCGAACCTGGCGGTGGACCGGGAGGGCATGCGGCTGATCAACCGTCCTGCGCCGCCTCGACCCCGCCGTCTCCGACATTCTCATGACCGCCGTGCACGTCACCGCCTACAGCTTCGACCAGGCCACCATCCAATGGGTATGCTGCTGCCCCTCCCCTCCAGGTTTCCTTTTCCGTGCTCGCTGCGGTTCCTAATTTTGGTTTATGGGCGTGCGTTTGTGCAGAGGCGCAAGGGCGTGGAGGGGTCGCTCTTCGTCGTCAAGAGGTTCGTGCTCTGATGACCCTAACTCATGGACCGTACAATGCGACATTGGGTTCAGTGGTCGATTCGTGTGTATTAATGTTGTTTCATGGATGATGATTGCCGAATTCCCAGTTACTTGGGCTCTTACTTGAGTGCCGATGGTGAGTATTTTAGATGAGAGAACTGAAATCGCCTTCTAGAAGAGAATGGAGTGAAATTGCTAGGAGACCTTATTCTACACTCTTTCATGCGAGAGCACCAGAGGGTATTCTATATCGAGATATGTGACTTTTCTCGCAGTTATCGTTTACCTCTTTTGCTCTTTCTGCTATTCCACGTACTTGTAATAATCTAGCTCATGATCTAGCTAAGTATGGGGCGAGCCGGCAAGACTTGAAACTGTTATGGCCGGAATCGCTACCAAGTGATGTACGTGTTGTGGTGGCCAGCGCTTCTGCTGAGCCAAGTTGAGTAATAGAGCGGGTAAAATCAAAAAAAAAAGTTTATTCCCTATTCTGAAAAAAAGAAGAATCCTATTTATTAGATTTGTGTCTACTCTTTTACCATGTCTATACGGTACTCCCTCCGTTTCAAATTAGATGACTTTAATTTGTCTACATATGGATGTATCTAAACATGTTACATAGATACATCCATAGGTACACACATAGAAGTCATCTAATTTGGAATGGAGGGAGTAGTATATAGGCTATGCACGCTCTCAGAACATCTCCAACAGCCTCCCTATAATTCCTCCTAATTGGTAAAAAACTGTTTTTTTTAGCAATTGGTGTGAAAAGGTAGCTCCAACAGCATCTGTATAAGTGCTCCCAATAAAGAAATAGGAAGCTGAGTAAAAATGCTCCTCAACTTGTCATATTTGCAAAGTTTGTTGCCAACCCCATTAGTTGCCAAAACTGTGGTGGTAGGCCCAACTGTCCACGCGCGGAAATTTTACTGCGGGTGCCCCTCCCTCCGGCCACCGCCCGCGGGTCGGCCCGTGCACCACCCCACAACCTTCCGCGAGCTACCCGCCACCCCGCCCCTTCTTTTCTTGTCGATGTGAGCTTCCCCGTCGCCAAATCTAGCGCCGCCCCACCCGCAGTTCCGTCGGCCGATTCAGACCGGGGGAGGCCGACACCGGCCATTCGTGGTGCGGGTGAGCTCCGACACGCACCCTGGTGCTTCCGGCCATCCTTGGCCTCCCCTGTGACCACTCGCCTTCGCGCAAGGTAAGAGCATGACACCTTCCCGCGCCACCGACACAAGCCTCTCACGTCACCACGTCGACCTTACGCGCCCCGTTGCGTTCTCACGCCCCAGGACAAACTTGCGGCGTCCGGCGAGCTTGCGGCGTTGATTTCCTCCACGGCCACCCCTTGTCTCCGAGCCGCCCGCGAGGTGTTTGACAATTTGCCCACAAGGTCAAAACTTGGCATTCTAGTTTCGAATTGCTATTATAGGAATGGCAGGAAAAAAAATTAGATTGCTAAACCTTCTCTCTCCTCTTGCGATCACAAATTTTAGCAATCCAATGTAGGAAGGCTGTTGGAGATGCTCTCATGGCTCGATTTTACACCGCTATCGTGTAGAGTATACAGTACAAGTGCCACCAACCCCTACATGCTTCTATTTATCGGACGGGACCCCCGCAGAAACCACCACGCGGACAGCCAACGTCAGTACCACTAGCACAGTAGCTGATCACTGCAGCTAGCTGCCTATCTCGTGAAGAAATCAAGACGTTGGCAATGGCGAAGGTGGAGGTTCTGTCGTCGGAGCTGGTTGTCCCGGCCGACGAGACGCCGCGGGACAGCATCTGGCTCTCCAACCTCGACCTCGCCGGGCGGAGAGGCTACACGCCCACGGTCTACTTTTTCCAACCCAACGGCGACCCGGGCTTCTTCTCGACAGAGTACATGAAGGACAGCCTCGCAAGGGCACTGGTCGCATTCTACCCTCTCGCCGGCCGCCTCGGTCTCGACGGCGCCGGTCGCGTCCAGGTGGACTGCACCGGCGAGGGCGTGGTGTTCGCCACCGCGCGCTCCGAGCACTACGCGCTGGAAGACCTGATGAACGAGTTTCTGCCGTGCGGCGAGATGCGCGACCTGCTCGTGCCGCCCACGCCGGCGCCCAATCCACCATGCGCGCTGCTGTTCGTGCAGGTCACGCGCCTCCGGTGCGGCGGCGTGGTGCTGGGCCAGGCCATGCACCACTCCGTCGTGGACGCGCGCGGCGCCGCGCTCTTCTTCGAGACTTGGGCGAGCATCTCCCGCGGCGGGAGCGGGACGCCACCCGTGCCACCGTGCTTCGATCACACACTGCTCGCCGCACGCCCGGTGCATGCGCGCACAGTGCCGTACGACCACCCGGAGTACAAACCGGAGCCGGAGCCGGTGGACCCCGTGTCCGCGTCCACGTACGCGAGCGCGATCATCATGATGACGAAGGCCCAGGTGGGCGCGCTGAAGGCGCGGTGCGCCGGCTCGTCGACGTTCCGCGCCGTGGTGGCGCTGGCGTGGCAGTGCGTGTGCCGCGCCCGCGCCCTGCCGGCGTCTGCGGAGACGCGGCTCTACTCCATGGTCGACATGCGCGCGCGCCTCGACCCGCCGCTCCCGTCGGGGTACTTCGGCAACGCGGTGATCCGCACGTCGGTGTCGGCCACGGTCGGGGAGGTGGTCTCCAGCCCGGTCGTGCACGCCGCTCGGCTGGTGCGCGCGGCGACGAGCCAGGGCAACGAGCACGCGAGGTCGCTGGTTGACTACCTGGAAGGGGTGGACACGATGGAGCTGCCACGGAGCGGCATCTCGCGGACGCACCTCCGCGCCATCAGCTGGATGGGGATGTCGCTCTCGGACGCCGACTTCGGGTGGGGCGCGCCCGCGTTCATGGGGCCGGCGCTCATGTACTACAGCGGCTTCGTGTACGTGATGAACGCGCCGGGGAAGGACGGCGCCCTCGCGGTCGTGCTTTCGCTGGAGCCGGAGAGCATGCCGGCGTTCAGGAAGGTGTTCGCCGACGAGCTGGCCCGCCTCGAGCTGTAACCGTACGTACGCATGCCGTTAACTAAGTACTACGTAGTACGTACGTGTCCCCACTCCCCACAGGCCACACACACAGTTGCCATGCGTTTGCATGATGCATGCATGGTTACTCTGCGTGCACGTACATTCGTGTCGTGATTAATTATTGGCTGGTTAGTTATCGCCGTGGTTAATTATTGTCTGGGACGGCAGCACGAGCTGCTCCATATAAACTGTTAGGCTGGTAATCCATGGGAAATATTGAACAATGACATAGTAGAGTACTCCCTCCCGTTCCACAATATAAGATGTTGTAGCTTTTTTTCACATTCACATGTGTACACAATTATCTTGACATGTTTTAGTATATATATATACACTCATTTTGATATGAATCTAGACAATATGTATAACACCTAAAGCATCTTATATTGTGGAACGGAGGGAGTATATGTCTAAATTGAATGGTTAGGATGTTGGTTGTACTCTTAGTTCAAATCACAAGTTTGTTATTGACCTTTCTCATTAAGTTGGAATATTTTTCATTGGAAAGCGGTCGATAAGGAGATGGCTTTAGTGACTTCGTCAATTTTAAAACCTGACTCACCGGCTCAGTCTATCCAAGGCGCTCATTAATAGAGATGAGTGCATGTGAGAATTTGCGGTTTAAAATATATATATATGTCTAAATGGGTAAACATCGATTAAAGCCGAGTGTCTCGTGTTGATTGCTGCATCTAAGCTGCCGTATGTATACGGTCTCCTTTGAAGGTCGCTTCCTCTTTTGGGAAATGATTTGTACCCAACTTTTCACACATATACCATGTGAAATTCGGACACAGTCGCTGCCCTTTCTGGTGCCTTAAGATCGGGATGTCCTGCGACATTTGGTCGGCCAACTCACTAGTAGAAACAGAGGCATTGGTGCGCCACTTTAGTACCGGTTGCAACAAAAACCGGTACTAAAGGGGGCATTAGTCCCGGGTCGTAATACGGCCCGGGACTAAAAGTGTTCCGCAACCGTTCGCCTGGCGCGAGAAACCTTTTAGTCCCGGGTCGTAGTACGGCCCGGGACTAAAAGGACGAACCGTTTGCCTCCCGCGCGCTTTGGAAGTTGTGTTTTCGCGACGGATCAGAGAACAGAGGGCCATTTGCTACAGTACGGGTTCTCCTCTTCCTCTTGCTCTCCTCTCTTCTTCCCCAAATCCTCCACCATGAATCGAATTGGTATTCAGTTTACTCATGTGTCAACACCATGCAAGACCCTTCTCGATGTCGCCTACACGAACGACTGCGCTAAGGTCCCGGGTCTTCTTGCCGATTTGAAGAAATGGCATGACGAGGATGAACACAAGTTCCTTGGCCTTGATCTCGAGTACACGGCCGATGGACGAGATGTTGCCGTCATCCAACTTGCTCACAAGAACCATGTCATGGTCTTCCAATGGTCAAGGTAACACGAACTTCTTGTAGGATAGGAAAATTGCATAGGATATATATATAGCAACGTGTGGCCATTTGAATCCTATTGGAAAGAGAACATCTTTTGATTCATAGGATAGCAAAATTTCATAGGATAGCAACATGTGGCCATTTGAATCCTATTGGAAAGATAGCTTCTTTTGATTCATATAGGATAGCAAAACTTTATAGGATAGCAACATACGTGTGGCCATTTGAATCCATTTTTTCATATAGGAGAGTGCTTCTTTTGATTCATATAGGATAGCAAAATGTTGCAGCGATGTTTAACATTTGTTCCATTAGTTCCATTTTTGTTGTTGCAGTAGTGTCAAGCACTGTCCAGAACTCATGGATTTCCTTGTCAACAGCGGCATGTTTTTGTAGCGTTGATATAACGAATGACAAGATCAAGATGATGAGCACCTGGGGTATTGAGATACCAGCTGACTGCCACATTGATCTCCAGGACTTGATCCAGTTTCGGTATCCCTACAAGACTGGGATGGCTGATATGGCAAGAGTCTTGATCGACCCGAAGTACGCTGGTATGAAGAAAAAATTCCCCAATGAGCAGCACAACTTCTGGGAGAAGAACCAACTTGACAGGATCAACCTTGATTATGCAGCAATAGATGCATACGTTTCATTCGAGTTGTACCGCAAGTATTCTTCGGAGGACGAGTAGATGGGTGTCTGTGTCTCTAGTAGTATGTGCATAAACATGTGAATTTTAATTTCTGCCGGAAATGAATTTGAATTTCCTTTTCATTCAACTTGGATGGAGCCAATTTGAATTTTCTTTTTATTCAACATTGCAGATGAATTTACATCGGTAGTAGCGACAACACAACGACGTAGACATATTATTTATCAATTTTCAATTTACGGATTTGTAGATACGAATTATTCAATATTAAATAGAAAAGGCAAAAAAGAATTATTATTTAAATTCAAGAATTAACATATATAGTTTGGTGGTAACCCCTAAATCCATCGTTTTGAAAGGTTAGCAACTTTATTATTTAAATTCAGCACTTAACATATGTAAATCAATGTATTAAACCTTTATGTGATGTGTAGTAATGAAATTCGTCAATTTAATGTATTAAACCATAATACATAGCTCGGGTCCATTTTTATTTAACCATAATACATTACGAATAATATCACAAACTTTTGCTCGAGAAAGTCTATCAGGGTTACAAATTGATGTGGTCCAATGTCTGGCAGCTTCGATTTGTTGTTCCCGCCATCCTTCTTCGAGTTGTTGTTCCCACCATCCTTCTTCAACAGTGGATCTCAAGAATCTTGGGTACCACACCGAACCATTCGTCCTAGCCAATGGTGTGGCTCAGGTTTCCTATGTGAAGGACATGTCCACCAAACCGAAAAAAATAAAAGATAAGCAAAAGAATACATCGTCCGATGAGCCAAAGTGCCACATAGTCTGAAGATTATAATAAGTTTCATGAAATTCCGCCCTTCACAGTGAAAACTGACCCAAGCATCATGTTAAATGATGAAGATTCTCCATGGCTACGGCTCAGAAGAAAACATAAACAATAGTTGGTGATGTTGGTGATGTGTAATAATGTATTAAACCATTATGTAAGGAGCATGTGTAAGAAGCTTCAATCAGCTGCAGTTTTACCAACACAATCTCTGCATTCTCCAAGTGATAGAACAAAACATACGGTTTCCCCTGCCTACCTTCTCCAGTGGCCACTCTGACCGGCAAATCGGCAAATCATCGCGTGGTCGTGAGACGGCAAATCGGCCTTCGATCCAAACAGCGGCAAGACTTCTTTGATGATCTGCAACCGTCGAAACAAGTGTTGGGAATGTTGCTAATCATCAAAGAACCTTGCCGCTGCTTGGATCCGACCGAGGGGAGGGTTCCCGGAACCGAATGATATTGTTCGGTCGATGAACTGAAGGATTATGCAGATATATAGAACAGAACACACGGTTTCCCCTGCATACAGCCCAACGGTGGCTCGTGAGTGCCTGCATATCAAAAGAACTACAACCGTCCGGCAAGACATCTCTGATGATCTGCAACCGTTTGGAACGGTCGCAGATCATCAGAGACGTCTTGCCGCTGCTTGGATCCGACCGAGGGGAGGGTTCCCGGAACAAGCGCTCGAAAGACATCTCTGATGATCGACAACCGTCCAGCAAGACATCTGTGATGATCTGCAACCGTTTGGAACGGTCGCAGATCATCACAGACGTCTTGCCGCTGGTTGCCCAAAGATGCCTCCGCCGAGGGGAGGGTTCACCTTCAGCCTTCACTGAGTGCTCTCTGCTACCCGTGTGCTGCCAAAATGAACTACAATGAGTAGACACTGAGTGCTGAACATGTCCGGGAGGGGGGCTATATATAGGATACGTGTGCTTCTTTAGTCCCGGTTGGTAACAACAACCGGGTCATGTGGGTCACGAAGTGGTCGTGATACTACTCATCCAACAGCTCACAATCCCTCAAAAGAAACACACCTCTGATCCAACGTCTCACAAGCGCTAGAAAGAAACACACGATCCGTGTGCTTCTTTAGTCCCGGTTGGTAACACCAACCGGGACTAAAGTCGGGCTCACCCCTGATCCAACGGTTCACAAGCGCTTTAAAGAAACACACGATCCGTGTGCTTCTTTAGTCCCGGTTCGTGAGTAGAAGTGAACAATACATAGGGATGTTATTGGTGATGTGTAATAATGTATTAAACCTTTTATGTAACTATGTTCTGAAAACTCAGAAGAGATATCAAATGCACTGTTGGACGTATGACGGGAATCTGAATGCTTTGTATTCGGTCAATGAACTGGAGTATTTTGTAGATAGAACAAAACACAAGGTTTCACCGTCATACAGCCCTACGGTGGCTCCGAAAAGATGTGAAAAAGAAGATGCTGAAGTGAACACACACAGTACTGAACATAGGTACTCAAACTAACTTTGACCGGGTCCTAAGCCGCGCGGTGCTGAGCCGCGGGCGCTCTGCCTCCAAAGAGCCGGAACCATCACGGGGTCATAGCTGATGTGATAAGGATCCCTCTGAAGTATCGACCAGCGCCTGTTGGTCTGAATCTCCAACAAATGCATGTAGCGACGGACGTGCTCGTCCTCCTCCCTGATACGGCGACGTACCACCTCCTCGGGGGCCGGCTCTCTCTGCACCCTCTGTGGCCCTAGCCGGAACCATCGTTGGACAGTACGGATCGTGTGTTTCTTTCGTGCGCTTCTGAGCCGTTGGATCTGCGGTGTGTTTCTTTTGAGCGCTTGTGAGCTGTTGGATTTTTAGAACCAGTCCCGGTTGGTAACACCAACCGGGACTAAAGAATCACACGGATCGTGTGTTTCTTTCGAGCGCTTGTGAGCCGTTGGATCCGGGGTGTGTTTCTTTTGAGGGCTTGTGAGCTGTTGGATCAGCACTCCCACCACCACCACCACTCCCACTTCATCCACACTCATTCCAACTTCTGCCTATAAATACTCCACCTCCCAGACAGGTACTCACTCATTCCAGCTTAACCAGCTCAAACACAAGACATTCGGATTCCCTAGCTAGGTTTTGGGCATCTTTGGGCAACCAGCGGCAGGAGGTCGCTGATGACCTGCGACCGTTCAAAACGGTTGCAGATCATCAGCGATCTCTTGCCTGAGTTGTAGATCATCAGAGACGTCTTACCGCTGCTTGGATCGAAGTGGCGCTCAAACACAAAACATTCGGGTTCCCTAGCTAGGTGAATCCCCAAATCCCCACCTCCCCAAATCCCCACCTCCCCAAATCAATAAAAATAGACCCGAGCTATGTATTATGGTTTTATTGTGTTCGTCCTTGTTCACCGGCCGCTCATCTACCTTCGCCACCGAATCCAATGGCTGGATTTAGCCTACCTGCTGGCATGTTCCCTGGCATTATTGTGTTCGTCCTTGTTCACCGGCCAGCCATTGGAGCCACCTCCTGTAGGACGGTGAACAATGACAACACAACGACGCTGTTGGAAACACAAGCCCTCAGGTAGGTTGAATCCAGCCACTGGATTAGGGTGACGCAATGATGAATTGCCGAGGAGGTGGGAGTGGTGGTGGTGCTGGGTTTCCGTATAGGACCCCGCTCCAAATTCGTTCCTGTCTCTGGATAGTGGACAACGATGATGACGACGATTTCATGCCATCGTCAAAGGAAAGGAGGGTTGAAGCACTGAGCAAGAAGGCTGAAGCTTCGTCCAAGGGCAAAGGCAAGAAGGCAGAATCTTCGTCAAAGGGCAAGGGTGGCAACACGGCGGATAGGTAGAGTCTTTGTTTCACTTGTGTTGTATCGTAATTTGAAGTTGTACCTTAATTTGTTCTATCCAGTATTTAGAACTAGTGAAATTGTAACGTAGATGTCTAGTTGTATGTTATATCATCTCTGCATAAGACGGTGTTGCCCGAAGTACCTGGCTGAGAAGGAACTGGCGATTACTGAAAAATATCACCAATGGTATTAAATAATAGCAATAAACATCGAACAAGAAAGTATATAAGAGAAAAATGAAAAGAAAGAAAAATAGAAAGAAAGAAAAATGAAAAGAAAAAATAGTATGAATAAAAACAATTAAAAGAAAAAAACAAATAAAAAAAAAGAAAACGGCAGAAGTTCCTCCACGGCCACACCTGGACAAGTTCGTCCGAGCGCTAGGTAGGTATGGATGGATAGAACGGGAGATAGGACTCACTAGAAGCTGGCTTAGTAGTAGTGATCTCCTTGTCATTTGTATGCGTCTTAGTACTGGGTAGGTACTTCAGAGTTCAGTCTGAACTTTGTGTTAGCAATAGAATGCGCTGGCTAGCTGAGTTATCTGGAGTTGTGGTTTCCTCTCTGCAATGTAGTAGCAGTACTGTTGCTTTGTTAAATTACCCACGGCATTATTTTATAAAACAAAAAATGGTTTTGAATTAATTATTTAAATTCAAACATTTTTCATGTTCAAAATTTAGTGAGATTCAAAAATATGCAAAAGATAAAAGATAATGCATTTTTTAATTCAAAATGGCAAAATGGTTAATAGTTTGTAGAGTTAGAATAATTATTTTATAAAGCAGAAAATGTATTTGGAATACTTATTCAAATTCAAGCACTTTTCATGTAAAAAGTTTTCTCAAATTCATAAGTATGCAAAAACTGTTTCATTCAAATGTTCAAATATTTGAAATTGTGCTAGATCTAAAAAAAAGTAAAAACCCGCGCAATTTTTGGGCCTTTAGTACCGGTTTTGCATACCAACCGGTACTAAAGCCCGTGCTGCGCGCGGGAACGCGAAAGGTCCTCCCAAACACTTTAGTCCCGGCCCGTGCCTCAAACCGCGACTAAAGACCGCCCTTTAGTCGCGGCTTGAGCCACGGGCCGGGACTAAAGGTCCCTCCAGTACTTAAGCAGTTCCCAATCTGGGACTTGGCCATTTTCATCGAAGAAGAAGGGCAGACCAGAGCAGAGCAGAGGAAACGCTGCCAAAATTTTCCGTCGCCAGCGCGGCCGTCCCCGACGCCGCTGCCGTCTTCGACACGGCCGCTGCCCGTCGCCGGCGCCTCCTCTCCTTCTCCACCGAGTCGGTCGTGGTAGGAAGGCCGGAATCCGGCGAATCGCGGCCCCTCCCCCAACTCCGGCCACCGCGTGCGTGCACGATTCCGTCGCCGGAAGACCTCCCCCGACCTCGTCGTCGACTCCATCGTGCTCAGGGTGAGATTTTGCATCCTCCAGTGCCTTCAATTCCACTTATTGCGCCCCGTAGCTCCGCCGCCGCGTTGCCCGTCGTCGGCCGCCGCCAAACATCGTCGCCGGCTTGCTCCGGCGACCCAAATTGGGCGGCGCCGCTACCAAATGGTTCCCTGCAACCTCCTATACGTCGCAGCGCGTTCGAATCATCCAGAAACGCGCGGATTCGAGCAATCTTTGATTAACCCGAAATTTGAAAATAGGGCTTTATAATTCTGTTTCTGTGCTGTAACTTTAATTCAAAATAAAATAGTTAAACTGCATGTTTGTGCAAACCAAAAATCACAGTGATAAATGAATGAGTTTAGAACCACTTCCAATTTGCAAATCTTAAAAATATTAATTTGTGTGTGCTTGATAATTACTGTACTGCCACTGGTATAAATCAAGAACTATTTTTTAACTTGAGAAATATGTATCCAAAATTTGTAAATCCAATTGTTCTGGAATGCCTGTGAGTATAGCTTTCTGTAGAAATTAGCCTCATATGTTTGTGATACATAGTTTTGAAATGGCATGTGTTGGTAGTTTAGACCAGTGGGGTTTTCTGGCATTTAATTAATTTTCTGTGAATAAGATTTTGGACTAAATCCAATTGCATTAGTTTAAAATATTTACATAGAACATAAACCTATCTTTGCATACCTTGTTGATGAACAGAACACCCTGGACTTAATAAACTCTAAAAATGGTGTTTTTTGCCTATTAAAAGTGATAAAATAAATATTTGGTCCTTTATGAAATTGTTGCTATTCTTGTTTGTGAAATGGTTAGCTACTGTAGATCACTACATAATGTTGTTCTTAATATGTTAGTACTGTTAGTAATTATTTAAATAAAACCATTTGTGTAATGAAAACCATTTTATGTTGTAAGGTATGATAATTCATTTAAATAATTCATTTAAATTCTAGGACTAAGTAATTTTTAGTAATTGATTTGTAGTAATAATTTATAACAATTGATACTCATTTTATTTGATGCATTTTGAAATAATATTGTGTGCATTTTGCAGAAACTATGGATCCACCTAGTCCAACCCGCACCCGCAGAGACCTAATACAGGAAGAAATTCTCGAGAATATAATCAACGACGCCCCAGCTGCTGATCCAGGATCTCCGTCGTCGTATCTGAACCCCTCCGGGGATGGAATGGAGGTCGACCAAAGTGAGGATGAAGTCGACGGCTCCGATGATGGAGAAGGCGATAGCTCCGATGATGGAGAAGCCGGTGAACCCTTAACGAAGTCCGGCGAGGTAGATAGGAAGTTCTTCGGCGATCAGTAGATGCATTACTTGAGTTGTATATATATAAATTGACGAATGTTTCTTCTCTTAGGCCTCCACATCGAGCAAAAAGTCCAAACGAGGCCCGACCAAAAAGTTGGCCCCAACTACGCATTATACATTAGAGGTCATATCCGTTACGGGCGAACCGAAGGAACCCAAGAAGGCTGCCGCTGTATTTAGAAAACAATGCGGAGTGCTGGTTAGGGAGCACGTCCCGATCATCGTTCGAGACTGGAATAAGCGCAAAGGGGCGAACGATAGTGAGTATGTCGCCGAAAGGTACAAAAAGGGTCTTTGGAATGACCTCATGGCACATTTCACCCTGCCAGAATTTGAGGATCCTGCCGACACTGCAGAATTGAGGAAGACAGTCATGAAGTGGACTCTTAAGAAGATGGCCGAACTATTTCGGGTGTGGAAGAAAAGATTATGGCAAGAATATCAAGAGAGTAAGACTGCTCCAGTATTTGAAGGCTATCTAGCGAAGCAGGCGGATCACTGGAACGCATTTAAGAAGTACAAGGAGTCACAAGATGCCACTGCGATCTCAGCAAGGAACAAGAAAAATGCTGACAAGAAAAAATATCACCATAAATTGGGGCCAGGGGGCTACGAGACTGCCATGCCAAAGTGGGATAAAAAAGAGCAAGAGCTTCTTGCTAAAGGGATCCAACCAGAATGGATGCGCGACGAATGGGAATTGAGGGCAAGAAATTGGTTCCTTGCGCATGGGGGTTCATACGACGAAACAACAGGGGACCTTATTCCCAGTGACGGGATTAGGGTACCCAGGGAAAATTGGGTTAAAACGCTGAAAGAAATTAAAGAGGGGAAGTTAAAGTTCACTCCCGATAGAGAGAGAGACTTGCTGTCACTGGTCCTCGAGAATCAAGAAAAAGGAGGACGAACACGAGGCTTTGGCCCTTCCGTCCCATGGTGGCTTGGGTTTGCCAAAGACGTAGAAACTTACAGAAGCCGAGCGAGAGCAAAGAAGCGAAAGGAGGAGGAGGAGGGAGCCAAGTTCAACCAGTTGCTTGCCAAATTTAACCACCAGCAGCAGGAGCTTGACGAACTTAGAGCAGTAGTGCCCCCGCAAAATCCTGTACTCGATATTACCGCCGGTCCATCTCAGCGGAAAAGCAGCGTGGGTGACTCGGAGGTCCCGGCTGACGATGCACGGCGGATGATAGATGCCGGTCCCGGCTACCCCGTGGATGGAATCAAGGATGCAATATCTTGTGAGCTCCATCAGCAATTGAAGAACATATCCATGAAGGTGGCGGTCGGATATGCTTTACCTTGTCCACCTGACACACGCTGGCAAGACCGTGAGATTCCAGCTGGCTATGCTAAAGTCGTGGTGGATGAAATCGTACCGGGGTCTCATGCTATGGTGCTTGACATCCCTGGACCTGGAGATGAGAGGACACTCGGAGAAGTTGTGGGTGATACGATTCTATGGGACAAGAACTACATCAAGTTCCAAGGACAACACCGCCTTCGAGTCGTCGCAGGTCAACTAAACCTCCATCACCTCCAAGAAGCAGGTCAACACCCCATGACTACGACTACCACAGCGCGAGTCCATCTCGATCTCCGCCGCCGGACTTGGGTGGTCGACCGTCTTCGCCGCCGCCGGACTTGGGTGGTCGACCGTCTTCGCCGCCGCCGGACTTGGGTGGTCGACCATCTTCGCCGCCGCCGGACTTGGGTAAAAGAGCAAGCGGGAGCACATCAGGTGTTAGTGCAAGCGAGAACAAAGGGACGTTCCCCAGCTCGGGGAACAGGCCAAACAATCGATCCCATCCCTCATGGTGTTATCCGAAAACGTTCCCCAGCTGGTGCTGCAGCAGGATATGGAAGAAGCTGCGAAGTTGGCGGCCTCTATGGGTGTGACTGTTGCTGAATTGCTAGGTTCCCAGGACTTGGGTCGACCGTCTTCGCCGCCGCCTTTGCCCGCTAAGGACAATAAGCGGAAGCGTGCTACGTCGATGAGTACTAACCGACGCAGCAGCCCAAAACGACAAATGTCGCCCCTCCCAAGAGTGCTGAAGAGAAAATCTAGTAACAGAGCAAGCAGGAGCACATCAGGTGTTAGTGCAAGCGGGAACAGAAGGGACGTTCCCCAGCTCGGGGAACAGGCCAAACAATCGATCCCATCCCTCATGGTGTTATCCGAAAACGTTCCCCAGCTGGTGCTGCAGCAGGATATGGAAGAAGCTGCGAAGTTGGCGGCCTCTATGGGTGTGACTGTTGCTGAATTGATAGGTTCCCAGGACGACAATTTACCCAAGGCTGATGTTGTCACTAAATATGTCCTAGGGAAGCCTTTTGTCAGCGAAGAGAAGTTCACACAACTGCCAACACATATGCGGAATTTGCATGACTGGTACTTGCGAGCGGCAGACTCGGGCAGAATAATGATCGTGGCGAAAGTCCCACCTGAGTACTTCTTCCGACCCGAAGAGGTCCATGTTGAGTTTCCAGAACTCTGGCAGTTATACAATTTCGACGCCCTCGACAAATCTCTCATCAGTTGCTATTGTCTGTAAGTTGTTGAATTCATTGTCTACATATAAGTTGTTCAGTTTTTCAGTAGTTCAGTTCATTGCATGTAATTATCCTCATTATATCCTTCTGTACTCTATTATGCAGAATGAGGATGCAGGAATGTAAAAGAAAAAACATCTATAATGTTGGGTTCATTGACCCAGATAAAGTACATATACATTCGCTAACGAACAAACCCAAGGACACGGCGCATAACCTTCTAAGATTCCTAACGGAGCAACATTTATGTGACCACATACTGTTTCCTTACAACTTCTCGTGAGGGTCTTACTCTGTTCTACACATTTTGCTTACTCGATGTTAAGTGTAATTGATGAGTTACTGACGTATATAAACGTGTGCAGGTTCCACTATGTTCTGCTAGACATTCAAATTGATAAGGGATTAGTTGAAGTCATGGACCCATTAAACAGAGACCTGACAGGGATTAGCAACATGCAGGTCTTGCTCCAGAGGTAATTTTCGGGCTATATCGGTCTCTTTCGTTGATTTCATGAGATATCAGGTAATGAATAACTCATTCATTAATTAATTTTCTTTGCCGGGCAGGGTTTGGAAAGAGTTCAGGCGTGTGGTGCAGGGTTCCTTTACTGAGAAGCTGAAGTTTACTACGGTCTAGGTAAGTAGTACGAGATATGTCCGTGCATCTCTTTAATTATAGTTTCAATACAATTATGATGCTAGATTATTATTTTGATTGAATTATATTCTCGTAAAGTGCGCGAGGCAGCCACCGGGGACGAATCTATGTGGATACTACGTTTGCGAGTTCATTCGCACGTTTACCACTGAGCACAACGACGTAAGCAATACATTCACAACATTATTTTAGTACCGTCACTTTTTGTTATCATGATTGATTTTCATATTGATATTCTTTTCTTATATAGTTCGACAGAACGCGGGAAGAACACCTACCAGAGCAACGCGTAATAGGAATTGCAGAGGAACTGGCGGGATTTTTGATGACAGAGATGATAGACAACAACGGAGAATTTAGTGTGAATAGGCCCTACTGATGATCCCCGGTCATGTAATCGAATAGACGGGCTCTAGTCCCGGTAATTGTGATCTCCATGTAACTATCAAAATTGTATATATTTGTATATGCTCGACCGTAAGACAAGTTATCTTATATATATGCACGAACGTCCCGGTTTGCCCTTTAGTCTCGCTTGTACTGTCCCGGTTCGCGAGCCGGGACTTTATACGCGATCTCCTCCGAAACCCTGAAAAATGAGCGAAAAGGACAAAAACAGAAACCCTAAACCCCGAAAAATAATCGAAAAGAAAAAAAACCAAAACCCCCCTGAAAATATAAGCAATAAAAGCGTGAACCTTTTGTCCCGGTTTGTATTACAAACCGGGACTGAAGGTTCTCAGGTTTGCGCTCGCCTGTGCGCCCACGTGGAGACCCTTTAGTACCGGTTTTATTTTGGTACCGGTACTAAAGGGTTACCCCTTTAGTGCCGACCCTTTAGTACCGGTTGTGCAACCGGTACTAAAGGCCATCTACAACTGGTACTAGAATTGGGTTCTCTACTAGTGACTCACGTCTACCTCCATCATGGTACCCACTGGGTCATGCGTGTGCTTGAGCTGGCCCAGTGGCAAGCACCGCCGCCGCATGCATGCACCGGCGCGATCTGCTAGCCTTGCTTACGTACAGTACCTGCACTTACCTACCAATGGCGCCGTGATGTCACACGTCGATGAAAGAGATCAAACCCATTTCGTGCACAAGTTTCCTACGCCAAGCATCTGTTACACTAGCAGCTAAAGAGAAGCTAACGGAGCGATACATGATTTATTTTCTGCTGGTTGGTCTTTTAGGCCATTTTATGCGATCCATGATTTATAAACTTTGATTCGTAAACTTTACAATAAAATGGTTGTACGTATTGATTGATGCAGAGATCGGGGTAAGTAAGATAGCACCCTGAAAGTACGTTGAACGAATCTTTTCCATAATCAATTTTAGTACCTCCTAATCCAAGTTGCAAATTAATTCCACAGTTTATCTATTTGAAGTTCTCTGATTGGATGGCTCCTCACTGCTCCCCTCCCTTCTTGTTCCCCCTCTCCCACCTCGCGTGTGCTTCCAAGGTCAAATTCATAGCAATTCTCACTGCGATCGAGCTTCATCTAGCCTCCATAACTAGTAGAGAGCGACGATAAGGATACCTCTCATCGTGAACGGCACGAAAAATGCCCCCATTGTTATTTTTGCACAGAGCAGAATACATGAAATTTCATCACGAAAATTAGCTCGTATTTAGAAAACATGTATATGTTCATCATCAAAAAAATTAGAATTTTTGGAAATGTTTTACTATTTTTTTATATTTTGTCTAATATACCAGGAGTATATGAGCTCGGGAGCCAAAACGCATCTCCCTTTTTTGGGGAACTATTGCATCTATCTTTAATAAAAGAGTGAAGTTCACTTTTTACCCTCTAATTATACATTTGTGACACCACCAAAAACATTTGCTGTCTATTGGTAGATGATGGATCAGTGAGAATAATAATTCAGTCCTGAACACTTTACCTCTGCAACTCTTTTGCATCTGGTCCTTGCGTAATGATATTGTTTTCAGCGAGTAAAATGATCAGGTGTCAAGGAAGTATTGAGAAGAACTGAAACTACAATCAGAACTTGGAAGATACTTCTCATGGAAACACACTCAGCTATACTGGAAGAGAACGTGCTCCTTCTGGACCCCCGGCGTTGAGAGCTACCGAGGATTGTTTGGATATGAAACTGGTGCTGTTACTGGAACTCCAACCACTCAGGCGTGTCTAACTTCGTCATGTTAATAGAGCTCTTTCATAGACATTCCTTGTCATTCCCGTATATGTACTTAACTGATGAAGAAGTTCTGCTAAAAACCCCATCACACTTTGGTTGCACTGATGAAATGGAACTAGCGGGCGTGGCCCCAATTTTTTCTACAAAACCAATTTATCTATGATACTAGGACGACTAGATCGAGCTAAAGGCTAAAACCCATGAAGGGGCAGGTAAGGTAGGCAGATATAGCAACAAAGGTGGGTCTACCAAGATCAGTTGGAAGAAAAAAGAGGAGAGTTCATAGTAGCCTGATTGGACAAGTATCAAGAAATTAACCCAGGCGCCTAGAAATATGGTTTTCAACTTTCTATAAAATCGAGCACTTGAAGCCACTGGTATATTCGGAAAAAGCTGTCCTTACTATAAAGCTACGTGATATGGTTACCTATTCGGTTGGTAGTTAGCATTCTTTCCTTTCATATATTTATGGGCTTAAAGACGGAATATAGCATGCAACGAATGGGTGGCAGGGTGAGTGATTGTTTTATCAAAGTCGCCAGTCGCCTGCCATGGCCAAAAGCCAAAATGAGTACGTAGTTAATTAACGGGGAACACCTGCGGTTAAGCTTTCCGGAGCAGCAAGCGTGTGAGAAAAGGGTAAAGGAGTGGATGGCCGGTCAGTTGGTGGGTGCGCGCCATTGGACACCATGATCGCAGTCAACTGTCAAACTTCTCTAGCTTATTAATTAGGGCTCGCACTAACCACTGCTGTCATCGATCAGTCTTCAGTCATCGCACGGCAATACGGTACAAACTTCAACGACATTGCTCTCCCTGCCATACATACATACGACACTCCTGCACCAACTCTCGGACTTAGGCCCCGCTGGGATGCCTCTAAACTATGCACGAACTTGAAACTTTACAGGTCAACAAAAATTTGGAAGTAAAATAAACAAAATGGCTTAGGTATCAACATTATCTAGGTCTAGGAAGGAACTTGTGGACAGTGTTTTCCTTACTTTCATGCAAAGAGACTGATTCAAAACAAGAACCTACGGGATAAACTGGAATGGTGACAAAAGTTAACTAATGTTAAGTTGTTAACAATGTTGTATGCTAGGAGCAAGAGTATTACCGGGAAATGTATGACATGCTATGTACATATCCTCTCCCGCGATACCATGCGACAACGCTTTCGAAGCTTGTGTCGACCATGTCATAACAATACTCCCTCTGTTTCAAAATAATCTACATTCTAGAGTGGTTTTTTCCACATTTATCTACTTTCTAGTTTGGAGACATTGTATTCTCGATAATGAACACCAACACATAAAAGGAAACAATCTTGCTCTCTATTGGATGCCATTAATCTTAATGTCTAATTTATCTTATAATTTGTGTAGTGTAGATTATATTGAAACAAGGGGAGTATATGAAAAAGAAAATCTGCTTGGTATATATAGTTAATCAGGTGGAAGATACAAAAATGGGTTTAGAATTTCGGAGTGAGTATAACTAAATTTGCAAAAATGCAATAGTGACAAAAATTCACGGCAATGGATAATGGGAAAAAAGCTCCCATGGCCTCGAGCCATATACATGCACACGAGTGCGGAACACACTTAAGATACAAAAAATATGAACGGGCCATGGCTCGTCCTCTTTACTGATTTTTCTCTTATGATTTGATATCAATTAGACCTACAAACAATAGATGGCCTACTGAGTGTGTGAAGCCGCCCATGCTCCATGTTGTGTGACACACTCCGGAGAGAGCACATTACTCACTTTGTTCACTTTTATAAACCATTCTATATATCAATGTTTAAAAAATCGACCGATTTATCGGCCGATTTATCGTGAATCGTGGGGTGACCGATAAGATTATACCATATCGACCGAGTTTATCGCTGGCACCGATTTTTCGGTCTGACAGTTGATTTTCGGCCCATTTTTGCCACTTATCGGCGATTTATCGGCCTGACAGCCGATTTATAGGACGATAGTTTTGTACTCCCTCCATTCAGAAAAGGATGTCACACAAATGAACTATAGATAGACCATTTTTGTGACATCCTTTTCCGAATGGAGGGAGTAGAACTTTACATTAGCACGAATTTTGCGCATTTTGTTGATTCAAAGGAAATAATTCAATGTTGCACTTATATCCAATACTCCAATGTAATTTTTGCATAGCATATTTTAGATTTTTTTAGTGCCAAAAGTTGACATTTACAAAAAAAACTAGCCGATAAATAGGCGGCCAATAAAATCGATTAATCAGCCGATAAGCGATTACTCTCTAATCTGAGGCCAACCGAGCACTAAACGATAGGCGATATCGTGAACATTGCTATATATTTTAGTATGGACTAGCTAGATACAGATGAAGTGAACCTACACAATAAATATGTCTAGATACGTGTATTTTATAAAAAAAATAGAATGACTTATACTCCCTCCGTATAAAAATGCAAGACTGTAACATCCCAAAAATATTATAAGTATTATTATTCCAGAAATGAGAGCCAACAAAAACTTTTGTTGATTATTATGTGTTGTTTAATTCTTGTTGCTTGTGTTGCTTGTTTGCTTGAATTAATAAAAAAGAAATACAAAAGCAAAAGTGAAACAAGAAAAATAAAAGTGACAACTAAGAAACTCAAAATTGTTCCAAACAAAATTCAGAGGAATGGTATATGAAACCTCTCATTTACATTCTTATCACTTATCTCTTCCAAATAATATTTTACACCTATTTTAAAATTCAAAAGTAAAAACAATTGAAATAAAACAAAATGCCATAATTAAAACCCTATGAAAGAAAATGATTCAAAACATTTTAGTTTGCAAAGCCAAATTTTGTGGAGCTTCTACATGTTATTGGGAGGCCCCACAATTATTTGCAAATTAATCTAAAATGTTTAAGTGCCCTAACTAAATCCTAGAAAAGCTACTGGACTAAAAAGAAATAAAGAAAAACAGAAGCAGAGAGGAGGCAGGGGGCTTTCTGCAAAAACGTCGTCGTCCACCTCTCTCCCTCGCCCCGACGCATCGCCGTGTCGCCATGACAGCTCCCCGCCGTTCCCGCGCTCCCCAGGCCCCCCTGGCCGCGCTCTCCCTCGCTCCCGTGCCTCTGCAGCCGCGGCGCCGCAGAGGAGAGCATTCAAGCCCTCCCTCACCTCGAATCCACCCCAGCTCCGCCGTGGTAGCCGCGGCGAAGCCGGCCCAAATTCGCGCAGCTCTCCGCTCCTCGATACGCCGCACTTGACCGAGACCTTCTAGAACACGCCCGGACCCACCTGGACACCTCGGCCTCGAGCTTCCTGCACGCGTCGCGGAGGAATCGAGCAAAAGATCTCGCCGTGCGCCATGGACGTCGTCGTGTGCACCGCGACCACATGGACCAGCCCCTGCCCTATAAAACCACCCCCGCACCCCTCTGGAAGCACCACACCGTCCCACTCCCTCACTTCCCCCTCTCGACTCATCTGTGCACCGCCGGAGAGCGTGCACCGCCGCCGCCACTGCCGCGTCGAGGTTGACCACGGCCGCAAGGCCACACACCACCATTTTCCCCTCTCTACCCTGCACCTTGTTCTCTACCCTCACCGCCCTCACACGCATCCTTTTTCCCTCTGTATCGTGCACAGGGGAGACGTCAGGAGCTCGCCGGAGTGCTGCCCGTGGCCGCGGAAGTGCAGCAGCTCGCCGTGGACGCTGCACTCCATCCCAGCAAGCGAAACTCGACCAGGAGCTCTCCCCACACCGCCGCCGTCGTTTCGCGTCATCTCCACCGTCCCTAGACCACCCAGGTACCCCCACTGGCCACCCTCGCCGTCGCCGGAGCTCCGGCAACGCCTCTTTTAGGTCGTCGATGATCGCGGGCTCCATGAGCCGTCCGATCTTTGATCAACGGCCGCGTACCACTTCAGTTAGAAGAGAGAGAGAGAGAGAGAGAGAGAGAGAGACTGACGGGCGGGCCCCGCTCGTCAGGTTTTAAATCATTTCCCGCGCGCGCTGTGCCGCTGCCATTTAGGCCCCACTAGTCAGAAATTTAAACATTATCCATAACTAGATTTCTCTATTTAAAATTGAAATATGAAATCAGTACTGGATCCAACTTTGAAATTCAATATCTCGAGATTTATGAATCCAAATAAATCAAACTCAATTGTTATGGAAAGCTTATGAAATTGGTTAACCAACACAAGTGGTCTCATGTCATTTAATTAAATAAATAAAAAGTATTATTAAAAATACTACAGAAGGTTTAAATTCTAAACTTGTTTGTTTCTGATACTCTGTTAGTCCAAATAATTCCAAACCAATTTTGCTAGCTTAGTACTACCAAGTGTTAGCTTCCCCAATTTTGGTAGAATTATTTGTGCAGTAGTATTGGTTTGGTATTAAGTTGAAGTTTAAACACCCTTCTGCACTCAAACATTTAAATATGTTTAATGGTTAACCCAAATGATTTAGGACCAATTTTGTTAGATCACATTTAGCCATGTTTAGTTACCCCTAAAAGGATTTAATTTTTAGGATCAACAGAACTTAATTGGTAGCTAAAACTTGATTATTAAGTTACTGGATTCAAATTGGGTTGTCTTCTACACATCAGTAGCTTTCTAAAGAAATTTAGTTTGTATTTTTGTGACCAACAGAACTCAAGTTGTGGAATTAAACATGTTCCACAAGTTTCTGCCATAGTTTTGGACATAAATAAATATTGTTTAGTTCAATTAATTTGAAACCCAATTGTATTGTTTGATGTGTGCAGTAGCTATTTGTGATATTCATGATGGTTATGTTGAGATGATTGCTTGAGTAGTTTAGTGATTGTTTGTATTGTTTGTTTATTAATTAGACGAGAACGCTGTCGGATTTATCGAGGAAGGAGGGTTTGTTGAATCTGAAGATCAAGACCAAGGTCACTTTGCCGAGCAAGGCAAGCTACTCTCTGAGCTTGCACCACAAATATATGCATCTAATTTTGATACCATGATTTACTCTTAAGGCAAAGATTTATAAAACTTTTTTCAAAACATGGATGGAAATTATTTTGCCACCACTATGTAGTAGTTGATATAAAATTATAGGATGGGAAAAATAAAATGGTTTATTCAAAACTCCTTCGAAAATACTTGTATGGTTATGGAATACCGAGATATCGGTGTTGAAGTGGAGAAATGGAGTACGGAGAAGTTTATAAAAAATGCACAGTGTGTCCTAGTACTATGAAAACCAACCGATACCATGTGCGGCCACATTTACCCACATATGGGAGAGGGCGTAGTCATATAATTTGCTCATATTAGTATGGGATGCCTCAACAACGAGGATGACCTCGTTCCATGAGGGGATGGTCATGGCGACCTACCCCCTGACCTGGGTCCTGGCATCTGAGGATGGGGGATTGAAGGGTTCGCTCGCCGGGCATAACTACGAGTCCTCACACTTAGGTTTCCCGACGGGGAATCTGGACTGGGTGTCGATGGAAAGGATGATAATTTTGTAGCGGTAGGGTCCTATACTAGCATGAGCAAAGGACAGGCTATGGTCGGCGGCTTACTTCGCATACACCCCGTATGGCGAGACGTGGCAGACACGATGAGTTGCCGGATAAATGTGGGAAAAGCGTGCTAACTCTACAGAGTGTAAAACTATTCGAATAGCCGAGTCCTCGGATATGGACAGTTGGGAGTCTGTCCTAGACCATGTGCAAGTTTTTGGAAAAGCTTTTTAAGTTTAAAAAGAAACTGAAATGGGGATGGTGTTACACAGCTATACCAAATGGAGTGGTATGAGTTGTTGAAATAAATGGACCATGGTGAGCCATGGTCAGAAAAAGGAGGAGTTTTTGGAGAAACAAATAAGATGGTGACTTCTTTTAAAGACAGTTATAAAACTCTTCTTACCTTTTTTAATAAAGATATAGAGATGTTTTAAATAAATAAAAGTATGGAAGTAAGATAAAACTAGTGCATACTCATGTTGGGGTAGTTTGCGAGTACATTCAAATGTACTCATATTGGTTTCGTCCCTGACTATTGTCCTAGCCAGACTACGAGGAGGAGCACTACGCCGAGCAGGAGTATGGCAACTTCTACGCCAACTAAGGATCTCCGCAAGTCAGCTGCCTGTCGGGTTGTCATCGTTAGAATATGATGTTTACTACGCCGTAGCTTCCGCTGATATTTTGGTTTGGCCCATGAAGGCACCTATGTAAGGCTTGGTCTAAATGACCATTTATGTAAGACTTTTAATTCGGTATTATAATGGATGTAAACTTTGGTATCCAATTCGGATTATGTGCAACGACAGACTGATCACGGGATCGTTGTGTTAAGCATAATCGGGTATTTCGGACAGCTAGTCCGGGGTCCCCACAAAGTTTTTCTAGGCTTTTTGTGTTTGTCATACGAATTAGGACAAACACAAAAAGCTTAGTAAGTCTTGCATTTTTATACGAAGGGAGTAAAAGTGAACGGAAGGAGTATAAAAAGAGAGCGATTGTAGGAGACGCCAAATGAGAGATCATGCTTGATCTCCACTTTTTTTTTGCACTTGCACGAATTGCGTTGTTTATATATCGAATCAAATGGCTGACATAATTGTCGTCGTATTGAACAACAGATGCCTAGCGGTAGGCTTAAGTTTGGGGCCGATGGACGCTAGAGGATTCGGGAGGGATAGCGCGCTAAAGAGCGCACATGGAAGAACAGATGAACACAAATATTTACCCTGCTTCGGGGCTCTCGTGAGAGATAAAACCCCTACTGCAGCATCTCTGGACTATATGAGTTGTATATGGGAGCTACAATGGAGCCCCTCGAGCTGTATGCCTAAGCCTGCAAGGGCTAACTCAAGCTAGAAGAAGAAGAGAGCTCCTCTGGAGCGAGGGGAGAAGTGAGCCAGTCACCGGCCGGGGCTGATCGTTCCCCTGGTGCTCCTTATAAAGGGAGCCCAGGGGACAAGTGATGGCCCACACAGTACTATGCACAACACAGCACAACACTGTAGGTGAAATGACCAATGGGGTCTTGTCCGCACTATTGGACATGACCAGGTATGGCTACAGTGCTTGTACTCTAGTCACCTCCATGGCGCTGTAGCCACGCTGCCTGTGTCCTGGTCTTCATCATCGATCTTATCTTCTCGTCTTCTAGGTCTTGGTCTTCACGTACTAACTTATCAACGATGCCAGGACCGAGCAGTAGGTGTCCCAGGACCTGGCAGCGAGGGACATGGAGACCTGGGCGCCGGGTAGATGGTCTGGTCGAAGTAGCGGCAGCAGCCGGGGTAGGTCAGATGAATAGTGTCAGGATGAACAGTGGCGGGATATGTCGGATGAACAGTGTCGGGGTGAACAATGTCGTGATATGTCGGATGAACATTGTCGGGATATGTCGGGATATGTCAGATGAACAGTGTCGGGGTGTGTCGGATGAACAGTGTCGACCCCCCCGGGACATGCCTGTCGGCAGTATAGCTGTATGCCGGCCTAGTCTGCGCCTGTGTTGGCCCAGGCTGGCCGTCCCTTGCTTCTTTCCTGTTTCTTCTATATTTTTTTGAATTTCTTCTCTATACTAATTGACTTGTGTCTTCTATTCGTCCGTGAAGTCACCAACTTTGGGCTACCCGGGGTTACATCCCCGACACTAGTCCCCGAGGCTATGGGGGACTCGCAGAGTCGCGCACAGACTTTCAAGATCAAATAGCAATATTAAAATCTCCATGCAAAGAATATCCTGCCTGCATGGGCTCCATCATATGTCGGTTCTTAGCCATCTTGGGCATTACCGAAGCCGTATGTCGCCAACACAGGCTGGACCGACATATAGCCTGCATGGGCTTCATCATATGTCGGTTTTTAGCCATCTCGGGCATTACCGAAGACATCTGTCGCCGGCATTAGCTGTACCGACATATAGCCTGCATGGGCACGGTCATATACTGATGTCCTTGCCGACACTGGTAAGTTTGACATATTGCCTGGTTGGTCATATCTCATATGTCGGTTTTTGCCACTTTGGACGTTTACCGAAATCGGATGTCAACAGCTTGAGCTGGATTGACATAATGCCTGCTTGGGCAGATCTCATATGTCGGTTTTTAGCCACTCTAGGCGTTACTGAGGTCGGACGTCGCCAGCATGAGCTGGACCGACATATAGCCTACATGGGCTTCATCATATCTTGATTTTTAGCCATCTTGGGCATTACCGAAGCCGTATGTCGTCAGCACTAGCTGGACCGACATATAGCCTGCATTGGCATAACTGGCCTTTTGCCATCATGGGCATTTGCCTTATGCCGGTTTTTACCGCAAAGATATGCTGGCAGCCTTAGCTAAACCAACATATAGCCGTCATTGGCATAACTGGCCTTTTGCCATCATGGGCATTTGACTTATGCCAGTTTTTACCGCAAAGATATGCTGGCAGCCTTAGCTGAACCAACATATAGCCGTCATTGGCTGAATTGGCCTTTTGCCATCATGGGCATTTGCCTTATGCCGGCTGAGATATCTCTCAACACATTATGCTTAGTGAGTCGGGATACTCATCGACTCACTGAGCCGAGATAGCGATGCTATGATACTTTGGCAAGCTGATAAAGATAGCAATTACGAGATAATTGAGGATATGAGAGAGATGCCATGATATTTTGGCAAACCGAAATAAACGGTGATCTGAGACATGGGATGATGTCGTGATATTCTGGCAAACCGAGATAAACGGCGATCTGGGGATATGGTGCCATGATATTCTGATCTGCCGACACAAGCGAAAACTCAGGACGACATGCCATTTATAACTCGGCAAGTCAATACCAAGGATTACCCGCGATATGCTCTGAGGCCATAATAAATACAAGATGAATCCGAGATAACCGATATAACCACGACCTTGGTGATGAATATTTTTTCGGTAAAACCGATACCACCTTTCAATGTTAGTTCAAGCATATATAAACAAATGTTTAACGAGAGCAACAATTCTATTTAACAGACCAAATTAAGTCTAGCATAAGACATCAATTAACTTTAGTAGCGAAACTATGCACCAGGATGCAGACTGGGTTTCCACCGAGTCCCCGAGTCACTTTTCTTATCTAGGAGAAACTACAAAACTGACTGTCCGGTCAGTCCCCGGGTCACGACATCTCGTTCCCGGGAAAAACAACTAAGCATGGTACGAAGGGGCAGTCCCCGAGTAACTTTCAGGATTAATTAACTGCGCGCGGTACCAAGAAAAATACTCACAGAGCATTGTTGGTGCAGTCTGGATCGATAGAACCAAGATGATCCGAGCAATCAAAGGGTAGATACCCGGGATCTGTTGATGATGTTCGTTGGTGAAGGCCGCGCCAGCCTCTGCTTACTGCGGCAAGCTAGAGCTCGGAGGGTAATGATGATGTCGAGTCCCCGAGTTGATGCAGAAGGTCCCGTCCGAATTTGATCCAGCAAGCGCCACTACCAGCCCCACGGTGGGCGCCAACTATCGTCGTATTGAACAACAGATGCCTAGGGGTAGGCTTAAGTTTGGGGCCGATGGACGCTAGAGGATTTGGGGAGGGATAGCGCGCTGAAGAGCGCACACGGAAGAACAGATGAACACAAGTATTTACCCTGCTTCGGGGCTCTCGTGAGAGATAAAACCCCTACTGCAGCATCTCTGGACTATATGAGTTGTATATGGGAGCTACAATGGTGCCCCTCGAGCTGTATGCCTAAGCCTGCAAGGGCTAACTCAAGCTAGAAGAAGAAGAGAGCTCCTCTGGAGCGAGGGGGAGAAGTGAGCCAGTCACCGGCCGGGCTGATCGTTCCCCCTGGTGCTCCTTATAAAGGGAGCCCAGGGACAAGTGATGGCTCACGCAGTACTATGCACAACACAGCACAACACTGTAGGTGAAATGACCACTGGGGTCTTGTCCGCACTGTTGGACATGACCAGGTATGGCTACAGTGCTTGTACTCTAGTCACCTCCATGGCGCTGTAGCCACGCTGCCTGTGTCCTGGTCTTCATCATCGATCTTATCTTCACGTCTTCTAGGTCTTGGTCTTCACGTACTGGCTTGTCAATGATGCCAGGACCGAGCAGTAGGCGTCCCAGGACCTGGCAGCGAGGGACATGGAGACCTGGGCGCCGGGTAGATGGTCTGGTCGAAGTAGCGGTAGCAGCCGGGGTAGGTCGGATGAATAGTGTCAAGATGAACAGTGTCGGGATATGTCGGATGAACAGTGTCGGGGTGAACAATGTCGGGATATGTCGGATGAACAGTATCGGGGCATGTCGGACGAACAGTGTCGGGATATGTCGGATGAACAGTGTCGGGGTATGTCAGATGAACAGTGTCGGGATATGTCAGATGAACAGTGTCGGGGTGAACATTGTCGGGATATGGGGTATGTCGGATGAACAATGTCGACCCCCCCGGGACATGCCTGTCGGCAGTATAGCTGTATGCCGGTCTAGTCTGCGCCTGTGTTGGCCCAGGCTGGCCGTCGCTTGCCTCTTTCCTGTTTCTTCTATATTTGTTTGAATTTCTTCTCTATACAAATTGACTTGTGTCTTCTATTCGTCCGAGAAGTCACCAACTTTGGGGTACCCCGGGTTACATCCCGACAATAATTTATTTAGAAATCGTTATTTCTCGTTGCTTAAGAAACAACAAAACCGAAATAAAATACACCAATAAATACGTCGCAACAGCAAACAGCTACGTATAATCCATGCATCGACGTCGACGTGCGTCCTGCTACCACGTATACTACACGTCGAGGCGAGCTAGCTCGTCGGCGAACACCTTCTTGAACTCCGGCTTGCTCTCCGGCTCCAGCGAGAGAGCGAGGGCGATGGCGCCGTCCTTGCCCGGTGCGTTCATCACGTACACGAAGCCACTGTAGTACATGAGCGCCGGTCCCATGAACACAGGCACGCCCCACCGAAGTCGGCGTCGGTGAGCGACATGCCCATCCAGCTAATGGCGCGGAGGTGTGCTCGAGATATGCCACTCCTCGGCAGGTTCATCGCGTCCACCCCATCCAGGTAGTCCACGAGCGAGCGCGCGTAGTCGTCGCCCTGGCTCGTCGCCGCACGCGCCCGCCGTGCGTCGTAGCCGACCACCTTGCCGACCGTGGCCACCGTCGACGTGCGGATCACCGCGTTCCCGAAGTACCACTGAGGGACACTAGTGGACGACAGGGATTTCGGGGCACTTTGTTAGGGGCATTTTTCCAAAATTCCCCAAATTGTAGCTTAAAGAGGGCATTTTGATCAAAGTGGCCTAAAAAGTTAGCTTAGAAAGGCATTTTACAAAAATGCCCCAATAGGTGTGGGGTTTTAGGGGCACTTTGAGAAAGTGCCCCAATAGGTAGGCTCTTTTGGGGCACTTGACATAGATAGGGTCTTTTGGGGCATTTTATTAAGTGCCCCTAAAACTCAATAGTACCACAATGACCTGAACCAGGAAAAGTTGATCTATCGGCATAACTAAAATAGACGAAAAATCCTTCTCTCTCGCGCTCCGTGTCGCTCCCCGAGGGGCGACCGGGGCGCAAACCATAACTGTGGCTCCCGTCCTCCCTCCACACCCCTCCCCCTCCGTCGCCGTCGGCGCGCGCCGTCGGGAAGAGTCCGTGCGGTGCCGGCGGCGGCCTTCCTCTTCCCGCTCGCGGTAGCCTATGCTCGGGAGAGCGCGGCCTGCGGCCGGTGCTGCTCGGCCGACGGCGGTCCGGCGAGCCCGGTGGTCTGCTGTGCGGCGGCGCTGCCATTGGCAGCGGGGCGACGCGCTGGTGTGAGGGCAGCCGGCGGCGCCCGCTCGGCCCAGATCTAGGCCCCTTTGGGCCCCATCAGGGTCGGGGCGGGCCATCTGCTCTTCCCGTGGCGACGGTGCTCCCTGGAGGTAGAGGTGGTGAGCCAGTGTTTCAGGGTGGTGGCGGCGCTGTCAGCCGGCCTGCTGCATGGTGGCGGCGAGGACTTTGCGGGCCCTTTTTGGGCCCGGCCCGGCTAGGCGGGCTTGGTGTGTCCCTGCTGCCGCGTCCGGTCGGCTGCCGCATGAGCGGTGGAGGCAGTTCCCTCCCGCACGGCCGCGGTGCTGCTGCCCCTAACTGTTGTGCTCCTCTATTCCGTCCTCTAGGCTTCGCGACAGTAACCATAGTGAGACGACGAGGCTGACATCAAAACCGTGGTGGTGCATGCTGGTGGGCGGCACGTTGGGTGGAGTGCTACCAGATCGTCTGGGTAGTGGCTGTATGTGGGATGGGAGAAATCCCTGTCGGCTCGTCCGGCTCTGACGCGGTGACGCATGCGGGCGCCGCTCTTCCTTCCTGAAGGGCGTCGGGTGTACCCCTTCCCCACTACCCTTCGCATACCGGGGGAAACCCTAGGACCAGTCCGGGCAGCAGTGTCATCGTCGTCGTAGTCCTTCTTGAAGGTGTGTAAACCCCGATTTTCACTACCCGGTTTTTCTGAAAAAGGGGTGAACTAAATTTTTGTTTTCGAAAACCTTTTAACTTGGATTTCTCGAAATTTTATCAAAGCTCATTTGAAATTTTGGTGATTGATGTTGAGATCATGTACCTCTCTTTGTCCCAACCCCGGGAATATTCTCTGAATATTTCTGATCACCTTTGATCCCGTTCATTAGGGTTTTCTTTATAAAACCTTAATGCCTTTTCTATAGAAAAGTAAAACCGATATCTCCCCTCTCCAAAGAAACTCTCCTTTATCTTGCTTGGAAAACTCCGCCAAAAATCCCAGAGACACCTATCCTCATGTATATCCCATATATGCATGAACATCGCCATGACCTATGCAACTTTTCAGATTGAAGAAATTACCAAATCTGCCACTACCGGGCCTTTTAATCCAAAACCCTACTTCCACTCCACCATAAATCTTGACCACCCGAGGAAGTGTTTCATATCCCATTATAAGCCTCCCCAAGAAATTTGAGATCATTTGGTTCAACTTTTTCTTGTAGGACACCCATCGAACACCTTCTGCCCTTTTGGAAACCAAAAATGTTTACACATGAAACCTTCTCCAAATTGAGTGAAACTTGACCACATTTCTCACATACTAGTAGAACACCACCAGTAAAAATCCTAGCTCCATTGGGATAGTGGAAGTCCATTTTCATTTCATCGAACACCTTGAGGGCATTTGAATTTTTCAAAACTTTACTTTGGAATTTTGCTCCTATTTGATGTTTGGCTTGCTAGATGTTGTGTGTAGTTGTAGTGTAACCTTGTGACGCAACCCGTTTCCTTTTTAGTGCCCTGAATCGCCGGGAACGCGACCATGCCGACCATGTCGCGCTCTGGCCATGCCGATGTCGGCATGGCACTGTGCAAACCCAAGCCCCTGCCTTATCCTCTGCTGCAGTGCAGCCGCGTGCGCTACTGCACCTCCATCTCGACCCTCCCTATCCTCTCCCCCTCCTTATCCCTCCCCTGTAGCCGGAGAACGCAAGCCATGACCTCAGTGAGAAATTTAATGGCCGCCACGGCCACGGCCTACCTCTCCTTCCCTCGGCTATAAAACCGACCTCAGAACCTCCCATTCTGAAGCACAGCTCACTCCCCCTCCCCCTGGAACCTCTTCTGCTCCTTTATTTGCGGAATGGCAGAGCTCTGCTCCGAATCGGCCGAGGTCATCGCCGTCGGTCCATCGACCGTGGTGAGCCCTAGACCGAGCTATTCTTCAATTAAACTTGCAGGGATGTTCCTCTTGATCCCCTCTACTTCCCGATCCAATCCGTTTAGAGTTTGGTGATCCGTAGCCTCCGCACCATCTCCGCTCGCCGCCGCTGGTGGCCTCCCTGCCCCTCCACAGCCTCTCACTGCCTGCGGCGTGCCCCCACGGGTCCGTCTGCGTCGCCGCCGGCGTGGGGAAGCGGGAGAGCGGTGGTGGCAGCCAGCTCCGGCGGCCGGCAGTGCCCTGGCGCGCCGCACCGAGGTGTCACCTTCCCTGGCCTCCCCGTGCCCGTGGTCTCCCTCCTCGGGGTCGGCACGACGGGGCAATCCTTCCCGTGCCCTCGGCAGCCACGGAAGCCCACCAGAGCGACGGCGACGATCGGCGGCCGAGCCCACCGGGGCTGCGTCGGGCCTCGTACTGCGTCTCCTCGACGCAAGGAAGGAGGCAGCCAGCTGGGCTGCCATGTGGATCCCTGGAGTCGCCGACAAGCGGGCCCGGCGTGGCCCAGCCGCCACGTCAACCAAGTGGAGACATAATCGGCGGCCCGGCGTGGCCCAGCCGCCACATCAACCAAGTGGAGACGTAATCGGCGTATTATGTCTTCCTGAACCGAAGACGTATTCCACCGAAGTGCGCAACCAGTCCAGCCCAGCTCTGAATCGGCCCATTCTGGTTTTTTTTTCGAGTGAGCGGCGGATAGCTATCCATCGTCTGCCAATATCTTTTGATCCGTAGCTCCGTTCGAGGTGATTCAGATTTGTAAATTTTTAGTTTGAAAAGCTCTGTCCAGTAGTGTTAGTTTTACATGTTTGTAAAATACTTGTATGCTCAGCACCCTTGTGTGCATGCGTAGGTATTCCGCGGTACCGGCAAACCGAGACCCTAACCCGTGACGTGTCCGTGACCCTCCGAGCCAAACGGTGTCGATCTTCGGAGGCAAGCTAGCCACTTGCTATGAGCTCCTGTCTAGTTTATCTTGTTATGTTTTGCTTGCTAGTCAGTGTTGGTGATCGTTCCTATGATTTCATGTGTATAAATGCATGCCATGTTTAATGTCAAGCTTAGATAGTGATGCCATGTTTCATTCATCATCCATGTGTGCATTAGAATGACGTGTGAATTATTTGTGCGCCCCGCACTTGCATGGCTTTGTCGAACCCTCTAACTAAAGAACTATAAAACATGCGTTCCTATGAGTGTTTGCTTCTTCTCCTTCGCCGATGTGAGGAGCGGACGAATGTCGTCTTATGATCCTCGGAGTTGGGGGCATTTGCCAAAAGAGTTATTTGATTTTTCTCCCTCCATCAAACGTGGTTGGCGTAAGCCCGCTGGACGGCGACGCTTGGGACATTTGCTTTCCATTTGGTTCTTTTTGCCAAGATTGCTGACCACGTCGTGTTAATCCTTGAGTGGAATGGATGCTTTCTTTCTTATGAGTGCTTTTCGGTTCATTCTTTGGAGACTACATGCCCTACCAACTTTGGTAGTTGATCTGTGATGGCGCTGGTCGGAGGTATCTCTGCCACAGTCACCCGATCGACGCCAACAAACTGTGCTAACTTTTGTAGTTGATCTGCGATGGCGCTGGTCGGAGGTATCTCTGCCACAGTCACCCGATCGACGCTAACAACCTGTGCTAACTTTTGTATTGATCTGTGTTGGCGCTGGTCGGAGGTAGCTCCGCCGTAGTCACCCGGTCAGTACAAACTACTATTTCTTGAAATATTGTGATGCTAATGTCTTGTTGTTGGATGGTATATTATTGTGATATTGTGATTATTATGTTGGACTAATCCTCTGTTGTTTGGTCTTGTTATGATGAAACTTGATTAAATGAAACACCCCTGCAAACATCGATAGGGTCAGTCCATAGTGCCACTAATCTGAACATCGAAAGCACTGCCACTGTCGCTCGTATGGGCGGGCCTTGACCTACGTAACCTATTGAGCCTCCTTTGATGCTACCATTTTGGCAAGACTAGTCGGTTACCTTTGTGGTCGGGGCTAGCCTTGTGAAGGTTCCGAAGCTAGGCGTCGCTCATCTGTTGGGGGCGTGCCGGATTCACTTCGTCATAAGACATAGAGTTGTGTCGGTAGCTATACAGGGAGTGTCTTGGTAGCGTGAACGGTCGGGTGAGTGTATCTTGCTGAGTTCGTCTTAAGGATGATATCCTAAAGTACCGGCTGAGTGTGGTGCACTTAGATGGGTGGTATCTGCAACCTCTCGAGAGTGTAAAATCTGGATGTCTAGCCTCGTTCCAAGGTTATGGAACAATAGTTCAGTGTCGGTCACACTATTGTCTTTGTCGAGTCCGGAGGTTAAACATAAGTTCGGTTTGAAAGAAAGATGAACAACCTGATTTCATTAAATGAACAATAAGATGATGCAGGGAATGTTACTTGAGCTGGGATGGTACCGGGTTGAGGGATGACGGTGTGATCGTTGGGAGCCTAGAGTTAGGCCTGAGCCAACATCAACCGTGCATGCCCAACGTGGAAAAATAAGGCCAGAAGGCTAGGAGAGTTGAGAAAAGAGATAAGGCCAGTGGGCCTAGCAGGGATGATAAATATTGTTATGTTACTTGGTATCAAATGGTACACCCGTTTACTCGTCACAGGTAAGCCCTTTGTATGATTGCCGGTGCACGATCCAACCCCACCTGTCTTGGACTCTGTACTGGCGATACCCCCGTTGCGTGCTTATGACATGTTTGGTTGTCAATGCCATGCTACTTTTATGTCATGTATCTAGAGTACACTTGACATGTTATAGGAGTTTATTTCCAATCTATATCTTGTTACATGATTGTTGGATTGTTTGTGGTGAGTGGCGATTCTTGCTGAGTGCATACACATGACTCACGGGCCTTGTGTTTGTGGCCATATGTTGGCGAGGATTCACCTTCCACCTTAGCGAGGAGATGGAGCAGGAGAGTGCTAGGATCAGTAGCCCAGCCAGATACCTGTGGAGTGGAGCCGCTCCAAGCCGTTGCCTTAGTCGTCTTCCGCTGCCAGTTAAACTCTGTCATGAGCCAGGCTTGGCAAGATATTTTGTAATGCCTCGATGGCCTTGTAAACCTTTTGTAGCACTTTTGTGCCTGATTGTGTAATGATTTCCGCTATGTTGCATTGTCGTAACGTGCGGCCAGATATCTTGGGCTGGCGCACGGGGCGACCGCCTCTCTGGAAATATGTGCCAGAGCGGGGTGCCACAGAGCATGGTATCAGAGCACCAGGCTGGCTGTAGACTACCCTAGCATGGAAAGCCCAACCATACTTGTGCCCGACAAAGAGCCTGATGGATTTAACCCATCTTTGCCTAACCAGCATGGCTATTGTCAGACAACAGTATGGTGCAGTAGATTCTTGTCTCAACCTTCCACCAGAAGGCTCGCCGGTTTCTTCCTTGAGAAGTAATCGACATCACCTAGTAGATAAGACCCAAATCTCAGCTGCATAGATATCCTCACCATTCTTGCTAACCATGGTACATCTTTCCTCTCTATAGTTGGTTTCCAAGTGAAACTTCTAGGAAGTTCCCTCTTTCCCCTATAACCTGAGGTTAGTATGAGTGGCGATTTTGTGCCTATGTTTCCTAAGCCGGGAAAAAAATTGCGATTTTATTTGCTTCTTCATGGTTCGATTCTTTTGGTTTTCCAAAAATTTGCCGAGTTTTGTTTTACGCCCTGTGTTAATTCCGCAGGAGTCCTACCAAAAGATTGTGTCAGCTCTCAGTAATCCAAACCCGACAGGAGGAAGAACAGCTCAACAGTCTGCCAGAAATAAGGACCCCAGCACCTAGTCAATCAGCACAAAGCAAAGTCAGTATTGATGAGCCCGAGTCTTTCCCAAAATATAATCAACGACAGTCTATCAACGTCAATCTGTATACTTTGAGGACACCAACAACAACCTGGAGATCTGGTATGGTATATGTGAATTTACATTATGACTTTTCACTTATTTGATGCACACACATATTTACTGGAGGCCAGGAATGAGGTTTGCAAAATATGGAAATATTCTTGGTTGCCTGGATTACGATGACACTCATATGTATCAAACTAGTGGAAAGATATAATGACCAATCCAGCTCGTTCTAGGCAAACGAAGCAAGCGTCTGTCCGGTCAAAGATTTTACAACAAGTACAGAATAGTTCTCCCCAACAAGCAGCCCTCATGATTGGAAGAAATACTACACCATGTACAAGATTTATCATCAGGCGTCGTTCTTTTGAAACTGATATGCTCAAGAACCAGCAATATCCGTACCACGAGAAGTGAAGCTCAAGTATTTTCCAAGATGGACTTATATATAAAGCGAGGTATGCCTCGACGACAGTCTGACACCAACTCGTACCACCGATATGATATGCCAGAATTTCAGCGATGCATTTTTGGAATCACCAATATTCCCGCAACCGTCAGGTCTATGGAAAATAGTTATGCTCTAATATTTGGATCAGCGTGGCAGTGCCATCATGATTATCATGCCCACATGCTCCCGATGAAGCAGGTAATCACTCCTTCCACTCGGCTGTGCAAAGGAAGTCACGCTACCATCAAGACTTCAGCAAGTACAACCCGTACAAGTATGTCTATATGAAGTAGAGTATTTTCAAGGCACTGCTGATCCGGAAATACAGCTACGCGACCGTCAAAATTTCAGCAGTGTACCACATGTACAACAGCCTCGGTACATCAGAAGCTTTCTAAAGAGCAAGCTACAGAGATTTTAACCTACGTCATGCCAACCACCATCAGGGGCAGAAAGGATTCAGCATGTACCTACGTGAACACGACACCTCGAGCGCCCTAGAAAAGTCACTCAGTCTTCTCAAAATAATTTCAGAAGTTTGGTCCAATACTGATACAACGACTTTTGGCTCACCTTGGAGCTAGACCAGCACTACAAAATTCAAATGATGTGGATATAAGTTGAGCCCGAGCGCCAAAGAAATACAAGGAAGAGCACGGTTATGCAGCCAGAAAATTTCTCGGAGGATCATGTTACACGTTGGAACAACTACTCAGCTTGCGTGATAGTCAACATCAACAAAAGGAAATAGATTGCCTATACGTAGGTGAGTCAAGAAAATTCTCTCGCTACCAGCGTGGTTACAGACATACTGTCACCAACTATTCAGATTTCGCTAGTTATGTCGAGTAGAAGCGAGCAGAAATAAACGGACAAGAAGACCTCATCTCCATCAACCGTCTTGGTGAAGATATTGAAGTCTATGGATCTGTTCGATCACTACAAACCTCTCGGAGACGCGATGGAAATAAGGCAATATGAAAATGAGAGTCCAAAAATTTCAGCTCTAAAGTCAGAAATAAAAGTTTACATACTTGAGGATTTTCAACAACCATTGATGGAAGTGGCGCCATCGATACGTCACTCCTGGCTCAAGAAATCTCTATTTCTCTCATCCCGGGGGAACACAAATGTACCAAGATAGCAGTACGCAATTTGTGGTGGCACCAAAACAAAGTCAGCTTGCCATCAGAAAAATTGTCAGTCGCGCCGTCAAAACTCCAAGCCTCTATGAGATTCGTTCAACTTTCTCAGAGTTCCTAATATGGATATCAAGTGGCTAAAGTCAGATCCGTGGAAAGGCTATCAATGTCAGAAGATGCCTAGGTGATAAGAAAATCATATGATAAGATTGGTACCTTTCAGACCGGACAAGACCCACGTTCCATAAAGATTGAGTCCCTAAATCTTTCATGCAAATGATGGTAAGATGGACTAGTACAGCCAAGGATCAAAGTACATACATGGTACGGTTGGCGCAAGAATCCCAAAATGACCACAATGGTCAACCGGGAGTTGCGTGATGGCTGAACAACAACGGAGAATTTCAACACAACCCCAGCTTGAGAACCGCACTGTTGTCAGTACAAATTGAGACGATAGACAAGAGCTTGTCAGATGATGATTTCAGTTACTCAAGCCCAATAAAAAGTACGCTTACGGCATTGAAGTCAAGAATAAAGACCCTGTCAAGACAGATGAGAAGATCAAGAGAAAACGGACAAGGAATAAAGGTTGACCAGCAGGTCAATCCAAAGGTATGTCACTAACCTTGGAAATCGCGAGGACGCGATTCTTTTAAGGGGGGTAGGTCTGTAACACCCCGATTTTCACTAATCGGTTTTTCTAAAAAAGGGGTGAACTAATTTTTTTTCGAAAACCTTTTCACTTGGATTTCTCGAAATTTTATCAAAGCTCATTTGAACTTTTGGTGATTGATGTTGAGATCATGTACCTCTCCTTGTCCCAACCTCGGGAATATTCTCTTAATATTTCTGATCACCTTTGATCCCGTTCATTAGGGTTTTCTTTATAAAACCTTAATGCATGTTCTATAGAAAAGTAAAACCGATATCTCGCCTCTCCAAAGAAACTCTCCTTTATCTTGCTTGGAAAATTCCGCCAAAAATCCCAGAGACACCTATCCTCGTGTATATCCCATATATGCATGAACATCGCCATGACCTATGCAACTTTTCAGATTGAAGAAATTACCAAATCTGCCACTACCGGGCCATTTAATCCAAAACCCTACTTCCACTCCACCATAAATCTTGACCACCTGAGGAAGTGTTTCATATCCCATTATAAGCCTCCCCAAGAAATTTGAGATCATTTGGATCAACTTTTTCTTGTAGGACACCCATCGAACACCTTTTACCCTTTTCGAAACCCAAAAATGTTTACACATGAAACCTTCTCCAAATTGAGTGAAACTGGATCACATTGCTCACATACTAGTAGAACACCACCAGCAAAAATCCTAGCTCCATTGGGATAGTGGAAGTCCATTTTCATTTCATCGAACACCTTGAGGGCATTTGAATTTTTCAAAACTTTACTTTGGAATTTTGCTCCTATTTGATGTTTGGCTTGCTAGATGTTGTGTGTAGTTGTAGTGTAACCTTGTGACGCAACCCGTTTCCTTTTTGGTGCCCTGAATCACCGGGAACGCGACCATGTCGGCATGGCACTGTGCAAACCCAAGCCCCTGCCTTATCCTCTGCTGCAGTGCAGCCGCGTGCACTACTGCACCTCCAGCTCGACCCTCCCTATCCTCTCCCCCTCCTTATCCCTCCCCTGTAGCCGGAGAACGCAAGCCATGACCTCGGCGAGAAATTTAATGGCCGCCACGGCCACGGCCTACCTCTCCCTCCCTAGGCTATAAAACCGACCTCAGAACCTCCCATTCCGAAGCACAGCTCACTCCCCCTCCCCCTGGAACCTCTTCTGCTCCTTTAGTTTCGGAATGGCAGAGCTCTGCTCCGAATCGGCCGAGGTCATCGCCGTCGGTCCATCGACCGTGGTGAGCCCTAGACCGAGCTATTCTTCAATTAAACTTGCAGGGATGTTCCTCTTGATCCCCTCTACTTCCCGGTCCAATCCGTTTAGAGTTTGGTGATCCGTAGCCTCCGCACCATCTCCGCTCGCCGCCGGCGAACCTCCGGCTCCCGAGCGTCGGGGCATGGTACTGGTGGCCTCCCTGCCCCTCCACAGCCTCTCACTGCCTACGGCGGGATCCAACGGGTCCGTCCGCATCGCCGGCCGGCGTGGGGAAGTGGGAGAGCGGTGGTGGCAGCCAGCTCCGGCGGCCGGCAGTGCCCTGGCGCGCCGCACCGAGGCGTCGCCTTCCCTGGCCTCCCCGTGCCCGTGGTCTCCCTCCTCGGGAGCTGCATGGCGGGGCAATCATTCCCGTGCCCTCGGCGGCCACAGAAGCCCACCAGAGCGACGGCGACGATCGACGGCTGAGCCCACCGGGGCTGCGTCGGGCCTCGTCCCGCGTCTCCTCGTGCAAGGAAGGAGGCAGCCAGCTGGGCTGCCAGCGTGGATCCCTGGAGTCGCCGACAAGCAGGCCCGGCGTGGCCCAGCCGCCACGTCAACCAAGTGGAGACGTAATCGGCGTATTACGTCTTCCAGAACCGAAGACGTATTCCACCGAAGTTGAAAGGACACGGATGTCGCCTTGAGGGGGGTGAATAGGCGATTAAAATTCTTCTATGGTTTAGGCTTGAATAAATGCGGAATAAAACTAGCGGTTAATTTATCAAGCACAAAACCTAAACAAAGCTAGGTTTACCTATGTGCACCAACAACTTATGCTAATCAAGATAAGCAACTATGTGATAGCAAGATATATTACTTCAAGCTCGATGGCTATCACAAAGTAATTGCATAAGTAAGAAGCTCGGGTATAGAAATACCGAGGCACTTGGAGACGATGATTTATCCCGAAGTTCACTTCCCAATGGAAGCTACGTCTCCATTGGAGCGGTGCGGAGTCACAAAGTGATCTCCGAATAGCCGTCAAATGGCACACCGTAATCTCCTTCGTGCCTCTACCAATGTAGAGTACCACGAACCACTATGGGACACTCAAGGGTGGTCACCGAACCCGTACAAGGATGAGGCACACTCCACAACTTAATTGGAGGCTCTCACCGAATTCCCGCGGCACCCAAAGCCACAAGAATCACAAGGTTGGGGCGTGACTCCACAACTTAATTGGAGGCTCGCAACTATCCCGCGAGCCACCAAAACTCCGAGATCAACAAGGACCGTCTAGGGCACTCCAAGTACCCAAGAGGACAAGCTATAGGGCACCCCAAGTACCCAAGAGTAACAAGCTTCTCAACTTCGATTTCCACGTATCACCGTGGAGAACTGAAACTGATGCAACCGATGCAATGGGCAAGAACACAAGAAGTGCTCAAAATCCTTCACTCTCAAATCCCACCAAAGCAACTAATGCTACTGGGGGAGAAGAGAGAAAGAACCAAGAAGAACACCAAATTCCTCCAAGATCTAGATCCAAAAGCTTCCCTTCACTTAGAGAAGAGATTGATTGGTAGGATGATAGATCTAGATCTCCTCTCTCTTTTCCCACTAAATGGAGGCAAGAATCATGGAGGGATAGAGAGTTAGCAAAGCTCAAGAATGTCAACAATGGAGGAAAAGTGAGCTCAAAGAGTTGGGGAACCATTGGGGAAGAAAGCCCCTTAAATAGGTCACCCAAATATCTAACCGTTGGGTGCAGATTCGCGCCGGGGCGGTACTACCGCGGGTTTAGGCGGTACTACCGCCCCCAAGAAGGTCCGGTAGACACAACAGGATGAAAACAGCTTCCAGGCAACGGTACTACCCCTTATTCCAGCGGTACTACCGGATAAGGCTCCAGAAACCCATTTATGGTGGTACCGCGGGCGGTACTACCGCTGCTGGAAAAACAGCACATATAGCGAACACCAAAACAGCAATATCTTTTGCATCCGGACTCCGTTTTCGATGATCTTTGGCTCGTTGGAATCACAACAACGAGCTCTTTACGATTATACAGAGAAACATCATTGTCCAACAATGAATCATAAAACTAAATGTGGAAAGATTAAACCTATTTATAAAAGACATATCGGTAAACCTTCAATATCAAAAATGCAATAGGTTTTCCATACGAAATATGTTTTTGATAAACTTGAGCTTGTCTTGAAGATCATGAGAAGCTTTAAAACCACACATGGAGGAAAGCCAAATAAGAACCAAGAAAGATGAAGCCAAGTATGCAAAGGTTTGAGCTCTCTCCAACTGATACACTAAAACTCAATTGAGAGCCCCTCTTGATAGTACGGTATCTATCCTATAACCCGGTCTCCCAACTAGCACCATGAGACCGGTAAAATAGAAACCCTATCAACATCATACCTTTGCCTTGCGCATTCCACTTGAGCTAGATGACGGCGATCTTGATCTCTTCAAGTGGACCACCTTTCTTGATTACGTTTCGCTTGGTGAAGACTCAAACATTGCTCCCCCATACTCCACTATGGGAGAGCCTCTCTTAGGCACATCTTCACATGAACATTATCTCTAAATGGGTGGCAAGCTTCAAGCCTAGGATTTCTTCGAGATGCTCCTCTTGAACTTGCGCTTCTCAACATTGATGACGATCACCACTTGACGTCATCGTTCATGGGCTATATGAAATCTTCATTTGATGCAAGCCCATAGAAAGATACCATACCAAGAGATACATGATCCCACTTGGTACATCTTGTAGCTTTGTGAGTTGATCAATATCTTGATCAACCTTGTATCTTTTCTTCTCTTTTGAATAGATGATGTCTTGAAGATAACCATGAATTATCACATAATCCTTTTCTTCAAGACATACTTACAATATGCTCAACTCTCTCATGACCAATCTTCAGATAACTACTTGAATAACCACTTGGTCATCACATACTCTTCTTCTTGATCATATCAAATATATCCATACAACTCGATGATCTTGATGCCAAATACTCCATTATATCAATATCTTTATGGCATCAACCTTGAATCCAACATATGGAGTTCAAGCATTTGCCTATGGACAAACACTACAAGAATAACTCAATGCAACCATTAGTCCATAGGGATTGTCATTAATTACCAAAACCACACATGGGGGCGCCATGCCCTTTCAATCTCCCCCATTTTGGTAATTGATGACAATCTCTTTTACAAGGGTTTATATAATGAATTAAGCAACCATGCAAAAACAGCAAGATGCATGAGCATGAGAGGAAAAAGCTTAAGAACAAATCAAAAGCATAAAACCAAATTCCCTTAAACCCTATAAAACTTCTCCCCCATTGGCATCCATTTCCAAAATGGGCGAAAAATCTTAGAAGGTCAATATAGTATGAGCTCCCCCATAACGTGTGCATTTCTCAAAATATAGTGAAATCAAATACACATATCCAATGACGAATAGTTGGAGAGAGCACAAACTATATTGAGGATCCAAAGATTGCAAAAGAATGATATGGAAAACTTTTTACAATTTTCAAATAAAAGGTAAGCAATCAAAAAGATCCAACTAACCAAATAAACACAAGATATTATGATTTGAGCAAAAGAGTGTTTTTAAAGAAATAGAGGAGCTCCCCAATATTTGTACACAATTTAGAATTATTGTATTTGAATACAAGGTGTACAAACATGGAATCCTCACTCCTCCGGTATCTCTAAAACACAAAAACAAATGAATTCACAAGCTCAATAAGATGCAAATGAAAAACAAAGCTTGTGACATATCCCATGGTGAAGATTGTAGGCTTGTCAAGACAAGCACATGGTCAAGGATATTCACCAAGATGAGTGCACCAAGATGTGATAAAATAGGATATGCACTCATAGGATATATTCTTTCGGGGTCACAAAGAATAAAGGGAATAAAGAGGTGACACCAAAGAAATAGGATATCAAGTAAAGATGTAACTCTTCTCATGTATATAAGTTTCTAAGTAGACGACAATCATGATGATATATCCACAAAGAAATATGTATACACAAAATTAGTTAATAAGAAATGAAACAAGATATCCAAAAGAGAAGTCATATAACATACACATATGATTTTGTTTAGGATCATAGCCCATAGCTCAATATTTCATATTGTATATAATGAACTTCAAATTCAACCTCAACACAAGCATCACAAATATCACTAAGGGAAAAAGGAGATAGTTGGATGCATTGAGGAAAGCAACAAGTATCATAAGAGCTACATAGAATTTGCAATAGCTACAACAAAGCAAATAAATACTTTTCATGCCATGATGAAACCTACACAAGGTTGAATGCTATAAAAGTATGCATGAGGTGGATACTTGTTACCGAGATGACATTGGGTTGATGTAGTAGATAAGAGTTCATCAATCATCCTTTGCTTGGCTCAATAAGCATGTGGTGAAGACACTTTCATTGTAAATGAGACAAGCATCCAATGCATCTCCATGTACCTAAAACACATTCAAGTAAAATTGTTCCCAAACTAATTGGGTCCAAAGTAGTTAGTCAAACTACAATACATAGAAGGAACTCCACATAAATATGTGCATATAGATATGAAATTGAATTTCATGCACATCTTAGCCGATTTAGGATTCCGTGGAGTTTCACCTATATATTGGCACAAAGAAGGAAAGCATGCCATAAAATAAACATGTAGTAGATATGCATGCCTATTAACTTTAATAACCAAACGGAGATACAATTTGGACAAATATCAAGAAATCAAAGAGGTCCAAATTATATCAAAGATCCAAATCAAAAAAATGATTTAGAGAAGCCAATTGAAAGTAAAACAAACCAACATATGATTGATGACATACCAATTGGACAAAATACAAAAAGGAAATAGATACCAATTAATTAATAAATAAAGGGACTAGATATCAAATTCCCAAAGATAGATACCAATTGAGATTAACTCTCAAAAAGAGCGAGGTTCTAACAAATAAACCATCCCTCTACACTTTTCATGATGGCACAAAGTACCAAGCCGAAAAGGTTTGTCTTCCATGAGACATGTCATCGGGATCAAAGACCAATGGAAAGGATCAAATACCAATAGAATATAAATAGTGTTTAAAAGGATACATGATAGCTCTCCCAACAAAAGTGCATTATTTTATGATCTTGTATTTGAATACACAATGCACACACATGGAATCATCGCTCTCAAATATCTATTCAAACACTAGTCATATATCAAGAAAAAGCAATAAGATCCAATACTAATGAAAATATAAGTTGTACTCAATATAGGATAGCTCACCCAAGAATAGTGCATTATCTATAAGTAGCCTTTGAATGCAAGGTGCACAATGATGGGATCAATGCCTCTCCTACACCAAATAAAACACTAGGAAAGTTTGAGTAAAGCAAATGATCCACAAGAGGTAAGGAAGACAATGGAGTTAAAACAAATTAATTTTTGGCAAGAAATAAGGCAATAAAATCAAGAGCCAATATGAAGATGATCTACAAATTTCACCACAATTATGACTATCAATTGTCATGGAAAAGGAGTATATGTAGAAATTTCTTAGTGGTGTATTGGATTGATATTCAAGATCATCTTCACAACCAATAAGCACATGGTGAAGGATAAGATTTAAGCGCGATGCTTATGTAGATAAATGTTCTTGATAGCTTCAAATATTCACGCGATAATGCAAAGCAACTACAAAGAGTGCTTTGAAGCAATCGGTTTCCCAAAGAGATATATGAGAACATATTAGAGGAAAACCTTACCAAGAACATTCATCACAAACAAGATCCAAAGTGTGAGTAAGTAAAAACATTTAAGCAAAAGGGAACTTGTTTGAGAAACATGCCACAAAGGAATAAGATAATTAACAATATCAATTCTAGGTGGCAATACCTCACATGTTCACATTTCTAGGTTGTAATATGCACATAGCTTATTACTCCCCCATAATGTGATAATCCATTTATTACAAGAGGCAAATAAAACCAACTAGAGATATAATGACATTATAGAATTTGAATTTCTCATGAGCATGACATACCACATAGAGACTAGATAAATTGATATATCAACACTAAGTGGTATTCTCATGTATACACATTTTTAGGATTGTGAAGAGCCAAGAGCTATCACTCCCCAAAATGGGATAGTCCATTAATCTCTCAAAAGAGCCAATTAAGATATAAGCAAGTTGATACAAAGGCTCAACACAAACTCACACATACATGGTGTGCAAACCAACATACACATACTTGATTGCTCAAGATAAGTAAGTAGAGAGCACAACACATACAAACACTAGCAAGGTACAAAACCAAACACATGCAAGGGTGCAAGCAACTTTCAATGTATATGATTTAAATACAAGTTACCGCAAGGAGAAACATTGGATATGAGATAGAACAATATAATCCAAATGACTTGGCTTGAGAGAATATAATTGATGAAGATCCCTTAATTCTTCATGATGTAGCCAAGTCTCCAATGCCCTCCACAACACCTATTGATCAAGTTTTAGCTTGTTGGTCCCCAACCAAGTTGGGTCCTAAGAGGTTAGTCACAATAGGCTTGGCAACCCAAATGGTTCTTTTCTTGACACCACTTTGAGTACCAACATATTTGGCAAACACATTGCCAACCTTATCCTTCCTAAGAGAATAAACATTATCAATTATGATAGGGTTGGATAAGGTACCACTAGTGCATGAAGAAGCAAAGTGACCCTTCTCACGGCATAAGTAGCAACATTTGCTTCCTCCTTTCTTCTTTGTTGAAATCTCAACTTGAGAAGGAATAGCTTGATTCTTCTTGGGAAGTGGCCGTTCTTCAACTTGGGGAACTTTAGTTTGAACTTGAGGCAACTTCCCTTGTTGCTTCTCACTAAGAGACTTCTTCTTCAAAGGGCAAGATCTAACATGGTGCCCTTCAACTTTGCACTTGAAGCAAACAATCTTGGCCAAATTCTTGACTTGTTCATGGCCCTTCTTTTTCTTGTTATACTTGGACTTGTTCTTGTTATTGGAGTTGAATCCAAGTCCACTCTTGTCATTGGGGCGTCTTTGCACACTCAACATGTTGTCAAGTGTGGGCTTCCCACATGACGCTTTTCCAAGTCTTTCTTCAAAGAAGTGACTTGGGCCTTGAGCTCTTTTAATTCCTCTACATGGTTAGTATCAACAAAACACTAGAGGAAGTTGAAGCTTCATTGTTAGAGCAACAAGGCATGGAAAGTAATTCATCACAAGATGTAGCAATATTATGAGTGGATGAATTACTAGGACTAGCACATGGCAATAAAGCATTTTGAGTATAAGTTGTGCCATTGTCCACATGGGCTCACAAGATGTTACCTTTGACATAATAGCCCATGAGCTAACTTTAGCTTATCATGGAGACTAAAGATCCTCATGAGAGCTCGAGAGCTTTTCATGGCTTTCTTCCAATTTCCCATATTGCTAGAAGCAATCAAGTTGAGCCCTTAGCTCAACATTCTCCGTCAATATGGATGCTTCACAAGAGATAGAGTTAGTAGCACAAGCATCATTATTAATGACAATAGGAGAAGGTAACTTGGCAAGCTCTTTTAAGTGAGAAGCTTTAAGTTGCGCATGAGACTCGGTGAGTTTGATGAGCTCACCCTTAATGACCCTAGAGCCATTTTCTAGGTGCTCAAAATTCTCAAGGAGTTTGGCATGTGCATCTATAAGCTTACCATTTGTTACTTTGAAGTCATTAGCCACTTTAAGAGAATATCATAGGATCCCTTTACTCTAGAAAGTTCGAGAGCATAAGTTTCCTCAAGAGACTCCTTGGTGGTTTGTTCTTCTTCAAGAGCTTCCTTGAGATCGGCGATCTCTTCCGCGTATTTATTCGCGGCTTTGCATTTTCTCAATTGTGTCTTCATGCTCATCAATAAGTTTATTGCTCTCAATAGCAATAGTCAAGATTTCTATGAATTTAGCATGAGCATCTTTATTCTTAGCAATAGCATGAAGAACCATTTTACCCTTCTCAATAAGGGAAGCATCATTATCATCTTCTTCATTATCAACATCATTCTCATTTTGAGATATATTGGGAGTCAAGGTAGAAATTACCGTTGATCCCTTGCCATAAGGCAAAAGTGTGAAGTGGTTGATGATGATGAAGCAAAACTTGAAGCACCATTCAAGTCCATGTCTTGTTCCATGGAGTGTTCGGTTTCCTCTACATTGTTAGCCAAACAAATACTAGAGGAAATAGAAGTATTTTATCAAGGGAACAAGACATAGAGAGCATATCATCACGAGGATTAGTCAAGCAATTTGTACATGATATGCAAGGACTATCAACACAAGCATGTAGATCATTTTTGGTTCTAGATGTTTAAGTCCAAAGATAAATCATTGCAATAAGATAGAGGTGAAGTATCATCAATAAGCTTACTATCATTATTGCAATATCTATCACTACTCACCATTGCATTACTTTGTGGCTTGCCACATGTAGGTGAAGTAGAAGAAGTTGAGAACTCATCACGGCCGGAAGTGGAGGGACAACAATCATCTCCACAATTCTTGGACACATCATATTTATCTTGAAGCTTGGTCCAAAGCTCATGAGCATTCCGAAAAGGAGAGACCGACATAATAACTACATCGCTCAAAGCATTGAAAATCACATTAGAAGCTTGAGCATCTAGATAGGAATTATTCTCATCCATAAAGATAATCTTTTGGGATTCCTTGGAGGAGAATAACCCCTATCTAGAATTCGCTCTATGTATGGGTCAATGACCCGAAAATATCAAGCATGCGAATTTTCCAAACATCATAATTTGTGCCATCTAATATAAAAGAAGCATTGTGCACTAGTTCACTAGACGACATCTTTACTCTCGAGGCGGTGAAGCCAAAACGAGAGAACCCGCTCTGATACCAATTGAAAGGACACGGATGTCGCCTAGAGGGGGGTGAATAGGCGATTAAAATTCTTTATGGTTTAGGCTTGAATAAATGCGGAATAAAACTAGCGTTAATTTATCAAGCACAAAACCTAAACAAGCTAGGTTTACCTATGTGCACCAACAACTTATGCTAAACAAGATAAGCAACTATGTGATAGCAAGATATATTACTTCAAGCTCGATGGCTATCACAAAGTAAATTGCATAAGTAAGAAGCTCGGGTATAGAAATACCGAGGCACTTGGAGACGATGATTTATCCCGAAGTTCACTTCCCAATGGAAGCTACGTCTCCGTTGGAGCGGTGCGGAGTCACAAAGTGATCCCGAATAGCCGTCAAATGGCACACCGTAATCTCCTTCGTGCCTCTACCAATGTAGAGTGCCACGAACCACTATGGGACACTGAGGGTGGTCACCGAACCCGTACAAGGATGAGGCACACTCCACAACTTAATTGGAGGCTCTCACCGAATTCCCCGGCTCCCAAAGCCACAAGAATCACAAGGTTGGGGCGCGACTCCACAACTTAATTGGAGGCTCCCAACTATCCCGCGAGCCACCAAAACTCCGAGATCAACAAGGACCGTCTAGGGCACTCCAAGTACCCAAGAGGACAAGCTCTAGGGCACCCCAAGTACCCAAGAGTAACAAGCTTCTCAACTTCGATTTCCACGTATCACCGTGGAGAACTCAAACCGATGCAACCGATGCAATGGGCAAAACACAAGAAGTGCTCAAAATCCTTCACTCTCAAATCCCACCAAAGCAACTAATGCTATTGGGGGAGAAGAGAGAAAGAACAAGAAGAACACCAAATTCCTCCAAGATCTAGATCCAAAAGCTTCCCCTCACTTAGAGGGAGATTGATTGGTAGGATGATAGATCTAGATCTCCTCTCTCTTTTCCCACTAAATGGATGATAGATCTACATCTTCACATGAACATTATCTCTAAATGGGTGGCAAGCTTCAAGCCTAGGATTTCTTCGAGATGCTCCTCTTGAACTTGCGCTTCTCAACATTGATGACGATCACCACTTGACGTCATCGTTCATGGGCTATATGAAATCTTCATTTGATGCAAGCCCATAGAAAGATACCATACCAAGAGATACATGATCCCACTTGGTACATCTTGTAGCTTTGTGAGTTGATCAATATCTTGATCAACCTTGTATCTTTTCTTCTCTTTTGAATAGATGATGTCTTGAAGATAACCATGAATTATCACATAATCCTTTTCTTCAAGACATACTTACAATATGCTCAACTCTCTCATGACCAATCTTCAGATAACTCCTTGAATAACCACTTGGTCATCACATACTCTTCTTCTTGATCATATCAAATATATCCATACAACTCGATGATCTTGATGCCAAATACTCCATTATATCAATATCTTTATGGCATCAACCTTGAATCCAACATATGGAGTTCAAGCATTTGCCTATGGACAAACACTACAAGAATAACTCAATGCAACCATTAGTCCATAGGGATTGTCATTAATTACCAAAACCACACATGGGGGCGCCATGCCCTTTCAGAAGTGCGCAACCAGTCCAGCCCAGCTCTGAATCGGCCCATTCTGTTTTTTTCCCGAGTGAGCGGCGGATAGTTATCCATCGCCTACCAATATCTTTTGATCCGTAGCTCCGTTCGAGGTGATTCAAATTTGTAAATTCTTAGTTTGAAAAATTCTGTCCAGTAGTATCAGTTTTACATGTTTATAAAATACTTGTATGCTCAGCACCCTTGTGTGCATGCATAGGTATTCCGCGGTACCGGCAAACCGAGACCCTAACCCGTGACGTGTTCGTGACCCTCCGAGCCAAACGGTGTCGATCTTCAGAGGCAAGCTAACCACTTGCTATGAGCTCCTGTCTAGTTTATCTTGTTATGTTTTGCTTGCTAGTCAGTGTTGGTGATCGTTCCTATGATTTCATGTGTATAAATGCATGCCACGTTTAATGTCAAGCTTAGATTGTGATGCCATGTTTCATTCATCATCCATGTGTGCATTAGAATGACGTGTGAATTATTTGTGCGCCCCGCACTTGCGTGGCTTTGTCGAACCCTCTAACTAAACAACTGTAAAACATGCGTTCCTATGAGTGTTTGCTTCTTCTCCTTCGCCGAGGTGAGGAGCGGACGAATGTCGTCTTATGATCCTCGGAGTTGGAGGCATTTTCCAAAAGAGTTATTTGATTCTTCTCCCTCCATCAAATGTGGTTGGCGTAAGCCCGCCTGGACTGAGACGCTTGGGACATTTGCTTTCCATTTGGTTCTTTTTGCCAAGATTGCTGACACCACGTCGGGTTAATCCTTGAGTGGAATGGATGCTTTCTTTCTTATGAGTGCTTTTCAGTTCATTTTTTGGAGACTACATGCCCTACCAACTTTGGTAGTTGATCTGTGATGGCGCTGGTCGGAGGTATCTCTGCCACAGTCACCCGATCGACGCCAACAAACTGTGCTAACTTTTGTAGTTGATCTGCGATGGCGATGGTCGGAGGTATCTCTGCCACAGTCACCCGATCGACGCTAACAACTTGTGCTAACTTTTGTATTGATCTGCGATGGCGCTGGTCGGAGGTAGCTCCGCCGTAGTCACCCGGTCAGTACAAACTACTATTTCTTGAAATATTGTGACGCTAATGTCTTGTTGTTGGATGGTATATTATTATGATTATTATGTTGGACTAATCCTCTGTTGTTTGGTCTTGTTATGACGAAACTTGATTAAATGAAACATCCCTGCAAACATCGATAGGGTCAGTCCATAGTGCCACTAATCTGAACATCAAAAGCACTGCCACTGTCGCTCATATGGGCGGGCCTTGACCTACGTAACCTATTGAGCCTCCTTTGATGCTACCATTTTGGCAAGACTAGTCGGTTACCTTTGTGGTCGGGGCTAGCCTTGTGAAGGTTCCGGAGCTAGGCGTCGCTCATCTGTTGGGGGCGTGTCGGATTCACTTCGTCATAAGACATAGAGTTGTGTCGGTAGCTATACAGGGAGTGTCTTGGTAGCGTGAACGGTTGGGTGCGTGTATCTTGCTGAGTTCGTCTTAAGGATGATATCCTAAAGTACCGGCTGAGTGTGGTGCACTTAGATGGGTGGTATCTGCAACCTCTCGAGAGTGTAAAATCTGGATGTCTAGCCTCGTTCCAAGGTTATGGAACAACAGTTCAGTGTCGGTCACACTATTGTCTTTGTCGAGTCCGGAGGTTAAACATAAGTTCGGTTCGAAAGAAAGATGAACAACCTGATTTCATTAAATGAACAATAAGATGATGCAGGGAATGTTACTTGAGCTGGGGATGGTACCGGGTTGAGGGATGACGGTGTGATCGTTGGGAGCCTAGAGTTAGGCCTGAGCCAACATCAACCGTGCATGCCCAACGTGGAAAAATAAGGCCAGAAGGCCTAGGAGAGTTGAGAAAAGTGATAATGCCAGTGGGCCTAGCAGGGATGATAAATATTGTTATGTTACTTGGTATCAAATGGTACACCCGTTTACTCGTCACAGGTAAGCCCTTTGTATGACTGCCGGTGCACGATCCAACCCCACCTGGCTTGGACTCTGTACTGGCGATACCCCCGTTGCTTGCTTATGACATGTTTGGTTGTCAATGCCATGCTTCTTTTATGTCATGTATCTAGAGTACACTTGACATGTTGTAGGAGTTTATTTTCAATGTATATCTTGTTACATGATTGTTGGATTGTTTGTGGTGAGTGGCGATTCTTGCTGAGTGCATACAAATGTACTCATGGGTCTTGTGTTTGTGGCCAAATGTTGGCGAGGATTCACCTTCCACCTTAGCGAGGAGATGGAGCAGGAGCGTGCTAGGATCAGTAGCCCAGCCAGATACCTGTGGAGTGGAGCCGCTCCAAGCCGTTGCCTTAGTCGTCTTCCGCTGCCAGTTAAACTCTGTCCTGAGCCAGGCTTGGCAAGATATTTTGTAATGCCTCCATGGCCTTGTAAACCTTTTGTAGCACTTTTGTGCCTGATTGTGTAATGATTTCCGCTATGTTGCATTGTCGTAATGTGCGGCCAGATATCTTGGGCTGGCGCACGGGGCGACCGCCTCTCTGGAAATATGTGCCAGAGCGGGGTGCCACAGAGCATGGTATCAGAGCACCAGGCTGGCTGTAGACTACCCTAGCATGGAAAGCCCAACCATACTTGTGCCCGACAAAGAGCCTGATGGATTTAACCCATCTTTGCCTAACCAGCATGGCTATTGTCAGATAACAGTATGGTGCAGTAGATTCTTGTCTCAACCTTCCACCAGAAGGCTCGCCGGTTTCTTCCTTGAGAAGTAATCGACATCACCTAGTAGATAAGACCCAAATCTCAGCTGCATAGATATCCTCACCATTCTTGCTAACCATGGTACATCTTTCCTCTCTATAGTTGGTTTCCAAGTGAAACTTCTAGGAAGTTCCCTCTTTCCCCTATAACCTGAGGTTAGTATGAGTGGCGATTTTGTGCCTATGTTTCCTAAGCCAGGAAAAAAAATTGCGATTTTATTTGCTTCTTCATGGTTCGATTCTTTTGGTTTTCCAAAAATTTGCCGAGTTTTGTTTTCCGCCTTGTGTTAATTCCGCAGGAGTCCTACCAAAAGATTGTGTCAGCTCTCAGTAATCCAAACCCGACAGGAGGAAGAACAGCGCAACAGTCTGCCAGAAATAAGGACCCCAGCACCTAGCCAATCAGCACAAAGCAAAGTCAGTATTGATGAGCCCGAGTCTTTCCCAAAATATAATCAACGACAGTCTATCAACGTCAATCTGTATACTTTGAGGACACCAACAACAACCTGGAGATCTGGTATGGTATATGTGAATTTACATTATGACTTTTCACTTATTTGGTGCACACACGTATTTACTGGACGCCAGGAATGAGGTTTGCAAAATATGGAAATATTCTTCGTTGCCTGGATTACGATGACACTCATATGCATCAAACTAGTGGAAAGATATAATGCCCAATCTATCTCGTTCTGGGCAAACGAAGCAAGCGTCTGTCCGGTCAAAGATTTTACAACAAGTACAGAATAGTTCTCCCCAACAAGCAGCCCTCATGATTGGAAGAAATACTACACCATGTACACGATTTATCATCAGGCGTCGTTCTTTTGAAACTGATATGCTCAAGAACCAGCAATATCCGTACCACGAGAAGTGAAGCTCAAGTATTTTCCAAGATGGACTTATATATAAAGCGAGGTATGCCTCGACGACAGTCTGACACCAACTCATACCACCGATATGATATGCCAGAATTTCAGCGATGCATTTTTGGAATCACCAATATTCCCGCAACCGTCAGGACTATGGAAAATAGTTATGCTCTAATATTTCGATCAGCGTGGCAGTGCCATCATGATTATCATGCCCACATGCTCCCGATGAAGCAGGTAATCACTCCTTCCACTCGGTTGTGCAAAGGAAGTCACGCTACCATCAAGACTTCAGCAAGTACAACCCGTACAAGACTTCAGCTCTAAAATTAGCACTCTAGCTTTTTGTTGCTGCTTAGTGTTCATTTATTGTTATTTTACAGGGCAAGATGGAATACTTCCCCGTATATTTAAGTCAGTTATTGCTGCAGGTCATCCTGAATTTTCCAGTATGAGGCAGCAGGTACTTTTATGCCGATTGGCAAAACCAACCCTTCCTACTTTTCTTTAATTTCTTGATTTTGCAGCGAAGTATCTATGTTTTCTAATTATTCTTTATTTTTTTGGTGATATTTTGTTCTATTTTCCGTATTCTTTATGTTTATTTGTTGACTATGCCACTACATGTGCAAAAACCACTGCCATGCTACCCAAATCCGCTTTGGATGAGTTGCGGGGGAGGGTAATCTTTACGGTCTTGGTAGTTTGGGCGTGATCTCTCTGATTTGGAGTTGATGGTTTAAAATCTGGACTCTGCCAAGAGTTGATGCATAGAAAATGACCTTTTCTCTCCCATTTTTGTAGCTGAGTTGCTACTTGTATAGATTATGTCTTAATTTCCAGAACCATAGTTTTGAGTAAACGGGTTTCTTAACTCTCATTATCTTATTTATTTTCTTGTCCAGGATGCCCTTGACTTCTTCCTTCATCTTATTGAAAAAGTTGATCAGGCAAACTCTGGAGACCAAGAGTTAAATCCTTTTTATGGTTTCAAGTTCATCGTTGAGGAGTGGGTTCAGTGCCCTTCTGGGAAAGTTTCTTACAACAAACGTTCTCGCTACTTTCTTTGGGGCATACCTTTGCATGAAGCGACTAACAAAGGTGGGTTTTAGACGTTCTTGGCCTTCTTCTGTATAGAATTTAATGGATAAGAACCTTGACATTTGTGGGGGCATGCATAACAGCTAGAAGCGTTTCATGAGAAGAAAGCTGCAATGGAAAGTAAGACAACAACACTTTGAAACCGTCACCGCCTTTGTGCGTGCCTCTAGGGCTTTCTTTCCTGAAGGTGCGGCTGCTGAGATTTGGTTGGAATTCAGGTTTGTAGTTTCTGTTTGGCGTACTCAGCACCAGTGTTTATCGCTTCCCTGCATACTGCTGTTTATTTTATGCTATGCTGCTTTTATGTTTATTTTGATTCGTTGGCTTAGTTTAGGACCTATACTTGTATTTTCACTCTCTTTTATCTTGTGTTGTTATTATCAATATTTTTCTTTTATAGTACTATTATCTTTTTCCTATACTGAATATTGTTGGTATTAGTTTAGGAGAAGGTTGTACTGAATATCTGATATTACCATGGTAGTCTTTTCATGTCACCATACTGTTGAGCAGATAATTTGGTAACATCCATTCATGTTTTTCACTTGGCAGAACTCCAAAGTCAGGTCACCCTGTCGCTACCATCCATGGTGCAGTGCTTGCTCTGACGACTTCAGTGCTTTCTATCCCATACGACATGCCAAGGTACTCCCTCCGAGGCTTTTACCTGTACTTGTTTCATACTAGAAGAGCAGGCAGCCCCATGCGCAGTTGATCTTTTGAGCAGGCAAAACTGTAGATAGTTTTGTTGCTCCATACTTAACATGTGGTCTTTGCAGATGGCTTCTTGGTCATGTAATGCTGCTCGCCTGCTTCCTCTGTGAGGCGTCCCCTGTAAAATCTACCGAAGGCCGTCGCTGAGTTCAAGAGGATGCTAACTTAGAAACGAACATTTGTGATGTACTCGTACTGTTGTAGAGTGATGAGGATGCTGTTGTTGAGTTCATGCTGATTGAATCGAAGCTCGAGGATGCATGTCCTGATGTCAGGCATGTTTTGTGATACCATACATACTTGTCATACATACTTTTTATGCATGTCGTGCTGTTTGTATGGAAAAACTAAAATTCCAACAGGTTTGCTGTTTATTTGGATGAACTTCATTGTATAACTGAATGTGATGTTGCCAGTACATTTGGATGAACTTCAGATTGATGTTTGCTGTTTATTTGCATGAACTTCATTGTATATCTTCTAAAATGAAAATTCACTGCATTATTTGGATGATTAAATCAAATATTTACACAGTTTTCAAACAATGCCTCTACTAGATTTGGGAGAATTACTTGAAACTGTCCCTAAAAGATTTTTGGGGCAGCTTAGTAAAATGCCCTAAAAGGTTATTCGGGCACTTCATAAAGCTGCCAAAAAATCATGTTGGGGCATTTCACTAAACTGCCTCCGAAACCTATGGGGGCATTTCACTAAACTGTCCTAAAAACCTATTCGGGCAGTTACTAAACTGCCCCAAAAACCTATTAGGGCAATTCGAAAAGTGCCTCCAAAACATAGCTTTTTAGGGCATTTGAAAATACTGCCCCAAAAACCTTTCCAGCAACAAGTAAATTGGGCATTTAAAATATTGCCCTCATAACCTATAGGGACATATTACTGACTTTTCGGGGCACTTTGAAGTGCCTCCTAATCCATACCGTGACGCAGTGGGTGCGGCGGCTCCAGGCGTGCTCGCATATCGATCATGGAGTAGAGCCGCGTCTCCGCGTCCGGGGGCAGCGCCCGCGCCCGGCACGCGCACTGCCACACGAGCGCCACCACGGCGCGGAAGGTGGAGGCCCCCGCGCACCGATCCTTGAGCGCGCTCACCTTCTGTTTAGAGAGCGTGATGATGGCGCTCGCGTACGTCGAGGCTGTGACAGCGTGCACAGGCGCCGCCAGCTCCGGTTTGTATTCCGGGTGGTCGTACAGCACCGTGCGCGTCGGGCGCGCGCCGAGGAGCCTGTGGTCAAAGCAGGGCAGGACTGGCGCGTCCCCGGTAGAGCCACGGGAAATGCTGGCCCACGTCTCGACGAAGTGCGCCGCGCTCCGGGCGTCGACGACGGAGTGGTGCAGCGCCAGGCCAAGCACGACGCCGCCGCAGCGCAGGCGCGTGACCTGCGCCAGCAGCAGGACGCACGGCGGCTTCGGCGCCGGCGCTGTGGCCTGGGGCACGAACAGGTCGCGCATCTCGCCGCACGGCACGAACTCGTTCATCAGGTCGTCGAGCACGTAGTGTTCAGAGCGCGCGGTCACGAACACGGCGCCCTCGCCGGTGCAGTCTATCTGGACGCGGCCGGCCAGTGGATAGAACGGCACGAGTGAAGATTCCTTGCTGCCGAGCACCAGTGCTATCTTTATAAAAAAACATATTTACAGTTTTTTTAAAATCTGAGATATTTTTTTTGCATGTTGTTAAAGATGTATCTCACAAACATGTAAAATCTTAATTTTAATTATTTATATACAGGGCTACATAAAATAACAATATGTGGATCTAAGTATACTCTTTCAAATCTCCAAAGATACAAGATTTTATCAATTTTTAAAGCCTATAATATAAATAATATTAAATTGTGATTTTGCATGCATGTAGGATTCATAATTGACTACATCTATTTTTTTTAGATTTTTCTAAAACATGAAAATATGTTTTTTCAATATAGAGAGCACTGGAGTTCAGAAGCCAAAGTGACTTATCGCTACTCCACTAGATTCATATATGGGACCATCAAGTACTTATGGAGAATACATTGTTGGAAATTATCTGGACTAACAACCAAGAGAAAACAGGTAGACCCCGAACAACTCGTCACACAAGTTTGTGTTCACGAGCTCTAGGATTACAAGAGCTCGGGAGCATAAAATCTCCTCTCCTAGGTCAGTCTATCCATAGTAGCGTGGATATGAGTTAAGGCCCGTTTGTTTGGGCTGGCTGTGCAGAAAAGCTACTGTCCATTTCGCAAAAAAAAAAAAAAAACTTTTCTGAGTGAAACTCTTTGGCAAACCAGTTGGCTGTAAACTGTTGAATTGTCTGAAACACCCTTACATTCATGAAAAGTCGTACTGTTGTTGCTTCATGTGTAATAAATAGCATATGCATCTAAAATTCAAGCCGAACTTCATATCCATACAATTGTCATTACATAACCATCACGAATATATAGTTGTCCAAAATAAATTTCCACTACATTATACTAGCTAACTCAACTAGTTCCTACGTTGTCTAGAAATGAACAACGTGTTGGCAATGTCGTCACGTGTTCCGTTCATGCTCTTGTGTGTAGTTCACCCGACACATGATCACTAGGCAAGGTAATTGTTTGCCTCTGGACTTTGGGCACGTAATCCTCATCTGAATCAGATCCATCGAACTGCTTTTCACGCAAGTTGAAGTCTCTAATGAAATTGTGAAGCATACAACAAGCAATGATAATTCTCTTCTGTGTAACCAAGTCGAAATGAGGGATACCATTCAAAATGCGTCACTTATTCTTCAAGATCCCAAAGATGCGCTCGATGCAATTTCACAACGATGAGTGGGCATGGTTGAACATTTTCAAACCTGCATGCCCTTTGGAAAAAGTCCACCACACCGCAGACACTCTTGATTCGTTTCGCCTGCTTTTTTTCCGCAGACACTCTTGATTCGTTTCGCCTGCTTTTTTTCCGTGGAAATCAGTTAGAAGCCCAAACAAAAGCCCTTAATAAATCCAGCGCTGAGCGAGCCGCTAACCAAAACTAGCGCGCCAACGGCCGAGATAATGTTGACAATGACCGAATCCTTATCGGGGCGATGATGTGCATCATCCACTGCCTTAATAAATGCAGGCCAGAACCAGGGGCGTTGCAACGAAGTGGATAAAGCTTCTGACAATTGGCTGGTCCTGCTTGTGCCTTGCTCCCGCTGAAAAAGACCAACACCCGCCCGGCCCACAGCGTTTCACGTGTCCGCTGCCCCACCAGAGTCACCAGCCAAAACTCAAGTTAGTATTTTCTGCAGGCCCCCCTGCGGTGTGGCAAAATTGGCAATCTTACGTCAAAATACATTTTGCATTGTGTACTATAAAAAACATTTTTCAGTATGTTTTGAGTAAAAAAAACTTAGGTATAAACTGTGTAAGCACATAACCGCAAAGCAAGTATATTATTCCTTGGTGACCGAAAAATTATTATTTCTTAACCTATCATATTAAACTTTATAGAGTGACACAAATTTTATGTGCATATTTTAGTGTGAAAGTGTACAATTGGGGATGCAGATTTGTGGCGAAATCAAGACCCGTACTAAAGGAAAAGGGCCGAAGCTGTGGGATGTCAAAATGCATCGGTATCGAATCTTTCGGTTGGCTTTCCCGTGAATAAGAATTGTTGGGCGCGGCGAAGCGAGCGCTTCTAGCTGTTTCACTTGCTTCTTTCTTAGTGAACCCTATAAATTTTGTTTTTAAATTTTTAAAATTTGAGTTTAAAAAAATTCGAGTTTTAAAATCCATCTCTCACTATAAGATATTTGGGAAGCTGTTTTGATTTGCCAAAACATATTATATTGTGAGACAGGTGCAATATTATTTTCGTAACCAAGATCCGAGCAAGCCATGGATCTATGTTTGCGATGTGTAGTGTTTCAGTTACATGTCAATTATCCCTTTGGTTTTGACGGATCTAAGTCTCCCGAGTCTAGATGAGACGAGCCGATATTTATGTTTAGGCGTTCTTTGTTGCTTGACACCTCAACTACTTTCAGCTGTGACGATGACAAAGAAGCAAGAGTAATGAATCACATACATCGCATATGAATGCTTTCCGATTGCTCGACTTTTCATGTCAGCATATTTGAACTCGATTTTGGACACATCTGTGATGATTCTCCAACATTTCAGAGATTGATGTCGGAGCCAAACTTATTACATATACGTAGCTGACATCCATCTCTAGGAGCGGACACTTGGTGAGCTCTCGGACATACCATACGCATAACGCAGATGTTCTATGGTTGGAGTGCAGCAAATCTATTCCCTTCTATACCTAATAACATGCAAAAAAGAATAAATAAAACGAGATTCGCCCTCCTACATATATAATTTCTTCTCCTATACAAAAACTAACAAGACCCACCCCATTAGTAATTCCATCAGTGATACCCTTATTGAAAAACTCCCTTATTTCAAGCCTTCCAGAGGTAGAAAAAACCAGCTCTTTCTCTCTCAATTAGGAGCGATCAAAACTCGGTCAGTACACATATGTTTTTGTTAGAAGAATGGATAATGATTTTTATTTGTTTGTCTTGAATTTTCTTTTCAATTTCTTTGTCACAAAAGGAAGGATTTTATTTTCCGTAATAATTTTCAAGACACCTGGAGTAGTTATAATTTTCTAAATCGATAAAGGGAATATCTCTACTGGCAAAATGCCCGTGCGTTGCTATGGGCTATGAATTATTTCTCACACTGAATAACCGTGCTTCTTCCAAATATGGTAAAGTATGGTCACTATCTTGCCAATAGATGCATCTGCAAATGCATACATTTCAGCTATAGTGACCAGTAAAGAGAAATCAGCAGTACGAGTATGTCCATGCGTGTTGCCACAGAATAATAAGCCAACACATGGAGATCTCAATAAATCAACACTACAACTCACAATGTATACATCACCTTGAGTGAATACCAGTGGTTGAACGATGACATGCTTACGGTCTCGTTGAAATTGAGTATTGCCCACCCTCTCTTTCATCAAAGACTATGCATCCAGTACATAGCAATTCATACAAAATAAAATAAAGGCCACGATGTCCAGCTAATTTGAGCAAACAAAATCATCGCCAACGCACCTCATGGTACCAAGTAGACATTCTCACATGCATGAAACTGAAGTAAGCTCCAGGTGGAACTCAAATCAGCCTTGATACTCTTTCCCAGCCTGTCCAGAGCATAGCAAAGTACAAAGTTAGGCTTAATTTGAAAAGGAAGAATCGACAGATAAACTAAGTGGCAAGTCTGCAGCTGTTGCACTTGAATCACTGACGGGAACACTGTTAAAAGTAACATTACAAGCAAATGCATGAAGTAGCATAAGACATGGATTCTTTTTGCAAGCAACCTGACAGAGCACCAGCAAACATGATCGCTATTAAAAGTACCATTAAGAGGGAACTTACACTCTAGTGATGACTCCTTCATGGCTATCTTTAACTGCATCACATCATTTTGCACTGAGTTTAATACCATCCGATCTAATGTACTGAACTTGGCAAATGCTGCAAGTTCTCATGTACTGCTCCTGTGCTGGTCGCCAACCCCGGTCCTGTCTCAACAACCTGCAACGTACTGCCAAAAATCAGAGAGAGATGCGCCAAAAATCAGAGAGAGATGCAGATAGGGGGGCAAATAACACATAGAAGAAGAGGGGAGATGCGCCTCGGTTCAGGATCTCGGGCCGGCGATCTCGGGCAATGGCTGCCCATGCGGCCACGCGTTCAGGTCCCTGTACGTCCTTGCACGCAGCGCTGTGCCAGAGAGATGGGAGATAGAACGAGAGGAGGGAGGGGAAGAGAGAGATAGCCTTCGGCGAAAAGTGAGCGCCCATGTGAGGTCGTGGAGGACGCCAGAAGCAGCAGCTCCGGCAGACGCCCACTAGCAGGAGACCACTGGTAGGAGCGCCTGTGCAAGGACCTCGGCCCCCGCCGCCGCCGCTCAGGTCCGGGTCACCGTCGCTCGACTGCAGGAGGCCCTCGCTTGCCACTACCGTCGTCGCTTAGATCCGTGTCGCTGCGCGAGGCCCTTGATTTCGCCCTTGATTTCGGCAACCTCTGAATTGGGCGTTGGTGAGCGAGGGAGGACCGGAGGGGGAAAATGCAAAATACGTTATTAAACTGTGGAGTGCGGGTTGATTCCTATATTTTCCAGGGGGCTTTCCGCAAAACGGCCGTGACGTACCAACCACTGCCACGATCGTTTACTCGTATTATATAGTAGAGATTGACTTTGTATTTTTGAAGAAAAAACTAGTATAGAAACATGGAGTAGTTATCTACAAATATAGATAAAATAAGGGGTTCATCCGCGCAAGCTCCCTCCGCCCTTAACTAGAATCGCCGGGAACCAATCCGGCGCCGCTACCGCCCACACGCGCCAGTCGGCACCAGCCCCGTTCCCACTCGCCATCTCTCCCGAGCACACCACACACCTACGCGAGGCGGCCATACCCGCGTCATGGCCTCTTCCACCACGGCCGCCGCGCTCGCCTGCCTCCTCCCCGCCTCGCAGGCCTCGCGGCTCCCCAAGGCGGCATCCTTCGCGCCCCTCCCGGCTCACTCGGCGGCCTGGAGAAGGGCGGTCGTCTCCGTCGCGGCGCCGCGGAAGCGCAGGTTCGCGCCCGGCGTCGCCTACGCCGCCGCCGCCACGGAGAAGAGCATTTACGACTTCACCGTCAAGGTGCCCGGTTCTCGCCTCCTGGTTTTCGCGATATTTGTGAATGGCGTGTACCTTACTTGATTGCGTGTGAGGTGCGACCCCGCGCGGTGGGTGAAATTGTACGCACTGGTTGAATGGAAGTGCTAGGTGAGATCTGTGGATGGTATTGTTTTTGTTGCTTGCCGCGGTATTAGGTGTTTGATGTGCTGTCATTCAGGTAGGTAGGAGGTGTTGCAAACTTGCAACCATCTCCTGGAATACAGAGTATCTGTAATTGTCTGCGGCATTATTGGGCGTGCTTGAAATTGGTTGAATCAGGCCAATCCATTTTGAGATATAGATTTTAGTTCGTACCGTTCCAATCCTTTGCCAGTGATGGTAACATGTTCAAATATTGTCCGGTGGCAGTACGATGATGTGTTCAGTGTTCATGGACCTTGGTAGTTGATGTGTGTTGAAATGTTAATTTGGGCTGTTGGTACAAATTCCAAATATTGTAAAATATGTTTAGTGGTGCCAACGAAAGTGCTTGGAATTAGCCAAATAAGTAATATATCGGATTGAAACTCTAGGTTGACTAATGTACTGAGTTTTTCTGAATTTATAAGATGAAAAAGTATGTTTGTTTTGTTGTAGCACTGTCAACTACTTCCTCTGTAACTAAATATAAGACGTTTTGGTAGCTAAATTTGAGCTACCAAAACGTCTTATATTAAGATACGGAGGGAGTACTTAAGTATCATTCAGTGTGAAATGCATATGATTGGGTTGCAAAATAAACATGTAGTAGATCAACAGAAGTTGTACATAATCAAAAAATTCTTATCAGATACATGCTTATGATAGAAATAACTTCTGCGTCTTAGTTAAGCTCTGAGAGGACAATGCTGATTTCCAGTTTTTTTTACCGACGTCCTAGTTTTCAACATGAGCTAGTAACATGTTTCAATTTTTTCTCTAAACTTAAGTAAATGTTTGAAAAGCTACATGCAGTTTTGTGAAATCTATGTGCTAGTAATTTTATACAAACATATTGGTGTGGGTTTGTGGTCCGTTTGCAGGCTTAAATTGCACATGGAGGACATATTCAAGCAGAGGCGCAGTCCAAGTAAAATGAAAAGAGAGTATACAAAGAAATTCTCAGGAAGTCATTTATTTTAGCAGTAAAATTAAACATTGATGGCCGCGTGCATCAATCGATAAAGAGGCCCGGGGTGATCCTCCTATTTGAAAAGAAAGTAATATTGAACAGTCATTGGTTGTGGGCCATTTTGACTTGTGTAGCACTGTATTCATCTTTGTTCCTGAGCAACATTTAGTTTGCAATTTTTTGCTACTTTCTAGTATGATTTTATTTCCCCAGGGCCTTTCCCATAGTTGCAATACAACATTATTTATATTTAATTATTGATAAACGATTCATGAGTTATTCAGCACATTTTCATAAGGGGATCAGCTATGTCCATTTATAGCTTCCGTGCTGAATAAATAGTTCTCTGTTTCTCAGGATATTGATGGAAAAGTATTTCGCTTAGCAAATTCAAGGGGAAGGCACTGTTGATTGTTAATGTTGCTTCGCAATGGTAATTTTCGTGATACATTTTTTAATCTTTTTCCTCATGCCCAGCACCGTAAGTTATGCTATATTATGTGTTGAACCTCACATTCTTGATTCTTCTGTGAAATCCAGCGGGCTTACAACATCAAATTACACGAACTATCTCATCTCTACGAAAAGTACAAGGCTCAAGGTAATCTTCATTTCCAGTTTAGGCTTTGTTTTCACTGGACTAGACACTGCTGATTTATCAGTTCTGTAAATCAAGCACTGTGAATTATTTTGAGTTGCTTGACCCTTTCATTAGTATGTCTAATCATAGCTATGTTTTATGAGCGTGTAAGTTCTATTTATACTGGAGTTTGTTATACATGTTCATGGGTCACTCAATTATTTGTGACCTTTCTTATTATGTGAGTGACAACTTTTCATTTATCTAGCACTCTTGCTCTAGAAAATGACCCCAATGCGTATGCAGATTCCTAAACCCTTGATAGCTAGTGGAACCAATCTGTCTATTATACTCTTTCACGATAAGTCAACCCGCACAGTGACGTGTGCTGGTCCAGTTATTTAGAAACATCTGGTTTAATTAATAACTGAGGGAAAATATCCCACATTTCTACCAGTAGTATGGCGCCTTCTTCAGTATTCGACCAACATTTTTCAAAGATGTTGGCCAATATGGTGTCCTGGGCTCCTATGAACATCCATGGATGGGATTGAAGATAACTTGTTTGAGTTTATTGGAATAGTTTCGAAGCAATGTGCCTAAAAACTAGGGAATCGTGCAGGGAATGCATGGGAACACATAGCAGGAACATCTTGTTCACGTAACGGCAGTCAGCCACATCCAAGTTGAAACATCAAAGTTATCTCCAACAATTTGCTTGCATGCATTACATGGCATGCCTATTTAGTAGGACAGATCCTTGATGTGGTTCAGATTAGACGCTGGTTTTTTTCCTTTTCCTTGAGAACGCATCCGCCATTTGTTAGTGATGAAAATTTGAAAATAATATTCTTTTTTTGCGGGGATTTGAAATATATATTCGATCATATCCTCTGAATACACCTTTGATTTTGAGTAAAAAATTTCATACTTCCGCTTCAGATTGGATCAGCAAACTATCCAAAGAGCATTGCCAATAACTACTACAGAAACAATTAACATTGCCTTTTCTAAAGTTTGTTCTTGGAATATGGGCAGAAATTCCAGGACCATAGTAGGCCTTATGTCATCATACATGTTAAATTACAGGATTTGAGATTCTGGCGTTTCCATGCAATCAATTTGGTTTTCAAGAACCTGGATCAAATCCACAGATAAAGCAGTTCGCTTGTACAAGGTTTAAAGCTGAATTTCCTATTTTTGATAAGGTATGATAACTCCAGCTTAAGAAGCAATGTATTGTGTCCAGTATTTCATGCTATTTACCAAAATTAATGGGATATGCATACAATGGCAGGTTGATGTCAATGGACCTTTCACAGCCCCTATTTATAAGTTCCTCAAGTCAAGTGCTGGAGGATTTTTGGGTGATCTAGTGAAGTGGAACTTTGAGAAGTTCTTAGTTGATAAAAACGGCAAAGTTGTGGAGAGGTATCCACCAACGACTTCACCATTCCAAATTGAGGTTTGTGAAGCTTCTCTCTCACTTTATACCACTCTTTCTCCTGTTTACATGATTTCCAAATTTGTGTTTCCGAAATAAACGTTCTCATTTTTTCTCCATATAGTGATTGTAAAGAACAGTGGGCGCTAACTAAAGCTATCAGCATTTAGTGTGATCTTCCAATTTTTCACTAATTACAGTGAACTTGGGTCTATGTTTCTAAGATTCCAAAGCGTATGTTGGTGTTGGCATGTGTTTCTAAAAGGATACCAAATAAATGCTCATGTATTCGTATATAAAAACGCACAGTCCCAGTCCCTTGCAGGCTCAAATCTTGGGTTGTGGACATCCACCTAAAAGTAAGCCTTGTCAACAGAATTACAGAACAATAACTCCTAGAACAGTGTTGGGGGTCCTTGGGGAACCATAGATCTACTTGAGTGATCCAAAGGGCACATGATCCAGGTTGCAGTAATCGTTCAAGGTTTAGATGCTGGAGTTATGTTAAGTTCCTGCTGACTGTTTCTGACAATGGTCCATGGGGCACCCGCAGCCACCGGCAAGCAGTATGGGCTTGGCAAGTTTGTCAATCTTCTTCTGCGCCTATAGTGGGATTATGTAATTCAGAACATTAGGTGAAAGTGAAGATAAGAATCCTGAACTAAAGCCCATTTCGTCAAAAGTATACTTAGTTAATTTCGAGATAAATACCGATCTTCACAGGAAACACATTTATTCCAAACAGGCCCTTATTTGCTCACTTTCGGTACTACAAATTATCAAATTGCAGCAGTAGACGGGTTATATGACCTGTAATTGCATTTCACGTTATCACTATGGACTGGAATGACATCGTCCATCAGTCAAAAGTCCAGTTACTTTATCTCGAATTTAGCCACTATTTTACTTTCGGCCCATTTTGTTACTACTTTCCGTGTCATTATACGCTCTTAAATCTCTCAATTTAAGAACGACAACTTTTGTAATGAGTGGCATATTCCTTAATCCTCTATTAATGTTAGGAGCTACATCTGCCAAATTCCATGCATGTTATTCTTTTGGACCATCTGTTGATGTTTCCCGCAGCTCACAGCCTTCACGCATGAACTTTCTTGCAGAAGGACATCCAGAAGCTCATTGCGGCATAAGTACTTTTGGGTCCAACTTCAGTTTAGCACTCCTGTATATATTGTTTTTTCTTATGAAAACTGGAGTTTTGTGATTACAACTCTTCTGCGATATAACGGTTTCCATTTGTGCAAAATAATTCACTGATATGTATAGACATTTCTGGACATCGGTACTCATCGTCGGGTTGGAAGCACGAGCAACTATACTTTCTGATCGCATCTTGTTATTGCTATGGAAAGAGTGAAATTAGTACACCACGCAGTTATCTACACGCCCCTATTTTGCTTCAGTGTTCCAAAATTAAAAAGTACACACGCCTACACCCGGAGACGCAGTTTTGTAATGGGGAACAATGCTTTCTCAGTTTTGTAAGAGGCCCAAGCGCCCATATTTTGTGGTTCATAAAAAAAAAAGTATAATCAATACTTTGTGTTTAGAAACTGGCTCTTCATATAGTGTTATAATGTAGTAGCTGAATTTCTAAAACGGTATATATACATGGTAAAATTGTATATGTTTTTAATAACATAACTAAAAGATGGGAAATACAAATAACTCAAACAATACAAACTAGCTAGATCAATAGAGGGCCAAAATGTGTAAGTTCCGCATAGCTATATCCTGAATTGGCAACAGTTTGTCAGAAAGATGAATCCGTGGAGGAGCATGACCCATCGCTGACTGTCATCGCCACCGATGGCGCCGCCCAGCCACGCTTGGCGAGGTCCTCCCTGAGGAGGGTGATCTCGTGGCACACCTCCTCCATGGTCGGCCGCGCCGGCGGCGAGTGCTGCGTGCACGCGAGCCCGAGCTCGATCAGCTCGGCCACGACGTCGTCCGCACTGACCGTCTCGTCGCCCTGCACCGACGGCGATCCCCCGTCCGTCAGCCATGACCTCGCGACGATGGCGGCGAAGTTGTGCGGGTAGTGCCGCCTGACCCAGTCGTGCAGCGTGAGCCCCTCTTGGAAAAGCACGTCGGTCGGCCGTTTCCCGGTGATCAGCTCCAGGATCATCACACCGAAGCTGTACACGTCGCCTTCTATCGAAGGGTGGCCTCCTAACCCGTACTCTGAAACCACGCAAGAACACAAGGAAAAATGTTCAGAGAAGAACCTGACATGCATTTGCTGTTCATATCAGAATTTAAATTACCTGGAGCGATGTAGCCGACGGAACCTTGTAGCAATCCGGTAATGGAGTTGCACGGGTCAGCAGAGCCGGTGATGTCACCGAGGTGATCGCCAACTTCCTTGACAAGCTGCGCGATTCCGAAATCGGCCACCACGGCCGTCATGTCGTCGTCGAGGAGCACGTTGCTGGGCTTGAGGTCGCAGTGCACGACGCGGACGGGCGCGTAGTGGTGCAGGTAGGCGAGCCCCTCGGCGACGTCGCCGGCGATGGAGAGCAGCCTTGCGAGGTCAATGCCGCAGCCAGTGCCGCCGTCGCGCGGGTAGAGGCGGCTCTCGAGGCTACCGTTGGGCATCAGCGGGAGTACGAGCGCGTGGAAGTCCGGCTGGCTGCACGTTGTGACCACGCGCACTAGGTTGCGATGCCGTGTCCGCCGGAGAACATCGCACTCCCGTTTGAAGCTCCGGGAGACCTCGCCGCCGCCTGTCTTTGGGTCGAGCACCTTGACTGCTACCCGCGTGCCGTCGCGGAGCGTCCCCTCGTAGACGCGCCCGAACCGCCCGGCGCCGATGAGGCCCGACTGCTGGAAGCCGCCTGTCGCCTCGGAGAGCTCCCTGTGCGAGATCCTCGGGTGATCCCCCATCTCGGTCCGCTCGTCGCCGCCGAACGATAGCAGCGTCGATTGCCGCCCATCTCGTCCGATGCTCGCCGTTCTCGCCACGGCGCGGCACGCCGCGAGCCCAAAGATAGCCACCGTGAAGCTCGCGACCGTGACGGCGACGGGCACCACCACCCGCCGGTTGCGGAGCACTCTGCGCTTTGTGCCACCGCACAAATTCAAGCTCGGCGCCCGCGCCATCGACGACTTCCCCACCGCCGCGCACAGCGCGGAATCGCCGAGGAACGCGTCCGCCGGGAACCACGCGAAGGCCCCGCCGCTCGGCACCTCTCCGGCGAAGCCATTGTAGGAAAAGTTGACACGTCGCAGCGAAGCGGCCGTCTCAAGGGACATAGGCAGGGGCCCCGTGAGGCGATTGCAGGACACGTCGAGGACCTGCAAGAACGGAAGCGACCCGACAGCCTCCGGTAAGCCACCTCTAGAGCGTTGCCGGAGAGGTCCAGGTACTCGAGCGCGATGCAGCTGCCGAGCTGCGGCGGGATCGCGCCGGAAAGCCGGTTGGACGACAGGTTGAGCACTTGCAGCATCGCCATCTTGCTGATGGTTGCCGGGATCGGGCCTTCCAGATGGTTGCCTGAGAGGTTCAGGTACAGCAAGCCGATCATCCCGGACAAGTCGGCGGGGATCTCGCCTTGCAACATGTTGTGGGAGAGATCAAGATTCTGGAGGTTCACGCACTGCACGATGCTCGGAGGAATGGCGCCGGCGAGCTCGTTGTGATGCAGCGCGAGCACGCGCAGCTGCGTGAGGCCAGAGAGGGTGCCGGGGATGGCGCCGCTGAGCCGGTTCTGCGAGAGGTCGACGAGCCCGAGCCGCGGGATCTCTCCGAGGGACGGCGGGATGTCGCCGGAGAGCAGGTTGTCGGAGAGGTACAGCCGCTCGAGCCGCCGCATGCCACCGATTCCCGGCGGGATGGAGCCGTTGAGGAGGTTGTGGGAGAGGTTGAGGGCGGTGAGGTTAGCGAGGTCGGAGAGGTCCGCCGGTATCGGGCCGAAGATGCTATTGAACTCCAGGTGGAGCTGCGTGAGTGCCGGGGAGAGGCGGCCGACGACCGGTGGGATCGTGCCGCCGAGGTCGTTCCCGGCGACGGCAAGCTCCTTCAAGCTGGTGCAGTTTGTCAGGGACGCGAAGAACGGCTCGAGATCGGTGTTGTTGCGTGGGCTCTTGAAGTAGTTGAACGACAGGTACAGAAGCTCGAGACTTCTCATGCCGCCGAACATGCTGGACGACGGCAGCTCGCCGGTGAGGAAGTTTGACTCCAGCAGAAGCCACCGGAGCTTGGTCGAGTTGGAGAGCGAGCGAGGGATCTCGCCGACGAGGTTGTTGGACCACAGGACAAGGAACGTCAGGTCTGGGAGCGGGCAATCTGCTCGGATGGGGATCTCGCCGTCGAGAGAGTTGGAGGAGAGGTCGATGTAGTGCAAGGCGGAGAGGTTGCAGAAGATGGCCGCCGGTATGTAACCTGAGAGATTGTTTACACCGAGGTTGAGATATTCCAGGTTCCGGATGTGCGTGAGCTCCACCGGAATCGAGCCCTGGAGTTGGTTGAAACCCAGGCTCAGCTGCTTTAGCCCGGAGAGTTTCCCGAGCTCCGGTGGCACCGCCCCGGTAAAGATGTTCCCGGAGAGATCGAGTGAGCTGAGGCTGGAGAGATTGCCGAGCTCCGGCGGGACCGTACCGGCGAGCATGTTCGACGACACGTCGAGCGACTTGAGGCGGGAGAGGTTGCCGAGCTCCGGCGGGAACCTGCCGGCGAAAAGGTTGCCGGAGAGATTGAGTATCCTGAGGTGGGATAGGTTACCGAGCGCGGGAGAGACCTCGCCGGAGAGCTTATGGCGTGGTAGAACCAACTTGACGACACGCCGTGACGCCGTGTCGCAAGCGACACCGGTCCAGTTGCACACGTCCGGCGAGGCGCCCCAGCTGGCGAGTGCTCCATTGGGGTCGCCGGGCACGCCGGCCTTGAATGATAATAGCGCGGAGCGGTCGTCCTCTTCCGACGAGCCGCTGGCTGCGAGAGCTGGGCCTGCGCCGTGGAGGAAAAGGAGAAATGTGAAGACGAGGGCTGTGGCTGGCGTGGCCGCCATGAGATCGGGCGCGTGGTGCTGCTGTGGGTAGCTGGAGTTGGAGCTCAAGCTCACATCGGAGCTAGGCAAATTTTAAATGGGTTGGTGATAGCAACGTTTGCTGCACAGCGCGGGGTTTTAAAGGACGAAGGGAGAAGAAGAAGAAAGCGTCGATCGCCGGCACCCTGCCTAACTGCCGTCGCGCGGCGGCCGTTAATCACACCTTCGCGCCAAGTTTTTGACTTCGCGCATGTGAAACGTGGCGTCTCGTTACTGGCTCAGATCCTGCTTGCGGTCTGGCTGGAAGGTGGGGCCATGGTGGTGTGGATACGATCTCACGGGAAATCTAACCGGATACGATTTTAATTTTAATTAGCGTCTCAATGGCTAGCTAAGGTTTGGAGTGGGGAGAGACAGTGGTACGTGATCATGTATGCGGGTGCGTAGTGCGTACAAGGTTTGGGTTCATCGATGCATGCTTCGATCCATATCACACCGACACCGAGAACTATGGATGGATATAAGAGTGGTTATACTCAAGTCCATCAGAGTTTAAATGCTAAATTTAACACATGTGTGACTCATAAAAGTCAAATATTCTTTCAGTTGGACGCGACGTTCACGTCGAGATCGAGACGACTGTGGTGACATCGTCAATCTTAAGACCTGCCATCGGTTCAGTCTTTCAGATGTGCTCATATGGGTAGGGTGTCTTCATGCGTCTATAGTGGTGAGCATATGCGCGTGTATGTGTTTCATTTTGTAATGTGTATATAAAAAAAATCCAAATCAAACTCATGGTCAACTGAGAATTAGAAGAAAAAAATAGTACAACGCCGCCACCTTTAAAAAAACCTAGCTCCCTGCTTCATCCGGCCTGCAATTGTGGGTCCCCTCCTCATCTAGGCTTTTTATATTGCCATAAAAGAGGGAAGAAAGCGAGTAGATGACATGATAAGATCCCTAATAGATTCTGAACCGTTTTCCAAAAATAAATTGCATGACATAGTTTGATTTCAAGTAACAAAAAAAAATCTTACTTCCAAATGGTTGAACCTTGAATGGATTTGCTACTATATGCATCGGGAAGGATATGCTCATCCAAGCTAATACTAAAACGACTATCATGATGTGTATTGGGTGAGTTTTTGTGATGTCATTTTGGAGGGAATATATTGCAACTTAAATAAAATCATAAATTTTCGGGTGTTTATAAGATTTTGTTAGAAAAAAGGGCCCCTCAACAGCCAGAACCGGCCCTGGGTCAACGTTGATCGGGGCGCGTCCCTTGTCGGTTTAGATGCTCCCCTATATACCGTGGTTGTTCGGTTACGTGATGGGAAGCAAAAATTTGGTCTTACACGCAACAGTCAGGATCTATCTATAAAGATACAAGCGAGAGATGATCTAGATTCATACCAACACCATGTAGCAAAAGTACATGTTAATGAAACTTGATGAACATCCTCACGGCTAAGCCTAGCCGATTCCCCGCTCCACTCTGTCAGGGTTCCGCCGTCCAGAATCCTGACGTCAGCGTCAACTCGAATAGAATCAGAGGCATGATCCCTCTTAGAGTTCGCACGCGTTCGTCTCCTCCAATTCAGCAGAACTTCGTCGTCCAGGACTAAGTATCTACTGGAATAAGTATGGTGGAGATCCCTACACATGGGAGAGAGAGATTAGATCTAAATCTAATGGGAGAGGACACCTTAAAAACCCGCTAGATGAGGATCAATCAGGAGGGGGAGGGGCACCTCCACAACTCCAATGCGTGGGGAGGAGGTGTGCCTCTCCCCCTCTTCATATAGTGGAGGGAGGGGGCAGAGGGGCGTAACCCTCCTCCTAGGGCCGGTGCACTAGGTGACTTGCCCCCCAAGAAAGGTGGGAGGCTAACCCTAGTGGGCCTTTTGGCCCATTCGGCCATCCCCCTTCCTTAGCCCTCAAGACAAAGTGGGGAACGCCCCACTGATGGTCCTGGGAGCTAGGAGGTTTACTCAAAGTTTTGGGTTCCCAAATCTCACACCCGAAATTCTCTCGAAAAAATCAATACCCGACATTTCGGGTGGCCGAAATTTCAGATTTGGATTCGGGTTTTTCCCGATTTGCCCGAACATGAGCAGCACCCTCAAAAATCTTCAATCCTTCAATTCAGACACTAGGAGAAGGTCGAGCTAGCACCGTTGGTTGCCGATGGACGACGGGAAATGAGGGATACTGGTGTGGCGCTGCACCACTACGCACGGCGAGGAAGGCGGCCGGTGTGGCGCTGCCCTCTATGCATTGTTGAGGAAGGCAGCCGGCATGAAGCTGCTCCTTCTCGCTCTCAGGCATGGTTCACGGGAGGCTAGGGAGGCGGCGACCGCGTCACAGACGGCGGATAGATCGGCACTTGGGAGGGTTGGTGCAGGATTGGCCTTTGAGGCTACCTACACCCGTGCGTGACGTGCAGCTGTGTGTGTGCCTGTGCGGCGATGCGGGAGAGTTGGGAACTAGGGTAGACCGGTGAGGGAGGAGGTGTGCGTGAAGTGGAAGAGTGGGTTTTGGGCTGCTGGGCCGGGACACTGCATATATGTGCGGGGCTGGGCTAATATTATCTGTGTAATTTGGTTAATCGGGATGTTCGGGTTCAGCGAGTACACACCCGAAATGCCCAAATAAAATTTGGGTTTCTAGAGTTGCTACCCTAATAGGTGTTCGGGTTTTTCAGGTTCGGGTTATACGGATTCGGGTTTGGGTTATTCGGGTTCAGAATACGGTTATCGGGTTTTATGCCAAGCCTGACCTAGGAGCCCATGCGGCTGTACCCAAGTGGCCCTAGTCCCTGGTGCAGCCCCGGACCCCTACCGACACTTTTCCCCTCTTCAGGTGTTTGTCTAAAACCTCTCGATGAGTATTTTTATTTTATACAAAATATCGGAATTAATCTGACAGTGATGGGAACTATTTCTGCGACTCCGTGACATCTCATGTTCGCTTATTTAATTTTCGAAACTCTTTCGAAATCTCCCCGAAAATATTTCGATCACTCCGGAACTATTCCGAGTGACTCTTTCTCATGTTTCCAACCATCAACTTATACAACTAACTGAAGTAGACTTATGCGTGTGACACTACATGTGCGATAACAAGTGGACATGACCCGGAAAACCTTCCGGCTAATAACCAATATCAGAGCCGTGGACGCCCGTATTGATTCCCACTGTTATACGACTGATCTCGAGTGAACCTGTTAGTTCTCGTACATGGTTCCCATTGCTTCACAATACTAAACATACCCGAGGTGAGATGGTCCGATATATGTGTGAAGCAACCCCATATCACTGTTTGTTGTTATCCTCGTTACCTGTTTGTTTCCTTTTTCTCGTTTCCGTATTCCGGTATCCCCATGATTTACATCATGCCGTGTCTGCGCAAACGATGATGACTACCTTTATACCAAGTGGGCTCTGGATGTATCTCTCCATCGCTGGAGGAGCAATTCCAAGTCTTGGATCATTGAGTCCTATACACATTCTACGAGCTACCCAGAACCTACCGTTATGATCATCCTGTTATGGTGTGACGTTAGACATGACTAGAGTAACCTTTCAAACATGCATGAACCTAATACCCTCATGGTTAAAGGACATATGTGAACGGTAAATAGTCTGCGATATTACTAACAACAATGTGACAATAAGATCTCATAGTATATCAACGGCGGAGTCTGTCCAGCCAACATTATTCCGCCCACAATTTGCTCTCATTGTTGTCGGTATAATCATACCATGACCAGGAAGACAGGGTCATCATACAACCAATGAGTTAGTCTCTAGAGAAAAGACTAGAACTGTTTTCGGTGTTTTTATTCTACACGTGCATATGGGTATTCCTTCTGACACCTCCTTCAGAAACCATAGCAGTTGATATTAATAGTAATATTTTTTATTATCTCTAGGGCATATCTCCAACAGTTGTATGCGGCGCTACTACGGCGATTCCTATGAGAATATTCCTCTACATATCTATGGGGACGACTCAGTTACAGCGGTGTCAGTCTTCGTTCTTCCCTTCTGTGACGCAACATTGACCAAATAAGCAGTAGCCTATTCAGATGCAGAAGATTTTTAGTCATATGTCCACGTAACCATTTGCCGTAAAATACACAACAATTTCACATTAATTAAATATAACCTCTTAACTATATCGTGGGATTTTTGAATATCTGCAAACAACTTCATATTTCATGTGTTTTTTACATTTTCATCTACACAAAGTTCTTAATGAAATTCCCGCTGCAACGCGTAGGTTATTTTTCTTGTTATATTGTTATTGACACCAAAACAAGTTAAGGACTGAACTGCTAGCTTGAACTTTCAAGCACAGTCCTTAACTTGACAATACTAAACTATCAGTGTAATAGTTTAATTTAACAGTTGTTCACGTTAGTGAAATAAAACCTGACGGGAATCCTCACACCACTACTAGAAAATGGGCCTGTTGTCCCGGCTGGGGAGGCCCTTTAGTCCCGGTTTGACCAACCGAGACTAAAGAAGCGGGACTAAAGGTCCCCCCTTTAGTCCCGGGTTGGTCACAAACCGGGACTAAAGGGTTTGCAACTGGGCGCCCGGCTCGGGCACGAAAAAAATCTGATTATTTTTTCGAATGTTTGACTCATTAATCTCTCACTTGGACATCTTTTAGCACTAATTACATTTAATCTTTGGTCAAATTCCAGTTTTGGTCAAACTTTCCGGTCGGTCACCTATCCTCACACTACTCCACCCTCAGCACGCTTAACTTCTCAGTTCCTTCCTGCGGTGGTCCCGCGAATCTTGTTGTTGCTTGTTGTCAATACTACCATATCAATTCTATTAACTCTTATACCATTGTGTCACACGTCTTTATTTTTTGGAACCACAAATAATTATTTAAGTAAACAATAATGAATAAGTAATAATAATATTTGAATTACAATGAAAATAAAATAAGTAATAATAATATTTTATTACTTTTTTGGCATTTATTCATTTAATATGGCATAATTCATATCTTTAAATCTGTAAATCAAAAATCGACAAATAATATATCCATTATTATCAGAAAAATGTGAGGAATCCAAATATGACATCATTTTATTTTTTGAATTTTTTAAATTTTTAAAAATCTGAATTTTGATCTTTTCGAATTTCAAAAATCTAAAAAAATCCCAAACGGCCTTAAGCTGTTGAATTCGGAATGCTAATTTTTTGCCGATCATTTTGATATATTATACCTTTTTTCCGACATCGTATGCAGAAATAGCGGCCATCTGAAACCGCGGCAGAACTGTTGGGAAAAAAATTCGAATTTGTTTTAGTCCCGGTTGGTTCTTTTGTCCCGAGACTAAAGAAGCGGGACTAAAGGGGTCTATCTTTAGTCCCGGTTTGAGACACCAACCGGGACTAAAGGGGCTCGCTTCTTTTGTCCCGGTTCCAGCCACGAACCGGGATTAAAGCCCGCGGACGCCCTGGCCGCCTCGAACCGGGACAAATGGACCCTTTAGTCCCGGTTTGAGACGCAACCGGGACTAAAGACAAATATTGTGATGGACGAAAGACCCATTTTCTACTAGTGCACTCAGGTATTTAAATTTATTAACGGTCAATCCCACCAGGTTTAATATAATCTGACAGCCAGCTCTCAAACAAATTTTATTTTAGCAGGCATGAGTGTCAGAGTGCGGATGCCTCTCGGTTTACCGCCGGGTTTTAATAACCTGACGGGGATTCATATTTCGACGATTCGGAACCCTCAAAGACCTGAGTTTTCTGGGAGTGGCTTCCTTTAAAAAAAATAGGATGAAGCATCTGTGTACGAATAAGAGCGCCAGACTAATTAAATGCGTCAGATATGGGCAGTCTCGTGGACGCAAATGCAACAAGAACAAAAAGAAGCCTCCACTTAATTAGCGTGAATTACCATCACATCAATCTTTGCTTATTGGTGCTCTGCCTGCAACAAACCCAAAAGTTATGCTATCTTAATATATTGTGTGATATTGCATGGTCAATATTCCAATGTGCTGTGTCAGATACTACTAACCTACATATATTAATCAATAGGCTCAACTTGTTCTTCCAGCTAAGATAATGATATTCGGGTCACAAACTAAGTCTGAACATACACACACAAAGATCACACTTTGACACATTCAGATAGACTTGTACCAATATATCCTGAAGCCGTTTTACGTTTATTATATGCAGGTCAAAACCCCATACATTAGTAAAATGCTGAAGGTAACAATCCTTCTTGAGCAGAACCATGGTGTCGATCGCTTTCTGCTACATGCCCTGAACCTGACTGATTAAAGCTAGTAAGCGTGCTGATGGAAAAGCCTAAATAACCTGAAAACAGCCCATGGAAGCTCCTGTCGAATCTGCGACAACATTAAACTACATATTGCTGGTGGTGAAAGGACACGATCGATCCTCAGATGCAACGAACACTGCCGACTTAATTTGTTTTCAGCAATGTCATGAACTTGTTTATGTGATTTTGCCAACTTGCATGGTCGTCAGAGCGCCTGAATAATGACCTAACTCAATATCCTTTTGTCCTGTGCTAGCTGACATGATCATCCATGCATGGCCGGCTAATGGAGTCCGACAAGTTTGCTATTACATGGATGGAGGATGGATTAAATCATCGAGTGTCATCTCCATTGCAGAATTAACAACTCAAAGAATTAGCACTAGCAGTTAGTAGTAGGCATTCCCCTAACTATCCAATGAACTAATGTTCTAGTGACAGCCAGCTGAGAGACATGAGACGGGAGATCACCCAATGCATTCTTGACGTGTCAACATACGTGGCGTGCGTGCGTGCTCGCTGTTTATTTTTGTGTGCAGTGATTTGCCAATGCGGTCGATGTTAATTAATTAACTGGAGTTGGAGAACAGCGAATCGTTGGTCGTCGAGAACGACCGTCACCGTCGTCGGCGCGGGCGCCGGCGCCGCCGTGCTTGGCGAGGTTCTCCTTGATCAAGGTGATCTCGTGGCACACGTCCGCCATGGTGGGCCGCAGCGCCGGCGAGTACTGCGTGCAGGCGAGGCCGAGCTCGATCAGATCGACGACCGCCATGTCGGCCACCACCGGTACCGCGCCCTCGACGACGTCCCGCTGCCACGCGCGTGGGCGACGGCGCCGGCGACGTCTTGCGGATAGTGCCGCCTGACCCAGTCGTGCAGCGTGAGCCCCTCGCTGAAGATGACGTCCGTCGGCCGCTTCCCGGTGAGCAGCTCCAGCAGCATCACGCCGAAGCTGTACACGTCGCCACGCACCGATGGGCGCCCTCCTAATCCGTATTCTGAAACAACCAGTTATTAGTGTTAATCAATGTAAGATCAGCTAAGTTTCATGAACTGAGTTGCGAAGTGACATAAAGTATGGCGACTCGTGTGTCTGCATGCATGCATGCATGAACAAACTTTTGTGCGTGTCACGTACGTACCAGGTGCGATGTATCCAACTGAGCCTTGCAACAGTCCGGTGGTGATGCAGTGCGTGCCGCTGGCGTCGCCGTCCACGCCGGCGACGAGCCGCGCGATGCCGAAGTCCGAGATCACGGCGCGCATCCCCTCGTCGAGGAGGACGTTGCTCGGCTTGAGGTCGCAGTGCACGACCTTCGCCGCCGCGTAGTGGTGCAGGTACGCCATCCCGTCGGCCACGTCGCTCGCGATGCTCACGAGCTGCCCGAAGCCTAGCCCGCTGCCGCCGCCGCCGTCGTGCGGGTAGAGGTGCGCCTCGAGGCTGCCGTGCGGCATCAGCGGTAGCACGAGCGCGTTGAAGCTGGCCGTGCTGCAGGTGGTGATCACCCTGATGAGGTTCTTGTGCCGCGTCCGTCGGAGCGCCTCGCACTCGCGTTTGAAGCTGGCGGAGACCTCGCCATCGCCGCCGCACTTCGGCTCGACCAGCACCTTCACGGCGACACGGGCGCCACCGCGGAGCGTCCCCGCGTAGACGCGCCCGAACCGCCCCGAGCCGATCAGGTTCGACTCGGCGAAGCCGCCCGTGGCCTCCGAAAGATCCCGGTACGACACCCTCGGGTGCTCCCTCTCCGCCGCCTCGTCATCGTCAACGCCAGCGACCCACGTCGGCCGCCGCGTCGGCATCGACCTGCACCCCGGTGCATACCAGCATGACGCACACTGCTGCAACTATGCCGACAACGGCTGGGAGCACCGCGCGCTGACGACCTGCAGCACCGCGCCCACTTGCGCCGCACGTTGCAATACCGTGGATACCGGTATCCCCGGATATGCAGAGCTTCGGATTGCCTCGGAACGCCGCCGCAGACAGGTTCACGAGCACGCCGGCGCGGGGCACGACTCCCGAGAAGTTGTTGTACGAGAAATCCGCGTCCCGAAGTGACGTCGATGCCAGCAGGGACTCTGGCAGTGGTCCCGAGAGCCCATTTCGCGACACGTCGATCGCCTCAAGGAACGGCAGCGCCATGACCGCCGTCGGGAGCGCGCCTCGCAGCGCGTTACCGGAGAGGTTGAGGTACTCGAGCGCGACGCAGCCGCCGAGCTGACGGGATGGCGCCGGCGAGCTCGTTGGACGACAGGTCGAGCGCGAGGACCATGTCCATCTTGCTGAGCTCGATGGGGAGAGGCCCATCAAGGTGGTTGTTGGATAGGTTTAGGTAAATCTTGAGGCTGTTCATGGCGGCGACGTGCTGGGGGATCTCACCTTGGAGACCATTGTAGGAGAGGTCGAGGATTTCGAGGTTCTGGCAGTCGCCGAGGCTCGGGGGATGGTGCCGGCAAGGCGATTGTGGTGCAGCATCAGCCTTCTGAGCTGCGTTAGGTTGGAGAACGTGTCCGGGATGGCACCAGCTAGGAGATTACCGGAGAGATCAAGGAGGCCGAGGTGTGGCACTCACCGATGCACCTGGGGATCTCGCCCGAGAGGAGGTTGTTGGACAGGTACAGCTGCTCGAGCCGCTGCATGCGCGATAAGTCCGGCGGGATGGAGCCGTTGAGCAGGTTGTTGGAGAGGTTTAAGTAGGTGAGGTTGACGAGGCCGGAGATGTTGGGCGGGATGGAGCCGGAGATGGCGTTGTCCTCGAGATGGATCTGTCGGAAGCCGCGGGAGAGCTTGTCGATGAACGGCGGTAGCCTGCCGCCGAGACCGTTCCCTGCGAGCTCGAGCTCCTGCAGGCGGGTGCAGTTGGTGAGGGAGCGGAAGAAGGGGTCGAGGTTGGTGTTGCCGTCGTGGCTGGAGAGGTTGTTGTAGGAGAGGTAGAGTACTGCAGCCGCGGCAACCTGTCGAACACCTTCGACGGCAGCTCGCCGGCCAGGTAATTGGACTCGAAGTCGACCCACTCGAGCACGGGAGAGTTGGAAAGCGCCGGTGGGATCGGGCCGGACAGGTCGTTGGACCACAGGAGGAGAAAGCGGAGGCTGGGGAGGCGGCACTCGGCAACGTAGGGGATGTCGCCGGCGAGTGAGTTGTTGGCGAGGTCCATGTACTGCAGCGCGGAGCAGTTGCAGAAGAGCGTCTCCGGGATGCCGCCGGAGAGTCGGTTGCCGCTGAGGTCAAGGTAGTACAGCTCCCGGAGGAGCCCGATGCCGGCGGGGATCGCGCCCTCGAGGAGGTTGCTCGTCAGGCTCAGCTGCGTCAGCCTCGATAGCGCGGCCAGCTCCGCCGGATCTTCCCAGCGAAAGCGTTGCTCGAGAGATCAAGACCGTGAGGAAAGACATCCGTCCCAGCGCCGGCGAGATCACGCCGCCGATTCCGCGGCCGCTGAGCACGAGCTGCGTGACTCGCCGCCTGCCCGGCGGGCCACGGCCACGTGACGCCGGTCCAGTTGCAGAACCCCGGGAGCTGCCCCAGTCGGCGAGGGCGCCGCCGGGTCCGCCGAGACGTCTGACAAGAAAGCGAGGAGAGCGGACCGGTCGTCGGCCACTGGCACTGCTCCTGGTGCCATGGCGGCGGCGGAGACAGCGATCGGCACGATGAGGCCGACATGGAAGATGATGATGACGATGATTGGGATGGCGAGCAACTTGGCCATTGAGGCCGGGTGGTGGTGGTGGCGATGAGGTGGACGTGGAGGTCATTTGATAGCTACGTCTGCTACAATGCCATGGTTTTATGGGGAGCGGAGCTTGAGAGAAGCAGCTGGAACTGCAGACGAGGCGATATGAGGAAGGAAAAAGGGCGGGAAATCGAAGGTGGCTGCCTAACTGTTGTTGAAAGGCCGCGTGCGCCGCGGCTGGATTTAGTTCGAAATGTTTGACTTTTGATGAGAGGTGTGTACGTACATACGTGTGCGGGTGCAACTTGCGATCTCGCCTGGAGAAGCAAGTCAAACCTAGAACTAGTTTTGTTTGTTTATCCACGAAATTGTATTAGTCAAAGTACGCGCCAAACTGTTTCAAGATCATCTGTCAAGTGGTATGAAACCGCACGAGACTGATTAACATCATGCTGGTTAATTAAGTGGTTATATATCCATGGCAAGTTGTACTTCACAGCACACGTGATGCCGTCGTCAGCATATTAGCCTGAAAAAATAGCACCCTAGCAACACAAGGAAACTAATATTTCTGCAAGGAAAAAGTCCAAAACAAATCTTGAACTTGTAAAGGAAACATAAATTGAACCATGAGTTTTGAATCCTCGAAGTTGGCACTCTGAACTTGTCAATCCCATGCGGGGCCCAATAGCCGGCTGAGAGTAGCAAGATATCATGGCCGGGTTGTAACATTCCCGGTGCGCAAACATGTCTGAGGTCCAAAATAGACCAGGATTAACAAGTTCAGAGTGCCAACTTTCGGATTCAAAGTTAGGGTCTGAATTATTTATTTTCTCTACAAGTTCAATGTTTGTTTTGAATTTGTTTTCCTTTATGCAATGCCCTCCGCAGGGAAAAGTTTTTCGCTGGCAGGTGCGGTCATTCCGTGATCAGTTGGTGGGAGGTTATCGCCCCTTGAAGCTAGGTGGATTAAGCATGCATGGCCTTGAGAAGTTCAAACCCCGACAGACCGTGGGTTGGACCTAAGCTTTATTGTGATGAATAGGACATGGCCCTCTTAGCGCATCCACCCTGATATTCATATGGGACGGAATAAGGCGTTGTTTTGGCAAAATAACTGGATTGGTTCCGGGCGTTTTCGTCACTTGGCTCATAAGCTCTGCAAGGTTGCTACCCAGAAGATTTGATTGGTCAGCAAGGAGCTTTGAGATTAAACGGCAACTGGATCACCTATGTTTCGCAGTTGAATGCGGTGGCGAATGGATCTTACTCGGCAAGCTCGGCCTACAAGGCTCAATTCGTAGGCTCCTACCCCAACTTTTCCTCAAGTAGAGATCCGGGTGGCCTTTGTTGAACATAAGTGCACCATGTTCTTTTGGCTTGTCCTCCATGGCAAGTCCTCACAGCAGATAGGCTGTTCATGAGGGGTTGGTCACATACTCACATGACTCCGGAAATAGCTAGCCGCCTCTATGAGGATCTATGGTCCCTCGACGTCTGGCCCTTACGTCGTATCTCCACTCTCCCCTCAGCGATTGGTAGAAGGCTATACTTGTTGGCGCCGGTTTATGAAATTGTGTGGCCAGAGAGAGAGAGATTGAGACAGTGTTATGTCCCATCCTGAAGCGATCTTGTGGCTGCACACGTTGGTGTGCCATGTTTGACACCACCCCATTGTGCGGAACATGTGTCCGCAACCCAAAGCGGACACATTTTGGCGTGCCTCATCCAAAATTCCTGGTGAAGATGCTCTTACGGACGCCCGAACTAAAACTCTGCCTTTAATTATCGAAACAAAAGGGGGTGACATGGTTGTAACCAAAATAATAGTAATAATAACCCGGATGAAATCCTGTATATATATCTTACACGAAGGTGACATACTGCGGACGAGATCTCGGTTAACACCACCCCAAGATGCATGTATGAACACGATCATGGACGTACGCACCTGGAGGCCTAGCTAGTAGGATCGATCATCAATCAGCGAGTAGCTGGGTGGGATTAAGCCTGCCTTCGTTGATTAGCTAGCACGCGCGCCAATTAGCGGAGACAAACCATGCATAAACAAGTCGCGTGTTCTGCTAATCTACGGCATGTCGATCAGCACATCTCCATCATCTCATCCTCTTACTGAATCAATCATTCAATATTGCAAGATCTCACAGCACGCAAGCGGCCGGCGTGCGTGTCTCCTGTTGCGGTGTGATGTGGCGAGCCGCAGCCGAGCGCCGGTGGTGCGGTTGGGGGAGCCTTCTTCTCCGCTGCGATCGACGGCGACATGGGGAACAGGCTGACAATGACCATGACAAGGAGAGAGAGACCGAAAGGCGCATGGAAGAGAGGAGAAGTGGCGTGACGTACGTGATCTCGTGAGAAAGCAATCTATAGCGAAGCTACGTCGATCGACAAATCGGCAAGAACTGGAAGCCCATGGGCCTCGGCACGTGTCGGCTCTCTGAAGAGACCAGCTGGTGGGTAATGCATGGCGTGCCGTGGTAAAATCAAGGAGGAGCTAGGCCAAATCGCCTAGAGGCTATCTAGCTAGAGTGGTACTACTTGTCATTTGTTTGCATTTGTTTTCAAATTACATGCCGCCAAATGGCACATGACAAGGTATATATGCTAACTTGTCAAGTCAAACTACTTTGCAGTCATACTCTACACAACCCTATGATGCTAAACTTAGACAGGTGATTGATCGGGTTAAAATCTTATACTCAAGGTCATGGGTGGGTGGCCAAGTCTTTGGGGAAAAATAGAACACGTAGAGGTAGGAGCTATCAGCTGCTTGTCATGTTGTTGTGTGTGCGAGGCACAAACCTAACACAACCGCGCAATCGCACTGCCCTGTCAGTGTATCATCTTTCACATCGACAAAGTAGACACCGTCCCGTCATCATTTATTTTCCTTTTTTTAAAAAAAGACACCGTCACGTCGACAATAAGACATGCACTGGTCTGTCAATTATGTCATCTCTAGTCGCATAGATTGGAGAAACCAGACATGGCACGAAGCTAGTTAAGCGGAAAATCAAGAGTGGAACAATTATAAGAACCGACACTTCGCTCTAGCGACTCCGGAGGCGAAAACTACTCGAGCGAAGAAGCCTCCTAGATCGACGTTTCCTCCTCGCCGTCACCGGCTACAACGCGGCGGCGGCACCCTACCGGATCAGGCTCCTGTTTTCTCAGGACGCAGCAGTGCTGATGCATGGCGCACCGGCGGCAATGAAGACAGGCGAGGAGATGTAGATCGGCGGAACATGCAGAATCATTTATACCTGTACTCATCCCGCTGGTTGTTCCCGGTAGGCGTCACACCCAATCTCATCTTGTGGGTGGGCGGAGGTCATGGGAAAAAATACCATGGCGTGTTGTGGCATGATTTGCAATCCATGGCGACAACGACGACTCGAGAAGGCAGCAGATGCACATTATGGACATGGTCTATGTCCGCGGCATCTGATTGTTTGGAGGCTCGGTCTGCTGGAAACAACAGACTGCTTGGTACTTCGCCTCTTGTTTTCCAGATGTGATCGTAGGACGCAACCTCGGCAGTCACTTTGCAAGGTTCATGGGGCGATCAGCAGCTGGACGGCGGATGCCAGAGGATCTCGGAAGGGGTGTCCCCTTCAGATTCATAATTGGCGGTGGTCGTCGCTCGCTAACACGTCCAAGCAAGCATGGTTATTGGTCGTGTGGCAATGTTCACATCAGGACTGTACTTGTTACGTTTGTGTGTGTCTCCAATGCACGCATGTCATTGATGGGGTCTCATGGGCCTATGGCGTATGCGTGACCTAGAGAACCACTGGCTACAAATGAAAATGATGGTTGATAAGTGGAGGGACTTCACAAGGTGGCTGAGCTTTGGTGGAGGTCCTTAGGTACCGGGTTTTGAGCTCCTTGGTTGATTTTGACATATGTGAGACATGATCTGTAAACCCTAAATTATGAAACTATGCAGTACATAAGGCCATGTGTATTGATTGATGCAGAGGCCAAAGCTATGTCCCCTTTTCATGAAAAAAAAGTTGTATGTGTTTGGAGCTCTCTCGGAGATGCTCTTGTGTATGACCCAACCAACACTGGCTTCAGTTAGGTAGTGGCATGCTTGTAACGGAAAAAAAAAGAGGATGAAATCATATACTCTCTCTGTTTCACAATATAAGATGTTTTAGGTGTTACACGTGTTGTCTAGATTCGTAATAAAATAGTGGACATGTACATAAAATATGTCTAGATACATATGTACATCTGAATGTGGAAAAGGGATAAACATCCTATATTGTTGTGAAACGGGGGGAGTTATCCTACACGAAGTTTTTTTTTTTTTGAGTACATGGGACACAGATCAAGAACACAGAACTAGCAGTACAACCTCAGAAATTGGAAAAACAAACCTAAACTTGAGATTCCAGCTCCACCTCCGCCGCCTCACCACGGTGACCGCCAGCCGCGCGTTGCCGCCGAACTCCTCGATCCGGCGATCTGCAACGAACCGCGGCCAAGAAGCCGCCGACGAAGTCGCCGTCTTCAGTCCACCGCCTGGGTCTTGACGGAGAAGATGAGGCATACTGCGGACGAAACCTCACTGAACACCATCCAAGAGGGTATGTAGTATGAACATGATCATGGACGTGGAGGCCTAGTCGGATCGATCAACAATAATCAGGTGGGTGGGATTAAGCCTTCCTTACTTGAACAATCAGTTACTACTTCCTACTCCTTCCTAGCACGCGTGCCAACTAAATTAGCAGAGACAATTAAACCATATGCATGCACAAGTCTTGTTCTGCTAATCTACGGCACGTCGATCAGTATTTGAAAATCAATATTGCTGCATCTCGCAGCACGCAAGCGGCGTACGTGTGTGTCTCCTGCATGCGTTGTGTTGCGGTGTGATGTGGCGAGCCGTAGCCGAGAGAGCGCCGGTGGTGCGGTTGGGGGAGGGAGCCTTCTTCTCCGCTGTCTGCGATGGCGACATAGGGGGAACAGGCTCCTGGCCGGGAGAGACCGAAAGCAGCGACTGTGATCTCGTGAGAAAGCAATCTAGTAAATCTGAAAGGGAAGCTAGGACAAATAGGCAAGGGAAGCTGTCGCAGGAACTGGAAGGCAATTGGAAGCCTCGGCACGTGTCGGCTGTCTGCAGAGACCATCTGCACGACATATATACTACTTATAGTGCGAGTAACATATATGTAGTACCACATGCATAATTAAAAAAGATAATGCGTCATGCAATTAATAAAGAGATATACAAATAGAGTAATGTATGTAGTTATTATATTATAAAACTCTCCAATATAAAATGAGTGTACAAAGTAATAAATGAATATTCATATGTTATCACTCATATGACATTTATCACTATAAAGGTGGGAACATAAACTACCCCACTATGACGAGGCTATGCGTGGGTGGTGAAAATCAAGGAGGCCTAAGAGCCGGCCTAGAGGCTAGAGTTAGAGTGGGAGGTGAAAGTACATTTGCAATTAGCGGTGACAAGAGGATGGATTAATCATTAATGGATAGGACAACACGATGGATCTGCTTTCAGCTAGATGACACGAAGACACACGGGTGATGTCAACTACGTACCCTAGAAAACTTTGTGATGAAAAACTCATGGGTGACCAATCTTAGGAAAAAGGAGAACACGTGTCATGTCCCTACTAGTCTGTTGTGTGTGCGATCGAGCAACAAACCTAACACAAGCTCGCCATCGTAATGGCCTGTCAGTGTATCATCTTCCACATCAACAAAGTAGACACGATCACGTCGACAATAAGACATGCCCTGATCTGTCGTTATGTCATCTCTAGTCGCTTATATAGATTGGAGAAAGTTGACATGACACGGAGCTAAGTAAGCAGGAAATCAAGAGTGGGGCAATTATGACAACCGACACTATCTCATAGCCATATAGTTGAATTTGGAGCCCATCATGCCTCTGCAATTTTAAGAAATTATGAAGAAGAAAAACTTGTTTGAAATTTGATCACGAAAATCCAGCCCGGTAAGAAAGCAAACAAGATGATTATTCATTCCCTGCATAAAAAGAGAGTTCATGTAGAAGCCTGGAGAAGGGCAACACCGGAGATACTACATGACACGACAGTGGAAGGTCAATTTGTAATACAGGGATTTGAAGGTCAATTTTTGCAGCAAGTTATGAACAAAATCACAGATTATATCAAAAACAGAGTGGTCTAATTCTTTTTCTCGCGAAAAAAGAAGCAAAGAGTGGTCTATTTCAAGAAACAGGTTTATGCATTTCATGCAAATACTTAAATATTGAAATTGCAAACATAGTATCCTATTTCCATAGGGGACTAGGACACGTAACAAATACTGTACCAAAAATTCGGACTTGCTTGTTGTACTGCACAACTTTGGTAATACCTCGTACCTCTCCCGCTCGCCGGTGGCCTCACCTCGTGCCTCTCCCGCTGCTGTGGCGTCTCGGGATCCAGATCTTGGATCGCCGGCCGCCTCTTCTTCGCCGCCTCGCGGCCCGTCCCCGTCTTCGTCCGTGCTGGCGCCGGGCTCGACGGATGGGTCCCCTGCGGCTCCGTGCTCGCCCCCTGCTTCCTTTGCGCCAAGGCTCAAGTCCATCGTGGTTGCCGGCACTGCTGGCAGTCAAACCAGTGGAGATGATGCGACTGCTGCACCCCTGCCGCTGGAGGACGTGGGCAGGGGCCTGGAGGAGGACGGACGCTGGGAGACGGTCGGCCCGAGGCGCTGCCCGCGTCTTGACCCCTCGCTGCAGCTCCCTCGTCGTCAGCCCGGTCTGGCTTCCTCTGCACGGGAGCTTGCCTTCAGGCGGGAGCTGCGGGGGCTCTGTTTCCGCTGCCTCTCGCCCCACCATTTCGTCAAGCACTGCTGCGGCCCGGTGCGTTGCCTCACCTGCCGCCGCTCTGGCCACCGCGCCCGCGATTGTGAGGACCGCCTCGTCATCTCCACCGCTCGCGACGCTGCTCTCCCATGTGCGCGCCCTCCTGCTCGCCGTCCCGACGGCTCCTCTTCCTGGGCCGAGGTCGTCGCTCCCGCCACTGCCTCCCGCCTCTTCGACCCTCCGGTGAGGACGGCCGAGGTCGTCGCTCCCGCCACCGCCTCCTGCCTCGCCCGTTCTCCGGAGAAGATGGCTGAGCTCGCGCCTCTGCTAGAGGAGATGGCCGCGCCTGAGCTCAAGAGGATGGCGCCAGTGCAGCGCTTGATGGAACGGCTAGAGAGCTGGCTAGAGCGGGCTGAGGCTGCTCTTGTGAAGATCTCCATGGGGTCGGCTTTGGTGCAGACGACTTCAACTCCTCCTTCGGCTGAGATCGGTGCTGGTTGTGCAGACGGTGGTGTCGATCCTTTTGGTTGCTATTCCCCTAGGAATGCGACCAATCCGGTGGGGGAGCTCTTTCATGAGCTTGTTGGCATGATGCCGGGGTCTCTCAACGGCAGGAAGGTGGAGGGGGTTGCTCCCTCTTTGGACTGCGAGGCGACTGTCAACGAGGTGCAGCTGCAACCTTCTCCGGCAGTGACACGGGAGGTGCTTTCCTGGCAGGAGTCGTTCGACGGTGTGTCCTGTGAGAGGGGGCTCGTCAGCTTGGAGGAAGAGGCCGAGAGGGATGATGGGGAGATGCAGCCGATGGTGCCAAGCCTGACCAACCTGGGTGAGCAGGTGGTGATGCCGGACGACGAGGATGTGAGCCTCGACGAGCCCGGGGAGGGCGCCGTCTTGCTGACCGAGCAGGGTGAGGCAGGGCAGCAGGTGGAGAAGGGCATCGGCATGCAGGCGCTGGCCGGCTCTAGACAGCAGGACCTGGAGAAGGGCGCACCTCTGTGCCCCTTGGCGGGCTTCCTTGCCCGGATCACGGCGCCGCTCGAGGTCTCCGTTCTGGGCGCGCCGGCCACGACGTTGGCCCCTGTGAAGGAGGTGGAGGCGCCGTCTGTGTGGAGGAGCGGTAGGCTCGCCAAGCTGCACCCGAAAGGCGCCAACATCGAGCAGCTGGCCAAGGAGACCGTGGCGCGCCGTCTCGGCTCGCTGCCTGGGGAGGCCCACCCCTCGGGGCGCCGGTGAGAGGACTTCTTGGCCTTGTTAGATGTCTCGGACCAGCCCTTCTCGGACCAGGCGGTGGCGGCCATCGACGACCTCGTCCTCGCCGTGAAGAAGACCAAGAAGAAGAAGACAACGTCAGGGACCAGGATGGAGCGGCAGACGCCGCCGGGGGATGGCTAGATGATGAAGCTTATGATGATTCGGCAGGGAGATCTGCGCGTTGCTGATCGATGCTGGTTGTTGTCATGGCGAGCGCCTGCGGGTTGTTCACACGAGGCTAGGAGAGCGGCTAGTGAGACCATCATCCACTCGATGCGGCGGACGGGGAAGGAGAGGAACCAGTGGACCTTCTGCTATGTGGCAATCTTGCCTTCGGAGGTGGCAGCTTTGGTGTGGGAGGAGTTGGCGGTGCGGGCTTTCGCCCACACGCAAGATCCTGGAGACTAGTAGAGGGATTTTTGCTGTTTTCTTGCTTGTAGAGGGATTTTTCCCTAGCTCAAAATTCTGTACATAACACTCTATTCTATCTAATCGGACGGCGGATTCGACCGCCTTAAACCTCAAAAAAAAAACTTTGGTAATACTAATGTACAATAACTTGGACGCAAAGTGCCTATTAACACCATAGCACGCTTACTGAGCGAAAATGGAGGAGTTCTAAAGTTAATACTCCTCCAATGATGGTATTTAACAGATAGGATGTATATGTTCTGTTCTGAAGCATTCAAGCATAGTGGAACATAACCAATGATTTGTACTGCAACATTTTCCATTCTTCCAAGTGCCGATCTTGGTCAGAAAGAAATCGGCAACATCAAACAGACCTTTTTTCTTTTCCAAAGGTTAACTTTCTTTCTTGGCGGAGGATGGCGCACATTTCGCTAAAGCAGGGAGCACTAAAACCTCAACAAACGTAAACGATAAGGTAAGCAAAGTTGCGAACCATACTGTCATGATCTGCAGTAGCTAAGTTCCTGAAAGCCCTGGTCGAAGCTGAGGTGTTCATCTGTATAAGCCTTCTTAAATGTCAGATTTAGCAGCTCATGCTATTAACTATTTGATCATAGAGAAAACAAATATAGACTGGAGAACAGAAAGGTTGCACAAGCTGAAGATTGATCTCAAACGTATTAAAGGTAACCAAATTATTCCCCTCAGAAATCAAGTCAATAAAAGGTTAAAAAATTGCAGGAAAAAATAACAAGAATTATGTATTCTGGCATATGATAATGGATTCCGGGTTTAACCCCGTTCAACAGAAGCAAAAAAATCTAAATACAAACACACAAGGGAAAAATAAGACAGAAAAATCATACTAATATGGACCAAAAAAAGATTTTACAGATTGGGATGAATTATGTTTTCCACCACAGCTTGCTCAGAGTTGAGGCCAGTCAAGGTTCCAGCATGGAGGTGTATCTTACCATGGTAATCATGTATCCAAGATTGGATCACCTCTTAGCTTGTGCTCATAGATGAGCGCCAGTCGGTCGCTCCAGCCATTTGCTACTATTAGATCGATGATCAGCACGGTGGCGATATCAAACAGCTACAAACTGGATATGCATTTGGAACATGTTGAAGTTCTTTTCCGCAGCTGCTCCATGCGCAAATATTCCAGCGAGCAGTGATGACCATTTTCCATGTTGATAGACTGGACTAGTACAAATAATTTGCAATTTGGATGAACCATGGATCATCTATTGCAGTTCATCAGGTAACCCCTGGTTTCCTGAAACACGAAGACTAACTGCAATGTATGCAGCCTACATAGATACAAGACGGCAAGAGAACTACAGCTATGCAAGTACAGAAATGATAACCACATCTTACTAAAAGGAAAAGAAGACTCTATGCTGCTTACTATATATGGCAATAAGACAATACTGTTAATGCTGAAGCTGATTCAGATTTATATTTAGTTTCACAATAATTTAACAGGCAGTGTCAATTCGTGGCAGGAAAACTATTCCAATAGCACTGAAAAATAACAACAGCTATGGCCATCCTTATATTGTGAATGTTCTACGTGGAGTTTCAAGTATCGACTGCCTTGGTAGAGCTGGAATTTTATGATGTTCGTGTGTCTTGAACCAATTGTGGTCGAATATATTACATATCGCTGTGTAGATCAGACAGCACGGGCATTGGGCTCCCAGCCAAGAACGATTTGATGAGAGTAAGCGCTTGTTTCGGCCGGTGCAGAGGGACCTCGTGACCCGCACCCCTCACAGTCACAAAGTCAAGACCCTTGTACCCTTGGCTCCAGCCACCAACCTGCTTAAACACAGAAAAGTTCAGAAGCTAGGAACAGAATGGAGGACGGATATCTATCCAAATAACCAAGTATACTGGAGTGGACTAACGAAAATAAAATGTTGCTTTATAAAGGCCATTGGAATAAAATAGCCCGGTTCAATTGAAAAGGGAACACTACGAGTAGTATGGTCCATGTACTTATGCACTTAGCCCATGGGTATCATATATGAATTGTGAGACTTTTTTCTACTTGTAGTAATAAGTGACTAGAGTATTAGAACAGAGGTTCCACATGGAAACATACCCCAGGCCAAAATATAAATAGTCCAAGGATGAACAAATTATGTACGAAACAAACCACAAAGTTTCAGGCTACTGAACATTCATGAAATAATATGATTTTTTGATCAAGAAGAAGCCTCTACCTCGCCATCATCATCATACCAAGCATGCCAAGGAGTCACTGTTGGAAGCTTCATAGCATCAATACTGTATCTAGTTGATGTTACTGGAAGCACTGCATCTGTGTCTCCACTGGACAAAGTAAAGAAAGGATCAAAACAAAGGATACTTATATGCTTGTCCATCATTTATAGAAGCCATTCTCACAAGATGTTCAAAATACAGAGAGAGGGACAAGTAGCTACTGAAAAGGTTTTAGCAGCATCTTATGTTAACTCAAAATTACACAACCATGTTAAACGTGAAGAGACTGACAAAAAAAAATTGACAACGAAATAGGTTGTACGTAGGTATATAATGTCATGATAGGTTTATCTTATAAACACACTTCTCTACAGTGACAATGTGCGAACTGTTTTTGGAAAAGAAACTAACTGAATCCTAAGTCTACTGTTTGGAACAGTTCGGTATTAGAACCATCTTTAAGTGCCTGAGTGGGCAGACTTCAGAGAGTTAGGAATAACCTGAACATCCATATACGAAGCCCATATTGTATAAGTTCATGATAGATATGCAGTACAGATCTTTCACAGTCCTTCCAGTTAGTGTTAACAACTTCACTGCAAAGAATATCAGTAGTACCAACATGTTAAAAGAGTGAACAAGAACAAGAAACATGTTAGAGGATCTGCTTATCAGTATTACAGGTAACAGGCAGTCACGTTTTCCAGTTTCAAGTACTAAGAAATAACCTCTAGAATGAGATAATACATTAGGGCACGTAGAATGTGGTGATATTGTCCTACTTCTAGTAAAGCCACGTAGGATAATTGCTTACTTGGAGGATAGATAAATGAGAAGAAAAAAGGAGTTAGCCTTCTCTTAACTAAGAGGTAACCTCTTACTACCAATTGAGACATTTTCTCCATTGTACTAGATGTCATCTGTTAGTCGCATGTTTTTTAGTTAAAATATAATCACCACATAAATTTAGAGACATGCAAACATTAATTGCTAAATATAACAATAAGACATAACCGATTGTGTAACAGATTTTATTGCCATCTCTAAATGACGTGGAGGGGAAGAGAAGGTTGCCCTCTCAACCACTGTGCATGGAGATTATGGGTTCGAATCAGCCTCCTTGCATAAAAAGCAAGGGAAAGGCTGTCTAGAAATTCCTTCTCCCGACGCCACAATGTGTGGGAGTTTTCAGCACTGGGTATGGCCCTTAAATGATAATTTCTTAGGATAAGAATTCGGCAAACAACACTACGTTATGGAGCGTGGAATCAAATTTAGGTGCTGATAATATGAGTAATAATGATTGTGAAAAGATGATTTTCCCGTAAATTTTTATAGCAATGCAATGGACAAACTTATGTCATAAGGATGATAAAATCAATTCAATCATTAAATAGCTGCTCACAACATTACTTGCAGGTCTCCCATTTAGATTTGCCGATGACCGGATTAACGTGAAGTGCCTTCTGCACCTCAGCCAGATTGAAGTATACAGTTGAATGCTTTTCAGTGCATGGATCATACTGCTCCCCCAATTTGCCAACAGACTACCAAAACACATAATGATACGAATCAGATGTACAGAAAATATGTGAATTCATGAAGCACTGGAGTTTTTATTTTATGAGCGGTAATTGTAGTTTTGTACATGATAATAAATATTGTGCAAGTATTGCTCATTCATGGTTTAGTTGATAAATTTGGTGACGATCATTAAAAAATTGGAACATGGTATGCACTTATATGGACAGTAATAGATCAAGGCAAGACTCCCCGCGAGTTCATACAAGTCAATTTTCATGCCAAAGTGCAGAACACCTAAGATTTTCTTAGAAAACATAAAGAAAAATAGGGTGCACAAAACTTAGCAGCTCCTTAGATAGGAAAGCATGGCTGAGTCAATTATATAACAATTAAAAGTAGCAGGTAAAATGCTACACTTTTTTTGGCGTGGCTTGAGTTGGATGAGCTTTAAAACTTACCCGAAGCCTTTTCACCACTTTGTTCCTTGAGGAGGCAAAAGATGAATGACAAGTAGGTGTGAAGATGCTATATGAATCGATATTCCCAGCTTCAGTGCTAGCAATGTCAAGAATCTTATCACACTGTGGAGATGAATGCACAAAGGACTGAAAGTCACAGAAAATATTCAGTAGCTTGTAGGTTTGATCAGAAATCAAGCCGGTGGTCCACATATATTGAAATATTCCATAATGGTCATGGAAATCATCAGTCAGGGCATTTCCTACCTGTAAGAAATGACATTAGATAAACAAAAGAGTTGAGTGAACGTCATGGGCTATCTGATTGGTGTGCCTATACATTTATAACTCGACCAATGAAAAGATAGTAAGATACAAAAGCATTAAAAAATTAGTCAAGTCAAAAGGCAACCTACAAAGTAGTCTAGTCTCTACTAATTTACTAGGAAAGTAAACTAGAAACTTAGTAATTCGTATTATAATCATTCAAATGCATGCGGGCTGCAACATACAAAGGCTAGTCCGCCATTGCATAAGATAAAATACAAGTTTCCTCGGCCACAAAACATATGCACCAGATGTATTGCACTTCCTATGCAAATTAGAATTAACTGATAAGTTCAAACTGGCAGGATGACATGCTCATTTAGTGGCTAGATTTATTATGTGTTTGTTATAATTGTCTCTTCGTTTACTATGTTGGCTTCGAGATGATAGACCATTAGATGCACATTAGAATGATAAGAAAAAATTGCTGCCATAATATACCATGCGAAACTTATTTTGCAGTAATTATTTACCTAGCCAATATTGGCACCTTGAGGAAACGCTATTGAAATTTGGTGAGAATCTTTTCATGAAGTGCAATAGGTTGTTGGTAAGGGTAATGGTATGCGACAATAGAACATCAAAAGCATTTTAGTCCGTGGCTCGCCAGAAGAACAATGGTTACCTACTAATTTCTTGATTTCCCTCACAATGCCTCATCAATGGGTGTCTATTTTTCCATCCACGGTTTTTGAGAGATTTTTCACCAATATCTAAATCTAAACATTGATGGCTTGTACCTAAACCTTGTGTTATATTTCTCATTCTGTCTCATCATTGGCCCGTAGTATGTTTAACTATTTGTGCAATGGCATAACTCAAGATGCTTCCAACAAGCTCATCTTACTATAATAAACTATGTCACTTGGCCATCTAAAGCAACTTAATTATCGGTATATATTCATCAAAAATTGCTAAATCATTCATTCTTGTCACTGCCTCCTTTCCATGGCTAACTCATGCATGTACACATCTAAGAGGCAGATGCATGTTAATACATGTAAGGGTATGTTGACACTGGTCATCAGTTACTACCTATTGCATGTTATCGACAGAAATCAGATCTTATCCAAATTTGAGCTTTAAGTTCAGTTTCATATATAAATAGAAAAGCTACTACGGGTTGTAGAAACAATCAGATTCATCTTCACTGTTATAATCTAGACCCACCTTGATCAAATGGTGCAGATATTTTAAGTTTCTCCCATACGCGTGTAAACAACGACAAATTATTCTTTTTTACCGCACAGAAGAGTCAATATTTTCTTATATTAAGTAAGAATGACGATATGCATATGCTCTAGCTACATTATGTGAATGTGATGCGCCACATCTTATTCTCTTTGAAGTTTGAATAGAACTTCAGTTCCATCATATATCGACATTGGTCAACACAAAATGAATTACGCCACCTCTAGCTAAATATTGCGAATGTGATGCACATGCACCTTATCTTATTTATTTTTCCTTTTTAAGAGCCTTCAACTCCATCCTATATTTAAATTTTGTACATTTGGAGCATATGTGTATGTAGTTTTCTATTGGTTGTGCCCCTTGCATATCTTTATCCTCCACTCAAAATTATAAAAGTAGATAAATCCCTAAAATAATACAGTAATAATATAAAAAATATTCTATTTACAAAGAATTGGCCCGCCCAATGTTTTTCTAGGTCTGACCCTGAATATATCCTTATAATCTGAACCGGCACCAAAATAAAGGTCCTAAATGCTTCACTTAATATTGTCCCAGGTTGCAGCTTCTTACTCCAAACACTCCCAATGTCCCAACCTCATCTTCCAGCTCGATGCTTGGAAGATGTGTTGATTTTCGTTGGTACTTCAAATTTTGACATATCTTGTATGGCTAGTTCCGTACGCAAAAAAAATCAATGTTTGGTGATTAACTGTACACACTGTTTAACATCAGATGAGTTACTGTGCTTATGAGATAAAAGGGATTACACGGGAGCTGGAAGGAATTTCCAAATTTTCACGTATTAGAACGGGTTTAAAAGTGACATTAACTTTACTTTGGCTTTTTCACATTAGTACATGATATGCACGATCAATAGTGCAAAATCTACTTCTTCAGAATCTCAAACTTTATAATTAAGATTAATGGTGCAAATATTTTTAGCCTATGTGGAAGTGGTGACTTCTTTGCCTATCATTTAATAACATAATAGATTTCTTGTCAAAACGAACTAGAATATAAGGATAATAAAATTGGCACTACAAGAATATTAAAATGAGGAAAATTATCCAATTTGGGCCTTAATGAATGTATATAACTTGATAGTTTTGTCCTACACAATTAAAATATGTGATGGAATTTGATAATCAACTCCGCCTATGTCTTCTAGGCATAGCCGGTCCCAAGCCCGGGTAAAGGAGGAGGGTTGTGATAGGCTTGGCGAGCCAACGTAAAAACTAGCCAGTCCCATGGATATGAAACCCACGAGAGTAGTACTAGGGTGGGTGACCTCCTGGGAAGTCCTCGTGAAAGGTTTCATATCTAAGGGTTGTGATAGGCTTGGCGAGCCAACGTAAAAATTAGCCAATCCTATGGGTATGAAACCCATTTGGGCGAGAGTAGTACCAGGATGGGTGACCTCCTGAGAAGTCCTCGTGAAAGGGTTTCATATCTAGCCTACCCCAACTTGTTTGGGACAAAAGGCTTTGTTAAGGTTAAGGTTAAGGTTAAGGTTAAGGATGGAATTTGATAATCAAAATGAAGAAGTACCAAAGCCATACCATATAACCCTTAAGATTGATTGATTTGTCTCCAGTGGTCTCATGGTGCCTCTTTATGGCTTGAGCCAACTGAGGAACGTAGTGACCTAACCAAACCAGTTATAAATGAGTTTCCAAACCTTTCTATAAACAAAAGGAAAGAAAGAAGCAGTAGACTGCAAAAAACAGACAAAAGCCTATAAGGATTCTACGTACCAGCATAACTCTCTCCAGTTAAATAAAATTCACGCTCCTTGTATTGAGGAAATCGTTCAAGCCACTTTGTTAGGAACACCAACGAATCCTTGGCTGCAATATAATGAGAATAAAAGTTAGCAAACTCCATTAATAATAAACCATTACTTTGGATTATTTTGAAGGATATGAATTTCATGTAAACCATATGATAGATAGAGTGAAAGAGGTTGCAGTACCAGTCCTCTCATCCCCATTGCTTAGAAGATCGCCAGAGGTGTTTGCATATGAATAACCAACACCGACCGGTGAATCAATGAATAAGAGATTTGCAACTGCAAATATTAAAAAAATTGTTAAATATATATAGTACAGGGAACAGCACAATCTCAGAGGTTTAGCAAAAGAAACATAGTACTGATATGAAACAAGAAAAGGGTTGTAAGACTGAAAACTAAAGCTGTACTGCAATATGTGTATAAGTAACAAGTGAAGAATCCAATTCATCAATCAGAAATAGTACTCAAGGTAGCAGCATATGAAAAAGTTCAACTAGTGACAGTGGTGGTATTTATCTGAATTTTTTAATTTGCTTATGTTGAATGCTACCTTTGTTCCAAGAGTAAGGGTTCATGTGTACACCCTTTCCATCTGCATTAACATGGAAAGGCCCAACTTCTTCCCAAGTCCATAAGCAATTGATGAGCAACCAGGCCCTGGAAAATGAAACACAGTAAATTCACCATATACTCTCAATTCGTAAACGTGGTATGATGTTATCAATGAACAAACTAGAATATAATACCTGATAAGATTTTTTTATCAATACACTAACATAAATATTTCAGAAACTCAGTGCCAAGGACTTGCCTTGCATACAGAAAGCTGGTCTGGTCATCTTAAACTATTGGTGAAGTTAAATCAGCTAACATAAACTAGAATAAGATGGGTCAACAGAGAATATTGGGATCTACTCCCTCCGTTCCTAAATATAAGATGTTTTAGCTTTTGTCCACATTCACATGTATCTAGATGTATGTGGACATGTTTTAATGTGTATGTACACTCATTTGGGTTTGCACCTAGCCAACATGTGAGCTAGCTAGAACATCTTACATTGTGGAACGGAGAGAGTATTTGTATTTTAGTAAACGGAAGTTAGTTTAGTGAAATTTATTTTGTCCTTTTAGGTCAAGAACTCATAAGAACTAGTTCATAGGAAGTATTTGGTGGATTAATACTCTTACAGTTGATACTCTATATCCATCCAGCTGAAAAAATTCTATAATTATAAACAGTAGCAAATTATAAACCACCACCCTTACAGTTGATCTACAAAACAAGAGGACAGGTTATATCCACTTGCATGATAGTACCAGTGACAAGAAAGCGTTCAGAGTTTTCATATCACTATGAATAAATAGGGAGTTTGTTTCTGGGATACTCAACAATGTCATGCTTCACAAGTTAACACAATCACGATTCACTGTCATCGCACAACTGGGATGTGGATACATTAACGAAATTTCACAATTAGCCAACGCATAAGGCAGCAGTAAATTGACAGTATTGACCAAATTTCTATAGCTGGATTAGGAGCCCTAGGCAGTCAATGCAGCAGAGAACTGCAGATCGTGTCATTGCAATGGTCGGCTCACTAAGAACTATACAGTCCAAAAGTCCAAATCTTTGGCCCACACAGTTAACTACGGATCACGGATCACGATGGTCAACGGCAGCACTAGTAGCAACTCCACCGCAAAAACACAACGAATTACTGTAGGATTTAAGAGGAAATCCGAAAGGCGCCAGCGCCGGGGGTACCTCCGTTAAGCCAGAGCACGAGGGGCTTGGACGCCGGGTCGGTGGCGGCCTCGAAGAACCAGTAGAAGAGCGCGGCGCCGCGCTCCTCGCTGACGGTGACGTACCCGCGTACTGCGCGAAGCTGGCGTTGAAGCCCTGCCCCGGCACGCGCGGCACCGGTCCCGCTCCTGCTCCCCTCGCCACGACGACTCCCCCGCGGCCGCCGTGGAGACGGCCGCTACGAGGAGCAGGAGAAGGACGGCCAGGGGCCCGGAGGCGCCTGACATCGCAGGCTCGCCGCTCCCGCTCCGGAGTGTAGGCTGCAGCGCGACGGTCGCACGGCCGGGGACGTGGGGAGTGGTGGTTGGCCTCGGTGAAGGACTTCTGTTATTGGCGAATGCTTCGGTGAAGGAGCAGAGTAGTACTTGCAGTAGACTGTCGAGTGGTTTGCGTTGTGGTTGCGTGCACTGGTGCCCGCCGTAGCAAAAGGATGCCAAGGTCTCACGCAACCAACGAATCTTATATGGGTACAAAGAATTTTTTTGATTGCTATGGGTACAAAGAATTGATCCACATGAAAAACGCAGGAAAAAGTATATATGTGATGAACAACATAAAGAATTGATCCGCATGAAAAACGCAGAGTATATATAGGATGATCAACATTTCTAAACATCCGACCAGGCCCGTGGATGCAAAATCTTGTTATTTGCTTGTCTGGCCCGCACGAGACTCAAATCACTCTAAAGTCCGTCCCTCAAGTTTGGTCATCGAGTCATCTCGCGTTTGAACCGAAAGCGAACTCGCACTCAGTGTGGGCGGCGACGGTGCTATAGCACTGTTCCCTTCTTGGAGACGCGCGCTTTTGGAGAAAGTTGTATTTCTGGTGCTGTTTTTAGAGGTGTTAGGCATGCTGCTACAAGTAATAGATCACTGTAACGGGACTTTTTTTTTTTGTAATTCTTCTTCTTATTCTGGGATGTGTGCATCCGTGTTGTCACTAGGACAATGCGTTGTTGCAAAGGCTGGGTATAATTTGTATCTTCGCGATATTAATATATACTATTTATCTTTAAAAAAAAGTGTCAGTGACTCGCACCGCGTATATATGTAGCATTATCTCCTCGCCTCGCTTAATTCCCTCTTATTTACACATGGTGATTCGACTCGAGATAAGTTGTGTGCAAATAGATGCACATCGACGTTGTGATTCCATTCACATGATTGGTTTCGAGTTTCATCGATAGTAACTTGTCAATTTTATGTTTATGTATGTTTTTTTAAATTCTATCAAATTTGTCGCACTCGGTCTAACGTTTGAAATTTTATGTGACGTATAGGTTCATCTTAGTGTTTCGCACAACTTTCATATTGTAAGGTTTTTGTTTCGAAGGTTATAGACGAGTAATTTTATATCTCTTTATTGTAATTTAGGTGTGTACATGTTCATGGTCCCAGTGACCATTCATGAATGAAAAATGGTAAAACTAGCATTGCTAGTTTATTAGTTTGTAAGGAGTTGGGCCTTGTGATGCTCTTTCTACCACTAGTATGAGTATGAAAAAGGGATACCTACACGCGCACTCCTCCTCGTCGTTGTCTGACTCGTTACGCCTCGCCACGATGTGTGCGGTTTCGTGAGATGAAACCGAATGGTGTCACCAAGCACTAGTGGGAGACGAACCGAAAAGTACCTTGGTCCTTCATTTCAGCTTCTGACCGCTTGTTCACCTCGTATCATGTTTATATAAGAGATTGCTCCTAATTCTTTTGACACATACCACAACTTATGTGTTTGCCACACGGTCCTAGAGATTTGCATCGCCGCTCATGTCTTGCCCACTCCGTCTTGCAGCGTGCATCGTGGGACATGATAATAGGCCTTCGGAACCCCGCCTCTTGCGATCTGGTATGAGAGAGGGACGATAATTTTTTTGGGGAGCGCTCTGTGGCTACTGGCTGATCTCCGACATAGACGTCAGTGACTACTTTCCCAACAACGACTTCTTCCCGACGTTGACAGCCTCTTCTGTGACATGGCTGCAAACGCCATGAACGAGTGTTCTTCCAACATTCCGTATGTGATATTCTATCATTTTGTTCGAGATCATGCTTCAAATAATACTTCTAGCAATCAATTTAGACTTGATCTTTGTGTACACTATGTTAGATTACATGACTATATTAATTTATATTTTATTATTCATGTGTTATCTATTGTTTTTATGGATTAAATCATGCGAAAAATTGCTCATATTTGCAAACGGTCTAGCAAAACCTATGTCAAGGATTTGCGATTCAAACTATTCAAGTTATTTCACATATACTGTATGTACCATTAACCTTAGGGCGTATTCTGTAGCACACTAGCTTGTCCAATTTCCCTGGACAAAATATGGCTCCACGCAACGCAGCTATTCATCAGAAGATCAGGAGCACACGAACGGACGAATGGGATGAGGATGTCCTTGGTAGTTTTTCCCTTCAACATTCAACTTAGAGCATCTCACCTAAAAAAAAACTTAGAACAATACCCTAGCGGATCTATTAAAACTTCGTAAACCCGTTTACCTTGTAAGGTAGAGAAGGCGAGAAACGCCTTCCTAGAATAGTTACGGTAAAAACTGGCCCAATATGACATGGTACCACAATCTTATTTTGTTTTCCTCTTTTTGTTTTTTCCTCCACCATCGCCTCTGCATCTCCCATCTTCACCCACAACACCAGTCCGGGCCACTTCCACCCGCTACGCCCTACTCGGCCAGCGCGCCCAGCCCCTTTCTCCTTGTCGTCCCTAAAACGCTCGGCCACTGCTCCGACTCTACCTGGCAGTCTGTCTCGCAGATGTCCTTGTCGTCGGTCGTTCGTCTCCAATGCTAATCCGCCCCTGCTCCACCCGGCCTCCACAATCTGACAGCCATATCCCATCCGCCTCTGCTAGCCTAGCACAATAGCTCCGTCCACCGAAAATTGACTCCACGTCCGAGCTCTTGCTCCTCTCGGCATGGTTATTGTAGTCGCTGGATTCGACCGAAAATCAGTCGAAGTTAGGATGGCTCGCCTGAAATTGGTGGGGATTTGGCTAGAATCGAGCGTCGTGGGAATTTGCCCGGACTTCGACTGGTCCAACGCCAGTCCGGTGACAGTTGGGTTGAAACCTCGTTCCCGCCAACTGTTTACTGGTTTAGGGGGAGCTGTAAATTTGCCCGACATATCGACTATCGGAGATTCTCGGGGGTTAAGTTAAGGGAAGTTGTAAGAAATTTTACGGTTTTGCCACTTTCAGGGATCTGATAGAGATTCTCTTAAGCAGTTTCCTTAAGCAGTTTTACACGTATCCTAGTCAGATGCGGCGGATGATGTGAGTGTTGCTTGTCTGGCCAGGCCAGGAAGATTCATAGCTCTGTACGTCCGAACAGCGACCTCACTAGAAGGTAATACTTCTTGCGGCCCAAAATAGGTGCATATAAATTTTTAACAGAGTCAAACTTTAGAAAGTTTGACCAAGCATATTAATAAAAGTATAATCATTAGTAACAAATTGATAACGTTATTATCGGCATGAAATATATTTCATATTATATGCACATGGTATTATAAATCTTTGTATATTTTTTTACATACTTGGTCAAATTATATAAGTTTGACTTCGACCAAAAAAATTACGCAACCTATTTTGGACCGGAGGGAGTAGACTTTGTGCAGCTTTACTGAGTTGCTGGTTATATGTGAAAACGTCTATTAAACCATGTCTAACCGGCTACGTTTGTTAGACAGCTCAACCGTGATGGTCTCAGGGACTATATACTCCGTACGTGAAACGATGCGAGTTGTTAGCTAGCCACTTTGATGCTTAATTATTTAGTTTTTTTCGAACCTCGGCAATGTTTGATTGATAAAGTCGAAAAGAGTTGGACAGTTTATGAGAAAAACGGCCGAAAACCAAACAAACACAACGCACCACACCGGCCCAAGGTCACGCCCCAGAAAACGAGTCGACGACTATATCGTCATAGCGAAGCCATAGCCGACACCCAACAGGCGGAGACGATCTCAACGCAAGACAAAATTCCGGAGCCGTAGCTCCGACATCCACACGGGCCGATTGCCGCGCCACAAAACGAGTCGACGACCATGTCACCCTAGCGACATAGCCGACACCCAATACGGCGGAGACGGTCTCAACGCAAGACGAAATCCGGAGCCGCCGCTCCGACATCCACACCGGTCCGATTGCCGCGCTCCCCTAGCCAAAACACGAAGGCTCGCCGCCGCCAACCACCATCTAGATCCACTAGTCCACCTGGCCAGTGGACCATCCAAAGCGAGGCCCCAAAAGGCAAGTGACGCAGGAGCGCCTCCCTCGCCGATCCCGCAAGGGATCTGGGGTTTCCCCGAGAACCCAGCGCGAGGAGGCAACAGAACCACCTCAACGACGCCTTCAAGAAGGACGCGGCACCCAAGGGCCTCGCGTCGTCGGCCCTGGCTGAAAACAGGGCAGGGCTTTCGCCCGGCGATGTGTCGCAAACCTCGCAAACCGCC